>JARQOC010000005.1:188669853-189269853 GCA_033576535.1 Allobates femoralis
AGGGCGGTTCCTTTTTTATGCTGTTCACTGAAGTAGTTAATGTTGACAACATTACAGATCGGTAGTCTATATACAGTACAAATGTATGTTTTTTTTTTTTTGTTTATTTGTGTTTTTACATGAATAAATGTATGCATTTGCATAAAAATTTTCTTTTTTTTTCATTATTTTGTGATTTTTTTAAAAATATTTTTACAAATTTTTTTTAAGCTTTTTTTACATAGTTCTCATATGGGACATTAACTTTTTTAGGCTGGATTGCTGGTTCAATGTACTGCCCTTTATGCGCATGGCTGTACATTACACTTTTAGGTTTTACATAGAAGATGACATGTTAAATCCTACTTCTTGCTGGATCTGACAGGCAACCGTACATGACATACTCGGACATCATCATTTGACATCCAGCTGCCAGGAAAACCCTCAGATCCTCTGTGATCATGTCACTGGGCTGCTGGAGGGGAGTGAGTTATTGGCCGCGGCATATAGAAGATAGCAAAGGGTTAACATCACTGGGACCTCAGTCACTCAGGTCCCAATGATGTCTCAGTCAGAATTACAGATCTGCATCAGGATTGTGGTGCCTGCAGCAGTCTGGGGTCACAATCGCCTACTGTCTATAGTCCGTTGACGCTGCTCAAAACCTAGCAAAAGCCGAAGTTTATGTACAGTAGGCGATTGAGAAGAGGTCAATGTAATGGGTAATTCCCATGAGTTATGGGATAACCTGTTGATTTTTAAGGGTCTATCTTCTGGGACCCCAAGGGATCCCAATATCACAGCTCTGGAACACCGTGAACAATGCTCTGCAGGCAGCCCTACCTCAAAAGGGTACTCCAAGAAATGTAATGAAAATAAATAATTAAAATATATAAAGTATATTTAAAAAAGAAATGTCCATCAGTAGTACATTTAAAAATTACAGATTTTTCTAAATACATGTGTTTAGAAAAAATATAGCAAAAAGGTTAGGTTAGTTAGTGCTCTATTAGAATTTGAAATATATCAGCTCCAAACAGTTTCCCAACCATCCCGGCTGTAAAATTTTAGGACCGGCTGCATAAATGATAAATGATGACAAGAGGAAGACAGTTTGTAGTTTATTCCAGGATCTCCATGTCATTCTCCTGCCCTCCAATAAACCTGTCAGGTTGATGAAATAAACGTTAAATCACAGTCAGCTAGAAAGTTTCTCTCCTGCCATAGTCCCCTTTGCTCCTGCACTTGTCCTGTCAGGTTCTGTGCTCAGAGGAATGTGCATTCACAGTACCTGAGGGGATGCAACACTCACCCGACATTTGTCTCTAGCAGACATCTTTACACAGCCCATCTTACAATCTCACAGCTGAGATGGCTGGGAAACTGCTGGGAGCTGACACATTTCAATAGCTGATTAGTTAGTGCACTAACTAAATATTACTTTTTGCTACATTTTCGCTCAATAAATGTATTAGTAAATTTTTTAATATTTAAATTTACTTTATTTATGTTAATTATTTATTTTTATTACATTTCTTGGAGTACAAAAGCAGAGTGGATATGGGCATGCCTGACCTCCTCTCCATTCACTCTTTATGGGATTGCTGTAGTGCTAAGCGCAGTGCTCAAATTTCTCCAGCAGAAACAATGAATGGAACTGAGTTCGATATGCAGACTTCTGCTTCATTTAATATGGGGCTATAGATAAATAAGCATATCACGTTACGTATTCCTTAAATATATATGGGAACAAGACAAAATGATTGTATCTGAATGGTAAGAATTCTTTAAAAAATAAAATTGTTAATTTATATTTATCAACTAACAACATACAAAGTGAATGAACAAAGAAATCTGTATTAAATAAAGATTTGGTATGGCCATACTTTGCCTTTAAAACTTAATCAATTCTCCATATATTGCAAAACATTTTTGAAGGTTGTTCCAAACTTCTTGGAGAACTAAACATAGATGTTGTATGTATGTAGGCTTGTGCAAATCTTTCTGTCTTCTCATTTACACAGTAAAAATATCCGGTGTAAAGCTCAGGCGCTTCCAGAATTCAGATCAAAGTATCAATAATTTGATCTGAATTCTGGAAGCGCCTGCGATTTACACCAGATCTTTTTACTGTGTGATAGACTCTGTCCAGGTTCCGGCACGGAGCAGCAGGTGAGGGAAAAAACCCTTTATAATCCTGTACAGTATTGACATCTGCACTTAGATCTGCGCCCTCCTTTCCTTCTCCTCCCTCTTTGCAGACCAAACAGCCCTATGAGGTCTATCCCGTAAACCTTCTGTCTTTTCATGTAGTTGCAGACAGATTCAATTATGTCAAACAGAATCTGTCAGCAAGTTTTTGCTATGTATTCTGAGAACAACATGAGGCAGGGGCTGATATCTGATATAATTGATATCAGTGATGTGTCGCTTATCAGGCTGTGTGCTGTTGTTTCAATACAATTAGTGTTTTATCAGAAGGAGATGAGTACTGCCCAAATTAGATCTTGTGTGAGACCTCGTTCAAACATGTTCCCAGCACTGATTAGCAGCTTACTGTCAATATATAATGTACACAGAAAGCTGTGGTGTGGGTGGAGTTAGCTTTCTAACCTTTTCATCATTGTTACATCTAACATTCTGATTGTGTCACAACTGCAGCACCCAGTAAACTAAGTGATGCATCACTGGAATAAAGGTTTCTTTGCCTACATCATGCAGCTCTCACAGGAGGTAGTGAAAACCTTGTGACATGTTTCTTTTAAGATGAGAGCTGTGTTGTGCTTATATCATCACTTTTAGGACTACAACTTTAAGTGTTATATTATTAATGTATTAACCCCTTCCCGACCCATGACGTTACACAAACATCATGGGTTTCAGTGCCTTCTTGACCCATGAATGTGTTGTGCAACGTCATAGCGGGACCGGGGTCCCGCAGCTCCAGTAACCGGGGAGGTGAAATGTCACCAGTGCTGTGGGAACATGACGACCTGTACTTTATCCTGGGGGGTGGCTCCTTTCCCCCCGTGGCTAAAATCGCTCTGATTGGAAGTTGAAAGTGAACCTGTCAATCAGAGCGATTCACCCCCCCAGATCTGATTGGAGTTAGCATCCATGTTACACAGCCCTCCAATCAGGTGTGTAGGGGCGGGTGCCCTCCCCATTCTCAGCGCCCTCCTGCATCCGTAATTATCTATCCCACAACGCTTGTCTCTGCCCCCCCACCTCTGATCCCCATGCCCTCACCTCTCTGCCATGCTACTGTCTCTCCGTTGCAGCCACCGGGTAGATCACGTCAGCCTCCTGCCATGGTGCCCCTCCTCCTCTCCCAGGCTCCTCCTCCTCACCTGAGGATCATGAGTGAGGTGAGTATGAATGAATGGATGGATGGGTGCATGGGTGCATGCATGGATGGATAGGTGCATGGGTGCATGGATGGATGGGTGCATGGATGGATGGATGGTTGCATGGATGGGTGCATAGATGCATGAATAGATGGGTGCATGGGTGCATGGATGGATGGATGGGTGCATGGGTTCATGGATGGATGGATGGGTGGGTGCAAGGGTGCATGGATGGGTGAATTGGTGCATGGGTTCATGGATGGATGGGTGCAACAAGGGATTAAGTGTCCACTTGTTGTAATATCTAGGGTTAGAGTCATGGTGCACTGTATAGCAATGATCTGCCGTACCATGCACCATGACTCTGATCCCAGAGACTAAATCAAGTGGAAACTGATCCCTTGTTGTAGTCTCTGGGGTCAGAGTCATGATGCATGGCATGGCAGATTATTGCCATACAGTGCACAATGACTCTGACCTCAGAGACTACAACAAGGGATCAAGTGTCCTCTTGTTGTAGTGTCTGGTGTCATAGTCATGGTACATGTTATGAAAAATCATTGCCATACAGTGCACCATCAGTATAACCCCAGAGACTGTAGGAAGAGGATACTTGATCCCTTGCTTCAGTCTCTGCATGTAGTAGAGGTGATTGAGCGTCATGGGGCCATCGTTGTGGACTACATTGGACGGTATGGAGTAATAAAGATGGAGTCTCAATTTGTGTTTGTGTTTTTTTTTCTAATAAAAATATTTTTCTCTGTGTGGTGTATTTTATTTACTATTTACTAAAGATTCCTAATGGCTGGGTCTAACATTGGCCTGACGTTATGAATCTCGGGCTTAGTGCCAGATGCCAATAAAAAACATGCATTAACCCCTTTATTACCCAGTTTGCCACCGGCACCAGGGCAACTGGAAGAGTCTGTGTGCAGCACCAGAAAATGGTGCATCAATGAATGCGCCATTTTCTGGGGCGGCTGCGGGCTGCAATTTGCAGCATGGGGGGCCCAGAACGCTTTGGCCTCTCCACGCTGAGGATTCCAGCCCCCAGCTGCCTAGTTGTACCTGACTGGACCAAAAATATGGCGGAGCCCCACGTCATTTTTTTTTCTCAAATTAGGTCTATAAATAAAAGAAATATGCTTCGCTGTATTTTTGGTTGCCAGCCAGGTACAACGAGGCAACTGGGGGTAGGTGGCAGTCCGTAGCTGCCTAGTTGTACCTGGCTGGACCAAAAATATGGCCAAGTCCCATGTCATTTTTTTTATAATTATTTCTACACATAAAATGACATGGAGCTTTGTCATATTTTTGGTTGCCAGCCAGGTATAACTTGGCAGTTGGGAGGCTGGAATCCTTAGCATGGAGAGACCCAAACATAGTGGGCCCCCCACGCTGCAAATTGCAACCCACAGCCACCTCAGTAAACATCGCATTCATTAGAGGCGACATTTTCTGGTGCTGTAATCCAACTCTTCCAGTTGCCCTTGTGCTGGTGGCAATGTTGATGGCACACAGGAGCTCTCCATACACGTTATGGTGTCGGCTAACAATCTCAATGGAAAATTAGCTCCAATTGTTAGCACACACCATGTCGCGTATGGAGAGCCCCTGTGTGCCTAAACAATGGAGCTCCCCCACAAGTACCCCATTTTGGGAACTAGACCCCCCAAGGAACTTTTCTAGATGCATAGTGAGCACTTTCAACCCCAGGTGCTTCACAAATTGATCCGTAAAAATAAATAAAGTAAATATTCGTGAAAAAAAGTACTTTTTCATTTTTACGGATCACTTTGTGAAGCACCTGGGGGTTCAAAGTGCTCACTATGCATCTTGATAAGTTCCTTGGGGGTTCTAGTTTCCAAAATGATGTCACTTGTGGGTGAGCTCCAATGTTCAGGCACACAGGGGCTCTCCATATGTGACATGATGTCTGCTAACAATTTGAAAGGAAAATTAGCTCCAATTGTTAGCACACACCATTTCGCGTATGGAGAGCCCCTGTGTGCCCCGCAAGTACCCCATTTTGGAAACTAGACCCCCAAGGAATTTATCTAGGTGCACAGTGAGCACTTTGAACCCCAGGTACTTCACAAATTGATCCATAAAAATGAAAAAAGAACATTTTTGTGAGAAAAAATGTACTTTTTTCATTTTTACAGATCAATTTGTGAAGCCCATGGTGGTTGAAAGTGCTCACTATGCATCTAGATAAGTGCCTTGGGGGATCTAGTTTCCAAAATGGGGTCACTTGTGTGTGAGCTCCAATGTGTAGGTGTGGAGCCCACTGAGACGGGGTACTCGGTACCGGACCGGGGTACTGCTGGGAATAGCATGGCGGTCTTGGTCCGGACCATGTCCCGGGTTCCACAAATAATTCAGGGGAATATTTACAGGGGAGTTTGTTGTGATGCCACCCACGGGTTGTGGTCAGTGAGGGGAGCACCGCTGCTGCAGAACCTCCGGGGATGATGTTTGGCAGGTGGAGATGGAACAGCTCTCCACGGGTAGAGCTTGGTTCCCCGGGGCAGTGATAGTAATAGTCTATAGATAGTGCTATGGATGTTGTAGGATAGGGGTAGTAGTAGAGATGATGGTAGTTTGTGAGGGTACGCAGGGTTTGAGCACAAGGATCACATACACTCACAGTTTTGAAGTTTTCCAAGGCTTTACTGGTGATTGTATTCAGTAGAGCACTGTCCATGGAGTCTGTACTGGGGCTGGGTTGCTCCCTCCCTGTCCAGGTCCTCAGCTTCCTACTCCTGTTTCTTGTGTGTGGCCATGCTGCTGCTTTAGCTGAGCTGCTGGCCCTGTTTCTCCTCACAGTTACCCCCTTTGCTAGGCAACTTGAGTCTTTCCGTGTGTTTCTGACCCCACCATGTTGCTTCGCTAAGGTACGGTGTAGGTATGTAACCACCACTATCCCGGTGTTTTCTGTGCTGCATCTTTCAGTCACAGATTCAGATCCGGTATCCGGCTTCTGCGCTACTCTGGGGCGAGTTATGAGGTAATTCAGTCTCCCAGATATGTTCCTCTGTTTCTTGTACTCCTCTCCTCAGACCCTGGCTTCAGGCCTGAAAGTAGTCAGTGGTCCCTGTCAGGAGCTCAGCACTGCTCTCATTTACAGGTCCTCCTCCTAGTGCTCCCTACACTAAACTGAACTGTCAACTGTCAACTATCAACTCACTACTTCCTCCTCAGACCAGAATATATCAGGGAGTTGCTTGAGCTCCCTCTTCTGGCCTAGAGGTGCTAGTGCAGTGTCCAGTGTTGTGTGGGGAGTTTAACCCAGGTTGGTGTTACTGTGGCACATTAACCTCTGGGGTGCCACATAGGCACATAGGGGCTCTCCATACACGACATGGTGTTCACTAACAATTGGAGCTAATTTTCCATTCAAAAAGTCAAATGGTGCTTCTTCCCTTCCAAGCCCTGCCGTCAGCCCAAACAGTGGTTTATGATCACATATGAGGTATTGGTGTACTCAGGAGAAATTGCCCAACAAATATTAGGATCCATTTTATCCTGTTGCCCATGTGAAAATGAAAAAATTGAGGCTAAATGAACATTTTTATTGGAAAAATTAAAATGTCCATTTTTTCCTTCCATGTTGCATTAGTTCCTGTGAAGCACCTGAAGGGTTAATAATCTTCTTGAATGTGATTTTGAGTAGATTGAGGGGTGCAGTTTTTGGAATGGTGTCACTTTTGGTTGTTTTCTGTCATGTACACCCCTCAAAGGGACTTCAAATGTGACGTGGTCACTAAAAAAATAGTTTTGTAAATTGTGCTGTTAAAATGAAAAATTGCTGATGAACTTTGAACCCTTATAACTTCCTAATAAATTTTTATTTTTTTCCAAAATTGTGCTGATATAAAGTAGACATGTGGGAAATGTTGACATGTGGGAAACTATTTATTTTGTGTCACATAACTCTCTAGTTTAACAGAATAAAAATTAAAAATTTAAAAATTGCTAAATTGTCTACATTTTTGCTGAATTTTCGATATTTTCACAAAGAAAAACAAAAATTATCAACCTACATTTACCACTAACATGAAGCTCACAAAAAACATTCTCAGAATCGCTACGATGCTTTGAAGCTTTCCAGAGTTATTACCTCATAAATGGCCACTGGTCAGAATTGCAAAAAATGGCAAGTTCAGTAAGGCCAAAATAGGCTGAGTGGTGAAGGGGTTAAAAATGCAACATAAATGAACAAAAGAGACATCTAAATCAAATCCATATTTGATATGACCACCCTCTTCCTTTAAACTGGCATCAATTCCTCTTGTAATCTTGTCCCTGTCTTCAGGGCCGGCCTTAGCCTAAATGGTGCCCTGTGCAAAACTGCCTTTTGGTGCCCCCATCCTATTGATTTTTGTACCCAGTTTCCCAGGATACAAATGGGAACAGGACGACATTTTTTATATTCTAAAATAATTAATTTATTCACATATATTGTACAATAAACTCTTCCAAATTTGTGCCCAGGAATCTGCAACTCAAATTCATATTAATTCCACTATGTCTGAATTTACACTAATAGGGATTATCTAATTCTGTATATTTATACTATATCCATGGATATTACATAATGGGTGGTACATGTGGATCTCACCAATAGAACGATGTATATCTGAAGAATGAGGCGCTGACGCTCTATGTGGAGATTGATGGAACTGTTCTGTCATCTCTTGGCTGAGAGCGGCGCTGTTCCTGGCTCTATTGATGGGATCAGCATCTACTATACGTTTCTTCCAAATCCTGTAGATCTGCCATAAATATACAAAACTAGAAATAGACCCGATGCTATTGCATCAGGAGTGCGGTGAAATGAACAGGTGCCGTAGAAATAGCTGCTGAATAGTACAGTCCTCTCTCCAGAAAGTATGGTGTTGCGGGATTTATATGGTGTATATGGTGGCTCAGTGGTTAGCACTGTATATGGTGGCTCAGTGATTAGCACTGTATGGTGGCTCAGTGGTTGGCACTGTATATGGTGGCTCAGTGATTAGCACTGTATGGTGGCTCAGTGGTTAGCACTGTATATGGTGGCTCAGTGGTTAGCACTGTATATGATGGCTCAGTAGTTAGCACTGTATATGGTGGCTCAGTGGTTAGCACTGTATGGTGGCTCAGTGGTTAGCCCTGTATACGGTGGCTCAGTGGTTAGCACTGTATATGGTGGCTCAGTGGTTAGCACTGTATACGGTGGCTCAGTGGTTAGCACTGTATACGGTGGCTCAATGGTTAGCACTATATATGGTGGCTCAGTGGTTAGCACTGTATACGGTGGCTCAGTGGTTAGCACTGTATATGGTGGCTCAGTGGTTAGCAATGCGCGATGTCTCTGTGGTTAGCAAAGTATGATGGCTCAGTGGTTAGCAGCACAGTATATGGTGGGCAGGCGGTTAGACCAGGATGAAGGCTGGGGGGTGAGCGCAGGAGGACAGAGGCTGGAGGGGTGAGGGCAGGAGGACGGAGGCTGGAGGGGTGAGGGCAGGAGGACGGAGGCTGGAGGGGTGAGGGCAGGAGGACAGAGGCTGGAGGCCCCCATCACAAGCACAGTGCAGCCAACTTTATCTTTATTTACATTACATTTATTTTACACTCACTGTGATGCTCTGACTCTGCCTCCAGCCCCCCACAGTCCACAGGGCAGCTGCACAGGCTCTTCTGCTCTCGGGGCCGGCACTGCAGCGTGCACTGTGTAGCATTGCGCACACAGACACATTGCACACACACACACATTGCACACACACACACATTGCACACACACACATTGCGCGCACACACATTGCACGCACACACACACATTGCACACACACATTGCA
Source organism: Allobates femoralis (assembly GCA_033576535.1). NCBI lineage: Eukaryota > Metazoa > Chordata > Amphibia > Anura > Aromobatidae > Allobates > Allobates femoralis. The sequence continues at coordinate 188,679,020 of JARQOC010000005.1, forward strand.
CACACACACATTGCACGCACACACATTGCACACACACACATTGCACACACACATTGCACACACACACATTGCGCACACACACATTGCACGCACACACACACATTGCACACACTGCACGCACACACATTGCACACACACACATTGCAAACACACAATTGCACACACACACATTGCACGCACACACATTGCACGCACACACATTGCACACACACACACACATTGCACACACACACATTGCACACACACACATTGCACACACACACATTGCACACACACATTGCACACACACACCACACACATTGCACGCACACACACATTGCGCACGCACACACATTGCACGCACACACATTGCACGCACACACATTGCACACACACACATTGCACGCACACACATTGCACGCACACACATTGCACGCACACACATTGCACGCACACACACATTGCACACACACACATTGCACACACACACATTGCACACACACATTGCACGCACGCACACACATTGCACACACACACACACATTGCACACACACACATGCAACACACACACATTGCACACACACACACATTGCACACATACACATTGGCACGCACACACATTGCACACACACACATTGCACACACACATTGCACACACAAACACATTACACACACACACATTGCACACACACACACACATTGCACACACACACACATTGCACACACACACATTGCTGCACAGCACACTGCACCTTCTTTCCTTAGGGCCACTCACCTGCTCTCTTCTGCTGTCCTCTCTTCATCTCCTTCTCCTCTGCTGTCCGTTCACCTGACAGTGCTGTGCTGCCGGCTCCCGCCCGCTCCTCTGGAGTCTGACCCCTCACTCAGCACTCGGCCGGGAGACAGTGCTGCTGCTTTGACTCCCAAAGAGGGGAGGGAGGGAGGGAGCGGCGGCGGCGGCCGCTCCGGCACAAAAAAAGCCCTGGTCATACTACAGTAGGTGCCAGGTGGGGTGCGCACAGTGCCACGCTCACCCGGGGCAGCCTCTTGGGGTGCCCCCCTGCCCCACACTGGGTACGCCCATGAGTGCTTTCGATTTGGGCGCACCAAGGAACAGTGAGGCCCCTGATAATCACAGTGACTGCTGTCTCCCTGCAGCGCCCCCTGGAGTGTGGCGCCCTGTGCTGCCGCACAACTCGCACATGCCTAGGGCCGGCCCTGCCTGTCTTTTGTGAGAGCTTGGCAAGGAGATTTTTGAAAACATCTTTATTTTTCCAAACATCCTTCTGTCTCTTCAGTTAAATACAAACAAAATTGATAATGCTGAGATCAGGACTCTGTGAGGGCCACATCATTACTTTCATAATCAAGTAAGCGCAATAGGGTCTTATCGTTATACAGTATGTACAGTTTGGCTATGAAGCCACTGTATAAAACTACTCACCTTCTCTGGTTGAGTGACACACAACCAGTATGGAAAACTTAGTAGTAGCTGCTGTGAGACACACACTTCCACATACAACGTGGTAGGAAAATCCAAGGATTCACAGGGACAATGTGTGGTTGGTCCGCACTGCTACAAAAGATATATTTCCTGATGAAGGAGCATAGCAGGCTCTGTAATGCAGCAGATGGATCCAATAAATTTAAAGTAACCGAAGATCTGGGCTTCGTGTCTTTTGTAGCACACATTGTCCTTCTGAATCCTTGGACATCATCACTTGCGGGACTCTTTTTCTTTTTAACTCTGAAGATAAATCTCAATAACCATGGCTCTTTGGGGTAATTGTTCTACCTCTGTTCTTGTGGGTTTCCTCCGGATTCTCTTATTTCCTCCCACACTCCAAAGACATAATGATAAGATGTCTATCTTGTTACTCCCAATAGGGACAGTGTTGCTAATATATGTAAAGCACTGTAGAAGTAATAGCTGTATATAAGGGAATAAATATTATTATACTATTATTGTCCTGCTGTAGAATACATTTTGAGTCAATCAGGCACCTTCATGATGGTATCACATAATGGATAAGTATCTGCCTGTATACCTCAATACTTAGAACACCATAAATCCAGCCCAAATCCCTAAACTATTTTACCGGAATGGAAGTCTATGGCAGGTGTATTGAAATCTGTGATCAGTGTATTGGTGCAACTTGCGACCAGTGACAGAAATCTGACCCATTTGTAAACATGCAACGCTGTATCGCAGTTTGTAATAGGTTGTAATGTGACACCAAAGGAAACCATTACATGCAATTGTGCAATGTGCCACTGTGATATAAGTTAATTTCCTTGTCCATATCCTTAACTCGTAACTGAGTGGGATATTGACTAAGAGGGCCGCTTAATATGGTGGTTATGGTGGTCTCTGCAAGGATTCCATCCCAGGGCTGGGTCCTTCCCTGGAGGGATATCTGGCTAGTTTGAGACTCTTAATCAAGGCTACACTGACTCCATTTGCATACCGTGATATAAGTGTAGCACAACAGATGCCACCATGTAGTCTTAGGCTAGGGTCATATTAGCGCTAAAAGCTGACATTTTTCACAACTGCAAATTGTGAAAAACGCTAGCTTTAATGCCTCCATAGGTTACCATGTTAAAAAAGCATTGCAAAAGTGCAAAGTGTTTAATGCTAGGCGTTTTTGCAAAAAAACTTCTATTTCTTCACAGCCATGAAGGATATGCAACTATTCTCACGTAAGATCATCCTGAGAAAACTTCATAACAAAAGTGAACCAGAAGAGATGGATCGGGGTGAGAGAGAGGCCCTACAGAATCTGGAGGATTTGGCCAATGAGATTGAACCTATGAGTAAAGGTAGGTTTCCCTCATCTATCATGCCCACATCAACGAGGTTCCCACCCTTGTCCGTGTGTCCAGCTGTAGAAATTTTTAATAAGTTGGTAATCAATGATTTGAAGAGATTGCCAACAAGATTGAGATCAGACAATTTGACACATAAACAACGTTGCACATTGTCTGATCTGGAGAAAATGTCTGATGTAGTTATAAAACCAGCGGACAAGGGTGGGAACATCGTGATCTGGCCAGTAGATCTATACGAACGTGAAGTTTTTCGAAAATTGCGCGATAGAGAAACATACCGTAAACTGACCTTTAATTCTGCGGCCCCCTTCTCGAGTTTGCTTCAGACCATCCTCATGAAGGCCTTTGAGGCGAGCCTGAATACGAAAGGGACTCACTATCAGATACCCAAAAATTCCGACACTATATTTATTGCCAAAAATCCACAAAGATGCCATTGCCCCTCCGGGGCGTCCGATTGTTTCCGGAATAGGAGGGCTCTGCAATCTGATATGTAGATTTATTGACTACTATTTGGAACCTCTAGTGGAATTGCTGCCCTCCTATGTCCGTGATACGGCGGACGTCCTGATGAGGATCGACGGCATCACGGTGGAGGATGACACCTTATTGGTAACAGCTGACGTAGAGTCTCTTTACACTAGCATAAGACATTAGGATGGTCTGAGGGCAGTTAAGTTTTTCCTTCAATCTAGTGGGAGGGATGCGGGAACGTGGGAACTAATCCTTGAGCTGCTCCAGTTCACCCTAACCCACAATTTCTTTGTTTTTAAAGATAATTATTACCTCCAAACACACGGCACTGCCATGGGCGTGACCTGCGCGCCCTCGTACGCAAACCTTTTCCTGGGTTTCTGGGAGAGGGATCTCCTTTGTGGCGGGGGCGGGCCGGCCGATGCCTATGTGCAGTGTTGGCTGCGTTACATCGATGATTTGTTGATTTTGTGGCGGGGTGGACTGGAGCAGCTTGATGGGTTTATGCGAGGATTGGCGTCAAATGAGGTGAACATCAGACTGACTCATAAGTCTGATGCCTGCAGGATTGACTTTCTAGACATCTGTGTGGAGGTCGGCCCTGACGGCACCATACAGACCGATGTCTTCAGAAAGTCAACCACAGTGAATTCCCTTTTATATGCTTCTTCATCGCATGATCATTCTACTGTATGCGCTGTCCCTACCGGACTATTCTTGCGGATGAGACGTATTTGCTCATCCGCGGAATTGTTTGACAGACAAGCCCAAGATTTGAAGGAGCGCTTTCGTGATAGGGGGTACAGTAATAGGTCAGTTAAACGGGCATATTTACGGACAAAAAATACCCCTCAGGATTCTCTTCTCTATGGCCTTAAAAAATCCGAAACTCTTGGGGTTCAACCGATTCGGTTTATATCCACTTTCAACCACGGGTGGGATAAGATGAGTGAAATACTAAACAGGCACTGGCCAATCCTGCTCTCAGATCCTCATCTGAAAGGTTCCTTGTCTGACCGTCCTTTGATGACAGCCAGACGTGCAAGGAATTTAAAGGATATACTAGTCCGTAGCCATTATCTGACAATTCCACCAGGCTTGTTTGGATCCAGGAGACCACTAAAGAGTTGTTTTCCCTGCGGTTACTGTGTGGCTTGCGGGAATGTCCAGCGCATTGCTTCCTTTTCCTCTTCTGATGGCTCTCGCACCTATAACATCCGTGAATACGTTTCTTGTGGCATGAGTTGCGTGGTGTATTACGCCACGTGTATCTGCCACAGGATATACGTGGGGAGAACATGCAGGGAGCTAAGGAGGAGGGTGAGGGAGCATGTGAGGGACATTGCCGCGACTCACACGGTGAAAGACCAGACCATTTTGAAGACATTACCACGTCACTTCCTGAAGTACCACAATAGTGACCCATCAACCTTGCTGTTCAGAGGTATTGACATGGTACACGGTGGTATCAGGGGTGGTGATGTCCGGAAAGTATTTTCACAACGGGAAACAAAGTGGATTGTGGCATTGGACACAATGTCACCTCGTGGTCTAAATGAAGACTTAAGCTTTGCGCCTTTCCTGTGACTGCTGCTGCCTGGTGTTTCCGGGTCTTTTTGTACCTCTTAACTCTTATAGTAGGAATTCTCTGATGTTTTATGTTTTTATTTTATCATTTTTTAAGGAGTTTTTAGGTTCCTCCCTCAGCTTTGTTGGGGTATCTGTGGCTCTCTTGATAAGGATACGCATGGTCTCCTACGGAAGAACTTGAGGATCACTACTGGATGCAGTATCTGTTTCAACCTATATGGGACTAAGGAACTAACTCCACCAATATACTATATGGAAGATATACCATGGACTGTCTTGTTACATGGAGATAGATAATCAAAATGTAATGTCAGTATGTGTATATTTGGTGTTAGGCTATCTTTAGGGTAATGAGCAATCGATGTAATTCTACTCTGATACTGATCTACACTGTGCGCATAGTGTGACAGGATCTCCTGCCTGCTGTCGCTGGTGTCGTGGATCTGCGCGCGCACGGTCGCTATGGTGATGCGTCCCTGCAACCGTGCGCTACTTCCGGTCAGGTGATCCGGTTGTGTAGCGTCACTTCTGGTGACGCGAGACCCGAGCCGCACATGAAAACCTCCAATGGAGGAACCTTGAACATCCCCTGATGAAGTGACCGTCACCCAGCTGGTCACGAAACGCGTTGGGGTCCTCTGGTCCGGACCACCCCCTTCTCTCTTCCCCTGTTGTCTCCGTGCAGATGGCCAGCGATGGCCCTGGTAAATATGTGTACCTGTAAAGTCATTTAGACCTTGTACTACATCATGTCTGTCATTGAGTAGGTTAAATTGAGGTGCCTCGCTCTTTACCTAGATACTGGGACTAATACAAGTGGGTGTCTTTTCCCCATAGTGGTCAGTATAGGATGTAGAATATGGTTTGATATGTCTATGTAATTTTACTCTTTATGACCAGTAAGAGATGGAGTTATAATATACCCTTGTATAAACCTATCTGTATGTGGGTCTCTGCGAAGACACCAATATCTGAATGTAATGATGGGATATGAATTTTGAGTTGTCTATCTGGCGAACTGTATATTATATGAGCCATTTGCTGACTCTAGACACATGAGCACTTTAGATATCCCCTTCCTTTGTCCTTGCTCTTTGTTAACAATAATAAAATTTTAACTTTTGCAAAATTTAAAGCCTATACTCCTTTTCTACGTTATGAAAAAGAGTTTTTGCAAAAGTCACAAAAAATGCTGCTAGCAGCGTCTTTTGGTGCTTTTGCAAAAAACGCATGCATTAAATTTGCATCAAAATGGCAACAGAAAAAAAACAGCTTTAACGCAGGCTTCCCAAAAACGTCCCTCCAAGTATGACCCTAGCCTAAGCCTAATCCTACTAAACCCTGAAATTGTGCAAGTGTACATAGAACTGATACTGTTTTGAAGACAAAGAGTGGTCACACCAAATGTTTATTTGATTTAGATTGCTCTTTTGCTTTTTGTTAATTTATAAAAATAAACCATTCAATAAACACTTCAATTTTGAAGTTATCTTTGAAGCATTTTTTACATAAATGCCTAAATTGTTTGCACAGTACTGTATATGTAACCCTAGAACGCGCAACCATAGAAATCTACACTTTCACATACCAGGGGTCTTTTAGGCCTGTGTGCAAATAACATGGAGTAACTCAAATTGAAATACTTTTCAAAGTTTATTTGAGATTTGAATATTTCAAAACATTATAATTATGTGCATAAAAAAAAAAAAGTAATTACACTGGCTTAAAGGAAACCTGTCAGCTAGTTTATGCCCCCCCAGCTATCATTGTCTGTACCTGCAGCTTCATAATACTATTCTAATCATCCCTGTCTAAGCTCAGAGTGAATGTGAAAGGTGAAAAAAAAGCATTTATACACTTACATTTCCTTATGTAATGAGGCAGTCAGTCCCCAGCTTGGAGGACGGGGACTGCTTGGCAGGTTAATAGTTAACATTTCAGCCTTGTATTAGAACATGTTGGAAGACCTGATGTGATGTCATAACCATGTGACTACAATAGGCGGAGCTAAGTTCTCATTGCTGGCTTAGCTCCACCCACTATGGTCACATGATCATTACATCACACAGGTTCTTTAGCTATCCAAGTTAAAAGTGAGTTAACTATTACCCTGCCAGACAGTCCCCCTCCTCCAAGGTGGGGACTGAAATGTAAGTGTATAAATGCTTTTCTTTCACCTTTCACAATACACTATGAGCTCAGACAGGGATGATTAGAATAGTATTATAAAGCTGCAGCTACAGACAGTGATAACTGGGGAGGGGCTTAAACCACCTGACAGGTTCCCTTTAAAATGCCCGCTATATGCATTCTATATAATTCTTTATGTATATATAACGATTTTTTTGTCCAAAAGTTTTTTTTATATAAAAGCTGTAGTAAACATGGTGCAGGAATATTTCTTTTCAAAAACTTTCCTTTTCAACTTTACTGATTACCCCCACAATTTTCACATATTATTTTTTCGGAAGAATTGTTCCTTGCAGACATTTTGTCCACAAGTAGTACAGAAATGCTCAGATTTCCTTTCCAGCGCTTTCTTTTTTTTTCTCTTGGCTCTGGATGTTCCTGAAAATGTATACCACATCGGATCATAGCGTCCATAATTTGCCTTGGCAAGAATTTCGTGCTGCTTCGCTCCATCATGGTATGCATCAAAAGTTCATGGCAAAGTTCCGTTAAGAATAGATGTCTCTTGTCCTCCCTTTTGGCATGGAATTCTGGATGACTTTCACTATAAACAATATAGTTATTGAGGGCTGACACATCAAGGATATTATAAAAAATGACACAGGCCAACGTTTTGTCTGCCTCTTGCACGAATACTCTCCAATCATTTCATCCATCTTGTCCCCACCTCCTTTTGTTTTATTATAATGCAGTATGATTTCAGGTTTATGTTTCCTGTCATCGGTGTCAATACTTCCATCATGATGCATTGTACTGAGTAATATCACAGATTTTTCTTTGTTTGCTTTATAAGATACCACTGTCGCTTGATTGCAGAAACCAAAGACACTCTCATAAAGTGGTCGCTTGGGATTGTGCTTCATGATTGGAGGAATTTCGCAGCGGTTTGGCCTCAAAGTACAAGTTTGAGTTTTTTCTGAAGCAAAAATTTGCACAGTTCCAGATTGATAAAGTAGTTGTCCATTGTTATATTTTTTCCAGAATTGAAAATTGGTACTGCAAGTGTATTTACTATGTCAGAACATAGGTCTTTCTGGACTGGAGCATCAGCTTCTTTGCCACAGTAAATCAGACCATTCATGCCATAATAGCTTGTAGAATCACACATCTAGAAAATTTTTATGCCATACTTGGCAGCTTTACTGGGCATATACTGAATGAATTTGCAACGTCCCCTAAAGGCAAGAAGTTGCTCATCCACGGTCACATTGTCATTAGAATGGTAAAGCTTTGTAAAGTTTCTGATGAAAAGATTCCAGATGTAGCTAATAGGGGCTAATTTATCTGTTTCCAACCTCACAGAACGAGTTCTCTTATCAGCAAAACGAAGGGTTCTCCAAATATTCTCAAATCTATTGACTGACATTGTAGTTTTGTAGTGTGGATCTTAAAAAGTGTTCAGAAATAATTCTCTGATTGGAATATCGTATGATTTTGTACACCCTGCCAGGAGAGTAAGGGCAATATAACCATATAGTTCCTCTTTTGTTATATTTTTCCATGTTTTTTTCTTCCTGAAGCGATATGCTTTCCTTCTAAGTTAGTACACAAAACTACCTCATCTGCAATATCATCTGAAAAAAATTTACAGACAACATCTCTTTTGGACAAGAATTGGGGAATTCCTACAGCTACTTCAGCAACTCTCATAATATTATGTGATGGGGTGCGTCCAAGAACCCCAGCAGGGGCAATGGGAAGAAAAAAGTGTACCTCTGTATTGCCAAGCACGACCACAATGATCATATATGCAAGTGAATTTTATTTACAAAAATATGTGCTGGCAACAAAAAAGCCAGAAAACCATATTAAAACATTTAAAACAATACTGGTCCGGACCAACCCTAAACTGTGTACAAAAAAAGCACTCAAGTTCTACAAATATTTAAACAAGGTCAGTATCCAAAGCAACAGGAAGACGCCGTATTAAATCATTGATCACAGTCTGTTACATGCTTTTTTGAGAATATACATAGTACTGTATTGACGATAATAACCCAGACAGAGGCAATCTTAGATGTAATATGCACAATTAAACATATGATAAAACCGTTGCAAGCAGTCTAACAAAGGGAGCAGTTTAAGGTCATAGGTAGTTAGGCTATAAGAATCGCCACTCCAGGTGGAAAATTATGCCAATTTGGGGTAAGAAATAGAGACAGATGTTACACACACATACACAGGATCCTGAGTAGAAATGGGGAGTGAGAACTAGATTTGACACCAGGCATCAATATACACAGGTACCGTTAGTGTAATCATATAGTCACACAAGGAACTGTTGGTCATGATAAATTCACACAAACACCTTTGAGGATAATTTACAGTGCATATATAAGTAGCAATCATGCATTACCCAGGAAAGAATGGTAGTCCACCAGAGTGCAGAAAGTCCCTGAATTAGAGATGCTGCTGTATTAGGGTGTAATACAATTGTTTATAGGAAATTATCCGCAAGAGTCTAGGGAGGAGTGCTCACAGAGGAGGGATGGTGGCAAGGCCCCAGCAGTACTGTTCCAAAAAACATTAGTTTTGGATGTTCTATTTGTACGTTCTGCTGAATCCACTACTTCTTCATTATCTGAAGAATCACTGGATGATGAAGTAGAGACATTAGTTGGTGGCATGTACTCTTCATCGGACAAAGAAAGTTTACTGTCTTCATCACTATCAAAAATGATTGCCTCGATTTCTTGGTCCGTCAAACCCCTGGATGTAGAATGTGCCATTGTAACCTTAGATGTCAGTAAACTAAAATGAAAAAAAAAAAATATTACAATCAGGGTTGTGCACTCTTTGTTAGTGTGTGTGCTAAAGGCAAAATGCAGCCCCCTACTCTTACCTTCAGCAGGTCACCACTTTCCTTAAGGTGCAGTAGAAGCCTCTATTTTTTGAAGCTCAGAAAGGTTCTTTTTCCAGAAACAAGAAAGCTGACTCCTTCCTCCAAAGTCTCTTCAGCAAGTAGCACACAATGAACAGGATGTTGTCTGTCCTCCTGTTCCTGTGTGTTCATGACCTGCGATGATGTCAGAGACGCATGACTTTGTGAGGGAGCCTCCCTCCCAAGATCACATGATCATGTAGTCAGGCAGAATCTACACTCTTCCCAGCAACAGCAGAGTCATAAAGACTGAGTAATAAAGCCAAAGTCTTCCCCAGCAACAGTAGAGGCAAAAAGACTGAGGATCACATGTAAACAAAGTACAGGCCTAAAAGGCTCCAGGTATGTGAATATGGGGTAGTCCCATAAAAGAGTTGTTTTACAGAAATGCCTATAACATAAAAATATATGAACAACTGGAAATGACTAACAACTAAATACCTAAAGAATACCTAGAGTTTCAAAATTCTAACTAAAGTAATCTTGCAGAAAATAGAAAACAAGTAACCTAGCAGGCCTGCGAGGCCCCAGGAATGTGTTCTAGGGGTAAAGAACAATATCTACTATATAATTGCCGTAGGCATTTTTGTGTCGGACCCCGAAAACGCCGTGGCTATGTCACGCTGTGACGTCACCACGCGCGAGCAATGGCCGTGAAGCCGGCATTGCGAGTCGCTGGCCGAAAATAGAACCAGAGGCTCGGCCACAAAGTTAGCGATTTACCGCTGAGGTAGCGCGAGCAATGGCCGCGAGGCCATTGCGAGTCGCTACACTTGCGGCGCGGTTGCGGTAATCCCCATACAAAGTATAGGGGGACTTGCGGCAGGTGCGGTTTTACAGGTGCGGCAAGTGAAAATCTATTTGAAAATATCAAAAAAAAAAAAAAAATATTCTAGACACCCGATGCATTTGCATCGGGCTCACAGCTAGTAAAGCTATAAAGAGCTAAGTAGACCACTGGTTACATGTTGGAAGGATCACTTCAGTGTTCAGTTTGGATAGGTTATCTCACTAGACCGGTCAGGATCCCTTAACCTTGAAACCTTAATAGCTAATAGCTAATTTCCTCCTTTGTTTTAGTGTATTAATAAGGGCCTAACTTAACTCAGTGTATAGCTGCTAAACTAAAAATATACATCTGCGAGAACAAATGATTATGAAGGTCAGAAACAGATTCTGCCAGTTAAATATTACATGTTTCTCTGAATTCAATAGCTGTGTGATTCAGTTTACAGTAACTGAATAGTTTCAGTCTATCCAAACAACATTGAAATAGACATAATTGTTGAATAGAAAGAATGGCGGTGGTCTCTTGAGACTATTAGTGTCATTTTAAAGGCTAAACATATTGTAACATCGTCCTTCACTAGGATACAATTCCACACACTAGTATAGTTTTATGATAATGGTTTCCATATTTCTTGTAAAAAATAGCAAACAATTCCTGTATTTGTTTAAGTGAATATACTGAAAACATAGTAAATCTGGTAAGCACTGATTTGTTTTCTCATCCTTCCAGTCCTATCTATCTATCTATCTATCTATCTATCTATCTATCTATCTATCTATCTATCTATCTATCTATCTAATCTATCTATCTATCTATCTAGAAAAAAATACTCTGCAGCACTCAGCTACTACCAATGATGTACAATATGCTAACAAGCTATATATATAATGAGAAAAAAGTTTAAAAACTTACGTTTTTTTTCAAAAAACTCAAAATCTTATCTTTTATTCTGAAGTTCTTGGTACACACATTGGCCAATGTCTGTTTGCCCATCAACTGCGAAAAAGTGACTTCAGGTCTGATGAGTCCTAACACTGACATCCCTGTCCTCCTTGTCACACCCCCCACTTCTCAGTGGGCAGACTCCATCCGACCAGATCACCTGTGGTCAATAAGGGTGCAAATTGCAGCATGGACCAGCCACTTCCATATGTACATCATTGGTAGTAGCTGAGTGCTGCAGAGTATTTTTTTCTAGTTATTTGATCCAGCAGCCCTGCTTACACCAGTTCACATTAGTCTGTGAGTGCTGTGCAGTTTTTTTTCTGTTTTTGTTATCTATCTATCTCTATTTATCTAACATTATACTATCTAACTTTTAAAGAGAATTTAAAAAAATAAAATAAAATAAGTCCCAAGTATTCTACAAATAGCAGCTCATCCTAGCCATGAAGACATACAGCTCCTAAGACCTATGTATCATATCAACTGATAAGAGCTATATCAAACAAACCATAGTCAGAATTCAGGAGCAAGGCTGTGATGTGTGGAGAAATATATCTTTTCCTCGTTGAACATAAAGGGAGTTATATCCAAGTCCATCTTCATCAATATTTTCTTGTTTTAAAGTTGGGTGCAGTCAGTCTCCTTGCACTGTATAAAGCTGTCAGACAGAAGGGGGAGGAGGAGAATGAAGCTGGAGATCTAGTCAGGCACAATGTGGGTTAAAACATCTGCCTCCCAATGACTGACTTATGTGTGATACAGCTATAGTCATTTGAGACAAGGCACAGATCTTGGGATCTGTATGTCTTCTGTCAGCAACCCATACTGACATGTGACTATGACAGGTTGCTATTTGAATTATATCAGGGACTCCATTTTATCTAATTCCTGGAAAACCCCTTTTGGCAGTAAAACGTGGAGGCAAGTGTGAAATACTGCTTACCTCTTTATTTTGTGCACTTGACACTTTCCTGCTGACACATTTAGACTAATTATATGCAACTAGAAGCATTTTTACAATTTCTACTGTAACATTCAGAGTTCTCTTTTCGCTTGATAAGACATATACATAGTGGAAGAGCATAGGACATCCCAATAAGCATTACATGCGACTGCTCAGATGTTCAACATATATTTTCACACAGTGTATGGTATGTACAATAGAGCATTTACTGGTTGTGAACAATATCTTACAGGTGGTCTAACTGAGCCACTGTATCTCTGTAATCATTGGAGCTAGAATCATTAGGTGAAGATTCTGAAAAAGAATAAGAAAAATACCAAGTATATAACATCAGTATGTAGATAAAGTAGCAGTTTATATATTTTTGTCTATTGAAGAATATCTTTGCTTTGCATGATCGAATACATTTAAAGGGAACCAACCACCTCAGATCACACTAATACACAGTTAGTACATGTCCCTGCATCCTAAGGATACCTTTCCAGCACTGTTTTTGTGTAAAATCTTGCATTAGTATAACTGATATAAAGAGTTTATAAACTTACTAGCCTGGAGACATCTGGGCGTATCCCTCCTTCTGTTATACTTCAGGGCTGTGCATTGCATGGCTGTGCTCCCCCTCCCTCTGTGCAGAGGAGATAACGATCACACCCATCAGGGCAGGGCAGCAGGCACGGAGGAAGGGGGAGCACAGCCATGCAATGCACAGCCCTGAAGTATAACAGAAGGAGGGATACGCCCAGATGTCTCCAGGCTAGTAAGTTTATAAACTCTTTATATTAGTTATACTAATGCAAGATTTTACACAAAAACAGTGCTGGAAAGGTATCCTTAGGGTGCAGGGACATGTACTAACTGTGTATTAGGGTGATCTGAGGTGGTTGGTTCCCTTTAACAATTAAACCAATTTATTTGCAACAAAAACAGGGTTGAACAAAATGTAGGTCTTTGAACTGTTGGACTGTACTATCCCGCTAAGGTATTAATACTACATAATACACAAGGTAAAAGGGTAATTTGATTGATTACTGAAAACAAATTTGACAAAAACTACTTACAATATACTCAATCTTTAAATAAAATTGTTAGCAATATTAAAATTCAGTGCTACATTGTTTTAGATTATTAACATATATGTCAAGTGGAGGCAAATATATATTTGAGTTTTGAACCTCAGAAAGCCAATAGAAATGCAAGAACATTTAGCAAAGCAAATAATAATGATTCTGTTAGTTCCAAAATGCTTTTGGAAAAGATACAAATAACTGAATACATTCATATCCTAAAGCAGAGATGGCTGCTTATCAAATGTGCATGGGAAACACAATTTCTGTGATGTAGATATCCTACTGTTTTATGTAAGGGATATAACATGTGATGTATTCTATCGTAATGAAGTGGCATAAAACTTTAAAAAAAAGGTGCGTTTCAATAGAATGTCTATATTTATTTGCAATTGGGGCACATTCACAATCATCTACTAAATCATGACTGGAATACACAACATATAATAATGTTTCTTGTGTCCGGCAAGACTCCCGAGTAAGTTCAAGAAAACAGATCAGCATTAAAAATGCCCAGGGCGTATGGTAATTTATTCTGCTACCATGTTTTATGTTGGTTTGAGACCAGCACTCTTTGGGAAACATTTGCAAATCTGGCTTTCCCATCTGGAAGAATACCTCTAAAACATCTGCAAATAATGCATTTGAAATTTATTTGCTTAACAATGTAGCTATTTGTTTAACAGAAGATGACATTGAAGTCCTATAAATCACCAAGATGACATAAGGAAAGCTTTCTGATGAAAAGTTTCATAAATTTTACCAATTACAATAAAATAAGGTTTGTATTTTACAAATCTGAAAAATGTACTCTATTTAGCCATATTAACACTCCCTGTCTAACATTGTGTAGTTAGCTCTTATCCCATTAAAAAAAAATAAAAAAAAAAATAACTCCTTAAGGCAGAGGTCCCCAACTCCAGGCCTCGAGGGCCGCCAACAGTGCAGGTTTTCAGGATTTCCTTAGTATTGCACAGGTGCTAATGTGATCATCTGCACAGGTAATGATTCCAAGCCCTGTGCAACACTAAGGAAACCCTGAAAACCTGCACTGTTGGCGGCCCTCGAGGCCTGGATTTGGGGACCTCTGTCTTAAGGCATGGAGTCCAGAAAACATTCAACAAGACATTAACAGCAGGTCCTTTGTTGTGAAACGTGTTTACCATCGCATCTCACAGAGGTTTGATTGGATCGGGTTGGTGGAAGGTTGGTGGCCACGTAAACTCCTTGAACTTTTGGACATGTTACTCAAAATAATTAAAAACAATATGAAGACTGTTCAAGATGCATTGTCCTGCAGGAAAGTGGTAACTGTCTTTAGATTGTATAAATGCCTTAATGGGTTATACTTGGTGCTGAGCCAGATGCTACATGGTTAAAGTAACATGCATTAAAATTCAAGCCCAGAGCAACCCTTTCCAGGGCATCATAAAATATGATTCATGGCAGCAATATGTGAAAGTAGCCTAAAAGTAATGATTGAGAAGATTAGTACCGAGCAGTGGATTATGTGTCTGCTGCTTCACTGGAGGTAGCACATTTACTTGAAAATGATTGCCCACAATTAGGGATGAGCGAGGGACGAAATATTTACTATACTCGTAACGAGTAGTTTTCAACACTCACATACTTTGAATAGCGAGTCCAATGTTAGCCAATTACTGATAGGCTCTACCCACATGGATCAGGCCATAAAACGAGTCTTTCTGCGGCAGGACGGTAGGGTGGACTTTTTTGTGTTTCAGCTGTATAAAACACCTTGATGTACACCCCAGAGAGACCCTAACATTCAATCTGCTCCCACTGGGGTGCCGACTCCCTTTGTGTACTAAAGGGAGTTGGCAATATGTGTCGGATCATTCACGATTGACACATCACTCACAAGCACCAGCGATACTCACCGAGTAAAAACTATCAAATACTGTACTATCTGTGCGAGTAGCAAATAGTAATGATTACACTCAGTCAACACTCACTTAACACTACCCACAATCTATGAGGGGCATAGTAAATCTTTGACTATAGCAGTAATTATTTAGCTTTCTGATTGGTATAGAAAACATCTTTTCCTTCTTACACTTTGTGGTTCCCCCACTGTTTACATTATAGGTCCTACATATAAATATATCATAAGAGAGATCTCTGTAATGACCACTGATATTTTTACATACTTGCCATCCCTAAGCTATCATTTTTCTAAATTATCCCAAGTTTATTTTTCTTGATGATATATTTTACCATTGTTATTTTGGTTTTAGACTTTTCAATCCTCCATGGTTGCACAATGTATTGTTTGTGGACAGGTGCTCAAATTTTACACAATCAGGAAAATGTATTAATTTGTGGCATTCATCTAAATCAAATTTCTACATATGATATAGGCTGTATAATGCTGATAATTGGTGGGTATCTGGTTGTCTGAGACAACTACTCATTGCTCTCAGTTCGCAGCTCATGCAGGGGCTGATCACTTGAAAGTAGTATTTTGGCCAAATTAAGGGGTCTCACGACCCAATGAAGAACAATGTCAACCCGAATAATATATGAAATGTTTTTTTTAAAGTAATAGAAACATACATTACAAGTTGTGTGAGCTAGAAATTTTGGTAGAATTTAGCAATAAGAAAGTTTTTGAATGCTTTGCATCATGTTTATTGTTTTAGACATATTCTTTGCCTAATTAATGTGTTGTGGCATAATTGGAAAGAAGGTGTGGTCTATCTAAATTGGCAAAGCTTTAACATGTTACAGTAACATGAAAAATGAACCAAACTTTTTGCACAAATGAAAGCATCTTTAACAGCTTTAAATGTGAAAGCTTAGACATTCATCAAAAGTATGAACCACTTTCTTTAAATCTGGCACATTTAAAATAATCTATTCTAACTTAGTCATCAATAAAGGAGCCCCAATTTTTCAATAAATAGTCTTACTACTAGTTTATATAGTTGTAAAACTAGATTCTTGTCATGTGCATCTCTACCCCTTTAGATTTACTCTATCATCCACTGTACCTTGCCTTGGCAACACTTACCTGACACTGATTAGATTATTGTCAGCTAAAATTCTTTATCAAAGTTCTGTTCCAAATAATTTTCGCTGAGTGCTTACCTATCAAATCAGTAAATTTAAAGCTAAGTTCACTTATGCGTATAACAATTTTTCCAATTTTCATCCAGAAAAAATCAACAATTTTTCATATGTTTTGTCATTAGTGATGTGCAAGCACTACCATGCCTGCAAGGTGCATGTAATGAACAGTTGGATGCTCCGATACGCAGGACTTGAGTACCCGACTATAATGGAAGTCAATGAGAAACTCAATCATTTTTCTGGAAGATAATAGAACCCATAGTTTGTTATGCAATTTCTCCTGCGTATGCAGATATGTGGTCAGAAACTTTTGTTTGTGCACACATTGGGGCTCAGTAAAGAAGTGGCGCTATTTGACTTTTGGAGTAAATTTTGAATATAAGAGACTGTGAACAACATGTGTATAGGGGGTGAGACAATACACACATTGGGCCTTATCTCCTTACAGATAT
Organism: Allobates femoralis; assembly: GCA_033576535.1. NCBI lineage: Eukaryota > Metazoa > Chordata > Amphibia > Anura > Aromobatidae > Allobates > Allobates femoralis. Next base: position 188,696,274 of record JARQOC010000005.1, read on the forward strand.
CGTCAAGAACCTTATTGAAAGCTGCTCACCTGGAAACGTTGTGTTACACACAACAAGTATGCGTGCCTGGATACAGCTGCTGCAGGACCCACGCATCCATGATCGACGTGACGAACAATAGTTGTTTTGGGACGAAGTGTCTCTGGATCCGCTCTGAATGAATGAAAGCAGAAACTGGAACACTGGTTTCAACGGGTGTTCTTTATTCCTACGCGTTTCGGAGCATTACCGTGCTCCTTTACCCTGAGGAAGGAGCATGGTAATGCCCCGAAACACATTGGAATAAAGAACACCCGTTGAAACCAGTGTTCAAGTTTCTGGTTTCATTCATTCAGCAGCGCGGATCCTGAGACACTTCGTCCCAATACAAATACTGCGAACAACATGTGGCATTTGAAGAACTAATGAGGTACCAAAGTAACTTAAATCAGTAATATATGACCCTATTTTAGAAACAACTCCCCTTAAAGAATTTATCTTAAGGATGACTAGTAGCTCATGCTTTTGGCAGGGCCTAATTGGCTACCATACCTGGCCAACTTGGAGGTAATTGTATGATCTCTGAGGGTTATAAAAAACACTTTCTAAATGTAATAATGGCATCAGAGAGACAGCCTTCTCCCTCTTAAAACCTTATGGATGCTATGATTGCTATTGATTGTGGCATCTAGAGGGATACACAACCAGGGGCCGTGCTGGCACCAACCTTTTGCTGTTACAGCTTGAGCTTGGCTATCAGTTATGCTGATCTCTTTGCAGTGATAACACTGGTAACAGTTCCTGTGCTCACATGATCACCAGAATGTAGTAATATGTCAACATACAGGAACTACACATAAAATAGAACATATGTCAGGAAAGTGTTAATACTCTCAAAGTAGTGTCTCATAGAATTAGCTGACATGTAGGCAAGAAAGTGTCTGCAATTAATTACTATGGTAACAAGCAGGAGATATAGTCAGACAGTGCGAAGGCTAGTGATCTTCAATTGTAAGTGAAGAGCAGAAATAGCAGAGAGCAACATATGTTTGGAAGAATAAGCCGAATTCAACCATAGAGAGTAGGGTGAAATGACTAGTAATGCAGGTAGTAACCAAAAAGACTGCATTGATCAAGCACAGAGCACTATGGGAAGGGTCTTTAAGATTCCTAGGATGTAAACATATTGGCTGCAGCCATATGCATTTACTACACACTGGCATTTTACGAGGTCCAAAGCTGGTGAATGTACATTACTCAAGTCACATGATGCAGGGTAAGAGCCGCTGTTGTGGGAAGAACATGGGCACCTATAGAGGTGAGCCAGCATATAGAGAAGCCCTTCACATAGTGGTCAACCACAACATCAACTACATAAAAAGAAATTAATACTTACCACCTCTAGCATTTCCACTGTGTCTGGACAGATGCAGGTGTAGCTTATTCAGCATGACCTGTACAACTACCATCTCTGTTACAGTAGATTGCTGACAATGTGAACCCCTGCTGCTTCCATTTGGCCTTCAGCACTTGTAAGACATTCAGCTTGCAAAGGCTGAGCTCTTTAAGCTGTGCATAAACCTTAAAGAAAAGTAAAATGGTTATAAATATTATGTAAAAGATATTAACCCTCCTGTTCTATTTGGTCAAAAATTACCAATTTTGAAGTTTCTTATTTCATTTTTCCTTTGTTTATGAACAACCATGTTCACATACAGTATGATAATGCAATAAGTATTCAAATAAAACACTTAAATTAGCTAAAAATCAAGACTTTAATAGGTCCAGTAAAAAATGATCGGAACATTATAAGTGTATAGTAGACCAGAACAGAATAGTAGGGTTAAAGGGAAACTCCAGGGACAGAAAACGTATTAGTACAGTTCCTGCCCTGCTACATGATGAAGCAGAGCTGTCCACTACAGTTCTAGGTTCTATAGATCTCTTATAAATCAATAAAATCATACCTGCTCCTTAGCTCTGACTCCCCCTCATGGGACAGAGAATTTTAGCCTGGCAGCGTCATGTAGGAGCAAAAAGCATGAGTAGTGTCGGGGGGCGTGGATGATGAGAGCTGCAGGATCAGCATACATTCATGGTCCCTGAAATTTCTGTATAGGGAATGGGCGTGGCCATCGGCCCCATGCTCACACTACAATCCAGCCCCTGATATACCATCCTATGTGACAGGTGGGCCCAGGCTTGAAATAGCAATCATGTCATTAAGCAGATGCGAATACATGCTATGATCCACTGCTGTATGATGATGCATAATGTGTTAGGTTGATCCTGCAGCCCCCAACATCCACGCCCCTGACACACCTCCTGTTCTCTGCTCTTGCATGAAGCTCTCAGGCTGAAATTTTATGTTCTATGAGGGAGAGGGAAGATCAAAGGAGCAGGTATGATTTTATCGATTTGTATGCGATCTATAGATCTAAGAACTGCAGTGTACAGCTCTGCTTCATCATGTAGCAGGGCAGGAACTGTGCAAAAATGTTTTCTCTCATTGGAGTTCTCCTTTAGAGTGGTTGCCTGGATATTTACTGCTGGGGAAGAGACTTGAGGGAAGAGAGGATACTTGGGGCAGCCTACCATGTTTATTTCACACATAGGTTCACTTATGTTCATGCCTTTAGATGCTATATAGATGCCGTTCATGCAGGACTTTTGGCCTACACCTTTTCCATGAAGATATACTCAAAGAATTTTGCATTGATTTAGTTTGAGCTCATGTAAAAGAACTTACACATTTACTGCCTCATTGAACATTTCACCTGACCACTAAAATAATTATTTCTGCTTTTTGCAGAAATATGCTTAGAACATGTCTTCCAGTCTCATGCTGTCCCTGGTACACTCAGCAGCTTACATGAGCCATTGATAAATAGCGGTATTTCATTGTTTTTACTGAGTAGATAAGCTCTTTTATTACATAATACATTATGGCATATCATGGTGAATATATCACTATTATAAATCTAATGTTACTTAATGAGAGCAATCAAAACTGTACTGTGTTCAAATTGATATGTTTAGTACTTACCATGCTCATTACATACCATACATAGACAGAATTAAAATAATTCACAAGATGGAAATAAAATGCAAAGAAAAAGAGGTAAATTTTACATAAGAAAAAAATTAAAGCACCTGAATGTGTAAATTCTAAATGAAAATGTTAACCTTTGTTATATACTCATGTGTGTATGAATAGGAAGCCTAAGCCAAATTGTAAATACTGTTTATTGTATATTTCTGCATGTTAGCATGTATAAGTCATCAGAGGAACCTTAAATCTATTTATAATTTGACAAATAGGCTGTTAAATCCTGCAGAGAACTGTTTAGGCACTCCTTTGTAGAGCCATATTGCGATTTCCTCATGGTTTGTGGAATGGGCGACTTATATGGGTGGATATTAGTAATGGATGCCAGACAGCACTGGAATGTGGCATGACACTTGACTATTGCACCAATAAAAACAGCTAGGAAGCTTTTCAAAGCCAATCTCTCTGAAATTTTCATGTACGGTAAAATGAATTTGTACAGAGATTTGTGCCCTTCTCTGCAAATAGAAATTTAGTTAAGAAAGCTAGTTTCTGAGGGCCCCAGGTGAAATAATCTCAGTGAGCCCCTTTAACATATACCACGATTCATGAAAATAAAATAGATGCTTCTGGCTGTCTATATATAATATAGAGGCTCCTGGGTGGGCTATATCTATAATATTGAGGCTGTGCAGGGCTGTATGTATAATATAGAGGCTGCTGGACTGTATATATAGTATAGAGACTGCTGGGATGTGAATTTAATATAGAGGATCCTGGGTAGTGATGGGCGAATCTACTCGCTAGGACTCGTTACTCGGCGAGTAGTAAGGGACTCGCAGGACTCGCTACTCGGCGAGTTTCCCAGTGATTACTCGCACGAGTCCAATGCAAATCAATATCAATCCTAGTTTTGTCAGAAACGCTGACAAAACTAGGATTGCCATTGTTTGCATTAGACTCGGCTACTGTGCCAGTGATAGCAGGGAAACTCGCAAAGTAATTGCTGTTACATTGCGAGCCGAGTCCAGCTGTCTTCTCTGTGCAGGCTGCCAGCTCCAGGGTCCTAGAGCCCGCCTGCTCACAGACATGATGTAGCAGTGCTGAGATTGTTCTCAGTCTGCTCATTCCCTGTGCATAGACATCTATCTATGCACAGGCGATGTAGCAGAGAGGACATCGCGTTTTGGACTACGTCGGACGGAAGAGGATTTTTTTAATTAAAGATGGAGTCCCTAATGGCTTTTTTTTTTATTTCAAATAAAATTTTTTCTCTGTGTTGTGTTTTTTTAACCCTTTATTGGAGATTCTTAGTGGCTGGGTCAAACGTGGCCTGACATTAAGAATCTCGGGCTTAATACCAGCTTGTATAACAAAGCTGGTATTAACCCCTTTATTACCCAGCGTGCTACCGCCACCAGGGCCGCTGGAAGAGCGGGGTTCAGTGCCAGAGGATGGCGCTTCAATGAACGCGCCATGTTCTGGGGCGGCTGCGGGCTGCAATTTGCAGCGGGGGGTGCCCAGAAAGCTTGGGCATCCCTGCGCTGCGGATTCCAGCCCCCAGCTGCTTAGCTGTACCTGGCTAGACAAAGAAATTGCGCGGAGCCCCACGCATTTTTTTTTTTATTATTTCATGAATTTCAGAGTCAGAGTCTCAGAGTCAGAGTCAGAATCTTAGAATTTCATGAAATAATTTAAAAAAAATGCGTGGGGCTCCGCGCATCTTCTATGTCTAGCCAGGTACAGCTAAGCAACTGGGGGCTGGAATCCGCAGCGCAGGGATGCCCAAGCTTTCTGGGCACCCCCCGCTGCAAATTGCAGCCCGCAGCCGCCCCAGAAGATGGCGCGTTCATTGAAGCGCCATCCTCTGGCGCTGAACCCCGCTCTTCCAGCGGCCCTGGTAGCGGTGGCACGCTGGGTAATAAAGAGGTTAGGGCCAGCTTTGTATTATCAGCTGGCCCTAAGCCCGAAATTTATGGCGGTCACGCCAATATTAGACATGACCGCCATGAATTTCTATTAAATTGTTTTAAAAAAAACACAACACAAAGAAAATTTTTTATTAGAAATAAAAAAAAAAGCCATTAGGGACTCCATCTTTAATTAAAAAAATCCTCTTCCGTCCGACGCAGTCCAAAACGCGATGTCCTCTCTGCTACATCCCCTGTGCATAGATATAGATGTCTATGCACAGGAAATGAGCAGACTGAGAACAATCTCAGCTCTGCTACATCATCTCTGTGCACAGACATTCATGTCTGTACACAGGGAATGAGCAGACTGAGAACAATCTCAGCACTGCTACATCAGGCAGCAGGCGGGCTCTAGGACCCTGGAGCTGGCAGCCAGCACAGAGGAGAAAGCAGGACTCTTATCTGTGCGAGTTTCCCAGCCAGCGATTACAGTTGCAAAGTAAACGAGTCCAATGCAAATAAATGACAAAACTAGGATTGCTTCAGGCTGAAGCTTCCGAGACACATCTGCGATTTGTAAATCTCACACTACTCGCTATTACTCGCTTCCCCATTCATTAACATTGGACTCGCTAGACTTGCAACGAGTAGCGAGTCCTGTGCTCGGACTCGCTAGAGTCAAGCGATTCCGAGTAATTTAGGATTCGCCCATCACTAATCCTGGGCTGTATATATAATATCAAGGCTGCAGGATGTGTGTATATAATATAGAGACTGTGGGCTGTATATATTTAGAGGCTGTTCTGGGCTATATATACATAATAAAGCGTATCTGGCCTGTGTATATTATTTGGAGGCTGCTGCTGGGTTGTGTATATTATTTGGAGGCTGTGCTGGGCTGTATATATTATTTGGAAGCTGCTGCTGAGCTGCCCATCACAGCCTCGAAATAATAATTATAGCCCAGCACAGCCCCCATATTATATAAACAGCCCATCACAGCCTCCGTATAGTATACAAAGCACAGCTTCCAAATACTATATAGAGCACAGCTTCCAAATAATATATACAGCACAGCAGCAGTCTTCAAATAATATATATATAGCCCAGCAAAGCCTCCAAATAATATATACAACACAGTCTCCATATTATATATACAGCACAGCACAGCCTCCATACTGTATAATATATATATAGCACAGCATCCATATTATATATACAGCATAACCTGCAATAATATATACAGCAAAGCCTTCATATATATTTTACAGCACAGCACAGTCTTCATTTTATATACAGCAAAGCCCTCTATATTATATATACAGCACAGTCTTCATATTATATATACAGTACAGCACAGCCTCCATATAATATATACATCACAGCACTGCCTCCAAATACTATATACATCACAGCCTCCATATTGTACAGTATATACAGCACAGCCTCCATACTATATATACAGCACAGCCTCCATATTATATATTTAAGCCAGCAGCAGTCTCCAGATAATATATATATATAGCCAGTCCAGTTCAGATAATATATAATATGGTGGTTCTCCTCCTGCTATATCCGTCCCTGCACCTAGTATATATGTCCCCATCCTGGCCTCCTCAGATGCTGTCCACCACATCCTTGCAGCAGACTCTCATCTGCCCTTTCTTCTCATTGCTTGTATGGCTGCACCAAAGTGATGAAGTCGCAGAGGGATGACCTTATCACTCATGAAGAAGCTCCACTGCCCTGGGAGCCAGCACATAGCTAATTTGCATATCATGCAGATTAGCCACGTGGACTGGTATCCCTGTGGCAGCACTCAGCTGATGTCTGAGTGTCACTGATGGATCTCTGGCTGTCAGGGCTGCCTGTCCCAGATGGAGAGTGGGCCCCCCAGGTGTTCAGGGTCCCGTCACTTGCCCAGGAACGCCGGATGCGGACCCCGACCATGCCAAACTATTTAGAACCCAGAAAAGAATTACTGTACATTTATGTTATGTTGTCTGCTTCAACAGTGCTTTTCCAGTTTACTGTACTATTGTATTTGGATGAAAGATTTTGTTCTTGTATGTTATTATACAGCAAAAGTTTGTGGGGGGAAATTTGCTTCCAGTATAAAGAAATGAGGTGCTTTGCAGCTCCCACCAGGAGTGGTAAGAGTTTGTATTTCGATGCTTTGATATTTTTGTATCGGCATAAAAGCAAAATGTTCCATGCTCTTAAATCTGCTCTAGAAGGCCAATACACCTCAGGAATTGGTTAATTTCTGACCAGAACTGGCTAAGGAGCAGTTATTCCCAGAATATGTCTGTCAAGTGATCGATATGAGTGTTGCATCTCCAGCAGAGATTTGTATCTGAAAGGCCTAAATGATAGAGAAACTCGGAAGCTGCATACCAATGGGACAGAATCGTATGAGAATACACCTAGAGAAGCATCTTGAGTTGGCCAAAACACTCTTTATTTCCTCCTCTGAGAGGTGGATTTGAAGCTAATTTCCTTAAATAATTTTTAACACAATTTAAAAATATTAAAGCATTAGTTTTTATTTTACTTTTTTGATATACATTTAAAACATTTTGATTTTAAATTTTATTTTATTTTATAAAACAGAGTCAAAATTAAATCTGCTATACATTTCTTGTCTGCTCCTTTCACTCAGGTGGAATCATTTCCATTCTCAGCAGTCCATTAAAGATTACCTGACACCCCCTGGTGCTTGCAAAAGTGACAGCACCACTAAATGCAGCGTGTCTGCTGCATTCAGGGTGGCTGTGTACTAAGGCTCTAGCCCCCCGTACCCCCCAAAAAAACACTTTGCAAACTTTACAGTTAAAAGGTCTCCTGGGTGTTCCGCCCCTTTATATTTCTGTTGCCACCTCCTCTTGTTCTGGGTCTGCCCTCCTCTTCTGCTCCTGCTCTGTGTGACGTCAGGAGCAGAATAGGAAGGCAGACCCAGAAGAAAAGGAGGTGGCACTGGACACATAGGGGGGGCGAAATACACAAGGAGAAGGCAGGGAGGATTGTGCCAGCAGCGAGGACCTCTCAATAAGATCCGACCAAGGGGACCTCTTAACTGTAAAGTTTACAAAGTGTTTTTTTTGGGGTACAGGGGGAGTAGAGCCATAGCATACAGCTTCCCTGAATGCAGCAGGCACACTGCATTCAGTGGTGCTGTCACTATCCAAAGCACCAGGGGGGTGACAGGTCTTCTTTAACATACTAAACTGTTATCTAATATCAAATAATAATTCATGTAGGAGACCAGGAAAGAACAGAATAGTGAACCCCCCATTCATCCAAAACAGGTTGATCCCCAGTCTCTGTCAATTTTATAGGAAGATTGTTTGATTTAGAAGTAGCATAAGTCATATGCCCCAAAACATTGTTATATAGTGCCCCCTAAATACATAAAGTAAATACAGCATATACCAGTACATATAATGGCTTCTAGTTAAAGGGAAAAATTAACAGTAATTATCCAACATGAAAAATAACTGGGGTACAAAACATCAGTACAGACGGCGATACTCTTTTTATATACATCACATGGTTATCAAGAGACTGAGCGGGCACTGCATGCGGTATGTTGGCTTAACTTAGAGAAGATTACCCAACACATCCTAGGGTACGGGTTTGGCTACATGGAATCTCTCCTTCCAGGGTGACCATATTGTTGTGTAAGACATGTGTGAATGACTTTCCCTACTCAAAGCTCTTCTAATCGAGAGATTTTATGCACTTCCTCGACCCATTCAGCAAAAGCACGAGTGGGGGGGGCGGGGGGGGGTGAGTTTGCTTCCAGTATAAAAAAATTAGGTGCTTTGCCGCTCCCACCAGAGTTCATGCTTTGATGCTTTCAAATTTTTGGATGGGCATGAAAGCAATACATCCCATGTTCTCAAATCTGCTCTGAAGGCCTATACATCTCAGGAATTGGTTAATTTCTGACCAGAACTGGTTAAGGAGCAGGCATTCCCAGAATATGTGTGTCAAGTGACCTATATGTGTATTGTATCTCTAGCAAAGATTTGTATCTAAAAGGCCTAAATGATGGAGAAACTCAGGAGCTGTGTACCAATGGGACAGAATCTTATATGAGTTCTCTTGCAAGAAGACACACCTAGAGAAGCCTCTTGAGTTGGCCAGAATGCTCGTTATTTCCTCCTCCAAGAGGTGGATTTTAAACTAATTTCCTTAAATAATTTTTAGCATAATTTAAAAATACTACAGCATTATTCAGTTTTTATTTAGTTTTTTATTTTATAAATTGAAAACATTTTGATTTGTGAAGAGTCAAGATTAAAACTGCTATAAATTTCTTGGCTGCACCTTTCACTTAGGTGGAATCACTTCCATTCTCAGCAGTCCCTTAACATACCAAACAGTTATCTAATAGCAAACAATAATTCATGTAGGAGTCCAGGAAAGAACAGAATAGTGAGACCCACCATGCATCCAAAACAGGTTGATCCCCAGTTTCTGCCAATTTTATAGGGAGATTATTTGATTTAGAAGTAGCATAATCCATATGCACCAAAATTTTCTTACCATGGTGCCCTAAATACATAAATAAATACAGTATATACTAGTACATGTATGGCTTCTAGTTTTACTTTTACTTTATGGGGAGAAACCTTTGATGAACCTTTCTGGAAGTATCTCAGAATGCTGAGCTGCAAACATTTACTTTGCTGGATTTAACCTTAGTCTGCTTCCCATTTCAACATCTCAGAGTATTTCTGTAAATGAACAGGCTTGTCAGATTTTATTACTAAATGATAGTCTGTAAATCTTTATTCATTTTAACAACAGTGAGATTTAAGTATTGGAGCATTTCACATTTATCTTTGGAATACATTTATTTAGGAAATTATTTAATGACTTAGAAAATAGAAGTCATAGAGCAATAACTTAGCTTTTGATAGATAATCTGATGAATGAGGTTGATTAATCTTAAACAATTTAAACAAGAGATAAATATTACAGTATATATATTTTTAACCACATTTCTTAAATTCTAATTGCAATGTTTTAAATGGGAGTCACATTTTGATAATTTGTCCCAAATACTGTATGAAGGTGGTTTATAAAGTTCAATTTGCAAAGAACTATCTAAAAAAGAAAGAAAGAATCGAATCAATGCAAATTTGTGTTGTATTTTAGATAATTTGCTGAACCTGATTAACAATATGTCATTTCCTTAGTGCAAATCCCCTAAAATGTCTACTGCTATTTTATATATTGCATGAGATTTTATACATTGCAGGAGATTGCAGTCTTAGAAGAATCACATTAATTCCAACGTGGCCACATGGACATCCCCATAATGACTTGCCGCTATTTCATTACATTGCGTAGCACAGGCAATTAGGAAGGGCAATAAAAGACTGTATAAAAGAAGTAGCAGGAAATGCAGCAGCAAATTAGTAATGAATCTGGATAGTAAGAGTGTGTCATGGTTCACATCTTAGCCATATAGATACAGAGAGAAATAGATAAAACACTGAAGAAATTGTACAGTGTGTGTCAAGAGAGAAGTGAAGATTAGGGTGAGGAAGAACAGGCTGCTGGTTACCATCCATTTACCCATAGCCATATATGTTGAGGTCAATGACATTACTAAGACTGTTTGTGTGAATGAGCTTGAAAGAGTTTGGATACAATCTGGAAGGCATCAGAGTGTCATAAATTCTTTTTGTGGAGGATTTGGAGTAATTTTAATTTCTGGCAAATTGATTTACCACAAATCAAATTTCCATAAAATGTCAGCAAAGTTGACTAATTCAAAATTCAAAATATTCCCTCATAACTAATGTTTATAGCAATTGATTGAAATTAGTGATGAGTGGGTCACTTCGTGCAACCCTAGTCCATGGTCCTAGTCAGTGCGCTCTGTCTGTGGACAGGAGTTTCATGAAATTCCTGCACTTACAAGTTTGCTGACATGGTCTGGCATGACATCATCTGTGTGATGTAAGGTGTGCACGTGATGATCCGGTATCCTGGCAAGTAATAATCCAAGTCCAGGATCCTGGAGAGTATAGACGTTTGTTCAGCTGATGTCCATGCCAGAGATCACTGACATGGACCCTGTATCAGGTTTGCATAAAGTGATCCAATCATCTCTATTTGAATGCAATGCAAAGAAAATATCTTTTTCAATATACTAGAGAATACTGAATCCATTTATTAATTGTTCACACTATGCATTAACAATTACACTGCTCTACATCAATTTTGCCAACTACAAGATAACATGTAACTGTTACAGTAATAACATAAAATTATGTCTAATTTTTATTATATTATTTAAATATGCTGAATAGCAATGAACGAACCAGAACTGTAAAGTTTGGGGTCTGTACCGAATATCTTGTGTTCAGACATGAGATCCTCAAAATGGACTTCCCTGAGAAGTCATCTTGGGGGAGCTGTAACAGAAAGCAAAGCAGTCAGTAAAACAGCAGCAGCATTATACCTACTGGGCGGCGTACTTATAACACCACTTTCGGGTCCCACTGATTACCTCCAGTTTATTCACTGAAATACTGTGCCCACCAGTCAATTACAGATGTCCCCTCTCTATGACAGCATCTGTGATTGGCTGTTATGACCCCACCTATTGTGCCGACATCTGTAATTGGTTGCCATTGGCAATAAACCTGCCATCACAAGGGTGTAAAAATAAATAATTAAAAAACAATTGCATAGGGGGTCCCCGTATTTTTGTTCCTCAGTGCAAATAAAGCCTATGACAACCCCAGCTGCTTGGTTTAACCTAGGCTCAAACTGATAATACAATAGAGACCATTTATTTTTTTAATTATTTAAATAAATTATCAAAAAATAAGCGAGCTCATCCAATTTTTAATTGTTAGGTAAGGTAAAACCAGGTAGCTGGGGGCTATTTTTCTCAGTGTGGTTAGATCTACAAAGGCTACAAAATAGCAGCCCACAGCCGCCCCATAAATTGACACATTTATTAGAAGCACCAATTCTTGGCACTTTACTTGGCTCTTCATGATGCCTTAGTATAGAAGGGGTTAATGACAGCTGAGTATTGAGAACATAATTATACATTTATTGGAATGCACAGCTAAACTATTCTGTAGGGTGCAACATAATGCATGGAGTTATGCATACTAGAACAAGGAGAAGAAACAGACCATGCATATATAAATGTGCACACCAATATATTGAGACAGTATATATATTTTATTATGAAGACAGCGATAGCAAAACAACACATACTATTAAAACCAATTAAAACCGAGTAGGTCCGTTAACCCAGGTTACAGAAATAAAATATAATGAGTATATATATGCAATAAAGTGCCCAATATCATACAGCAAGTGTTTGAATTACTGTAATATAGCATTTGTATAATATCTAGTATCCCCAGTGGTATAATCCCTGATGTTGTTAAGTAACACAGAATCACTTTGAGGTAACCCTGAAGTCCACCATATATGTAATCAATAAAAGGACATCAATCAGTGTGTGATATCACTGCCTCCACACTCACTCAATTATACTGTCAATGGCTGCAACCTGCGCATCTGGAGTCCCACGCGTTCTGCTACCAAAGGCAGCTTCCTCAAGGAAATGAGGCGATATGCAGAGTGCTGTCATATAAATACCTGTTAAATAACCCCATAATGCAGTACAGCTGAGTAGGTGGCTAATCACACTATCATGCTATGCCCTGGAAGTGTATCCATGCTGTTCCCAGCTTGAGTAGGCTGAGATAGACATTCTAGCTAAAGCGGGTTGCTGTAGTTACACCCGATCAACATCCGGGTCTAGAATGGAAATGGAAATGAGTCAGTGGGACATCATCAGGGGTTGGGCTATCAATCAAGGGCATAGAAGTGCCGTGTTCGCCCAAAGGTCTCTTCTCACACCAAGCGTATAATGCCATAACTGAGACACCAAATAAAGAATCTTAAGTAATATATGTTGATAAATTAAAGGGGTGATATCCCTATAGCAAAAAATATAAAGTTTAATGAGTATCATAGATAAGGGGAAAAAGAGTCAGCATGACATCATCAGGGGTTGAGCTATCAATCAAAGACATTGAAGTGCCTTGTTTGCCCGGACCCCATGCTGACAGATTGAAGGTCTCCTCCTACACCAAGTGGAAAACGCCATAACTGAGACAGAAAATAAAAAATCTTAGATAATACATATTGGTTAATTAAAGGAACAATGTCCCTATGGTAAAGAATATAAAGTTTAATGAGTGTCATAGACAAAAAGGGCAGGGAGGGACACAAAGGGGTGGAAAGATTAACAGTTGGAAGAAAGGAATAGAAGAAAGAAGGGGTAAGAGGATGATCAAAGAATATAAGTACCTAGTATATGTTAAATAAGAGGATGGAGATGCAGTTTAAGGGAAATTCTTAATGACATAATAGACCATATAAATTCATATAATATCATTTGTAGTTGGTAATGCATAATAGGAAAAAGTGTAAGGAATGGTGTGAGAGGCTGAATATAACCATCCAGTCTGTCAGATTGATAATGTAAAGTATTCTATGAGACCCGACCCTTATCAATTTTGAGAGTAAATAGTCAAAAATACAGTTGTGGCCAAAAGTATTGACACCCCTGCAATTCTGTCAGATAATACTCAGTTTCTTCCTGAAAATGATTGCAAACACAAATTCTTTGTTATTATTATCTTCATTTAATTTGTCTTCAATGAAAAAACACAAAAGAGAATTATCCTAAAGCCAAATTGGATATAATTCCACACCAAACATAAAAAAGGGGGTGGACAAAAGTATTGGCACTGTTAGAAAAATCATGTGATGCTTCTCTAATTTGTGTAATTAACAGCACCTGTAACTTACCTGTGGCACCTAACGGGTATTGGCAATAGCTAAATCACCTTGCAGCCAGTTGACATGGATTAAAGTTGACTCAACCTCTGTCCTGTGTCCTTGTGTGTACCACATTGAGCATGGAGAAAAGAAAGAAGACCAAAGAACTGTCTGCGGACTTGAGAAACCAAATTGTGAGAAAGCATGAGCAATCTCAAGGCTACAAGTCCATCTCCAAAGACCTGAATGTTCCTGTGTCTACCGTGCACAGTGTCATCAAGAAGTTTAAAGCCCATGGCACTGTGGCTAACCTCCCTAGATGTGGACGGAAAAGAAAAATTGACGAGAGATTTCAACGCAAGATTGTGCGGATGATGGATAAAGAACTTCAACTAACATCCAAACAAGTTCAAGCTGCCCTGCAGTCCGAGGGTACAACAGTGTCAACCCGTACTATCCATCGGCGTCTGAATGAAAAGGGCTGTATGGTAGGATACCGAGGAAGACCCCACTTCTTACCCCGAGACATAAAAATGCCAGGCTGGAGTTTGCCAAAACTTACCTGAGAAAGCCTAAAACGTTTTGGAAGAATGTTCTTTGGTCAGATGAGTCAAAAGTAGAGCTTTTTGGGCAAAGGCATCAACATAGAGTTTACAGGAGAAAAAAAGAGGCATTCAAAGAAAAGAACACGGTCCCTACAGTCAAACATGGCGGAGGTTCCCTGATGTTTAGGGGTTGCTTTGCTGCCTCTGGCACTGGACTGCTTGACCGTGTGCATGGCATTATGAAGTCTGAAGACTACCAACAAATTTTGCAGCATAATGTAGGGCCCAGTATGAGAAAGCTGGGTCTCCCTCAGAGGTCATGGGTCTTCCAGCAGGACAATGACCCAAAACACACTTCAAAAAGCACTAGAAAATGGTTTGAGAGAAAGCACTGGAGACTTCTAAGGTGGCCAGCAATGAGTCCAGACCTGAATCCCATAGAACACCTGTGGAGAGAGCTAAAAATGGCAGTTTGGAGAAGTCACTCTTCAAATATCAGGGACCTGGAGCAGTTTGCCAAAGAAGAATGGTCTAAAATTCCAGCAGAGCACTGTAAGAAATTAATTGATGGTTACCGGAAGCGGTTGATCGCAGTTATTTTGGCTAAAGGTTGTGCAACCAAGTATTAGGCTGAGGGTGCCAATACTTTGTCTGGCCCATTTTTGGAGTTTTGTGTGAAATGATCAATGTTTTGCTTTTTGCTTCATTCTCTTTTGTGTTTTTTCATTGAAGACAAATTAAATGAAGATAATAATACCAAAGAATATGTGATTGCAATCATTATCAGGAAGAAACTGAGTATTATCTGACAGAATTGCATGGGTGTCAATACTTTTGGCCACAACTGTACGTAGATCAGCAGAATTTTTTTTTCAAATGTATATCAGTGTTATATCTAAGGAAAACAACTTAAAAAGTATTCTATTAAAATAGATCCAAATATACACAGACAAAAACTTGCTAATTTTTTTTGCTGCATTTTAAAATATAGTATGAAAAAAGACTTATTATGGTTTCACAAACAATATGAATACTTTATAAGAGATATAACTGTAGATATATAGAGCACATGTCAGTATGACTGACTAGTAATAAACATTTTTTTCTTTGTTGCTACTGTACATTATAATAAGGCTTATACAGCACTGTTGACAATAGTTTTCTTGGCTGACATAAAGGAAGGTCTGAATAGAGAATAATTGCACTATGCAAATTAATGTGATTATCCTCTGTCATTTAATGGATTGCTTAGTTTGGCAATTCATCAGTCATGATGACATTCACTTGAGTTTAGGAAGAAGAAACATTCTGTGTTCTATTTTATTTTATTATTCCTGTCCTCAGGATTTTTTAACCATGACCTGACTCACACAAAATATATCAGCCATTATATTAAAACCACCTGCCTAACACGGTATAGCGGTGCTCAAACAGATCTGACTCATCAAGGAATGAACTTCACCAGACCTCTGAAGTGTCCCTGTTGTATCAAGCACTATTTATTTAGTAATGGATTCCACGGCCACTTTACAGTTGATAGAGCTGTGTTGCTCCACAACTCAGCACATGTCCGCCACCAGGAACAGCAGATCAGCTGGGTGTCCCTGATCAAATATTAATAATCCAGTCTAAGGAATCAAAATTAAAGTCTCCCACAACCCTTTTAAATCCAGTAAATTGTAAAGGTCCATTGACCTAATCCAGGATGTCCCAGATATGCTCAGTTGGATTGAGATCTGAGGAATTGGGAAGACAACTCCTTGAATTCTTCTTACAACCATTCTAGAATATTATTTTGCAGTGTGGTAGGAATATATTATGTTATTACCATGAAGTAGTATAATTTTCCAGCAACAATCGTGGTTTATGTCAATGTAACATTCACTGAAATGCAGTACTTGAGGTTTTCTAGCAGCACATTAGCCCAAAACACCATACTGTCTGTCCTGGCTTTGCCTTCTTCTCATAAAGCATCCTGGTGTCATCGCTCCCTTGTGTAAAACAAGAAAAAGTACCTGTCTATTCTCATGATTTCATTCTGATTAATCAGACCAGGCTGTCTTTTTCATTGCAACATTGTTCAGCTTGTGTTCTGATCCTCACATGACCATGGAAGCTGCTTTCTCTGATTCTCTGATGGACAGGGTGAACATGGGCACTCTGTCTGGTCTGTGGATATCAGCTCCATATATACCTATCTGCTTTGCACTTTAAATTCTGATACTTTTCTATTAGGCTGAGGTCAAACAAGTGTATAAAAAATCGGTTTCGATTCTCATCCTGAAAAGTGGGACAATTTTTTACTCTCTTGTCATCCATGTGCTGTCTGTATGCAATTCGCTTTTTTTCCTCAATGACTATTAATATTTTACAGACCCATTTACAGATTCCCATCTGACGGAACTGTCAAGTATCCATAAAAATTGAAAAGGTCCATATGGCATCCAATTTTTTCCTTGCACTGTACCAATTTTGGAGTCACATCTCTTTCTTGCGATTTTCTTCTCATGCCGAATAAAGATGCAAAAAAACTTAGATCTGCCTGCCTCATTAAACAACATTGGGCCCAGTGAAATCCCTTTTTTATCCGATTACACTCGTCCAATTAATATGCTGTTGTGAACGAGCCCCAATAGGCAACATTAACTTTTTCAGCAATTTGGATTTAATATAATGGATAACTGTGTATAGCATAGTTAATGTATTACCTTGTTATATGCAGCAAATGTATGTAAGGTTTTACAAATGTGTGCTACACAGATGTGAGGCATAATCTTTAATTAGATTTGTTTAGTGGGTGCAGTAATACCCGGTGCCGCCCTTGGACAGGAGTGGCATTGTTTCTGGGAGAAAAAAAGCAGGCCTATATTCAGAGGTGCAGTTTTATGACTATGAATAGGGTACATGCTCAGGTTGCCTGGGAGTACCAGCTAAGGCAGAGGTCCCCAAATCCAGGCCTCAAGGGTCGCCGTCAGTGCAGGTTTTCAGGATTTCCTTAGTATTACACAGGGCTTGGAATTATTACCTGGCAGATGATCACATTAGCACCTGTGCAATACAAAGGAAATCCTGAAAACCTGCACTGTTGGCGGCCCTCGAGGCCTGGAGTTGGGGACCTCTGAGCTAAGGTATCATTAGCAAGCCAGTTTAATTATATACAGCACTATTAAATAAAACTAAACATTTTCCTGGGGTGAAAGAAAGGCTTGCTTCAAGTTTTGCCTTTTCAGAGAAATATCTTCATAAAACTAGACTGTTTTCTAATAACTAGAGATGAGAAAACATTTTGAAGTTCGGATCCTGTTCGGTTCGCCAAATGGGCATATGTTCATCGACTTGTTCGTCGAAGAGTTTCCTGAACTTGCAAACCCCATTCAAATCAATGGGAGGCAAAATCAAAGGCATAAAAAAAAAGGAGGCCCAAAAGCTGCCAAACCCAACTCAAACCATTTTAACCCATTTGGAACAAACATTATCTTCCTACACTATTACTTAGCAAGCTTTCAGTGCCGCTGTCAAACTCACCATGCTTTCAGACCCACTCATAAACTTCAGACATCCTCATGACTTCCCTGAGGTTGTCTCACATTACACAGCTGGTATTACGCAGCAGAGAATCCTGCTTTGTGACCTGAGATAACCTTAGTGGCGTCAGCACTCGTAGCACTAGTTGTCTCTTGAGTGCAGCGATATTGTGCGAGACATAGCTTAAATACGTCGCCAGACAGCACATGTGAGGAGTGATAAAGTCACTGCAGTGAAGGCAGCACAGTTCAAAGTTGTGGGATAACCCCTGCATGATCCTCAATTCTGAACTGCAATAATGTTTACAGGTCAAATACTGGAAGAGAAAAATGGCGCCAACATAGGGTGTTACCCGTGACAATTTAGATTAACAAATAGACTTGGTTTGCTCCCCTCATATGGCTGTGAAAGCCAAAATCACTATATAAGCCTTATGTCGTCCTGATGACAAATCCTGATGGTTGCAGCAGTCTTCCAAAATAAACTTAGACGCATCAAGAGACAAAAAATTAGGAAAATACAACTACCATCCAGTCAATCACATAGATTAATGATTGTAATTTTTATTTTCAAAAATAAAAATCATAATCATTAATCTATGCGATTGACTGGATGGTAGCGCGGTCGTATAATACAATTTTTTTTCTCTTGATGCGCCTGCAGTAATGTTTGTGATGACTCCGCTTATCAATCTGTCATCATCTTTCTCTGAATGTGACCCCACCATATTGTTGGAAGACCCTGTGCTTATGGTATGTTCTTTGATGCAGATTTTGAAGCAGATTTTGAAAATCTGCATGTCTGTCCTGAAGACAGCAAAGTCTTAAAGTTCAGAAGTGCTGTGTCAATGTGTTTTTTTCCCTTGCCAATTTGGTGCAGGTTTTGGGGCAGAAAAAAGTAATATGAACCATGTGTGCAGGGAAAAAAAAAGCAAAGTGGGCAGAGTACCTGTCATAGACTTTGCTGGCCTTAGAATGGACATACAGATTGTCAAAATCTGCATAAAAAAAGCACCAAACAACAAACCGTGGTCACAGGGCCTAATGGGGTCCAGGGAAAGCTGCAGTTGTAGTGAAAGAGCTTGGAGATTTCTCTTACCCCCTGCCTACCTCCACAGACTTATAGGGCAGGGCTGGCCCACTACAGTCCTCGAGGTCTGAAAACAGTGCAAGTTTTTAGTATTTCCTTTGCATTGCTCAAGTGCTAATTTCATCAACTGCCGAGTTGATGATTAAAGCAAATTGTGCAATGCTAAGGAAATCCTGAAAACATGCAGTTTGTGACCGTTGAGGACTGCACTTGGCCTGGCCTGTGGTATTGGACTGTATTTAGTGTCTAGTATTTCCACACTGCAGGCCATCAGGCCAGAGGCTGCTGCTTGTTCTCCAGTCTCCGTAGTGCAGAAACAGTCCAGCACACAAGGACTGAACAGAAAAACTTTACTCTAACACAGTCTATAAGTCTTGAACAGAAACATAGGAATATACACTCTCTCTCTCTCTCTCTCTAAAATATATATATGTATATATATATATCACAGTACAGACCAAAAGTTTGGACACACCTTCTCATTCAAAGAGTTTTCTTTATTTTCATGACTATGAAGATTGTAGATCCACACTGAAGGCATCAAAACTATGAATTAACATATGTGGGATTATTTACTTAACAAAAAAGCGTAAAACAACTGAAAATATGTCTTATATTCTAGGTTCTTCAAAGTAGCCACCTTTTGCTTTGATTACTGCTTTGCACACTCTTGGCATTCTCTTGATGAGCTTCAAGAGGTAGTCACCGGAAATGGTTTTCACTTCACAGGTGTGCCCTGTCAGGTTTAATAAGTGGGATTTCTTACCTTATAAATTGCTTTGGGACCATCAGTTGTGTTATGTAGAAGTCTGTTGGTCATACAGCTGATAGTCCTACTGAATAGACTGTTAGAATTTGTATTATGGCAAGAAAAAAGCAGCTAAGTAAAGAAAAACAAGTGGCCATCATTTATTTAAGATATGAAGGTCAGTCAGTCCGAAAAACGGGGAAAACTTTGAAAGTGTCCCCCCTCCAAGTGCAGTTGCAAAAACCATCAAGCTCTACAAAGAAACTGGCTCACATGAGGACCGCCCAAGGAAAGGAAGACCAAGAGTCACCTCTGCTGCGGAGGATAAGTTCATCCGAGTCACCAGCCTCAGAAATCGCAGGTTAACAGCAGCTCAGATGAGAGAGCAGGTCAATGCCATACAGGGTTCAAGTAGCAGACACATCTGTACAACAACTGTTAAGAGGAGACTTTGTGCAGCAGGCCTTCATGGTAAAATAGCTGCTAGGAAACCACTGCTAAGGACAGCTAACAAGCAGAAGAGACTTGTTTGGGATAAATAACACAAGGAATGGACATTAGACCAGTGGAAATCTGTGCTTTGGTCTGATGAGTCCAAATTTCAGATCTTTGGTTCCAACCACTATGTCTTTGTGCGAAGTAGAAAAGGTGAATGGATGGACTCTACATGCCCGTTCCCACCGTGAAGCATAGAAGAGGAGGTGTGATGGTGTGGGGGTGCCTTGCTGGTGACATTGTTGGGGATTTATTCAAAATTGAAGGCATACTGAACCAGCATGGCTACCACAG
Source organism: Allobates femoralis (assembly GCA_033576535.1). Classification (NCBI taxonomy): domain Eukaryota; kingdom Metazoa; phylum Chordata; class Amphibia; order Anura; family Aromobatidae; genus Allobates; species Allobates femoralis. The sequence continues at coordinate 188,716,746 of JARQOC010000005.1, forward strand.
CATCTTGCAGCCGCATGCTATTCCATCTGGATTGCGTTTAGTTTGACCATCATTTATTTTTCAATAGGACAATGACCCCAAACACACCTCCAAGCTCTGTAAGGACTATCTGACAAAGAAGGAGGGTGATGGGTTGCTACGCCAGACGACATGGCTTCCACAGTCACCAAACCTGAACCCAATGGAGATGGTTTGGGGTGAGCTGGACTGTAGAGTGAAGGCAAAAGGGCCGACAAGTGCTAAGCATCTATGGGAACTCCTTCAAGACTGTTGGAAGACAATTTCCGGTGACTACCTCTTGAACCTCATCAAGAGAATGCCAAGAGTGGGCAAAGCAGTAATCAAAGCAAAAGGTGGCTACTTTGAAGAACCTAGAATATAAGACATATTTTCAGTTGTTTCACACTTTTTTGTTAAGTATATTATTCCACATGTGTTAATTCATAGATTTGATGCCTTCAGTGTAAATATACAATTTTCATAGTCATGAAAATAAAGAAAACTCTTTGAATGAGAAGGTGTGTCCAAATGTTTGGTCTTAAGGTTCTGGAAAGTCTATGAAGGGCAGAGTCCATGAAGGTCTTTGAGTTGGACCTCAAAGACTGCATGCATTCCGACTTATCCAGGGGGGATTGCAAACTGTGCAAAATGTAGGCAAGGGTAATATAACATAAATAAAAACACAGGCCTTATTCAAGGAAGGACTTAAAAAAGGAACTCCAACAAGTCCTTCTCAGGACAAAATGCCAACAAAGGGATGGGTCATCAACAAAACAAGCTGCCTTTTTTAGGAATGTCTACTGTACTTAGCATTAACACTGTCTTTCATCAATCTCAGCGTTGCTCGGGCTGAAGGTCACCTTTGGTGACAGTACTCCGCTACCGGACGGTCTCGGGGAGCTGAAGCTAATACAAGCCGGTAAACCCGAAGGCGGGAAAAGTTGTAACCTTAGGGTTAGGTTTTGTTCCTGGTGAACGGGTCTTCATCTGAGTATTTTGGCCCCAAACAAACAGGGAAAGTTTTAGGGCCATTTTAAATTTCAAACCTTTTTCCTGAACAAAGCCGTGTTTGGCGATTTTTTTGAAAAAAGCTCAGGTTTTCAATCTTTAACTGAATCTGCAATGTTCATCCCAAATTTAAAATTGGCAAACATGTTTGGAGAACGTTTGCTTTTCTCTATCCACCACCTCAAAATATAGGGACCGTAGTTGTGCAGCCAAAATGTTTAAAGCAGCCATACTGATTTCTCGGTACTCATACAATGGTGGGGCTATTGATAATGTTATGCTCTTGTAGTATCTCACACAGGAACCTAAGGCCTGTCTCAAAATGATCACACCTTACTAGGATGGGTGGACCTGGAGATGTTTGGGCTCAACAAGCACGGCCGAATTTTAGTCCAAAGTTCAGATCGGGAACCAAAACAGTTCCAGAACTTGACTGCAAACCCCATATAAGAGAATGGGAGCACAAACGTTTGTGATTATTACATACTAGCTGGGAGCCCGATGCACATGCATCGGGATTCTAGTACGTCGAGTCTCTAATAGCTTTTTTGCCCCCGGCGTGGTCATGTGGATACGCGCGAAGCATTGGCAGCGAAGCGGCCATTGCGAGTCGGCGTGGTCATGTGGATACGCGCGAAGCATTGGCCGCGAAGCGGCCATTGCGAGCAGTTCTAAGTCGACTCGCAATGCCCACTGCGCGTTCATTGCGAGTCGACTTAGAACTGCTCGCAATGGCCGCTTCGCGGCCAATGCTTCGCGCGTATCCACATGACCACGCCGGATCGCATTGCGAGTCGACTTAGAACTGCTCGCAATGGCCGCTTCGCGGCCAATGCTTCGCGCGTATCCACATGACCACGCTGACTCGCAATGGCCGCTTCGCGGCCAATGCTTCGCGCGTATCCACATGACCACGCCGGGGGCAAAAAAGCTATTTGCAATTATATAATAGATGTCTTCATCCTCTCCTGGTTTTGCTGACCAATCAAGGATGATGATAGTTGTAGTCAGCAGCCGATTGTTTTGAAATCAGTTATGTCAGTGCTATTCACAGGTGCTAGATGCATACTAAAACTGTCATTATCCTCTACTAGCAGAGATAAAATGAGAAAGGAGAGGCGCAATGAGAGGGACTCGCTGCCGCTTTATCATAACATAGTTATGATAAGACTCTCACCTAAAGAGGTTGTGCTGAGCCCGCACAACCTCGATGCTGCGTGATGTGAGACAGTGCTGTGAGGAAAGCTGGCTCCTGGGAATCCGCCCACTGGTCACGTGGTCCTCCTCAGCTGACCTGGCTCTGACATCAGATCAGGTCCTTATGTGCTAAAAGCACAGGTCCTGTAGTGTGCAGCTCCACACGATCTCCCAGGGGAGATAGACAATATATTTGCTGAGTATAATTAAAAGCTGAGTATAATTAATAACCCTGGGTCCTCCTGCATGAGCGCTCCTTAAAACAAATTTTTTTTCTGCACATATATTATCCTCTACTACTCTCACTGATCGCAGGGAGACTGGGTGAGGATGATGACTATTTTAGTCAGCAACCGGCTGACTAGTAAATTCAGTGCTATTAAGAGACGCTGAGTGCAGTGTGAACTGTTATCCTCACCTGGTCTACCTGTAATCAACAAGACCAGCTGATGGGAGTAGTCAGTACCAATTCGGTGCAGTAGATAAACATTTATATATTAAAACGATGTGGGGTCCCCACTATTTTTCCCAAGCCGCACAGATAAAGCAGACAGCTGAGGGCTTATATTATCAGAATGGAATGGTATATATATGAGTTATTGGCCAATCCCAGACAAAAAATAGAAGCCTGCAGCTGCCCCAGAATTCCTACATCATATGAGATGTATCAATTCTGGTGCATAATCTGGCTCATTCCAATTGCTCTGGTGCAGTGGCAAATGGGGTAATATATGGGGTTGATGACAGCTGTGATTTGTCAAAAATATCTGCTACCTTCAAGCCCTGGGTTAGCAATGAAAATATGTCTATGAGACACTCCTATTTCTAACCCTGTAAATCAAAATAAATACACATAAGCTCAGAAATATCCTTTTTTGAAATAAAAAACACAGGCATTCTCTTTTCATTGCTTTTCTTTTCAGTAATCTTTTTATTGATGAGAATTATAAGAAAACATACATATCAATATATAGAGAATTTGTAATGCTCAGTTATGAATAGAAATGAATACAAATGTGATAGTTGGTCATCTTTTTAACTTACAAAAATGTAAAATAAGAGCATTAATCAAAATCAAGCTGTAGCTTATATCTTTGGTTTGTTTTTTTCAAAACATGAAGTATTCAAAACTTAAGAAACCTTTTGAGTAGGAAACTAGTGTTTGAAGGGTTATAAGATATATATGATAGAAAAGGAAAGATGGGGAAAGACAGGAAAGTGGGGGAGAGGAGAAGGAGGAGGAGGAGGAGGGAGAGGGGGAAGGGAAAGAGTGTCAGAAGAGGGACTTCATACTCTTTAGGATGATGTGCCGCACGATCCGCGCTGCTGGATTTGATTCCTCCAATCCTACACGCTATTGAGCTATACCCAGCTGCTTCCTCAGGGACAATCACTAGTATCTCTCACAATCAGCTTTATATATTCAAAAAGGTGCCAAATCACAATAACAATGTGTCATCATGATGTCAGAGGTCATGATGACACATTTTTATTGTGATTTGGTGCCTTTTTTGAATATATAAAGCTGATTGTGAGAGATGCTAGTGATTGTCCCTGAGGAAGCAGCTGGGTATAGCTCCGAAACACGCAGGATTGAAGAAATAAAGCTACAACCTTTCCAGATACTCCAGTCTTCTGGTGTTCCTTTCTGGCACCAGCGCGGATCGTGCGGCACATCTTCCTACAGAGTATTACTTGCACCACGGTGACCCGTGGATGTGTGGATCCTGCAGCAGCTAACCCCTCGTGCTCATACTTGGTTGTGGGTACACACAACCGGATCAGTTGAGCAGATTCTGACATTTCTACACCATTCTTTGCATATAAAGATAAGACCCTATTGCGCATTATCTCGCATTTCTAGAAGAGGGACTTAGGGTGCCATTACTGAAACGTATCAGGGGCTGGATTGAAACTGTATCCATGGTTGTCAAATCTCTCAAAAATTCACCAGTGAATGATTAACTGAAGCTGCAAGTTCGGCAAAATGGTAGAGTTGGTCAATCTTACTGTATAGTTGCGACATAGATGGTGTGGAAGTCAATTGCCATAGTGTAGGAATAAAGGTTTTCCATGCAGCAATACAGTGGCACCCTCTTTCACCCATTTATTAAACACCCCTGCAGGTCTGACGTAATCCACAATGACGTCACTACATGATCTTCATCTGTGCTATATCCAGAGGCAGCAGTGAGCAATGACACTAGAAAACGTGACTGCTCACTTCAGCAACCGGCTGTGAGAAGCCATGAATGTTTTCACGGTACCCTTTGTGTAAGCTGCCAACTGTGATTGCAGGTGAACTCACAGCTAGACTGCTCTGCTGCCATGTCATAATAATGAGCTTTTGGTGAGTTTTTGATGTTGCAGCATTTCTACTCCATTTCTGCATCTATTGTTTAAATTAGGTTACATGTGGTTTTCAATGCGTTACTGAGTGTGATTTTTACATGCACTTTTGATGTTGCAGTTTTTGTTTATTTTTGGCATGTCATGCTTTAAATAAAGCTTATTTGTTTTTGATATTTCCTGGCAAAACTTTATTCTGCGATTATATGTGGATTACATGTGTTTTCAGTATGTTTCCGCAGTAGAAATGCACTAATAAACAGTGCGTCTTTTACCTATGATCTTTTGCATGTAAAGAATTCTATTCACTGAAAATCTATATTTAAAACACAGCATACCATCAAGAGAAACTGACACTGTGGAAATGAAAAACGCACCACAAGTCAGTTCGAGCTGAGTATCGTGGGCACACAGCTCTAGGTTTTTGTCATTTTTTATATTTTATATCTTGGATCTTTAACTTTTTTGGAGATAAGTTTTTATTTCTTACACAAAGCTGACCTAACTATCATGGTAGCACTTAGCATCCCAACAGCTACAAACATATTGATATAGTAAGCAAAGGTGGCATTGGTAAGGTGTTGATAAGTCAAATACCCAAACTTTAGGTTACAAAAATTGCAGACCAGTATTGGCATTTTCATACCTCTATTTTTACATAATCACTTTGTTAGAGGTTGTGCGACATACTGGTTTCTGTTCTTATTCAGATTTTTAGGTTGTTTTTGTTTCTGTTCCGTATATATATGGAACAATTGCAAAAATGCTTAAATAAAATGAAATTAGTTATCTATATTAGTTCTAAGTGAAAGAATGCCAAAGGATGTCTACAGTATTTCCTTAGTAGAGCAGTTTTTTTTTGGCTTGGTTTCCAACCATACGGTACGCTCTAAATAGGGTATTTGTGCAGTCAGGCATTTTTAGATAAATACAGCAAAACTAGAAATAAGATGGAAACCTCAAAATATGTTCAAGCGATGTTAAGAATATTGAAATATTTGAAAGGGTCTTCTAAAATGACCTCATCATGTCCATCAAATATTTTAACATTATTAATTTGGCTAGGTAAACTGTGGTAGTCATCTTGTCCACCTCTGTCCATCATTCATGGTGATATATCAAATTACTACATTAAAGGAATAGATACTGTTATAGCATTGCATTCATTATGATCCTCCACATTGAGCTGAAATGTCATGTGATGTCAACATCGATGTAGTGTCAAATGTTCCTAATAAAACAAAAATAGGAAAAGTGGGTAAGAAGGTTGTCAATCTTGCAAATCATGCTGAAATAAAGATCTTCTGTGATATTTTCCCAACAATGTACATATCACAGAGGTAGACATCTGGCAGAGTCTTAAATTTGCCTTATTGTTTTTGTGTGCCAAGTCATTGATATTGATGTAAATACTTATCTCCCCCCAAAAATGAGAAAAGTATTCTAAGAGTGATACCTCTATCAGCTAACCAGAGAAATTATATTTGCAAGGTTTCAGAGCTCAATGGACCCTTCTTCAGACTACATTACCTTGATAATACAATCTGCTGAAGGGACCATTGGAATATAGCCTGATGAAGGGGCCTTTCGAGCTCTGAAAACTTGCAAATATAATCTCTCTGCTTAGCCAATAAGGGTATCACTCCTAGAATACATTTCTCATTTTTTTGGCACATAAGTATTTACAACTATTTTTCTGGCTAACACGGTACCATACTATTATTTTGTATTGTACTTCATAAGCCATTGATATAAAATCTAGGACCATGATTATAAGGTTTGGCATAACATAAAAACTTAATATTAAACATACGTGGATCTGGCAAAATTTGAATTTGTCTGTTTGCGAGACTCTTCCTGGGAAATTTGATTTGCGGAGGCATTATTCTTGACAAATGTAGTATTCCTTTATTGTTGACTGGATGGGGGATGAAGAGGAGCAAAGGGGTTGGAGAGCTGAGTATTAAGATATGTATAAGGTTTTTTTTTGTCTTTGAACTTTTGATGGCCCTTACAGTTAAAACAAATTGGCTGCCGTTGGCTACCATTTTGTTTAATCTGTACAAGACAAGTTTTCTTGAATGCAGATTTTCGTAAAATTGGAGAAAAATTCAATTCAACTCATATTTATTTGCTTATCTTTATTCATTACTAGAGATGAGCGAGTACTAAAATGCTCAGGTGTCGATGCTCGGTCGAGCTTCTCGAGATGCTCGGGTACTTAACCGAGCACCGAGCACAGTGTAAGTCAATTAGTGACAAGCTCCGCCCACAGACTTCGGCTATAAAACAAGTGTTTCTGGGAAAGGGCAGGAGGGGGGCTTTTTCAAATTGCATACAACACCTTGCTGTGCCCCCCAGAGGGACCCTAACAATCAATCTTCTCTCTGTGAGGTGCTAGCTGAGTGTGTGCACTGAAGGGAGCTGTGTATTTGTGTCAGAGCAATAATTATTAGTGAAGAGTCCAAGGATCTCAGTGGTACTGGGTGCTCGCCGAGCATCTCAAGTACTGGGATACTCGTGCGAGTAACGAGTAGCGCCGAGCATGCTCGCTCATCACTATTCATTACAATATACTAATACTTGGGGGATTTAAACTCCTAGGACACTCTTCTATCACAAGAATGTGGTTCTGGAGTCCCTTATATGAAAGAAGTATGAATCATTTAATAGATGATGGGACTGAGAGACATAACTCAGCACTGTACTAGTCTTTTTCCTTTCGTATCATAGACAATGGGACTATCAAATAACACAAGCAGTGTCCATATTCATTGCTGTACTTGCACCTTAAATATTCGGAGCTGTAACTGAGCTTTATATAATATTATACACTATGTGCAAATTTACCTTATACATTTCTAACCACTTCAAAATACTGTAAAATTTCAAAATGTCTAACGTTACAAGAAAAAATAACAATACTATTAATGTCATCATTCCCACCAGTAGGCTGGTAATTAATGTCTAACTGATTCATTGACTGACACTCAACAAATCCCAACCCAGATTTTAGGACACACATTCTTCCCGGGGCTAAATTTGCTCAACACAAGAGATACTGTTAAATTAAAAAGGATAAAAAATAGTTTAAAAAAATTAAAAAAAAAGAAAAAAGCAGAAATATACACTGAGGCTGTTTATTACAACTGAGAATAATAAGAAGAAAAAAAGTCACTGTACATCTTTTTCCAGTGCAACCTAAAAAATAGAAACTGAAGTAGTAAACATCATTACTTCTGCTTTAAGATTCATCTGAGAAGCTTCACATAGAGAAAGGCTGCAAAGAGGGGGAGACAAGACGTGCTTGCAGCTAATATTACAGTCAAGTCCCAATTTTACCTAAGGGAAAGCAGCTTTATTAAAACTCATGACTGAAATTGCGTGACAGGTGCCAATATCCTCCACCCTGACAGATGTGTCAGTTTGCAAATGCCATTTTCTTGTCAGCAGTCCCTAGATGGAGTTTCTCCCATCACCATTTGTCTCTCTTCCAGCTAGATCACACATGCCCGTCGTTTGCCTCCAAGCTGCGCTACGTTGTTTGATGTGTGGGATCTTCACAATGAGACTTATTAAAAGACAGTCCATTATTTTTATTTAGAGCATTTCCAAAACAAGCAGAGCGCGTACGGAGATAATTTTAAGGGGGGAAAAAAATGAAGTAGCAGGTCATCTTCAGGCCAATGCGGTTGAGTTTCAGATGCAAATGAAAGCTTATTCTCCAGTCATTTTCATGTTCATAATAAGCATGATTTGAGTGGCATTTAACCCAGGTATAATGGTTTTTACAGTTTATTGTCTGTACAGTCGGTTATGAGGTGTAATTCATTTCACACTGTTCAGCACATAATTTCTGCCAGATTTCTCAGACCCAATACTGATAGATGCATTCATTCTTCAGCAAAGTACCATATGCAGCCTTCTGCATTTCTACATCCGATACATTATAAAAATATTTTCCTGCTGCAGGTACTGAATTACACCCCAGCGAAAAGGCTGCAGTATCAATTGTCTATTGTATAGACAAGAGGAAAAGCTGCAGAAGTGGCGCTTGGAATAGGATTTTATTTCCTGTATATAACAGAGGAAACATTGCTGGATTCCAAATAGACGATGCTATAGTTGATGAGTATGAGATCCTCCTGAAGTCCTATATTAATGTTAATGTATAATGAAGTTTCGAATCGGTGAGTTCATGCACCCATTTATTTTACCAATCTAATTTTTAGCATCAGATTGAATGATTTGAAGGAAATTGGACCTCATGCTTATGAAGACATCTACTTACAGTTGTAGCCAAAAGTATTGACACCCCTGCAATTCTGTCAGATAATACTCAGTTTCTTCCTGAAAATTATTGCAATCTCAAATTCTTTGGTATTATTATCTTCATTTAATTTGTCTTCAATGAAAAAACAAAAAGAAAATGAAGCAAAAAGCCAGACATTGATCATTCCACACAAAACTCCAAAAATGGGCCAGACAAAAGTATTGGCACCCTCAGCCTAATACTTGGTTGCACAACCTTGAGCCAAAATAACTGCGATCAACCGCTTCCGGTAACCATCAATGAGTTTCTTACAATGCTCTGCTGGAATTTTAGACCATTCTTCTTTGGCAAACTGCTCCATGGTCCCTGATATTTGAAGAGTGCCTTCTCCAAACTGCCATTTTTAGATCTCTCCACAGGTGTTCTATGGGATTCAGGTCTGGACTCATTGCTGGCCAACTTAGAAGTCTCCAGTGCTTTCTCTCAAACCATTTTCTAGTGCTTTTTGAAGTGTGTTTTGGGTCATTGTCCTGCTGGAAGACCCATGACCTCTGAGGGAGACCCAGCTTTCTCACACTGGGCCCTACATTATGCTGCAAAATTTGTTGGTAGTCTTCAGACTTCATAATGCCATGCACACGGTCAAGCAGTCCAGTGCCAGAGGCAGCAAAGCAACCCCAAAACATCAGGGAACCTCCACCATGTTTGACTGTAGGGACCGTGTTCTTTTCTTTGAATGCCTCTTTTTTTTTCCTGTAAACTCTATGTTGATGCCTTTGCCCAAAAAGAGAGAACATTATTCCAAAACGTTTTAGGCTTTCTCAGGTAAGTTTTGGCAAACTCCAGCCTGGCTTTTTTATGTCTCGGGATAAGAAGTGGGGTCTTCCTGGGTATCCTACCATACAGTCCCTTTTCATTCAGACGCCGACGGATAGTACGGGTTGACACTGTTGTACCCTCGGACTGCAGGGCAGCTTGAACTTGTTTGGATGTTAGTCGAGGTTCTTTATCCACCATCCGCACAATCTTGCATTGAAATCTCTTGTTAATTTTTCTTTTCCGTCCACATCTATTGAGATTAGCCACAGTGCCATGGGCTTTAAACTTCTTGATGAAACTGCGCACGGTAGACACAGGAACATTCAGGTCTTTGGAGATGGACTTGTAGCCTTGAGATTGCTCTCGCTTCCTCAGAATTTAGTTTCTCAAGTCCTCAGACAGTTCTTTGGTCTTCTTTCTTTTCTCCATGCTCAATGTGGTACACACAAGGCACAGGACAGAGGTTGAGTCAACTTTAATCCATTTCAACTGGCTGCAAGTGTGATTTAGTTATTGCCAACACCTGTTAGGTACCCACAGGTAAGTTACGGGTGCTGTTAATTACACAAATTAGAGAAGCATCACGTGATTTTTCTAACAGTGCCAATATTTTTGTCCACCCCCTTTTTTATGTTTGGTGTGGAATTATATCCAATTTGGCTTTAGGACAATTCTTTTTGTGTTTTTTCATTGAAGACAAATTAAATGAAGATAATAATACCAAAGAATTTGTGATTGCAATCATTTTCAGGAAGAAACTGAGTATTATCTGACAGAATTGCAGGGGTGTCAATACTTTTGGCCACAACTGTATAATTTACTATAAGGGATAAATAATTTTTCAAGACAAAGTATCATTCTTTTCTACATGTATACTTCTATATTTTGGAAAACAGCTTGCAATGACCACAGTGCTCCACCACCACTGGACCCAGTGTTGCACCACCACTGGACCTGGCGCTCAACCACCATCGGATCTGGCGCTCCACGACCACCAAAGCAGACCCAACCTACTGTCTTGCTCCCCACCGCCCTGTAGAATGTAAGCCCGCAAGGGCAGGGTCCTCTCTCTCCCCCTGTATCGGTCTGTCTCTGTTAGTTTATTCATTGTATTTTTAACTTGTTTGTATGTATCCCTTTCTCATTTACAGCACCATAGAATCAATGGTGCTCTATAAATAAATAAATAATAATATTAATAATATTAATAATAATAATCCTGTCATAATGTCTTCTATCTTGGCCTCGTTAATAATTCTGGTTCCTTCCTGTAGTAATGTCCTCTTTCTATAATAATGTGCACCATCCTGGCTCCATCCTGTAATTTTGTTCCGCTGTCCTGTGATATTGTTCCCCATTCTGCCCCTATCTTTGATAATGTCCCACTTCCTGGGCCCTTTATGTAATAATAAGTGATGATAGAGCAGTAAAGTGCTTGAGTGCTCATTACTCGAATGGAGGTCTGATGCATGAATCTGTTCAATTGAGAATAATGATGGTCTATGAGGAATGCAAGCATTTTTCTGGCAAACCCTTTTAGACAGCTGAGAAGGCCAGAAATATTATTGGGAAAGACACCTGGATGCATCTCTGCCTCCCAGGTCACTGCTGGGATGTAAAAAATGAAATAATTAAAAAAAAATGTGTGGGGTCACCCAAATTTTGATAACCAGCCAAGGTAAAGCAGAACTGTCGGCATTCCCTTGGCTGGTTATCAAAAATAGAGGGGACCCCACACCATTTTTTTCATTATATATTCATGAATAAATAAATATATATATATTTTTAAATGGTATGGATTCCCCCATTTTTTGACAATGGGCCAAGGTAAAGCAGATAGCTGCAGGCACTGGTATAATCAGGCTGTTAAGGCCAATGGTTATAAGGCCCTTCTTATGCTAAATATACCAGCCCACAGCCTCTCCAAAATTGTGACATCACTCGTTGCGAGTCTAGTGAGTCCAATGTTAATTAATGGGGAAGCGAGTAATAGCGAGTAATGTGCGATTTACAAATTGCAGATGTCTCGAAAGCGCTCGCATTGCCGTTTTGGAAACCCCACTCGCAACAGTTTTTTGCTGCTGTGTCCGTGTCTGTGGTTTTTATCCAAATTATATGATAACAAGAGAACAAGAGACAGGGTTGTCCCATCCCTGTCTGTAATGTGTGTTTTATAGACACTAGGTGTGGGAGAACACTTTTTTGTTATTTTAACAAATATTTATTAAAGGTTATATTTTAAAAGTGCACCTTAAGTAAGCAATGTGTCCGTGTCTGTGTAGCAGCATACTAGTCCCTGCAAAAATTATTAAGTGCGCACAAGAAGTCGCACAAGCAGGTGGCGTACGTGCTATTTGCAGGTAGGAGAGCAGCAACGCACTGGTCTGCCACAGAGAAAATAAAGCTGAAGGGGTTATTATGACCCAAAATCTATCAGGTGCAAAAAAATAGGAAATAGTACCTCAGCTAAGCCTCTGACTTCAGCTATTAGGACAGCTGAGTGAGTAAGCTAAGCTATGAGGTCGGTCCTGTGTGCACTGTAAGGCTGCTCCTCCCTGCCTGCCTGCCTACAGTCCTTTACACAGTACTCCTCTGTCCTCCTGTAGCTCTCAGAAGAGCTGTTTGGGTTAAATATAAGGAATCTTGAAGTTTCCCTACACTGACTGACACTCCCTATGATCTGCTCCAGCATCTACCTCACCCTGCACTAGCTCAGATCGTCACAGGAATGTGCCCAAAATGGCGGTGGCAAGGCTTATATACAGCCTCGCCTCTCATATATGACATAGGCATCACGATGGACAGAAGCCAATCATAGTCCTGCCACAACCAACATGGCTGTGGCATTACTGAATATGATTGGCTAACATGCTTGTCCATCTTCACAAGTTTTCTGACCTAACACGCTAGGCTGTCTCGGAAGCTTTGTCGGAACATAACAGATTCTGTATTTGCGAGTCCCGAATACAGTATACAGGACTCGGATTCGCTCAGACTCGCTCTGACTCGCTCAGACTCGCTGCTGACAGCGGGTATCCGTGAAGCGGTGTGATTGTTTAAACGATTTGGGGAGATTCAAGCTACATAGCGATGTGATATAGCGAGTCTAGCGAGTGAGAAAAAGTAAACTCTGACAAAACTAGGATTGCCATTGACTTGCATTGGACTCATTACTGTGTGAGTAATCGTTGGGAAACTCGCAGAGTACCGAGTCCTTAGTCCCTTACTACTCGCCGAGTAACGAGTCCTAGCGAGTAGACTCGCCCATCCCTAGACATCACATTAGATGCGCCAATTATGGCTCTTCGCCCAAACTCTTTCCGATTGCCCTGGTGCGGTGGCAATCAGTGTAATAAGTTACTGGGCTTGATGTCAGCTGTGAATTTCAGCTGGCATAAAGATCAGCTGTTAGTAGTGGAGAGAGTTTTATCAGACACCCTCATTTCTAACCCAGTTAGTGTAAAGTTAAAATAAAAACACCCTCACAGGAAAAAATTGTTATTTGAATAAAGACAAACCCACACCATCCCTCGTTCACCAATTTATAAATTAAAAGTAAATAGCCATGAAGATCCGACATAATCCATTGTGGAGTAGCCCCACGTTGTCTTTCAAATTCATATTCTAATCTATGGAGCCTTGATCCCCAGAATGAGGCTCATTGGGTCATCCCAATCAGCACCAGATCTGGAATGTCTCACCACGGTGGCATCAGTAACTCAGTGATGTCACCAAACATGAGAAATTCTGGGTCTGGTACTGACCGCAAATGATCTATGGAATCTTGCTTGATTGGAGTATGGACTCCGGGGACATCATGGACCAGTACACAGTGGATTACATCAGATCTTCATTTTTTTAATTGGTGAACGAGAGATACTGTAGTGAAGTCTTTATTCATATAAACTTTTTTCCTATGTGTGTGTTTTTTAACTTTTCAATTAATTGATTAGTAAACAAGGCTAAAAACACCCTTTAGTGCTAAATGAAAGGTACTAAAGAGTGCAAGTGTAAAACCCTGCTTAAGTTCCTGGTCTAATCTGAGCTCTCCCTTCTACATCAACTCTCCTTGAACTGCACAGTGCTGAGCATTGCACCCCAAGTTCTTATGTCAGACCTGGTGAAACAATGTGGCCGGCCAATCACAGGCCGAATATGGCTGCGGGATTACCGTGGTAGGCAGGCAATCCCCACATGTTTAAGTGGCTTAAGCACTGCCAGAAAACATGTGGGGCGCAGACTTGAGCATAGCTTGCATGGAGGATTGTTATTTATGCATATAAAAGGTATGACTAATCTCATAATGATTATTAACAGGTGTAGTTGATTTGACATGGATTATAAATAGGTAAGAGAAATGGTTTTGGTTTCTTCATTTGATCCTTTGGACTCTGGCCAGAATGGCCATTTGAGAATGGACTCAGCCCTGTGCACTTGGTTATCCCCTAATGAATCCATATATCGGAGGAAATACATCAGGAAGACCTACAGGTTATGTTTAGGGTCATTGCTAGGGATTAGCAGATTGGACTTTAAAGTTCAGAGTTCATACTGAACACATTGTTTGACAATTTTTCAATGCTCGGTTTTGGAGTTTGGGTGCTTTACGCATGCAAATCACTGGAGTCGAGCACTAATTCGGCAAAATTAGAGTTATTAGATGTTGTGTGTACTGAAAATTACAAAACCCCGCCCTCTTTTCCCTGGAAGTGTTTTGCTTATGGTTAGCTGTATGTGGGCAGAGAACTGAACTACCCCATAACTGACATCCAATGTGGTTCTGATCAAGTTTGGTCCAGAACAGAACTTTAAAGCAAATTCTGCTAAAACTCAAAAAACGGAATTTCAATGGGTCAACCCATCTCTAGTCATGACTATCGGGAAAGCTGTAGACTGCTCTTGTTATGCAGGAGCTTTGGGACGTTAGGGTAAGGCTATTTTCACAAGTAGCTTATGTAGTGGTCTTACTGCGTTTACACAACGCTATTTTGTGCTTGTGTAAATGCAGTGAAACGCATCGCTGGAAACACTTTCCAGCAAAAACTATGGCTTTTGCTGAAATGCGTTCACATGCCGCATATTATCGCATATTTTTGCGCCACACTTTCACTGCAAAAGCGCATGCGTAAAAAGAATTAAGGTTACGTTCACATGTAGTGTAATTTGCACATATTTACAATGGTGCTTTTTTGTGCGCGTACGGCGTAAAAAAGCGCGACTGCTTTCACACGCTGCACTTTTTTGCCGTGCTTTTCCCAAACCCATTTTATAATGTGACCTATGGGAAAAGCACGATGAAAAAGGCGCAAAGATTTGACATGTCTATTCTTTTTTTGCACGCGCCTTTGCAGTGCATAAATATGCGTTAGTACACGGCGTGTGAACGCATTTCAGCAAAAGCCATAGCTTTTGCTTGAATGTGTTTCTAGCAATGTGTTTCACTGCATTTACGCAAGTGCAAAAAAGCACTGCGTAAATGCAGTAAGACGCACTAAATACGATATGTGTGAATGTAGCCTGACATGTACATTTTTTGCACCTTTTTCGGCACGCTTCACCCATAGGCCACATTGTAAAATGGGCTCTGGAAAAGCGTCCGCTGCCCATAGAACTAATGTAAAAGCTTTCAGGACTCTGAATAACGGCAGATACAGTATGCAGATTACGTACTGTATCTCCTCCT
Organism: Allobates femoralis; assembly: GCA_033576535.1. Taxonomy (NCBI): domain Eukaryota; kingdom Metazoa; phylum Chordata; class Amphibia; order Anura; family Aromobatidae; genus Allobates; species Allobates femoralis. The sequence continues at coordinate 188,732,075 of JARQOC010000005.1, forward strand.
TACAGAGAGGAGCCGCCGGGTTTAATTCAGAAAACCACTGCAAAAACTGCAGCCTGCATGATTTTTACCGCAGGCTGCAAATCCACAAGCCTTAACCGGATTGCATGTAGTGCAATCCGGTTTTATAATGGCCTCCTATGCGCTGCGGATCCTGATCCGGTTTTGAGAATTTTGCATGCTCAAAACTGGATCAGGATTTGCATTTGCTAATGCAAATGTAACCCTAGCCATACACAATTTCTTAGAGATAAGCAGAACTTTAAGGATAACAAGGTATATAGCCATACCAACAGTTAAACAGTTAACCTAGATCAAGATACTGATTGGTCCTCTACAGAGGTTATGGACATTGAAACCCAGAACAGGACCCAAAGAGAAAGAAGTAGAGGCAGAGGCAGGAATTGTGGAGGCATTAGACATGGGTATAGATAAACTCAAGTACAGATTAATCATGTTTTGCAGCACAGGTATGCCTAAGGAATTGCCCCAGCATTTAAAAAGGTCCCATGGTCACATGTGCAAATTATTACTCTATCCCAGAGGACCTGGAAAGCACTGAACTGTCATTATTGCGAAAAGGTCCTTCATTTGTACCCAGTTTAGATTTCTATGGCTGGGGTTACACATGAGCCCTTGGTCCGTTTTTGGCTTCATTTTTGTTAATTTTTTTTTCTAAGTCCAAAAACTGACAGAAAAACTGATTGGATGTAATAAACACCCTGTCCGTTTTTTTCTGCACTTAAAAACATTGCTATGTCCGTTTTTGAGCCAAAAACGTTGCTAGCAACGTTTTTGGGGTCCGTTTTTCAAAAAAAAAAAAAAAAAAAATTTTTTTTTTTTTTTTTAACATGGGCCCTATGGAAAAACGGATCCTTTTTTTTGAGGTGCCTTAAAAAACGGATCCTTTTTTTTGAGAATTTTGGTCAAAAAATGACTAAGTCCAAAAACGTTCAGGGGTGTAGGAGGCACAAAAAGCACCCAAAAAAAACGGATTGGTCATGGAAATCACTTCCAAAAACGTATTTCTATGTGTAACCCCAGCCTATCTCTTTTGAGCATTCAAGGATCTGAATTTTTTCACCTATAAAATCAGATGACAAAAGCATTACACTATGACTGATAATGCTGTTTGTGATGATCTTGTTATCTCTGATGATATGTTAACAAATGTCAGACTGTTGGATGGACTAAGTGAAATTGATCTAAAAGTGATAAGCGGAGGTCCCTTTAGTCAACTTAAAAACAAGTGCAAAGAATGCCACCTACATTTGTGTGATCTCTCGGTGACTGAAGTATTTGTGAACTTGGTCACTAGAGACCACAAAGCATTACAGGAAAAAAGAGTCTGGTATGGGCATAATTAGCACTGAGAGGCCTTGAACAAAATCACAGGGTTGTCATGAAACATAATTTTTTGGTTAGGAAGTTGGGCCAGGGTCAGACTGGCGTCATGCATTTGGTAAATGCATGCGCTATTTTCACGTGCAAATGTTGAAAAACGCATGCTTTAATGCACCCGTAGACTGCAATGCAAAAGTGCAATGCGCTTGATGCAGGTTCACCAAAAAACACAGTCTGCAGCGTGTTTTGGTGATTTTGCAAAAACGCATGCATATTTTTAACATGGGGAGTCTATGGGAAATGCATGCATTAATGCATGGTACATATGTGGCACCCCAAGGGTTAATGTGCCACAGAAACATCAACACAGGTTTAATCCCCACACAACACTACACTAGAAAGTGGGAGGAGCTTAGGTGGCACCTGCACTAGTGGGAGGAGCTAAGTTGTTTACCACAGAGCAGAGTGACAGTTAGTTCAGTTCAGAGGAGAGTTGGAGTTTAGTCTGGAGCAGGAGCAGAGTCAAGTAGAAGTGGAGGTCCTGAGAGGTCTGAGGAGAGGAGACAGAGGAACAGAGGAACATACCCGGGATAAAGAGTTACTCCAAAAACTTGACCCCGGGGAGGCGCTTAAGACGGATACCGGATCCGAGGCTGTGCCTGAGACACACAGGACAGTAAACACCGGCATAGTGAAGGTCCACCATCTTCACAGCACCATAGCAAAGCAACACGGAGGGTCAGTGACACAGAGGACTCAAGGTGCCCAGCATATTGGTACCCGTGAGCAGAGACAGGGCCAGCAGTACAGCTACAAGCAGCAGCAGGGCCACACACAGCGCTTAAGTAGGAAGCCAAGGACCCAGTCAGGGTGGGAGCAACCTGGTACAGACTCCGTGGACAATATTGTGATATACCACCTGCAAGTAAAGACTTGGAAAACAACAGAAACCGTGAGTGTGTGTGATCCTTATACTGAAGCCCCACTTGCCCTCATATACTGCGATTACCTCTACTCTCATCATCTCTACTGCTACCCCTACTCTCCAGCAGCATCAATAACTATCCTCACAGACTTTAACTACTACTACCACTGCCCCGGGGAACCCAGTTCTGCCCACAGGAACTATTCTATCCAAGCTGCTATCCCATCATCCCCGGAGGTTCTGCAGCAGCGGCGGCCCCATTACTGGCCGCATATAGTGGGTGGCGTCACGAGTGACAAATCCCCTGTAAATAACCCCTCATTTTATTGTGCGGGCCCGGGTCACGGTCCGGACCAGGTCCGCCATAACATCCCCCAGCAGTACACCGGTCCGGCACCGAGTACCCCGTCCCAGTGGGCTCCACACATACATGTACCATGTGTTAACGCATGCGCTAAAAATGTTAAAACATGCCATGGAAATGGCAAGGGAAAAAAGGATCCTTTAGGCTAGGGTCACATTTTGTTGTTTAAATGTATTTATTAACATAGTAAAACACATATAGTATCAGAGACATACATTAAAATTTTATAATAATAGATAATCACATTTTGGATGCATACCGCGTTTCTTTGTGCACTTGCAAGAACGCATAGCGTCAAACACATTGCACTTTTGCAATGCATTTTTTGCATTGGAGTCCATGGGTGCGTTTTAACGCATGCATTTTTCAACATTTGCACATGAAAATAGCAAATGCATTTAGCAAATGTATGATGCAAGTCTGACCCTAGCCTTACAGCATGCTTCCAACAGATGCAAGCTCCCAAGTGTGACCCTAGCCTAAGAAGGATTAACATTTTATCAGCAATTTCTAATTTTCAAACAAAACCACTTTTTTTCAGGGACCAAATCAAATTTGAGGTGACTTTTTGAGGCGTATATGAAAGAAAATACCTAAAAGTGACATCATTCTAAAAACTGCAACCCTCAAACTGCTCAAAAACCACAATCAAGTAGTGTATTAACCCTCCAGATGCTTCACAGGAACTAAAGAAATGTGAAGGAAAATTATGGAAAGTTTTCTTTTTTCCTCAAAAATGTTTCTTTAGCCTCAAATTTAGCATTTTCACAAGGATAACAGGTGAAAATAGACCCCAAAATTTATTGTGTAATTTCTATTTCTCCTGAGTATGCCAAGCACGGCAGGGTTCAGAAGGAGAAGAGTGTAATTTGACCATTGCTGGAATCATTAGTGGATGCCATTTAACGATTGGAGAGCCACTGATGTGCCTAAAAAGTGAAAACCCCCACAAGTTGTTGGCCTAATGCATATTGATCTGTATGTATTGCAACAACTATTGTTTGTTTAATATGATGTGATTTTATGTCTGCATGCATATTGTTCAGATGTCAACAAAGTTAAAAAAAAAAGGTCCTCAGTCAGAGACAGGATGTCCCTCCCCTGCTCCCAGCATGCACATTCTAGTGTGGAGCTGAAAGCTGAAAGTCACAGCAGATTTCTCTCTCCCTCTCCAGAAACCAGATTGATCCCATTCTCATGTTATAAGCTGGATGTTGTTAATTCACAATAAATGAACATTCTCTGTTGCTCGCTGTGGTCATCACGCTGATTAACGTGCTGCTAACACAAGTGACCTCATTTTAGAAACTGGACCCTCAAGTAATTTATCTAGATGTGTGGTGAGCAGTGCACCTTGAACCCCCAGGTGCTTCACAGAATTTCAGAATAGTAAACCATGAAAATAAAAAAAATTACATTTTCTCTACAAAATGTTTTTGAGCTCAATCTTTTTTTTATTTCTACAAGGGTAACAAAAAAATTTACACCATACAATTTGTTATGCAACTTCTCCTGAGTATGATGATACCCCTTAAGTGGTCAAAAAGTACTGATTGGGTACACAGAAGGATCTCAGAAGGGAAGGAACAACTTTTGACTTTTGAAATTCAAGATTAGCTGGAATAGTCAGCTGGCACCCTGTCACATTTAGGGAACTCCTGATGTTCTTGAAAAGTAGAAAACCTCCTCAAGTGACGCCATTTTGGAAACTGGACCCCTCAATGAACTTATCTAGATGTGTGGGGAGTGCCTTGAACCCCCAGGGGCTTCACAGAATTTTAGAATGTTGAGCCATGAAAAGAAAAAATCTAATTTTTCCCTCAAAAATTCTCTTTTAGCCCCAAGTTTTCTATTTTCACAAGGGTAATACGAGAGAATACACCATACAATTTCTTGTGAAATGTCAAATTTCTTTTAGGTACACCATTACCTCATATGTGATTGATAACTCCTTTTGTGATAGTATGCAAAGCTCAGAAGGGAAGGAGCCCCATATTGGACTTCAGATTTAAATGGAATGGTTTTGGGGAGTCATGTCTCATTGGCTCTAGGTGCCTGAGGTGCCAGACTAGCCAAAACCCCCTACAAGTGACCCCAATATACAAACTGCACCCCTTAACGAATTCATCTAGGGGTGCAATGAGAATATTGACTCCACATGTGTGTCACAAAATGTTATAGTATTTGGAAATGAAGAACAAATAATTACATTTTTACCACTGTTGTTTTAACCCCAGATTTACAATTTTGAGAGAAGAGATTAGTGAAAAAGCCCCCAAAATGTGTTACAGAATTTCTCCTGAACATGGCAATACCTCACAATTGTATAAATGTAGTGTATGACTGTACACTACTGTTTGGCCACAGGCTCATGAGGGAAGGAGTGCTATTTAAGTTGTGGAGCACAGATTTTCCTAAAATAGTTTGCAGACTCCATTTGCAAAGCTCCTAAGTGCCAGAAAAGCATACATTCTCCTCAAGTGACACCATTTTGAAATTACATCCCTCTAGGAGTTAATCTTTGGGTGCCATGATTTAATTTTTGGAAAACATCCATGGAGTAAAACGCAGTGAATGTTACAGAATTAAAATCGCAAATAAGCCCTCCTAGTGCCCAGTACATTGTACTTCCCATACATTGTGCACAGCTCGTGCTTCTGGAGACACTCACCCCTAAATTAAGCGGGCATTCCTCACTACTAAAATGCCAAATATGTGGATGTTAACTGTGGTTAAGACATTGTGGGGCTCAGAAAGGGGAAGAGGCACTTGGATTTGGGAGTACAGTTTTGCTGGATTTCTTTTTAGGAGGCTTTTTACAGAGCCTTTGTGCTACCGGTAATGTAAAGTAAAGTTCCCTATATTTACATTAACACATTATGGACCGGAGTGGAAACTTGTTTTTTTGGGATCAGTTGAATGCTATTCTTGACAATTTGGACACAGAACATTTTGGATCAGTTCACATTTATCCTGTGCTCTAGCACTTACATTCCGGTTTCCAGCTACATCTCTGATCTACATGATTCAGGTGAAACCCCTGACAGAGCCAATCACTAATCAAGCAGCAATCCTACTCTAAACTCTGTTTGAATTCTCCCTCTTTTCAGCGGTGTCCTTTTTTTCAAAGGTGCACAAAATTATTGTTGACCGTACTTTTTTGCATGCCTAATAAGACACACAAAATGATGGACACGCCGGACAACTGGTCAGATTGGAGTTCAAAGTGATTCCCTCAGCCTTATCACAGTGAATTTTCCTTTGGGAGTTTTGTCTGAATCACGATTTTCAGGAATTTACCTGTAATCGCTAATGTAAGCGATCAGCATAGCGCACAGAATAAATGTGACCGGACCTTAGGCTAGGGTCACACATGCCAATCAGTTTTTTCCACTGGTTTTAATAACAAATCCCTTTTTTGGCTATTTTTTGAGCCTCCTGTGCAGCTATGCATTTTTTGGACTTTGCCATTTTTTTTCAAAAATGCTAGGAAAAACCAATCTGTTTTCCCATAGGGCCCCATGTTAACAAAAGGATCCGTTTTTTTACTGCACTCAAAAACGTTGCTTGCAGCATTTTTTGGGTCCAGTAAAAAAAACAAATAGCTTTTGTAAACAATGCAGTCACACTTGATCCCAGGATCCGTTCTTAGCATCAGTTTTTGGACTTAGAAAACTAAAGTTAAAAAACAAATGCCAATAACGGATCCAGGGTTTATGTGTGACCCTAGCCTTACTGTGATTTTTGGGAGGCAGAATGTACTAATCAGCAGCAATTGAGGAATTGGCTTTATTTATTTTTAGCTAACCATATTCACCTTGAAGTATAAGTGAGAGGGCGGCTTTATTCATCAGGTCAATATCATTACAGTGATACCAGATTTAGGCTAGGGTCATGCTCAGTGCTGGCCCTGCGGCTGCCGCATTGTGGTACAGCAGACCTCAGCCTGCTGTAACCGCCAGCAGTACCGTCGGGTACTTCGGGCGAATGCTGCCCTTAGTTACCCGATGTGTACCATAGTTACTGGCCACACACAAAGCTGCCTAGACTGTGGTAATCCTGAGCGCAGAGAAAAACGTTGCCGGAACGTTTTCCTCTGCGGTCAGGATTACCGCAGTCCGGCCAGCTTTGTGTGTGGCCAGTAACTATGGCACACATCGGGTAACTAAGGGCAGCATTCGGCGAAAGTACCGTACGTTACCCCTGGCGGTTACCGCAGGCTGAGCTCTGCTGTACCACAATGCGGCTGCCGCAGGGCCAGCACTGAGTGTGGCCCTAGCCTTATTTAGTTTCTTTTTTAGTTTGGCTACTATCACACTAAAAAATGCTTTTTTTACAAATGAAGGGATTTTTGTATCACTGAAGTTTGAAGGCTATAGCTTTTATATTTTCATGCCGACAGAGTCATGTTACAGCTTGTTTTTTGCTGGATGAGCTGGAGGTTTTTTGGAACAATTTTGAACCACATAATGTTTTTTGATTGATTTCTATTCCACTTTTTGTAAGGCAGAATCAAAATGGAACAGAAATTCAGGGATTATTTGTTTATTTCACTCCGTTCACCATGTCATAATAGTGATAACACAGCTTTATCATTCGGGTCAGCAATGACACCATATTTATATAATGTTTTTTACTAATTTTATAGAAATTAAGTTTTTGCATTGCTGCATTCTAAAAGTTATAGCTTTTTTATTTCTCCCCTGACAGACCTATATGGTGGCTTACTTTTTTGCAGGGCAAGATAATGTTTCCATTGATACTAGTTTTATTTACATGCAGTTTGTTAATCGGTTTTATTGCACTTTTTCGGCAGTAGGATGAAAAAGCATACTTTTTTTTGCCACAGTTTTATTTATTTCTTTACTGCATCTGGCATGGTGTGCAAGGCTTTCCATAGCTGGGAGACTCAGAAGCCATGACCAAGGCAGCGATCTGGTCCTTGTGTCACAAGGGTCCCCACGCTTGGAAGAGGAGTGCTCTCTTCTCCCAGCCACCTAAATCCTGCAATCACTATTGATCACGACATTTAGAGGTTTAAACAGCCTGCAGCGGCAGTGAGTGCCGGGTCTCAGCTTTAACATAAGCCGGATATCTGGCAGCGATCAAGCTGGCATAACCACTGTTCCAGCAAAATCGCCATGACTTATCTTTATGTCGTTGGTCTGGAACTCCTTCGCTCCCAAGACAATTAGGTACGTCAATGGTTGTGAAGGGGTTAAAACGAATTTGTCATCAGGTTTTTGCTACCCCATCTGAGAAGAGTATGTAGGGGCAAAGATCCTTACTTCAGTGATGTATCACATACTCAGCTACGTGTTGTTTGCATAAAGTAGCTGTTTTATCTGCTGCAGACCTATACATTTGCTGAATACTGAGCTCTTTATAACCACGCCACATCACTGATTGACAGTTTTCTGTGTACACTGTGCTTAGACAGAAAAGTCCCCAATCAGTGGTTGGGGTTGAGGTTATACAGATCTTATGAATATGGAAGATTGCATGATAGTAGGTTCACTAGTTCTCAAATGATAATCTCTTGATGATAAAACAGTGGTTTTATCAAAACTTCAGCAAGTGGCCCAGTAAGTTACATATCACTGTTATCAGGATCTCTGTCTCTCAGATTAAGTGGTCAAAACCTGGTGAAAGATTTCCTTTAAGGCACCTTTACACCCCGCAACTGCGGTGTAGCAACTGAGAGGCAATCAGGATTTCTGTCACGGTTGCCTTGAAATTGCTACGAAGTTGCGGCGTGTAATTGGGGAACCTGATGGTGATTTTCGAAGTTGCTCCCGGTTGCGGTTTCAAAGCATTGTTCTAAAACCAGAGGCAACCCAGAAGGTTAATTGCACTGGTTTTGGAGTGTGAACGGGCGATAAGGATGGAATCTGTGTCGCCTAGTGATTTCCCAGAGGCGTGCCACAGCGTGCTGGATACCGTGCCCCATCAGCGATGATAGGTGGGGGCTACTGTGTTACCATTGACTGTCCCTGCACAGGGCGCCACATTTGAAGAGCTGTCCATTCACACTACATAATTGCAATGGAGTCATGTATTAGCCAGCCTTCCTGCGCAGGCTGGCCAATCATGACGCTATTGCGTTGTCTAATCAGCGTGTTTTGAGCGCGAAATACACAACTCTGTCACGCCTATGTTCTTGCGGTGCTGCACAGGTATGCCCACATTCCTTTAGTGGTTGCGGCATGTGAAGCGGCGTCGGGATTCAACCGGATGTTTCCCGCAAGATCTGTTTCAACTTCCGGGGAACCACATTCCCTTAGGTTGAAGACGCAATTGCAGCGTGTACATGCGGCATCGGCGATCGGTATCAACCGTCAAAAACGAGCACGCGCACATTCGGTTGCCTCCGATCACCGGTGATGGTTGCGGCATGTAAAGGAACCCTTAAAGTGAACCTGTCACCTCCATAATGCCCCCCAGGCTATCGCTACCTGTCTCTCCACCTTATAATCACTACTCTAACTATCCCTTTATCACACCCCGACTGGTGTGATATTGACATCCCCAAATGCGCGCCCCCCCATCCTGGCTCGCTCCGCTCAGCGCATGTGTGGATTGCATCTGTGATGAGCTGACGTAATGTGCTCCATAGAGCGTGCGTACTGCGCAACCTGAAGTCCGGCTGCGGAGTACTGGAAATGACAAGTTCGGCATCATACCCGGCACTCGGCAGACGGCTTGCCCATCATGGCGTGATAAACTATACAGGAGGCGGCAAAGGGACGCAGAGAGAATGCCAAGGGGGGCTAGCAATGGTAGCCCCCGGATCATTAACATACTAATGAGTGAGTGATAACAACATTTTATTAAACAGTCGCAGGGCAACTTTAGGACAGAAAGGGATAGTTAGAGTAGTAATAGGAAGGTGCAGGGACAGGTTTTGATAGCCTGGTGGGCTTTATTGAGGTGACAGGTTCCCTTTAAGATACCTGTTTGGTTAGTCCGTTTCCCAATCAGCCAACTAATTCAGCCTGCATTCAAATAACATTATTCCTTAATGCAACATTTTGATTGTCTTGTAGCCTTCTATTAAATATATGTTACAGCATCTCCAAGAAACTCTCCTTAACCTGCTACCTGCTACATGCACTTTTTGAACTTTCCAGTTTGTAATTTGGAAAATATTTGTGTGTAAAAATGTGAGCCGCAGAAAAGTGAAGCTTCAGTTATCACCTAAATCAGGCAAATGCCGACAGGTAGATGGTTATACAGATTCCCCGTTGACTTATTTCCTTGGACACAGATTATTTACAGCTTCTTATATTATGATACATATATATAATGTACAACGTAACCAACTCCATCCCTATTCTTTGGGGGATCTCGTTTGGGGAAGTTGTCAGGTGCCTTATTACAATGTTAGATAGATGCAGACCTGCTATACATCATGCTGCCATTTCTTATAGTTTTTACATAAAGCACAGGAAAGAAAAAAAAACATACACTGGCAATTTTTGAGGGATAGAAACTTAACAATCTTTGGCATAGACTGCACACACTGTAAACAATTTGTAATGTGATCATTCTTTATACATTTCATACAGATATTAAGAGATGTTTGTGTGATATTAGGGGGGAGAGTTCAACGGATAAGATTTTTTTGGCCACATTTAAAGCTTTATCTACCCCAAAAGATGTAACTTGTGTGTTCTCAGCACTGAGTACCATAGCAATATGATCAGATACATTTGTAAAACCTTTTATTTTCTGTGAAAATGTGGAATAATAACACAAAAAAATAAAAAAATAAAACAAAGAATAACAAACCACCTTTATAGCTTACAAACAAAAGTAACATAACATAGTAAAATGATTTGGAAATAACACTGAGGAGCAAAAGGGTAACAATGTTTTGAACTTTTGACTTTCAAACTCCATATCTCACCATCCAGCACAGCTTTGAAAGTGAGACTACCTTCATTTTACAGACAATCATTTTGGCTATCTCATACATACATTTAATATGTAAATATTTAGCATATGATAAGTTGTGCAGATTCTTATAACTGCATTGCTACTGTTTTGCTCCTGTTATTTGAAAAATCTTTTTCTTCCTGTATACTGCAACCTATTCTCATATTCCATAATAGCTCACTTTGTTATTATGTTTTCTCCCAAGTGAAAAGTCACTGTCTTAAATCAAGGAGTAGCCAAGAAAAGAGAAACAGCATCTCCAGTTCATCAACAGCAAACTCGCGGCCAAGTAAACTGCCAAACTGCATCATGTGAGTGCCATAACAGTTGGAAGACTATGAAATTAAGTCCGTCCATTCATTCAAAAGCCAAGAGTTGGACATCCAGGCCAAATATGGGAGTCAATAAGTCGGCTGATCATAAGGTCTATCAGTTCTGGAGAGACAAGCACAACAGTGAAAGTGGCTCATATGCTTCATAATATGAGATCCCAGTCATCCATTCAAGGTGAACGTGAAAAGGCCTTGACTTCAATATCGTCATAAGAAACTTTGTCTCAAGTTTGCAAAAAGTATGAAAAGTGGACAGTAAAAGATTGGAAACAGGTGATGTAGAGTGATGAGATGAAAGGCAATAGACTAGGTAGATTTGCATCTGATAGATGCAAATGGGTGTAAGAAAACAAGGAAAAAAGTGTAATGGATCAAGAAATTGAAAAAATCTGTCAATTATGGTGGAGAAAGCTTGATGATTTATGGGGCTGTTTTGCAGACAAATGCACTGAATATTTGACAAGGGTTGATTGACGTCTCAATGCTGAGCTACATGTGAAAATCCTACAGATGAATTACTTTGTAACTCAGGTAATATGGCTATGAAAAGGACAGCAAAGTGTTCCAGTTTTCAGCGACCCAAAACATACATCGAAATTAGTGAAGAAATTGTTCAACGCGTTTCGGTACAGACCTTGTACCTTCCTCAGGGTAATATTCCTAGAGAAAGGTACAAGGTCTGTACCGAAACACATAGGATGAAATATTGATGGAATAAAGGGAAGCAGCGCTTAAACTTAAAGCTTCCCTGGCATTCTTTCAAGCACTTGTGATGCAGCGCTGATCAATAAAGCACGATCTTTCTCTGGATCTTTTTCTCGGATACATCACCGCTGTTATGTGGGAGTGCAGATCAAGCATGACTATTCCGGTCATCTCATGCTGGAGCACACTTTAACTAGTATTCGGAGTCAGGTGGTGGGGCCAAGATGAAGGGGAGGAGGTAGAGGAAGAGTTGTGTGCGGAAGTGATAACAAGATCTCAAAGGTCCAGACGGTAAAAAGCACCAAGCTTCTGGCATGAGAGGGTGGGGGAGAGGGAACAACGAGGGCGCATGGCAGCAGCCAAATTGTTGATGAATATGCAGGAGCTGAGACAAAAATGGAGGAACGAACAGGTGATGGGATGGAAGACTCAGCAGATGAGGGATATCTTGATCACATACTCTGTTGTGCCAGGTTGGGGGGAGAGGGCAGAGGAAGCAAGTGTGAATGTTACCCCGCCACCACTAGCACAACAAAGACTTGGGCCTCCTGGATGCGCAAGATACTTGAGTGCCTTCTTGCTGCACTAACTGCAACATGATCCTCGGATTGTTAGAATTAGAAGTAATGCCGACTACTGGGTTGCCACATTGTTAGATCCCCGTTAAAAGACTACATTTTTCCAAATGCTTCCTGCCCTCTAAAGGGACGCAGGAATGCAGGAGTATCAATAGAAGCTTTTAAACAATCTTAGTACTGCTTTTCCCCAAAACAACAGTGGTGCACATACTGTAGTGAATATCACAGTTCTACCTTTCCAACCCGGGGAACGTCGAATCGGCATCACTCAAACGTTAACAGTAACAGTGTATGTGGTAACAGCAATTTAGTAGAATCATTTAACCTTTTTTTAGACCATCCTTTGCAGCCCAGAAGAGAGAACAATTCTGACACATAGTAAATGCCTAGAGAGGATGGTACAGGAGTATCTACAGCTGAATATCGATGCTTGACTGTGGAACTGGACCGTTGTGCATTTTGGGCTCCAAAACTGGAAAACTGGCCTGAGCATTGCCACTCATGCCTTGGATATGTTGTCGTGCCCCGCAGGCAGCGTTTTCTCTGAACGTGTCTTCAGTGCTGTTGATAGTGTGCTGACGGATAAGCGCAAGTGGCTGTTCAGTGACATTGTAGACAGACTAACGTTTATCAAGATGAATAAGTCATGAATCCGCAAGGACTTTTCCACCCTTGTGGCAGCCTGGGGAGACTAAATGCTTGCGTATTTTTCAATGTGCTACATTAAACTCCCCATTTCCGTATTTCAACTTTGGGACGATTGTTGCCACTTAAGTGTGGCGGTGCCTAATTTTTTTGAAAAATGGAGACTGCTGTTGGGGTCTCCTTGCTGTTTGTTGCTTGACTTACAGTAGGGCTCTCTGAGCTCAATACCTATCCCTGACACTCTGAGCCTGTTTCTGAATATTCAATCATTTTGTTCATCGTTCCAGTGAATAACACATTTGCTGTATTCACATCCACCATTTTTGGGTCTTAAAAGAATGTTGCATAATGTTTGCGTAAACTGGTTTTGGGCATCAAACCAGGTTTAGGCAAATGTGCTGTATACACATGAACAGTTTTTGGGCCCTTAAAATCATTGTTTGGTCAATCACCCCTGTCCACTAGGCCTATACAGGTCACTGACCTATCTGACTAGTTTTCCCTGTAAGGCTAGGGTCACATTTGGCAAGGCAATTGCGTTGACCGCATCCTAAACGCAATTGCCTTCAGACACATTTTTTTTCAAAAATGTGTTCTGTAAACCCTGATGCGGTAACCGCATTGCTCTGGATATGTAATCCGGAGCAACCGTATACTATGTTCATCCCTGCTGCCACAGGGATCAACAAAATGTTACATGTTATTAAAATATTAAATATTAATTGTAGCTGTGGGCAACATGTCTCTAGGGGGTGCCCACCCTCCCTAGAGACATGCTGTCCACTCCTATAACTTCAACCAGACACAGCACCGGTAGTAGTACTCGGGCACTCATGTACTGTACCCAACCAATGGGGCGCACGTCATTCCAGGGAGTTCCACCCGGACTTCATCCAATATATACAAAGGACAGCGCCTCACAAGATGGTGACATTTTCAAGTTCTTTATTCCCAGTCCATTACAGTGATGTTTCGACAACAACAATCTGGTCTTTGTCAAGCTCACAAATATCATCAAATCTGTCAGCATGTGCAGGGTTAATAAGCCCCTTACAATATAGCCGGCTATTGTTAGCTTTGTACAAATTTCTGAATGAAGCCGCGGCTCCTCACATTACAGCAGATACTGTACGTACGTACTGCCTCAAGGCAGGGGGTGCACGATCTACTGACTCACTATGTCTCAAGGTAACCAGCTTAATTCATAATGTAACCTTGACCTTAATTGTATTTTTGGTCCCCTCACCTTGGGGTTTTTGGTGTGTATTATGTCTTGCTGATCTGCTTGCCTTTGCAGTACTACTGTATACCAGTTTATGGTCCTAATATTTGTTACTTCTTTCAGTCTTCCACATTGATTCTTCAATGGGATGCTGGTAGTGAGTCAGGGTTCTGAGTGCCCCCTTTCTTACATGGTGATCAGATTTGTTTTTAATGTTTTTTTTTTTGCCTTTTGTCTTGTCTATCACCAACTATATATATGATGTTTATTAAATTGTGCATATATCTATTTAAATAAAATTTTCTAGCATTTGGATTGGTTCAGTGGTTCTCTCCTTCTTACAAGTGTATAAGAGTTGAGTATGCCCCTGTAAGTAGGTGTTTATTTTTAATTGGCAACTCTGTTGTTGTTGTTGGCAAAAAAATAACTATGGATGTAAAACTAGCAGAGTTGAGTGGCCAAGGAGTGGTACTACACTAAATAGATTTTCGTAAGTAGGTTTGGTCAGATGAAATACAAAAGTGTTTTCTGCGCTGTGTGGCGGTAAATTTCAACAGAACACTGGACCGCAGCTACCCAGTCAAACTGTGGTACTACCGTAAATAGGTTTTAATAAGTAGTTTTGGGGAGATGCAATACAAAAGTGTTTTCAGCACTGTGTGTCGGTAAATTACAATAGAACAGTGGACCACAGCTACTGAGCCAAACAGTGGTACTACCCTAAATAGATTTTGGTAAGTGGGTTTCAGAAAATGCAAAACAAAAGTATTTTCTGTGCTGTGTGGCGGTAGATTTTAACAGAACACTGGACCACAGCTACCTAGTAAAACAGTGATACTACCCTAAATAGGTTTTGGTAAGTAGTTTTGGGCAGATGCAATACAAAAGTGTTTTCTGCACTGTGTGTCGGTAGATTACAATAGAACACTGGACCACAGCTACTGAGCCAAACAGTGGTACAGCCCTAAATAGATTTTGGTAAGTGGGTTTGAGAAGATGCAAAACAAAAGTGTTTTCTGTGCTGTGTGGTGGTAGATTTCAACAAAACACTGGACCACAGCTACCTAGTCAAACAGTGGTGCTAGCAAAAAAAAGATTTGCTTTTCTAGATGCAGTAAAAAATGGCTAGTAAAGGCCAGGGTCAGATACTGTTTTTAGCAGATGTCACGGACATCCACTAAAAATGTAGTCATTTTTTCAACAGCGCATATATGTTTTCCAGCGCCGATGCTGCTCAATGCTGCCCCTAGCTGGAAAGCGCATATGCGCTGCTGAAAAAATTACAAAGTTTTTAGCAGATGTCCGTGACATCTGCTAAAAACGGTAGTCTTACCCTGGCCAAAGTCAGGAGGTGTAGCTTTCTTCACAACAGTGCTACACCAGTGCCTGGCATACACTGCTACTAGCCAAAAAGGATTTGCTTGGCTAGATGCAGTAAAAAAAGACTATAAAACACAGTGGTAGCTTTCTCCATAACAGTGCTTCACCAGTGCCTGGTACACACTGCTACTAGCCTAAAGGGATTTGCTTGGATAGATGCAGTATAAAATGGCTAGTAAAGACAGGAGGTGTGGCTTTCTTCACAAAAGTGCTACACCCCATGCCTGGCACACTCTACTACAAGCCAAAAAGAATTTGCTTGGATAGATACAGTAAAAAATGGCTAGTAAAGACAGGAGGTGTAGCTTTCTTTACAACAGTGTTACACCAGTGCCTGACACACACTGCTACTAGCCAGAAAGGATTTGCTTAGCTAGATGCTGTAAAAGATGGCTAGTAAAGACAGGAGGTATAGCTTTCTTCACAACAGTGCTACACCAGTGCCTGGTACACACTGCTACTAGCCAAAAAGGATTTGCTTGGATAGATGCAGTAAAAAATGGCTACTAAAGACAGGAGGTGTAGCTTTCTTTACAACAGTGCTACACCAGTACCTGGCACACACTGCTACTAGCCAGAAAGGATTTGCTTGGCTAGATGCAGTAAAAGATGGCTAGTAAAGACAGGAGGTATAGCTTTCTTCACAACAGCGCTACACCAGTGCCTGGTACACACTGCTACTAGCCAAAAAGGATTTGCTTGGCTAGATGCAGTAAAAAAGGCTAGCAAAGACAGAAGGTGTAGCTTTCTTCACAACAGGGCTACACCAATGCCTGGCACACTCTACTACTTGCCAAAAAGAATTTACTTGGATATATGCAGTAAAAATGGCTAGTAAAGACGGGAGGTGTAGCTTTCTTTACAACAGTGCTACACCAGTGCCTGGCACACACTGCTACTAGCCAAAAAGGATTTGCTTGGCTAGATGCAGTAAAAAAGGCTAGAAAAGACAGAAGGTGTAGCTTTCTTCACAACAGGGCTACACCAATGCCTGGCACACTCTACTACTTGCCAAAAAGAATTTACTTGGATATATGCAGTAAAAATGGCTATTAAAGACGGGAGGTGTAGCTTTCTTTACAACAGTGCTACGCCAGTGCCTGGCACACACTGCTACTAGCCAAAAAGGATTTGCTTGGCTAGATGCAGTAAAAAAATGGCTAGTAAAGACAGGAGGTGTAGCTGTCTTCACAACAGTGCTACACCAGTGCCTGGCATACACTGCTACTAGCCAAAAAGGATTTGCTTGGCTAGATGCAGTAAAAAATGGCTAGTAAAGACAGAAGGTGTAGCTTTCTTCACAACAGTGCTACACCAGAGCCTGGCACACTCTGCTACTAGCCAAAAAGGATTTGCTTGGATAGATGCAGTAAAAAATAGCTAGTAAAGACGGGAGGTGTAGCTTTTTTCACATCAGTGCTACACCAGTGCCTGGCAAACACTGCTTCTAGCAAGAAAGGATTTGCTTAGCTATCTGCAGGAAAAGATGGCTAGTAAAGAGAGGAGGTGTAGCTTTCTTCACAACAGTGCTACACCAATGCCTGGCACACACTGCTACTAGCCAAAAATGATTTACTTGGCTAGATTTGGCCAGATGCTGTAAAAAATGCTTGCACAGCACTGGAACAGACCTGCCTTGCAAACATTGCTTTTAAGCCTTAAAAAGGGCTATTCTTGGAAGTAGTCCCTAAACCTACTATCTATCCAATATGTAATGAAATTGCTATCTGACTAGCTTTGTAGCGCACTCAGCAGCAGCTTCGGCATCTGATACTAAGCGCCAACACTGAGAAAAGGAGGAGGGAAAATGGCCGGTTCTTATATGGCAAGGACATGTGAGATACCCAGCCAATGACACAAGCCCTTGAGCGCAAAAAGTGCACTTTGCTCTATGCGTGCTGATAGGCTGACAGACCGGACCATCCACAGTAAGTGCTGGAAGGAAAAAAAATGGAGATCTGCATTATTTGACTACAGACCTCTCCCCAGTCCCCCTCTCCCGCTTACTATTCCTAGACAATGAAACTCATAATAACGTTGAACAAAAGCATTACTGTGAAAATTCAGCAACGCTTTTGGTCAACGAACCATTATTGAATATAACTTCGAATTATTGGATTTTCAGCAAATTGTTTGCATTCGTCGAATAACTCGAACATAGCCCAAAACAGGTCGAATTGAAAATTGGCGAACATGTTCGATCGAACATCGCTCATCTCTAGTCGCTGGCAGATATAAGGCACACTCTGTATGAACCATAATTAAAACTCATTAATTCTCTCTGTTTACAGTCCAATTAGTGCACAATCCATGTAGGGCACAGTTCATTAAGGGCACAGTCCATTTAGGGCTTTGAGGTATAGCCTGAAGGCTGCAGTTGTGCTAAGCCAACAAGGGGAAATGCAACTGGTGCTAAACTTTGGAAGGGGGAAAAATAAAATCACCTCTATCCGGCCGCAAGGCAAATAAAACAGGCCTCGCTCTTCTCTTAACTGCCAAAAGCCCTTATCCAGCAAACAGGGAAACTCCAGGATTAACGTTGAGGCTATCAACTGGCATCTTAATATCCTGCATGAAGCAGGGTTCCAACAGGGGAAATTCTTGCAATATGTCAGCAACCCAACAACAGGCCTTTTTAAAGGCAGACGTCTTTAAACAGAGAACTCCCACTGTAGCATCTGTCTCCATGCTCCCAGGGATTAAGGTGTCCATTCCATACTATAGGCCACTACCTGACAGTTTTGGGGGGTCGAAAATGCTACTCCTTCAGGTGCATTCTTTATCACCACCTGCCTCTAGCCATGGCCAGAACTAAAGAAGAGAACAGAGGAGTAAGGAGATGGCCACTCCCTCTAGCACACACCAGAGGCACTTGGGCAACCCCAACAGACCATTCAGGATCTCTGGCCCCTATGAGTTTCACTCCAGTTGGCTAACATGTGCAGCCTGGACAGCCGCTAATGCTCCATCCTCTGCATGTCGGCCTTCTGCTGCCACTCTTTGACATCCTCTATGTTGGCGACCTGACGTACCCCCACCGTGTACCACCCCTTGTGGCATTTAGTTTCCTGAAAGTGACCTCTTCACCATCATAGAGGGTGGTGAGTTGAGAAGGCAGATTGTTACACTGCATGGTGGACTGGTTGAAATAGCACCAGTCACCAGTCCCATCGTCGCCTAGGAACCCAAACTCCCTTTTCTGGAAGAAGGTCGCAATTTGGCTGCTCAAAGTGGTTACATTTAGACCCCTGCAACTACTCTCAGGCGAAGATATTTGAGAGCCTCATCTCTTACAGAAATAACAAGGCCTGGGGTGATTCATGCCTTTAAGGATACTTGCTGGGAGAGGGTAGGGGGCCCTACATGGCATTTTCCTAGTCGAAGGCCTCTGTGGGGGTGCTATGGAAGGCAGGAAAACAGGGGCTTATGGCACTATTACCTCTTTATCATCCTCGACCTCCTCTATTAGCCAATCCACCCGCAGGTTTGGTTAAGGTTTGTTTACTACAGGATCCTGCCTCTGGCCTCTGAAGGTCCCAGCTGGCATATGGAATGGCTCACTTTCTGACTCTGAGCTCTGTTCTATTCAGACCTCTTCAGGCATTTAAGACCAGCACTAGATACATACTTCATTACAAATCAGGCCTAAAATAGGGTGCACGGTCATACTCCAGCTCACCTATGTGGGCATTTCCACTGCGGGTTGCACCAGTTGCGATGAAGCACCCTCAGCCTCTGGGGTGGTGAAGAAAATCAGTTACTCCTAATCTGGCATGTTTTTGGAGACCTATCAACCCCAAGTGTGGACTGCAGGTGCACATTACATTGTGGTGCTACATTGTATGGCAATACAAAGAATGTGCCGGCCTCTGTGATGATGTGTCTTTCCTTTCTTCAGGGCCCTGCCTCTTCCAGTGCCAGGACTCACTTAGGGGATAATATTGTTTGCCTAATCTTGTTGTCTAGCTTCTCATTAATCTCTCCATGGGGTGGGCTTCAGAAGGCACCTGACTTACAAATCCCATTCCCCATGCATCAGGTAACACTTGGACTTGTGGTTGGCTGTATTGATTATTGAAGCCTGATATATTTGTAGGTGAAATAAGAAAAAGAAAATAGTTTTTTCCAGCTCACCAGTCCATCTGGAACTTTGAATAAGGCTAGTGGGCAATGTATGCACAGGTCCAAGATTAATGATTTACCACACTTGTACACATGCCATAAATTTGTACTCTGAACATATGGAAGTAAAGGAAATAAAGAGGATGCACATTTTCAAGAAGCAATATCCACATATTAGTGTTTGATGAATGTGAAGAGACCTATAAGACAATGTTTGTTAAGCATATAATGGACATAAGGTATTTTTATCTGAATTGCCAGCAGATAAGTGTAGAAGAGGTGGCCATGCTTGCTGCTGACCCTCTGCAATCATAAACTAGTTCTCTCTATAAAAACATTAAAAGCTCTCTTCAGGGGATGTTTAAAGGAGATTTTAAGGTTCCTGTATTTTCACAGCTGTGGGAACATCTGGCACTATTCCAAGGGTTAACAGCCTGCAGGTGTCTGCAAACCGGCAAACTCAAGAAGCTTAAATCTTTATTTTGAAGCTCCCTTAAATTCACTATGTTGAAAGAAAGTGAAAGATCTGATTGATGTAAAATCATCTAACCTTAGGTTAGTGGAATTCTCAGCCACCAGGTCCTCATGCAAATTTTTGTCCCCAAACCTTCAAGAAAGTTTTAGGGCTATTTTAAAATTTTTAACTTTTGCCCTAAGAAAGCCACATGTGCCAAATTTTTAGTAAATTGCTCAGGTTTTCCCATCATGGATGGAATCGTCAATGTCTGGTGGCCATGCTTTGTGCTATCACACAGGTTGCACATAGCTAAGGCCAGCCATGCTAAGCATTATATCCTATGTCTAGCCTAAAAGAAATTTTAGGCTGTATTTGCACTGCAGTTTCAATACTCTTTTTATAGTCTAATAGCATTTCTGACTTGGTGGCAAGACTTTGGAGACAACAGCGATGGACCATATCATTACTGCATTGTTTCCTGTACATGGCTATGAATGTAGGAGGAGTTCTGTGGCTGTCATTATGTAACTGTCTATGTGTTTTCACCTCTTGGCAGGAAACACTGTTGCAAATCAGATGGATAAGTTCCAGTTTTGAGCAAATGGTATAAGGCTGCAAGGCTGATATTTCTTTTTTTTTCAATCACAATGGGGAGTCATAGTTTGGGGTTAATGTCTATCTCTTGTCCACCCACTGATCTTTCAATTTATGCTGCACCATAAAGATGAGAGAAATGATTAAGTGCTAATATCTTATATTTCTAAATAGGTAATATACACACATACTGTATGTCTATATATGTATGTTTATAAATATATGTTTGTAAATAGGTAATATACACACATACTGTATGTCTATATATGTATGTTTATAAATATATGTTTGTAAATAGGTAATATACACACATACTGTATGTCTATATATGTATGTTTAGAAATATATGTTTATATGTTTGTAAATAGGTAATATACACACATACTGTATGTTTTTATATTTTTAATTAATTCCAAGTAATGTATTCTTTCAATTGTTATATTTCCCCAATTCCATAAAATTCATGTTTATATGCTGTTCCATAAACTGTAAAACAAAAAAGCCTAGACGGGAGCATCTTCAAAGACGACAAAGAGCTGTTATCATCCCTGCATTCCAAAAAAAAAATCTTCTATTAGTGTTTGATAGGTCTAAACTGTTCTCCTGGAGTGTTCTGACATCTCTCTTTCCCCCTCCCTTACTCATGCAGTCATTGCTAAGATTCCTAGCTGGCCTTCAATAAGGACAGTATGTGTTGTGTAGCAGCTGCAAAAGGCCTCACAAATGCTGGCTGACGAGAAGTGACAGCTCTGTATATCTCTCACTGGCACTGACAGCTGACAGATGGATACCACTCACACACAGAAGAAAAGCCCCCAGGATGATTCTCTAACATTACTCTCTGTTCATAGGGGCCACATTTGATAGAGTGTTGCTCAGAATAATAAAGCCTTGTCAGTTTGTTGCAGTGCCAGCCTGCTGAAAATATCCGTATTCCTTTTGTTAGTCACAAACAAGAACACATCCATGCCATAGACAATTAAGACCGGGAAAAGAATAGCTGAAATATTTAAGAACATAAATATAAAAAAGCCTTACTGTGTGCGCACTATTCAAGATCTAGTTGGGCTTCATTGGCGATTAACATAAAATGGACACAAATTCAGGTCGAAATAAAGAATGAGTGGAGACTGAAGTGTGTGATAGACAAACGACACATCCGGCTGATGGACCTCAGAAAGAAATGAAAAGAAAAATGAGCAAATAAAAAGATTATCTAAAAAACTGCTGCTAATATTTTCTGTGTCTTTAGTTATGTATGTGTTTGATATTTCCAGCAGTTAAGGCTTCTTTTATCACACAGACTGTTCAGCTATTTGAGCCCCAAGCCTCTGGATATTATTGCCAATTTTCCCCCTCCCTATGGAGAAAGCTTTGTCTGCGATGAATGCCGACTCCCAAATGTGTAGTTCAGTGGAAAATGAAATCCCTTGTATATTTTGGACCAAGAATATACAAGCAGAAATATAGGAAAGTTCAAACGCTGATTCTTATGACAGGACCACAGAACAGCCTTCTATTAAATGCATTGTTATCTATGTAAAAGAGCTATTTTTTTGCATGTATGCACAGCTAGGATGTTCAGTAGGTCTAACAGGGCCTTATTTGTTCTCCTATGTAAAGTCTCTTATTGTCCTACTTAGTTTTTATCTGGCATTGGATTCACATATGACACCCCCCTTGCCCCTGTGCTGTCATTTCCATCCAGTGTTTATCAAATTAGCTGGCTGTAAACTTATAGGAGAACAGATCTTACTGTTTGCCATGGGATAGCTTCCATATGTCTGGGCAGCAGTTTTTGTGCTGGACAACTGGCTTGATCACAATCACAATGTTCCATGTAAGGGTAGAGTCACAGTAATGAATGACTTGTCAGGCCGGCTTCACACTGCGGCGCAGTCCTGACCTGTCAGCAGCTGCGACTGCGTGCGCTGCACACCGGACCGGAGGGCATATTAGCCCCCCAGTCCTGTGTGCTGATCTGGTCCGCGGCTGTCAGGGGCATCCCGGGCAGCCCCGGACCGGATCACGCCGCAGTGTAAAGCCAGCCTAAGAGTGCAATACAAAAAAATCTTGCATTGCACAGAGCCCAGTGTTAGAAAGTGCTGCAGCTCAGATCTGCAAACTTTTCCTCAACCCTAAATGGACTAAGGAAAAAAAATACAGCATGCTGCAATTATCAGCGGGTCTCAGCTTATTCAGACCCATAAAAGTCTAAGGATGTGAGTGAAACATCGCACAGCATTCAGTTGTTATGCAAAAGCTGTGAGACATAGGCCAGGGTCACATCTCCGTTTTTTTGTAAGAATCCTGATCCGGTTTTGAGCTTTCAAAAAGCTCAAAACCGGACCAGGAAACGCTCCTCATAGGAGCCAATGCAAAACACCGGATGGCTTCACAAGCCATCCGGTGTCCGTGTCCGGCACTGCTGCCTGCGTTAAAAATCATGCAGGCAGCAGTTTTCGCAGCGGTTCTCTGAACCGCTGTGCAGTAACCGGATGGCTCAGGATGTGTAATCCTGAGCCATCCGGCAACTGCATAGTTTGCTGATCCCGGCTATTGCCGGGATCAGCAAACTGTCCTATGACTATTAAAGAGTTAAATTCAGTAACTAAAGGACTGTTTGAGGTCTCTAGGGGGAACTTAGACCCTCCTACAGACCGGCCGCCCACTTCGGTGGCCTTCTTCTACAATTTCCCCCATGGCACGGGCTCCTCCGAGCTCCGTGCATGTCAACCAAAGTCCCCCCCCCATCACTATAGAGGGGTGCATACACCCCTCTTGTACAGTTATGCTTGTATTATGTGTCCAAAACAAAGTATTATTACAGTCGACATGTAAGTTCATACTTACGTGCTCTCGTAGGCAGAGTCCAGGGAATTCCATGGGCGGGACTGTGTGCAGCAGCCTCCGCCCACTCATTCATTATGGCCGCCCCCTCTGGCCTTAATCCAGTGTTGTGAGGGTGGCCGCGTCATGAAAGGGGCGTGGCTAACCGCGGCACATCGTTAGCCACGCCCCTTTCATGACGCGGCCGCCCTCACAACACTGGATTAAGGCCAGAGGGGGCGGCCATAATGAATGAGCGGGCGGAGGCTGCTGCACACAGCCCCGCCCATGGAATTCCCTGGACTCTGCCTACGAGAGCACGTAAGTATGAACTTACATGTCGACTGTAATAATACTTTGTTTTGGACACATAATACAAGCATAACTGTACAAGAGGGGTGTATGCACCCCTTTATAGTGATAGGGGGGGGGACTTTGGTTGACATGCACGGAGCTCGGAGGAGCCCGTGCCATTGGGGAAATTGTAGAAGAAGGCCACCGAAGTGGGCGGCCGGTCTGTAGGGGGGTCTAAGCCCCTCCTAGAGACCTCAAACAGTCCTTTAGTTACTGAATTTAACTCTGTAATAGTCATAGGACAGTTTGCTGATCCCGGCAATAGCCGGGATCAGCAAACTATGCAATTGCCGGATGGCTCAGGATTACACATCCTGAGCCATCCGGTTACTGCAGTCCGGTATTCAGCACACATTTTTGTAAAAAAATGTGTGTGCCCGACATTGCGTTCACCGCATCCGGATCTGGATGCGGTGAATGCAATTCTTGTTTTAAATGTGACCCTAGCCATATATAGAGAATAGCAATGGAGAAGATGGGGAGATTAATCTCTACCTCTTCTCCACTACTGTAATCCGATCACAGGAGCTGATCACAATGAATGACACTTGGCTCACGCTTGCAGCAGAACCTGAGCTGAGTGTCATTAGCATATCGCATACAATACTCTCACATCAGATGCCATACGCTTGTGTGACTCCAGTCTAACATTGAGATCTGGCCCAGTATTTAGGAGTATATGGCTAAAACGTCTTACAGCTCACTCACACCATATTATAAATAGGACGAGGGCAAACTGATAGAAATAGGTATTGCACTAATACTAATGTTATTCAGTGAGGCAGGCAGTGCAGAATAGCATATTTTTTTCTCACATCCAACCAGCATGTGGAAAAAAAATCTCAGCATGCTGCAATTGGATTGGGAAATTGGATGAGACTCACCGTTTCAAGCCTATTGTTGCGAGAAAAAATCCGATGACATAATATAGCACATCATTTTTACATATAAATTACTATTCTGTAGCATAGGAAACTGTAAATGGTTAATAACTGAGCAAAAAAACAGATTGTACACGGATTGCATACGAATCGTCCTGATTTTCTGGATGAGAATGGCACCGATTTTTATACTGTTTTATGCTTTTTTCATCAGTTTTACCATCAGTTCTAAACCATTGAGTTGCATCAACCGATGCGCTGCAGAGTGAGTGGTCAATCAAAGTTCTGGGATGTGCTTTCAGCCGCCGCAAACACTATAACGAGTGGGGCTGCAGGCTTTAACTGAATTCTCTTTCTTCATCTTTCCTATAAATGAAAGCTGGCAGCTCATGGGAGAAAAAAAGGTAATATTTTTCCTGTAGCTGCACATTCAGTAAAGCGGACTGACAGAATTGAAATATTTTACCTCAAGACTAACTTAACATTTCCTGGTAAATAACACTTTTAAAGTTGACAGATACTGTTTAAGCACTTCATGGCCAAAGACATATATATACGTACATATATATCGCTGTGTCCCTCCCCCTTAGGCAAGCTCATGCACGGAACTCGCATCCTCCTCCACAAATCTCACAAGATCTCATCAGCCGAGATGTGTACCTTAACAGCACAGATCTGTGATCTGATTGATGCTATTAACCCTTTGGATCGTGCTGTCAGTCACTTATAGCGCAATCCATAGCACCACGGCGGGGACAAAATTGGATAATATATTCTGTGCCAGAGTTTGTAAACCAGAACCAGCACTGGGTCTAACATACAGCAACCATAGGCATGTATTTATTAGAATATTCATGCTTATTCATTCATTCATGGTTATAATACTAATAAAAACACTGACGAAAATATTGTATACAAATGTAAAATAAACCTGAAACCCAAAACATTAACAATTCTCAATAATTGTAGTTTTGTATTTTTTTTTTTAGCTGAGACAGATCAATCTTAAGCCCGGTTGTGTTACAAAGCTGGATACTGTACAAAACCATTTCTTTTTAGCAGAAAATGACTTTTTCACACGCGGTATTTTTCACCGATGCTCGCTTTTGTTGATAGGTGCTCTGTTTTCAGACATTAAGGAAAATTTGAATCTCAAGTATTGAAAAAGCAAGCACTGCTGAATTCATTAGTTTGTATTCATGCAAAATGCTTATTGCACCAACAGATGCAGTCTGCATTAAGTGTGCATTAGGCCGAAGCGCATTGAGAATAGGCCTAATGCTCTACTTTGTGAGTTGTAACATGCCAGCAGCACTTAATACATCTGTTCACTTACTGGAGATTTCTTTGTATTAACTACATGCTCTAAATCATAACACAGGTATAAAAAATGTTTAGCTGGCTTTAACCCTATTCTACTAACATTGTGTAATTTTCAAAACCAGTAAAATTATCAACTTTTTATAGAATGGGAAAAATTAAGCCTATTATCTATCTATCTATCTATCTATCTATCTATCTATCTATCTATCTATCTATCTATCTATCTGAAAAAATTCACTGCAGCACTCAGTTACTACCAAAAGTGTACACATGCTAATAAGCAGTTTATACAGTTGTGGTCGAATGTATTCTGCAATTCTGTCAGATAATTCTCAGTTTCTTCCTGTAAATGATTGCAATCACAAATTATTTGGTATTATTATCTTCATTTAATTTGTCTTCAATAAAAAAACACAAAAAGAATTGTCCTAAAGCCAAATTGGAAATAATTTCACACCAAACATAAAAAAGGGGGTGGACAAAAGTATTGGCACCCTTACAAAAATCATGTGATGCTTCTTAATTTGTGTAATTAACAGCACCTGTAACTTACTTGTGATACCTAACAGGTGTTGGCAATAACTAAATGACACTTGCAGCCAGTTGACATGGATTAAAGTTGACTCAACCTCTGTCCTGTGTCCTTGTGTGTACCACATTGAGCATGGAGAAAAGAAAGAAGACCAAAGAACTGTCTGAAGACTTGAGAAACCAAATTGTGAGGAAGCATGAGCAATCTCAAGGCTACAAGTCTAACTCCCAAGACCTGAATGTTCCTATGTCTACCGTGCGCAGTGTCATCATGAAGTTTAAAGTCCATGGCACTGTGGCTAACCTCCCTAGATGTGGACGGAAAAGAAAAATTGACGAGAAATTTCAACACATGATTGTGCGGATGATGGATAAAGAACCTTGACTAACATCCAAACAAGTTCAAGCTGCCCTGTAGTCTGAGGGTACAACAGTGTCAACCCGTACTCTCCGTCGGCATCTGAATGAAAAGGGACTGTATGGTAGGATACCCAGGAAGACCCCACTTCTTACCCCGAGACGTAAAAAAGCCAGGCTGGAGTTTGCCAAAACTTACCTGAGAAAGCCTAAAACCTTTTGGAAGAATGTTCTCTTGTCAGATGAGACAAAAGTAGAGCTTTTTGGGCAAAAGCTTCAACATAGAGTTTACAAGAGAAAAAAAGAGGCATTCAAAGAAAAGAACACGGTCCCTACAGTCAAACATGGCGGAGATACCCTGATGTTTTGGGGTTGCTTTGCTGCCTCTTGCATTGGACTGCTTGACCGTGTGCATGGCATTATGAAGTCTGAAGACTACCAACAAATTTTGCAGCATAATATTGGGCCCAGTGTGAGAAAGCTGGGTCTCTCTCAGAGGTCATGGGTCTTCCAGCAGGACAATGACCCAAAACACACTTCAAAAAGCACTAGAAAATGGTTTGAGCGAAAGCACTGGAGACTTCTAAGGTGGCCAGCAATGAGTCCAGACCTGAATCCCATAGAACACCTGTGGAGAGATCTAAAAATGGCAGTTTGGAGAAGGCACCCTTCAAATATCAGGGACCAGGAGCAGTTTGTCAAAGAAGAATGGTCTAAAATTCCAGCAGAGCATTGTAAGAAACTCATTGATGGTTAACCTAAGCGGTTGATCGCAGTTATTTTGGCTAAAGGTTGTGCAACCAAGTATTAGGCTGTGGGTGCCAATACTTTTGTCCGGACCATTTTTGGAGTTTTGTGTGAAATGATCAATGTTTTGCTTTTTGCTTCATTCTCTTTTGTGTTTTTTCATTGGAGACAAATTAAATGAAGATAATAATACCAAAGAATTTGTGATTGCAATCATTTTCAGGAAGAAACTGAGCATTATCTGACAGAATTGCAGGGGTGTCAATAACATCCCCAAGTGATTTTCTGTTTTTGTTTTTCTCTCCCCTTTTTCCAAGAGTAGGGATGAGCGAGTACCGTAATATTCGTGCTCGCTATACTCGCAACGAGTAGGTAGCGTTACTCGCTGCTCGTTGCGAGTATAGCGAGTCCTAATACTTTCGCAGTGTATCTATAGATACACTGCGAAAGTAGCCTAAAGGTGAATAAAAGATGTTAAAAAACAACAAACTTACATACTCACCTGTCCGACGCCTGCACCGGGACCGGAAAACCTCACCTCCGCTCGCTGGACAAGGACTTTTCCCTACGAGCCAATCAGATGGCACCACGTCACAACTACGTCATCGCTAGCGGCCACCTGATTGGCCAGTTTGCAAGGTCCTGATAGTATATCTAGGACCTTGCAAATTTGCCAATCAGATGGCCACTAGCGATCACGTGGTGTGACGTGGCGCCATCTGATTGGCCAGATCGCTACCGGCCATCTGATTGGCTGGTAGTGAAAGGTCCTTGTCCAACGAGCGGAGGTGAGGTTTTGCAGTCCCAGTGCAGGCGTTGGACAGGTGAGTATGTAAGTTTATTGTTTTTTAACATCTTTTATTCACTTTTAGGCTACTTTCACAGTGTATCTATAGATACAGTGAGAAAGTATTAGGACTACTCGCTACTCCCGAGTACACAGAAGATACTCGGAGAGTAGCGAGTAGCCCGAATACCGCTACTATTCTGCGAATACCGAATAGTAGTGAGTATACTCGCTCATCCCTATCCAAGAGCCATTACTTTTATATTTTTCCATCAATATAGACATATGACGGCTTGTTTTTTGCGGGACAAGTTGTACTTTCAGATGCAATAATTTATTTTACCATATAGTGTACAGGAAAATGGGAAATAAATTCTAAGTTCGGTGAAATTGCAAAAAAAAGTGCAATTACACGTTTGTTTTTTCAGTTTTTTATTCACCATGTTCACTATATGGTAAAACTGACGTGTCCGTATGATGATTCCGGTTGATACGAGTAGATACCAAACATGTATACTTTTATGGCCACTTTACACGTTCCAACGTCAGTCCGATGTTGGATCCGACTCCGCGGGAGCGCGCTTTTTCGGGCCAGATTACCAATATCGCATCGGAGATTTACACAGCGCGATATCGGCAGACAACGCCTGTACGATGTGTCCGCCCCCTTGTACGGCCGACCCAGGAACGACCATTTAACATGGGACAGGATAGGGGAAGTTGTACTCCACATCGTAGTTGGGCGTTTACACAGCACGATCCTGCCACAACGCCCATCCAATATCGGGCCGTTGGAGAGCAGGCTTATTTGATCCCCGATATCGTTTTTGCATCGCTCGTGCATCGTATTGGGCGTTTATACTATACAACGCACGAATGATATCGGGGACAACGCACGACACACGTGACTTTTGGTCGGAGTTGGACGCCGATGTCGCGACGTGTAAACCCACCATTACTGTTATCTAAGAGGTGAAATAAGAACTTTTTAAAGAAAAAGAACTGCACTTTTGCACTATTATCCGTGATCCATAGCATTCTCATTTTTCAGGCTCTGGGGCTGTGTGGCAGCTTATTTTTTGCATCTTGAGCTGACATTTATAATGATACCATTTTTGGGTAGATGGGATGTTTTTATCACCTGTTATTGCGATGTTGTAAAAATTTAGCCCCGCCCCTTTCATGACGCGGCCAGGCTCTTAGAAAGTGAGAGGGCGTGATGTTATCTATCAGTGGGCGGGCACGCAAGGCAGCTCCCGTCCCTTCATGTGACGTCCTGCAAAGTAAGAGGGAGGGCTAGAGAAGCCAGTCAAGCTGCTGGAGACACAGCCCTCTAGTAACTGACCCAGAAGGAGACGCCCAGAAGTACGCAGGCATGTAATTTTATAAAGTGTTTATTTCGGTTTACATTTATCAATATTCTGATGAAAAACATAGGTGGAATGGTGTAGGTAGGGTGCAGGGACATGTATTAACAGCTTATAGTCGTCATCTGAGGTGGTTGTTTCCCTTTAATCTTACTCTTTTTTTTTTTTGTTTAAAATTGTTTTTTTGCAACAGCTATTTCAGTGTGATATATGTAATAACTGACGGACACAGTAATATTTCAGGTTTGAAATTAGGTTTATTGTACTAACCAAAAATGTGATATATGCCAAAGTATGGGCACCCTTCTGATTTTCATGATTTGAATACTCCTAACTACTTTTTACTAACTTACTGAAGCACTAAATTGGTTGGTAACCTCATTGAGCTTTTTACTTCATAGCCCAGAGTATCCAATCATGAGAAAAGCTATTTCAGGTGTCCACTTGCAAGTTGTTCTCCTAGTTGCATCTTCTCTGAGGAGTGGCATCATGGGCTCCTCAAAACAGCTCTAAAATGATCTGAAAAAAAAGATTGTTCAACATAGTTGTTCAGGGGAAGGATACAAAAAGTTGTCTCAGAGATTTAACCTGTCAGTTTCCACTGTGAGGAGCATAGTAAGGAAATGGAAGACCACAGGGACAGTTCTTGAAAAGGCTAGAAGTGGCAGGCCAACAAAAATATCAAAAAGGCAGACAAGAAGAATGGTGAGAATAGTCAAGAACAATCCACATACCACCTCCAAAGACCTGCAGCATCATCTTGCTGCAGATTGTGTCACTGTGCATCGGTCAACAATACAGCGCATACTGCACAAGGAGAAAGCAGCTGTATGGGAGAGTCATGAGAAAGAAGCCGTTTCTGCATGCACACCACAAACAGAGATATGCAAAAGCACATTTGGACAAGCCAGATTCATTTTGGAAGAAGGTCCTGTGGACTGATGAAACAAAGATTAAGTTGTTTGGTCATACAACAAGGCGTTATGCACGGCGCCACAAAAATACAGCATTCCAAGAAGAACACTTGCTACCCAGTGTAAAATTTGGGGGAGGGTCCATCATGCTTTGGGGCTGTGTGGCCAATGACAGCACCGAGAATCTTGTTAAAGTTGAGGGCCGCATGGATTCCACTCAGTATCAGCAGATTCTTGAGAATAATGTTCAAGAATCAGTGTCAAAGTTGAAGTTACACCGGGGATGGATCTTTCAGCAAGACAATGATCCAAAACAACGCTCCAAATCTACTCAGGCATTCATGCAGAGGAACAATTACAATGTTCTGGAATGGCCATCCCAGTCCCCAGACCTGAATATCATTGAACATCTGAGGGATGTTTTGAAGCGGGCTGTCCATGCTCGGTGACCATCAAACTTAACTGAACTGTAATTGTTTTGTAAAGAGGAATGGTCAAAAATACCTTCATCCAGGATCCAGGAACTCATTAACAGCTACAGGCAGCAACTAGAGGCTGTTATTTTTGCAAAAGGTGGATCTACTAAATATTAATGTCACTTTTCTGTTGAGGTGCCCATAGTTTTGTACCTGTCAATTTTTGAAATAATGCATATTTGACATTTTCGGTTAGTACAGGGCCGGACAGGTAGATTTATGGCTTGCTATATCTGGGAACACTGATATTATCGCCAATGCTCCATAAAATTTTTTGACTAACCATGACTTGCTGTGAAATCAGAGCAGTTTCACAACACACAGATGATCTCATCTCATTGATTACCATTTTATGTTCAAAGTCAACCTTTGAGGAAGTGTGCAGTAATTACATTGGATATGAATGCTGAGTCAATGATGCCACAAACAAGACACAAGGCATGCACATGTTTTTCTCTGGTAGCATGTGTTGTTACTTTGTTACTAATACTATTAACAAAAGTGCTGGCACCCTGGTAGCATGTGTTAGTATATACTAATGTGCATTAGTTACATGCCAATTATAGCCAAATGGTCCACAACAATCATGGTGACATTTTTATTTTTGATCTGAGTCACAAAACAAAATTACCTGTTCAGGTCTATGGTCCTTGAGCATCATTCAAAGCACACTGATGGCGTTACTGTGCAGTCTGTGTGTTGTCCGTGATTAACATTGTAATGGATAGCAGCAGGTCTGGCCTTAAGGGTGGGCAGACTGAGCAGTTGCCAGGGCCCCCACTCTATGAGGGGCCGCCAGGCAGTGCCAGTGTCACCACCCGGCACAACTAGGAAACTTCTAAGGTCCATTTGCTGTCAGTGAGTGGAAACAAAGTGTGGGAACCTGCTCACAGAGAGCTGCCCTTTCTCCAGCTCTGCACTGATTTATGTCATCAATGCAGAACAAGAGAGGAAGCTTACTGGGAGATAAAGGGGGCTGCAGGACTCGTTCAGTTGAAAGACCTTCATTAAGAATTTCAGTACCTTTCAGTCATGTGACTGATCACATGACTGGAAGGTCCATGCAAGTTCCAGTGTCTACTCTCCAGTTCTGCACTAATCAATAACAGCAAATGTGGTAATCTATAGCATGTATGTGTGTAAGTAAATGTGTCTGTTGCAGAGCTGTGTGTATTGTATGTGCATATAGTGTGCATGTAGCAGAGCTGTGTGTGTCTGTATGTGTATGTAGTGTTCATGCAGCAGAGCAACGTGTGCCTGAATGTGAATGTATTGTGCATATAGCAGAGCTGTTTGTTTGCATGTGCTTGTAGCATAGCTGTGTATGTCTATATGTGCATATGTGCATGATGTTTGGATGTAGCAGAACTATGTGTGTCTGTATGTGCATGCAATTTGCATGTAGCAGAGCTGTGTGTTTCTATATCTGCTTGTAGCGTGGCTGTGTACGTCTAATTGTGCATGTAGTGTGCATGCAGCAAAGCTGTATCTGTATGTACATGTAGGATTGCTGTGTGTGTCTATATGCTTATGTAACAGAGCTGTGTGTGTCTATATGGGCAAAGTAGGGAGCATGCAGCAGAACTATGTGTGTCTATATGTTCATGTAGCAGAGCTGTGTGTATCTATATATGCATGTAGTGTGCATGTAGCATAGCTATGTGTATATATATTTTATGTATCAGAGCTCTGTGTCTATATGCTTATGTAGCAGAGCTGTGTGTATCTATATGTGCATGCAGTGTGTATGTAGCAGAGCTGTGTGTGTCTAGATATTCATGCAGCAGAGATGTGTGTATCTATATGTTCATGTAACAGACTGTGTTTGTCTATATGTTCATGAAGCTGAACTGTGTGTTTACATGTTCATGTAGCAGAGCTGTGTGTTTCTATATGTGCATGTAGCAGAGCCATGCATGTCCATGGGTATATAGCAGAGCTGTGTGTGTCTAAGATATAATCTGTGTAAAGATACTAACTATAGAATTATTAATTCCCTATTCTACCCTAGTAAATCAAAATTAATGCTAATGACTCATCCCTTTCAAGGTACCTTTACACACAGAGATATATTGCTTGCAATTCACTGATTGCAGTGAAATCATGGACACATTGTTCCACTTGTACATGGCAACAAAATGGAACAATGTGTTCATGATTTCACTGCAACCAGTGAGTTACAAGCAGTATATCTCTGTGTGTAAAGGTACCTTTTCACTGTTAGGAAGGTTTTAACCACCAGGAAAAAGGCTTTTCTTAGGCTGGTTTCACATTACGGATTTTTCAGATCCGATGCTGTTCGATCAAAATCGGACAGCATCGGATCCGAATTTGGCCCCATGCAGCCCTATGGGCATCGGACCGAATCAGATGTGCATTAAATGCCATCCGATTTGGTCCGATCCGATTCTGTACGATTTTATTATCGGTGCAAAAATCGGCGCCTGCACCGATTTTTGCACCGATAATAAAATCTGACAGAATTGGATCGGACCAAATCGGATGGCATTTAGTGCACATCCGATCTGACCCAATCCCTATAATAGGGGGCCCTATGGAGAAGGGTCCGAGGAAACATCTGATGTCTCCTCGGACCCTATTTTACTGTACTGAGCATTCTCAGTACAGTAAAACTGCTCCTAACTGGGAGCACAAGGGTTAAAAAAAAAAAAGTTTATGCTCACCTTCCCCCGAGCCCCTGCCGTCTTCCTGCAGGTTTCCGGTGGCTCCCGCAGGCTCCCGGTGTCAGCAGAGGTCTTCTTCTGCTGTTCAGGACTTGCGGTGATGTCACAGTCATGTGACCGCGGGTTACCATGGTGAACCCGCGGTCACGTGACTGTGACATCACTGCAGGTCCTGAACACCAGAGGAAGACCTCTGCTGACAGCGGGAGCCTGCGGGAGCCACCGGGAGCCTCAAAGAAGATGGCGGGAGACGGCAGGGGCTCGGGGGGAGGTGAGAATAAACTTTTTTTTTTTTTTTTTTTTTCAGCCCGGAGGCACCGATTTTATGCCAGAATCCAGGCATCAGAAGGGAGCCGATGCTGTCCGACTTATATCGGACAGCATCGGCTCCCTAAAAATCGTAATGTGAAGGTAGCCTTATTTTCTGTTGTCTAAACCTGGGGTGTTGCTTAAGGTACGGATGTGTGGCAGCTGGGGTAGGAGGTGGGTGGTAAAATGTTAAAGGAGCCTACAAAAGCCTAGAGTGGTCCCTGGGTAGGAGAAGCTTTGTAATAATTATTTTTTCATCATGGAAAATAACTGATGAAACACTGATGGTAAAAATTGACACAATGACCAAACACTAATGGAACTGGGATCCAAAATACTGATGAATAACAGTTTGCAGTTTTGCGTACAAGACAAATCACCGAGATCTGAATAAGGTCTCACACTGGGGTTAATGTATTTAAATATGTGAGTGGTAGCTATATGTCATGAACGCAAATTAAAATACATTAACATTGCCCTCACCATCAGGAAAAAGGGTTAACTCACAATTTTGCATATGAAAATAGACTTTATTTTGTTCAGATTTTTTCTTAATGTTCAGATTATGAGCTCTATGATGCTTTGGATAGACCGATGACCTTATTTACAGAGGCCAAATAAGCAGCAATTTTCACGCTCATCATTATCATTAATCAGCGAAAATCCCAGCTTGTCTAAGGTCAGTATTTTTTATTTATCCTGTTTATCTAGTCATCATAAAAACACCCAATTTCAAAGTCTACGCAGCACAAACATTCTTGGATCCCTTTTTCGGTTGATTTTTTTTTTGCACAACATCTATGAAAATCAATAATAACTGAAATGCAGAAAATGGTTTGATTTCAAGTGTTCATTTCACAGCAAGAGTGAATGTAATTTTCAAGTTCAATGGTACACACATAAGAGGCTTAAAAGTGATATTAAGCAAACAGAATAACAAACAGTAAAAACAGAAAATGTAATGCACACAGCTCTACATATATAAGCAAATGAAAGACAAACTTTCTTTATCAGAGTTGTTGCCTTGGGGTAAACTGTATCCTACTAAATGAAATGTTTTCTTTTATCAGAGTCACTTTTTCTGGCACCTGGAATTATTTATTTCATGCCTGAAAGTACAGAACACAGCAGCATGAGTCCTCCGGGATGAGCAAATGTTGCCATGGTCTCATAACATATTGGCAGCTGATGTGCCATCCTTGTATGCCTGTCATTCAAATATCTCTGCCTGCAGATGCCGCATTAGGCAGCCATAAGTTCGTCTTTTTATTCAGATAGTCTAACAAAAAAATAACATCTCTGTGTTAATTGCAGCGCCTGCTTCCAAAGATTGTGGAAATGGCACTCAAGTATTAAATATTACTGTCAGTAAAATATAAAGAGTAAAAGTCATATTATCTGAAAGGTTTTTTTTGTCTTAAACTGCAGTACGCCTATTACCGCTGTAGCTATTTTTTTCGCACAGTTGTAAAGTTGATATCCAGCAGAGTTACTTCTGCATAGGGACTTTGTGTCCTCTTTTTAACTATGGTTTTAGTTTGACTATGGTTTTACCATTGTTCCCTCCCATTCTACAAAGCTTATTGTTGCACTAAGGGCGCGTTCACATTGGCGTTTGGTACCGCAACGTAGGTCTGCGTAATCTTTTTTTTTCATCTGCATGCGGATTGCGGACCTATATTTAATATTGCGTACACATGCGTAGGCATCAGTTTGTATGTGTATGCGTTCGCGGTGTTTTGAGGTGCCTGGCGAACGCAACATGTTGCATTTTTTGAGGCTCCAAAAATATGCAGACGTGTGCATGCAGATGATTGCGGATGAACCACGCATTGTTGTCTATGGGAACGCAGGAGCATGCGGATGGCTGTGCTTGGTGCACTTGCGTACATCTCAATGCGCATGTTCAGGAGCTGATAAGAAGGCCCTCCCAATTCCACTCCCAATTCCCTGCTGTATAAAAAGGTGATGTTGACATAGGTGTGTATGTGGATGTCAGAACCCTGGATGACAAGATGGAAGATGGCTAGCAAGACCCTGGATGTAAGTATACATTCTTTACAAATGTCTGTTTCTTTTTCTGTCTCTCTCTCTCTCTGTCTGTCTGCCTCTCTTTCTCCATCGGTGTCTCTCTTTCTGTCTTGGTGTCTCTTTGTCTGTCTCTCCATGTCTCTCTCCCTCTTTCTCTTGACATCCTATTCTCACTCTCTTGGTGTCTCTCTCTCTCTCTTGGTTTCTCTCTCTTTGTCTCTTTGTGTGTCTCTCTCTCTTTGTCTCTTTGTGTCTCTCTTTCTCTCTAGTGTGTGTCTATGTTGCTCTCTGTCTTGGTGTATGTCTCTTTGTCTGTTTGTCTCTTTGTGTTTCTCTTTACCTCTCGGTGTGTCTCTCTGTCTTGGTGTCTCTGTCTTGTTTTGTCTCTGTCTTGTTGCGTGTCTCAGTCTAATCTTCTCAATGTTGTTCATGGCGAGTTGTCTCATTATACCAAGCAAATGTACAATGGCTGGATCACTACTTCCTGTTTCAGTACTTCCTGTTATGTTGTGCAATGGCATGTATAGTTTGCCTGTTGAGATTCTGTGGAGTGATGTCATACAATGCCATTAGCACTGTGGTTGTTGCCATGCTTACTCTTGTAGGTGTTGTCATACAATGCCATCTGCAATGTGCTTGTTGCCATGCTTACTCTTGTAGGTGATGTCATACAATGCCATCTGCAATGTGCTAGTTGCCATGCTTTTTCTTCTAGGTCATGTCATACAATGCCATCTGCAATGTGCTTGTTGCCATGCTTTTTATTGTAGTTCATGTCATACAATGCCATGTCCACTTTACTTGTTGCCATGCTTACTCTTGTAGGTAATGTCATACAATGACATGTGCAATGTGCTTGTTGCCATGCTTTTTATTGTTGGTCATGTCATACAATGGCATCTGCAATGTGCTTGTTGCCATGCTTTTTCTTGTAGGTCATGTCATACAATGGCATGTGTACTATGATAGATGCCATGTAGTATAATGTCATGTCATTTTAAGCCATCTGTGATGAAGTCTGGCCTTACTTTTTGCCCTGATTTAACATCTATATCCATTACTAATACGTCTCCTTTAATTCCTTGCATAGTCTGCTGCTTGTGCTACCCTGGGACTCTGCTGTGTTGCTGGGACTCTGCTGTGAAGCAAGTATTGCGATTAATTCCTCTGTTGCTGGACCTATAAAGAGTTCTGGCAGCAGAGGAAAAACCTGCAATTCTCTAATTCATTGTTTAGAAGCCGGCGGTAAAAAAGCCGTAAGCTGTAAATTCAAACCGAATTCTCCTAGATTGCCCCAGTCCAGTGCAATCCAGTACCATAGAGTCCCATGTTACGTGGGTGCCGGATTGCTCCGGATTGGGGCAATCCGGATGAATCCGGTTTAGGGTACGATGCTAAAAATCGTTCAAAACTGGATTCACCCGGTCCAGTGCAATCCGGCGCCATGTATCATGTGACTCTATGGTCAATAGCCCATTATATTAATTAAATATGGAGTTTAGTTTACCAAATCTTGTCACATTTGGGTGTTTCTCCAATTCTGGCACCTCGGAAGCTCTGCAAATGCATCATGGTTAGGGATGGGCGAACTGCTTAGGATCATGACCGGGGTGGCTCTGATAAAGCAAGTAAAGAGCTCTCATTATACTTACCGAGTCAGCGTTATTCCTCCCAGCTGTGCAACGGCGCTGCGTCACTTCTGGGTTTCCGGGGAATAGTCATGTGACTGGCTCCAACAGTCAATCAAATACGCCCAGGTGAAAAGGGGCAGCCCGGAAGTGACGCAGCCCACGTCACACCAGGAAGAGAGAAACCGAACGTAGTAAGTATATCAGGTGTATTAACTCTTTGTTTGCTTTAATAGGGCAACCCCGAACATGAGCTCGGGGAAAGACAAGTGGTTCGCCCTTCCCTAATCATGGTATTCAAATTTGCACTCCAAAAATTAAAAAGTGCTGATTGCTTTCTGAGATTTGTCATTTTTTTGACCATATATGGGGTATCAATGTGTTCAGGAGAAATTGTGAAACAAATTATGGGATCCCATTTTCCATTGAGAAAATTTGCACTAATACCACATTTTAGCAGAAAACTACATATTTGTTTTCCCATCCACATTTTAAAAAGTTCGGTGAAGTTGGGTTCAACATGATCAACACACCTCTACATGACTTGCTTGATGGATCTATTTCCCAACATGGGGTTACTTGCAGGGGTTTGTGATATTTTGATATCTTTGGGCCCTTCAAATGTGACATGGTGACTGGAATCTATTTCAGACAAATTTGTGTACCAAAATCCAAACTCTTTATCCTGATGGCCTTAATGAGAATATTGAAAATACTAAGTAATGTGATATTTTTGATATATCATGAGGTTTACAAGTTTTGATTTAAAAACAGAAAAAAATAATGATATTTATACAAGTAATTTTATGTGGGTAAATTTTGTTTTATTTAATATATAGTATTTTCCCATTTTAACTCTGGAAAGAGTGAAACATTTGGGGCTAAAGCAACATTTTAATGAAAAAAAATGAAAATTTTGAATCTGATGACCTAATGTTATCAAATTCTGTGTAGTACATGAGGCTTCAAAGTCCTCACTATACCCTAGGTAAAATTCTTGAGGGGTGTAGTTTTCAACATGGGGTGATTCCTTGGATTTTTCTACTGTTTAGACATGTTAGTGGTCCTGCAAATGCATGATGCCCGCAATCCATTTAAGCTACCGTATATACTCGCGTATAAGCCGAGTTTTTCAGCCCAAAAATTGGGCTGAAAAGTCTCCCCTCGGCTTATACGCGAGTATATACGGTATATAAAAAAAAAAAAATCTCAAGGGGTAGTACACAGCAGCCCCAGGTCCCCTCACTGTTTGGCGCCCCCACCGCTGCGCTCATACATTACCGGTCTAGCAGCTGTCATCCTCCGGTGGCGGATCGCGGCTCCCGGCTCCGGCTTCCATCTTCTTCTGTGTCTTCCTGCATGTCACATGACCGGCCGGCGTCGCGATGACGTCATCGCGATGCGCCCCGGTCACAATGCAAGACACAGAAGAAGATGGAAGCCGGAGCCGGGAGCCGCGATCCGCCACCGGAGGATGACAGCTGCTAGACGGTAATGTATGAGCGCAGCGGTGGGGGCGCCAAACAGTGAGGGGGACCTGGGGCTGCTGTGTACTACCCCTGGGGCTGCTGTGTACTACCCCTGGGGCTGCTGTGTACTACCCCTGGGGCTGCTGTGTACTACCCCTGGGGCTGCTGTGTATTACCCCTGGGGCTGCTGTGTACTACCCCTGGGGCTGCTGTATATTACCCCTGGGGCTGCTGTGTATTACCCCTGGGGCTGCTGTGTATTACCCCTGGGGCTGCTGTGTATTACCCCTGGGGCTGCTGTGTATTACCCCTGGGGCTGCTGTGTACTACCCCTGGGGCTGCTGTGTATTACCCCTGGGGCTGCTGTATATACCCCTGGGGCTGCTGTGTACTACCCCTGGGGCTGCTGTGTACTACCCCTGGGGCTGCTGTAAATACCCCTGGGACTGCTGGGTACTACCCCTGGGGCTGCTGTGTATTACCCCTGGGGCTGCTGTGTATTACCCCTGGGGCTGCTGTGTATTACCCCTGGGGCTGCTGTGTACTACCCCTGGGGCTGCTGTGTATTACCCCTGGGGCTGCTGTATATACCCCTGGGGCTGCTGTGTACTACCCTGGGGCTGCTGTGTACTACCCCTGGGGCTGCTCTGTACTACCCCTGGGGCTGCTGTGTATTACCCCTGGGGCTGCTGTGTACTACCCCTGGGGCTGCTGTGTATTACCCCTGGGGCTGCTGTGTATTCACCCTGGGGCTCGGCGTGTATTACCCCTGGGGCTGCTGATGTATTACCCTTGGGGTGTTGTATTACCCATGGGGCTGCTGTGTATTCCCCTGGCCCTGGTACTACCCTGGGTGCTGCTGTGTAGTACCCCTGGGCTGGGCTGTATATACCCCTGGTGTGTTCATACCACTGCGGTCTGCTGTTGTACTACCCGGGCTGCGCTTAATACCCCGGGATGCTGGGTACTACCCCTGGGGCTGTATACACCCCTGGGGGCCGGTATTACCCCTGGGGTGCTGTGTAAACCCCGGGGTGCTGTGTATTACCTGGGCTGCTGTTGTTTACCCTGGGGCTGCTGTATATACCCTGGGGCATGCTGTGTACTACCCCTGGGGCATCTGTGTACTTACCCCTGGGGTCCTTGTACTACCCTGGGGCTGCTGTGTATTACCTTTCGGGCTGCTGGTATCACCTGGGGCTGTTGTTTAACCCCTGGGGCTGCTTATTACCCTGAGGTTGCTGAGTACTACCCCTGGGGCTGCTTGTTACTTACCCCTGAAGCTTGTGTACTACCCCTGGGGCTGCTGTGTACTACCCCTGGGGCTGATGTGTACTACCCTGGGGCTGCTGTGTACACCGGGGTCTGCTATGTACACCCTAGGGTGCTGGTATACCCCTGGGTTGCTGTGTACACCCTGGGGCTGATGTGTATGCCCTAGGGTATGGTATACCCCTAGGTGCTGTTATATCCTAAGGGCTGCTGTTTATACCACTGGGGCTGCTGTATATAACTGCTGGGGCTGCATACCACTGGGGATGGCTGCTGTATACTACCATCTGGGGGCTGTATACACATGCTGGGGGCTGTATACCTGTGCTGGAGTCACCCTCGGCTTATACAACCGTATCAATAGTCCGGTTTTGGGTGGCAAAGTAGGGGGTCGGCTTACGGGTCGCTTTAAACGGTATTACGGTAAATTTGTTTTCTAAAACTCAACAGTGCTCATCCATTCCAAGCCCAATGTTTGTTCAAGCAAAACTTTTCACTATCATGTGAGGCCATGCGCCAGAAGAAACGGTACCAATTTCTGTGATCCATTATATCATACACCTTGTAAGACTAAAAAAATTAGGCCTAAAGCAATATTTTGGATTAAAAATTACAATTTATTCTTTTCAATCCACAATGCACCTATAAACATTTTTCTGAGAGCAGTTTTGAATCATTTGATGGGTGTTTTTTTAAAATGGAATTTTCTAGGAGTTTCGAAGAAAAATCCTCCTCAAAGATTTTAATTTAAAATAGTTTCCTCAAGAAATATGTTTTGTAAATTTTTTAAACAATGAGAATTTGCTGCTGAATTTCTGAAATTTTTTACATCTTAGTAAAATGAAATTACAATTTAAAAATTATATAAAGTAGACATATGAGAAATGTTATTTATTGACTCTTTTGTGCAGCATGACAAAGCAGTTTAAGGATATAAAAATTTGAAAGTTTCAAAATTGTAAAATGTTCAAAGTTTTCACCAAATTTCCAATATTTTGACAAATAAACACAAAAAAAAATTGACCTAAATTTACCACTTGTATGAAGCACACGTAGTGTTTCATGAAAAAGCTATCTCAGAATCACTAGGATACATTGAAGCATTCCACAGTTTTTACCACATAAAGAAACACTGGTCAAAATTAAAAAAATATTTGGCTAAGTCATTAGAGTCAAAATTGTGTCATTAAGGGGTAAATTTAGAGAAAATAAAGTGAGGTTACTTATCTCTCTTATCTTCTTACTGGCAGGATGACCAACCTGGAAACTCAAAGCATTCATGATAGAGTTGAGGGTGCTCTATGCTTCCCTGGTTTAGGCCTCATTAGTACCTCCGTGATTAAAGCAGCACTACACAAGGTTTTTTTTTTAGCACTTGGGTGGTGCTTTAAATGTAAGCCCCCCTGGGTAAAAATTATGGAATCATCTGGCTCGGAGGATGTCCATTCAGTTGTTTAATTTTGTAGAAAAAAAGCAGATCACAGACATGGCACAAAACTAAAGTCATTTCAAATGGCAACTCTCTGCCTTGAAGAAACACTAAAAGAAATCTTGAAAATAAAATATTCTAGCCAGTAACGGTTACTTTTGTAGACCAAGCAAGGGGAAAAATTATGGAATCACTCAATTCTGAGGAAAAAATTAAGGAATCACACTGTAAATTTTCATTCCCAAAACTAACACCTGTATCAAATAAGATCTACATCTGCTCATTAGTCTGCATCTAAAAAGGAGTGATCACACCTTGGAGAGCTGTTGCACCAATTGGACTGACATGAATCATGGCTCCAACATGAGAGATGTCAATT
Source organism: Allobates femoralis (assembly GCA_033576535.1). NCBI lineage: Eukaryota > Metazoa > Chordata > Amphibia > Anura > Aromobatidae > Allobates > Allobates femoralis. Next base: position 188,774,445 of record JARQOC010000005.1, read on the forward strand.
GAAACAAAGGAGAGGATTATCAAACTTTTAAAAGAGGGTAAATTAACATGCAATGTTGCAAAAGATGTTGGTTGTTTACAGTCAGTTGTGTCTAAAATATGGTCCAAATACAAATAACATGGGAAGGTTGTTAAAGGGAAACATACTGGAAGACCAAGGAAGACATCAAAGTGTCAAGACTGGAAACTTAAAGCAATATGTCTCCAAAACAGAAAATGCACAACAAAACAAATGAGGAACGAATGGGAGGAAACTGGAGTCAATGTCTGTGACCGAGCTGTAAGAAAGAAAGGAAATGGGATTTACAAACAGAAAAGCTAAACAAAAGCCATCATTAACACCTAAACAGAAAAAAACAAGGTTACAATAGGCTAAGGAAAAGCAATTGTGGACTGTGGATGACTGGATGAAAGTCATATTCAGTTATGAATCACAAATCTGCATTGGGCAAAGTGATGATGCTGGAACTTTTATTTGTGGTCGTTCAAATGAGAGTTATAAAGATGACTGCCCGAAGAGAACATGCACATTTCCACAGTGATTGATGACATGGGGCTGCATGTCAGGTAAAGGCACTGGGGAGATGGCTGTCATTACATCTTCAATAAATGCCCAAGTTTACATTGATATTTTGGACACTTTTCTTATCCCATCAATTGAAAGGATGTTTGGGGATGAGGGAATCATTTGAAAGAAGACACATAAGGTCAATGTCATGGCCTGCAAATAGTCCGGATCTCAATCCAATTGAAAATCTTTGATGGAAATTAAAGTAAATGGTCGATGACAAGGCTCCAACCAGCAAAGCTGATCTGGCAACAGCAATCACAGAAAGTTGGAGCCAGATTGATGATGAGTACTGTTTGTCACTCATTAAGTCCATGCTTCAGAGACTGCAAGCTGTTATAAAAGCCAGAGGTGGTGCTACAAAATTCTAGTAATGTATTTGAGTGTTGTTTTGTTTGTTTGTTTGTCATGATTCCATATTTTTTTCCTCACAATTGAGTGATTCCATAATTTTTCCCTCTGCTTGGTCTACAAAAGTAACCGTTACTGGCTAGCATATTTTTTTCAACATTTCTTTTAGAGTTTCTTCAAGGCAGAGAGTTACCATTTGAAATGACTATAGTTTTGTGCCATGTGTGCGATCTGCTTTTTTTCTACAACATTAAACAACTGAATTAACATCCTCCAAGCCAGGTGATTCCATCATTTTTGCCAGGATTGTAGTCTTATACTCACTCTCTGGCGTTTTCATCTTTGTTTGGTGCAACTGCAGTCACATGGCATTATTTTGTGCCTGTAACCTCAGATGGAAGTCAGACGACACGTCACATGTGCTCAATGAATGTTAATGCGAGCCAGAAGGAGTCCAGAATGAGGCTTTAGTAGAGATGTACTGACAAGTGACTACAAAATACTGGAGCTGCCAGCAGGACACTTTTCGCCACAAAGCAACCGAAGCAAAAAAGATAAAGGGGAGGTGAGTATAACACTATGGACAGGGAACTAAAGTGGTGATTATTAAAAAAAAAAAAAAACACTGTAGAGCTGCTTTGAACCCATATGTGAAAAAATGGCACTGGCGTCGTAAGTGTTTTTGATCAGTATACAGCCTGTGCATATGCTTTTAGCCTCAGTATTTCATCAGTGCTTTTCATAGATGGACAAATGAATCACAAAGCTTCTCTTATCCTTTGAAATATTAAATACAGACAGCACACGAATACCCTTCGAATTTTATTGGCACTTTACATCCATGATGCCAACATGAAGAGAAAGAGGCTAGTGATGGGTGAACATGCTTGGCACTCTTTGTTAGACCCCTTTCCTATCAGCATTTTTCAATGATTGCGGCAGATCCGGCAGATTTATTTCATCTGCTGCCTAACGGTTGCACTTGTGGCACACTTGTGGCAAGCCCCATGCATTGTCTATGAGGTTGCAGCAAGTGCGGTATTGCCGCGGTCCGGCACTTGTGGCAGTTGTGATCTAAAAAAAAAACGCAGTCAGCTGCAGTTGTTTTGCGTGGCCGCAAATGCCTCAAGCGCCAGATTCCGGCAATACTGCACTTGCCGCACTTACCACAAGCCCCATAGACAATGCATGGGGCTTGCCGCAAGTATGATGCAAATGCGGCCGTTAGGCGGCAGATGCGGTAACTTCTGGAGCTACTGCAATCAGCAAAAAATGCTGATGTGAAAGGAGCCTTACTCGATTGAGTATCAGCATGCTTGTTACTTGGTCAAATATTGCAGGTGATCAAGCTTTTTTTCAGCCTTTAAGCAGTTGGGAATTGCTTGCTTACCAATCATGGTAAGGCCATAGCCATGTTGACTACTGGCATTAATGGGATTGTCTGGCCACATCACATCATCAGGTCTTATGTGAGACCTGGGTTTGATGCTCGGAACAGTGTAGTTCAGGGAAAGTTGATGTAGAATGGAGAGCTTGGATTAGAGCAGGCTTATAGGCAGGGATTTAAACTTGCACCCTTTAGTGCCTTTAATGTGGCACTAAAGAATGATTTTAGCCTTGTTTAACATAAATAATTAAAAAAAAAATGAGTGAGGTGCCCCCTATTTTTGATAATCATGGCCCTTTCCAGTCTTGTAATACCAACCCGTAGGAGTCTGTTTTACCTTGGCTGGTGATCAAAAATAAGGGGTGCTCTAGGTCTTTTTTAAGGCTGGTAATACCTGGCAATAAAGATGGGTCTGCTTTACCTTAGCTGGTTATCAAAAATGGGGGAGACCCCCCACTTTTTTTAATACATTAAATTTTTACTTCCCAGCAGCTTCTTTTATCCATTGCAATATTAAATACAGCCAGCACACACATGGCACACAAATACCCACCGACATTTATTGGCACTTTTCATCCATGATACCAACAAGACGAGAAAGAGGCTAGTGATGGGTGAACATGCTTGTTTAATAGTTTGTCACAAGGATAAGACCCTATTTGTGCTCCACTACATACATTTTTCTCTTGATAAAAATTATATAGTTACCGTATATACTCGTGTATAAGCCGAGTTTTTCAGCCCAAAAATTGGGCTGAAAAGTCCCCCCCTCGGCTTATACACGGGTCTATACAGTGGGGGGCTGTGTCCGGGTGCTGGGGAGGCTGGAGGAGGCGGGGGTAGGCTGCTGACAGAGCGGCCCGTCACTTGGGGCCGCTCATTAGATATGCACGGCTCCCCCCGCCCATCACAGCGGCAGGGGGAGCCGTGCATACAGCCCCCAAATGTATACAGGCCCCCAGTGGGTTATACAGCAGGCCCCCAGTGGCACTCGCCCCCCCCACACTGTGCAGAGCCCCCCCCTCCCGATGCATTATCTTACCATCCAGCCGCGTCTTCATCACCGCCGGTCCTCCCGTCCATCCTCGGGCGCTGTGTTCGGCTCTCACGTGATCCGGCGCGATGACGTCATCCGACTGCGACCGCCGGGTCACATGAGACCGGGAACGCAGCGCGCGAGGATGGACGGGAGGACCGGCGGTGATGAAGACGCGGCTGGATGGTAAGATAATGCATCGGGAGGGGGGGGCTCTGCACAGTGTGGGGGGTGGTGAGTGCCACTGGGGGCCTGCTGTATACCCCACTGGGCACCTGCCTGTATATACCTCTGGGGCCTGCCTGTATATACCTCCTGGGGCCTGCCTGTATATACCTCCTGGGGTCTGCCTGTATATACCTCCTGCGGCCTGCCTGTATATACCTCTGGGGCCTGCCTGTATATACCTCCTGGGGCCTGCCTGTATATTCCTCCTGGGGCCTGCCTGTATATACCTCCTGGGGCCTGCCTGTATATACCTCCTGGGGCCTGCCTGTATATACCTCTGGGGCCTGCCTGTATATACCTCTGGGGCCTGCCTGTATATACCTCTGGGGCCTGCCTGTATATACTTCTGGGGCCTGCCTGTATATACCTCTGGGGGCCTGCCTGTATATACCTCCTGGGGCCTGCCTGTATATACCTCCTGGGGCCTGCCTGTATATACCTCCTGGGGCCTGCCTGTATATACCTCTGGGGCTGCTGTATATACCTCTGGGGCTGCTGTATACTACCACTGGGGCTGCTGCTGTATATATCACTGGGGCTGCTGCTGTATACTACCACTGGGGCTGCTGTATACTACCACTGGGGCTGCTGTATATACCTCTGGGGCTGCTGTATACTACCACTGGGGCTGCTGCTGTATATATCACTGGGGCTGCTGCTGTATACTACCACTGGGGCTGCTGTATACTACCACTGGGGCTGCTGTATACTACCACTGGGGCTGCTGTATATACCTCTGGGGCTGCTGTATACTACCACTGGGGCTGCTGCTGTATATATCACTGGGGCTGCTGCTATATACTACCACTGGGGCTGCTGCTGTATACTACCACTGGGGCTGCTGTATATACCTCTGGGGCTGCTGTATACTACCACTGTGGCTGCTGCTGTATATACCACTGGGGCTGCTGCTGTATACTACCACTGGGGAGGCTGCTGTATACCACACTGCTGGGGGCTGTATACCTGTGCTGGGGTCCACCCTCGGCTTATACACGAGTCAATAGGTTTTCCCAGATTTTGGGGGCAAAAGTAGGGGGGTCGGCTTATACACGGGTCGGCTTATACACGAGTATATACGGTACATTTAATCATTGTTGGCCCTTCTCCAGCATATAATGATGGGTTTTAAATCAGAGTTGCAATATTTTCAACAGCATATAGTGTAACCTAAACTAGTGTAAAAAATTATTATGCAACTAAAGTCTTACAATAAATAATATTCTTTTAAAGAACCTGCTGTAGGATGTAAAGCATGGGTACAATGTATAATAATTTAACACACCAGCTTTATTTTCATCCAGTTCATAGTTGATGTCAATTTCCTATATCAGTAACATGTGCTGTAAGTTTTGATATAAATGGATACAAAGTGGCAAATAAATAAAATTAGACATTGCATAATCATTTGTCTGCTCAGTTTTATATTGATTACCTGAATTTCATCAGATTTTTTTTTCTTTATTCATTTTAGTCTGGTCATTTTCTATCCTTCTGAGTGACTGTAACTTCATTGTGTTGGAGAGATTGAATAAATCACTAACCGCGAGAGTCTTCATTATTTTTAATTTATCTGCATTATCATGAAAGTGCTGTAATGGGTGTACTGCATCAAGGCTGTGGCAATAGCTGGGAAGAGGTGAAAGGAGCATGGGTTATATACTTATCTATCTATCTATCTATCTATCTATCTATCTATCTATCTATCTATCTATCTTTTAAAAAATGGAACAGCACAGAAATAATTACAAAAGGGGTGCAAAGCCCTCCAAGTGCTATATCCAAAGCATACAAATAGAAAGTCAGCCCTCCAAAGTAGATGAAAAAGTGTTAACTTTATTAGCCTATGTGGCTAAAGGGCCAGTCAGACGCTATGATATTGGTAACAATATTATTGAAACGTCACGGCTTTTGAGATGTTCAAACGACGTCGTAACGATGTCGTTGCGTGTGACACATCGAAACGACCAGCAATAAGTCAGCTGGTCGTAGATCGCAGGTTTTAGAACAGGACCATAAATTGTTGATCGTACGTTCGATCTGCTGCATTGTCCTTGTGTGACACCATGATGATAATCTCGTTTACGACTTTGCCTATTCAGAACTGGAGGACGTAGGCAACCAAACGACCGCAAGTTTCGTTCGCTGGTCACGGAATCATTGATGCGTCATTCTCGATATCAGCACGTATGACACCTCACTAGCGATCATTGAACGTCGTTCCAGCGATATAGGTCAAGTCGGATCAAGTCGGCCTTAAGTTTCAGCTGGCAAACAATCTTTCTTAAGCAGTGTGGTATTGCAAATAGCAAGAATATATACAAAGATACATATTTAAGTGAACATAATCTCATTAGTATAAATATAGAAATTTCACAACATTACATGCATGAAAATACCATAATGTGGTGCATACATGATGACATATTGATAAGCAGTTCATAAAGAGCTGTAAAAGAAATACAATGTTAGTACACATAAAAAATTTAAAAAAGACAAAAAAAATTTAAAAAAAAGACATAGGCTAGGGTCACACTTCAGGTTTTTTTTACAAAACCTGATCCGGTTTTGAGCTTTTAAAAAGCTCAAAAACCGCATCAGAAAATGCTCCTCATAGGAGCCTATGCTAAAAACCGGATGGCTTCACAATCACATCAGGAAGCGGGGAGCGCAGTACCGGACGGGAAAGGCGGCGGTCAAGTCTTTTCATCTCCGGCTTTTCCATTGGCTATTTCACATGAACAGCTGATCAGAATCCGCTTAAGTCATTCGCTCCCCGCTCCCTAATGCTGTGCTCCCCGCCTGGTTCCAACTTAGGATCAGACTGGGAGGCTGCGGGGGAGCGGAGGATCAGGCAGGGAGGCTGCATGAAGCAGAGGATCAGACTTAGGTATTGTTTAAAAGCCGGCGGCTTTTTACTGTTGGCTTTTAAACAATCATGCAGTGCATTTCAGCCTTTTACTCAGACCCCAGACCGCTGTGTAGGTCCAGCAGACAATTACTCGTGCCTCCCATTGACTTACATTTTACTCGTTACTCCTAGCGAGTAATTGCTAGGAAACTTGCGGAGTATCGAGTAGCCAGAATACCATACTATTCAGTGAGTAGCGAATAGTAACGAGTATCATCGCTCATCCCTACCTGGCATGCCATGCTAACCTGGAACTGTGAAAGAGAACTGTAAGTAAAATCTAAGACTGCACCCCGCTGAGTCCTCAGTGTATCACTGCATCACCTACCCTGCATTACATTGATAAATCTGCTATAGACTTTATAACTTCCCTGGGGCCTCCCATACAGGGATAAAAAAAAGTTGATTGTTACCTGTTTGAATGCATTATTGAAAATTTTTGCATGTCTAATACCAGTTTCTGTTTTTATTCTGTTCCAGCCCATGGATGTGCTGGGTTTAAGGGGGAAGTGTGGCACCTCTGTAGAGCCAGTTGCCACAAAGGTACTGCATCTGAGCCAGAGGTGTAGTGCCCCACTCTCAGGTAAGAAGGGGACACTGACCGGTATCCAGACACCCATAGCTAGCAGTACATCACTCCAGGTCAGGGTGAGGGCGAGATTGCTCCTGAGTGAGAGCACAGTCCTGCTCCTGTCTGGAGTGGAGAACCAAGGTGGAGTGGTTGGGTGGAGAATATAGTTTAAGGGAGCACTCAGGAAGGACTGAAGGAAGTGAAGAACGATGCACAGGTGTACAGGGCGTAACTAACAGTATAAAAGGACCAGTACAAACATCTAGGAGGTGTGCTGTGTGACAGCTAGTGGTAGGAGCTTGCCACAGGACAGAGAGAGAGAAGTCTCAGGGACTGGAACTGGTGAGAACTTGTCTCAAGACCGAAGAAGGAGACCAAAGTGATGGAGGAGCAAGACATAAAAAATTGAACAGTGGCTGAGTTTTCAACTCTACAAGATCAGGTAGACAGTTTTGGATTATATTTCAATATTATTATTATTATTATTATTATTACTTCTTAATTATATAAGGAACTTTGCCACTCTGCACTAAAGATCAAGACTAAAATCATACGATTGGGATTTTTTTTTGTTTTTTTTTTAAGAATATCCATTCTATTAAACATATTTAATAATATAATAATGTTTTATGTGCTTCCAAAAGTCTTTCAGGCTAACCCCTGCATCTGAATCTAATATATAATTACCAATAATATGTGTCACAGACTTCCAGTGCTTATGTCCTATCCCACAATGCACCGCGCCACCATTGTTGGACAGCGACACAGGCGACAGAAATCTAAGTAACACAAACACCACTACTACCGTCGGGAGATCAGCGGCGCCAGCCGATGGTAGCCACGGCTCATCACTCACTGCACAGAGGTCAACGGCGACGCAGCCATGAGACGAATGGAGCGAGACGCTTATCTCACGGCTGCTAGCAGCAGAAGTGCCCTGACCGCCATATTGAACACCCAAGTTCCTATATGGCAGCCGAGATTCAAATGCACTGCAAAAGTGCGTCACGCACCAACAGCGCTGATTGGTCGCCGCCAATTGTGGCGAACAATCAGTGCTCTTGGCGCATGATTTAATTCGCGCTTTGCTGATTGGTCGCTGCGGATTGCGGCGACCAATCAGCAAAGCGGCTTGCGCCTTTGTGGGAGATTTGAATCCCGCGCCGCTCAGCCAATCAGCGGCATGGGATTCAAATCTTGCGCCAAAGCACGAGATGCTTCGCTGATTGGTCGCCGCTCACCATGGTGACCAATCAGCAAAGCAGTGCCTGAATGAAAGCACGCATCACTGATTGGTCACGAAGCGGCTCTTGCCTTGGCAGGAGATTTGAATCCTGCGCTGCTCAGCCAATCAGTGGCGCAGGATTCAAATCTCCCACCAAGGTGCGAGCCGCTTTGCTGATTGGTTGCCGTGGTGAGCGGTGACCAATCAGCAAAGTGGCTTGCGCCTTGGCGGAAGAAGCAGCACGCAGCTTGGCGGGAGATTTGAATCCCACGCTGCTGATAGCCTAAGCGGCGTGGGATTCAAATCTTCCGCCAAGCAGCGCACCGCGCGCCACTTCAGTGGTTAGCACTGTATATGGTGGCTCAGTGGTTAGTAATGTACGGTGGCTATGTGGTTAGCAATGTATGGTGGTTCAGTGGTTAGAACTGTGCAGTGGTTCAGTGGTTAGAACTGTGCGGTTGCTCAGTGGTTAGCACTGTATGGTGGCACAGTGGTTAGCACTGTGCGGTGGCTCAGTGGTTAGCACAGTATATGGTAGTAATTTAGTGGTTAGCATGGTACAATGGCTCAGTAGTCAGCAGAGTATGGTGGCTCAGGGGTCTGCACTCTACAGTAGCTCAGTGGTTAGCACTGTATGGTGGCTCAGTGGTGCGCATTGTATGGTGGCTCAGTGGTCTGCACTCTACAGTATCTCAGTGGTTAGCACTGTATGGTGGCTAAGTGGTCTGCACTCTACAGTAGCTCAGTGGTTAGCACTGTATGGTGGCTCAGTGGTGAGCATTGTATGGGAGGCAGGCACACGGGAGCCAGAAGGCACAGAGGAAGCAGGTGCACAGGGGAGGGAGAAGGCACAGGGGATGAAGAAGCCACAAGGGAGGCAGAATGTAGAAGGAAGGCAGAGGCATAGGGGGAAAAACTACTAGAAAAAAGCAGCATCAAAAAACTTACCATCTATGCCAAAAGCAGAATCAAAATGCACTCTCAGGATGCAGTCAGAGCCCAAATGTAAAGCAAGCCCAGCTGCAGGCTAATAAACCACCTCGACCAGCTATGTGTGGGAGACGATTTGCCATGCATACACTGGGCCCGCTTAGAGCACCATTCACACTGATACAATTGATGCAGAGTGTCTGAAAGCGACCCAACCGCTCCGCTGCTGAGCATTGGGCCACACAGTACGATACCTCTGCACCACTAGATGAATGGCGCCCCTAGGGGCCCGACTGCACCCTGGATAGATAAAAAGTGCAAAAAGTCTCTTATATGATGAATAAAAAACTTTTACAAATGGGATTTTGGTTCATGCATTGGCCAAGACATTTAAGCTGATGATCCACAACAAGGAATCCCAAGCTCATCAGTCCTATCAAAAACTTGTGCAAAAACTACTAGAAAAAAGCAGCATCAAAAAAACTTACCATCTATGCCAAAAGCAGAATCAAAATGCACTCTCAGGATGCAGTCAGAGCCCAAATGTAAAGCAAGCCCAGCTGCAGGCTAATAAACCACCTCGACCAGCTATGTGTGGGAGACGATTTGCCATGCATACACTGGGCCCGCTTAGAGCACCATTCACACTGATACAATTGATGCAGAGTGTCTGAAAGCGACCCAACCGCTCCGCTGCTGAGCGTTGGGCCACACAGTACGATACCTCTGCACCACTAAATGAATGGCGCCCCTAGGGGCCCGACTGCACCCTGGATAGATAAAAGGGCAAAAAGTCTCTTATATGATGAATAAAAAACTTTTACAAATGGGATTTTGGTTCATGCATTGGCTAAGACATTTAAGCTGATGATCCAAGACAAGGAATCCCATGCTCATCAGTCCTATCAAAAACTTGTGTAAAAACTACTAGAAAAAAGCAGCATCAAAAAAACTTACCATCTATGCCAAAAGCAGAATCAAAATGCACTCTCAGGATGCAGTCAGAGCCCAAATGTAAAGCAAGCCCAGCTGCAGGCTAATAAACCACCTCGACCAGCTATGTGTGGGAGGCGATTTGCCATGCATACACTGGGCCCGCTTAGAGCACCATTCACACTGATACAATTGATGCAGAGTGTCTGAAAGCGACCCAACCGCTCCGCTGCTAAGCATTGGGCCACACAGTACGATACCTCTGCACCACTAGATGAATGGGGCCCGACTGCACCCTGGATAGATAAAAAGTGCAAAAAGTCTCTTATATGATGAATAAAAAACTTTTACAAATGGGATTTTGGTTCATGCATTGGCCCTAGGGGCGCCATTCAGCCTGCAGCTGGGCTTGCTTTACATTTGGGCTCTGACTGCATCCTGAGAGTGCATTTTGATTCTGCTTTTGGCATAGATGGTAAGAGGCATAAGGGGAGGCAGAGTCATGGGGAGAGACAGCGCACACAGGGAGAGACAGCACGCTCAGGGGCTGAGGGCACACAGAGCAGAGAGAAAGGCACAAGTAGGACAGAGTGCACAGAGGAAGAGACAGTACATACAGGAGAGAGCGCACAAGTGGACACAGGCACAGAGTCTGCCCTCCCGATGCAATAGCATCAGACCTATTTCTAGTTTATTTATAATTTTATCCAGTGTCTTCTGTAGTTAACTGACAATTCTCTTTGCTTTTAAGAATTGAGTGAGGGGTATTGCTTCAATAGATTGTCTTAGATGGTGACTAGTAAAAGGCGATAAGTAATTTTTGTCAGTTATTTTAATATATGTTGTTGTACTAAGTATATCTTAGTCCTTTATCACCAATACATCAAGGAACTGTATGCTATAGATACAAATGACCAATGTAAAGTTAATGATTTATTAGATTGAAGTCAGTATGAAAATCATTTAATTCAAATTGTGTATTAGTCCATAGACGGTAGATATAGTTTATGAATCGCCATCACCACAGAATATGCTTGAGGTTGTGAGACACACAGACACAATCCTCCCCCAAAACACTCATCACAATTTATGCATACTTGGGTTACATATCAACACCCATCGTGGTATGCTGCAATTGTAGAAAATAATTATCACCGAAAATTAGTAATTCTGATTCAAAAGTACCTCAAATAAATCCAAGATTAATTGCTCAGATTCTACTGCACAATCAGATGACATCAATTTCTTTTTGAATGCTGTAATACCCTGTTCATGATCTGATCTACTGATGTATAGTTGTGCGCCAAAGTTTACATACCCCGACAGATTTTTTGCTTTCTTGGCCTTTTTTCAGAGAATATGAATGATCACACAAAAAATATTTTTTTCACTCATGGTTAGTGGTTGGGTAAAGCCATTTATTGTCAAACTACTGTGTTTTCTCTTTTTAAGTCATAATGAAAACCAACATCCATATAACCATGATCAAAAGTTCACATACCCTAGTTATTAATACTGTGTATTGCCCCCTCTAACATCAATGACAGCTTGAAATCTTTTGTGGTAGTTGTGGAGGAGGCTCTGTAAAAACCAAACCACGATTAGGTAGACCAACTAAAACGTCGGCCACAACTGCCAGGAAAATTGTTTGGGATGCAAAGAAAAAAACACAAAGGACATTAGCTGAAATACAGGACTTGCGGTGTGGATATTTGAAGATGCACAATAAGGAGGCACTTGAAGAAAAATGGGCTGCATGGTCCAGTCGCCAGAAGAAAGCCATTACTGAGCAAATGCCACAAAGTATCTCACCTACAATACACCAAACTGCACAGAGACAAGCATCCAAACTTCTGGAACAAATTCATTTGGAGTGATGAAATCAAAATCGAACTTTTTGGCCAAACTATAAATGTTATGTTCGGAGAGGTGTCAAAAAGGCCTATGATGAAAGGAACACCATCCTGCTGTTAAGCACATAGGTGGACTGCAGATGATGAGCGAATGTGTGAGCTGCAAAGGCACAGGAAACTTGGTCAAAGTTGAAGGAAACATGAATGCAGCATGTTATCAGCAAATCCTGTAGACAAATTTGCACTTATCAGCCTGGAAGCTGCACATGGGATGTACTTGGCTTTTTGCCAAGAAGAATAAGCAGCTTTACCATTTGAGAAAAAAAAAGCCTCATCCACAACTACCACAAAAGACTTCAAGCTATCGTTGATGTTAGAGGGGGCAATACACGGTATTAAGAAAAGTATGTGAACTTTTGATCCGGGTCATTTGGATGTTTGTGGTTGCCATTATGATATAAAAAGAGAAACACAGTAGTTTGACAATAATTAACTTCACCCAACCACTAACCATGAGTGGAAAAAAATGTTTGTGTTAAAATTCATATTCTCTGAAAAAAGGCTAAAAAAGCAAACAAATCTGCCAATGTATGTAAACTTTTGAGCACAACTGTATGTAATGAAACCATATTGAACAAAAAAAAATAATATCTCTTTTTAGGTACATTTTTCAAATTTGAATAAAAAAATCAGTAGTATCCTTGATGTAGAAGACTGCTTGTTTGACCTTGAGGTTAAGTATTTTATCTAAACAAAAATACCAATCTGACTAAAAACAGAATTTGTACCATAGGTAATGGGGCATACGAGGGGATTTAAGAATGACATGCATTTTTGGCCATGTATACAGTACTAAATTGGTTGGGCATTCAACGTGCAGAAAATCATATGAATCTTGATTTATCAGTGTACCTCGGAGAGCAGATGTAAGAATACATTTAATTTCCCTCTGAATCTCACAGTTTGGATCATGACTTAATTTTTAATATACTTCAACATTATCTAATTGTCTTTTAATTTCTAAGACAAGCTTTTTTTGTCCATGATGATGATATCACCACCCTTGTCGGCACTTTCTACAACTAGGACTAGTGGAAGCACCAAGCCCGGCGCGAAACGATTAGTTGTCTGCTTCTTCTCCTCAATCCGTGCCTCATGTAACCCTCCACTGAAAATAAAAGTTTTATGTGCAAAAGTCATCAACGGATGAGTGCACCTTTTCTTCCAATTTTTGCTCCATGATGTTGTTTCTAGGTTAGCACCCAGTGACTAAATATGCACAATTGTTAATAGCCATTTGTGTTGAGTGTGCTGGCAAGCAAAGTAAAGCTGTATAGGTGTGGTGCCCGTTTTTTTCCACTACTTGGTCGCTTTCTATAATTATCTCATCATCATGTACAGGATTAGACAATGCTCTAAACTCATCAGTGAATAAATTAGGATATTTAAATTGGTTATCTGAAATATTTTACTTATTTTTTAGTATCTTGATTAACAGCATTTACAAAAGTACATATAACAGGTGAATAAGTCGGTGGCATGAAATTACTTATTTGTTCTTCAAAGATACCTTTTTAAGATTTATTTCACTAGTGATTACCTCCTCTAATCCCAAATATAGGGCCAGAAATCACAAATAATTGAGAATACAACATCCACTCCATCTAACCTCGATGGTTCAGCAATTAATTTGTCTGCTAATATCATTTCGCCATCACAATTTAAAGTTCTTGGCAAAGGCACTGAGTTGGTTCCTTCCACATGGGTCAATCTTTCTCAAACTATGAAGGATGTTAACAAGTTCATGCATCTCACAAAAAACGATTCAGCATCACTGGGATCTGTTGAAGTGTTAGGGTACCGTCACACGTGCGATGGCCCCGGAGATGTCGACGGAGACGGGCGGGAGTGCGCACGTTTTTGGCACCCCGCCAGCGTCACCGTCCCCCATTTACATGGGGCGACACCTTCGGCGATGCATCGCCAATCTGACAGGTGGCATTGCCGCCGGGGTGTCTCAAAAACCCCAGCGGCGATGCAGTAATATGGCAGCCTAGCTCCCATCGCCTGTCAGGTCGCCGGCGGCCGTTGACATGGGACGATGTGGACACATCACCCCAGATTGGCCGCCTGGTTTCACATGACTGATGTGAAACCAGGCGACCACTCAGAGGCGCCGACATCGCCCCTTTACATTAGACAACACAGGGGCGATATCGGCGCTGATTTGTCACGCCCGTATGTCACCTAATACATCGGCAGTGCTGTCGCCAGGTGTGTCGGCACCCTCAGATTTATAATGTCATAAAGTGACATTGGTTACATTTCTAAACTTTGGCCTGGTCATTAAGGTCAAAATTGTCTCCTTCACTTAGTGGTAATCATGTATCATTGTTTGTACACCTCCTGTTTGCCATACCACACCGCTTGAATAAGGATGTTTGCCAATCGAAATGTCGCCATGTGGGCTAATTAAGTCTGTGCTTCTTTGTCTACTTTGGAGTGCTGTCTTCTTTTTATCAATCTTTCTATCGAATCAATCTATATTTGTTGTATTTTTATATTATATTGCTGTACTTTATATATATATATTGTTTCATCACTCTATCCTGTCCTTCTTTCATATCTACCTTTATACATTTTATATGTCTATTGGCATTTTTTCTTATGTCTATGGCTGTTTTTATTATGAAAGCAGGCCCCATGCTCAGCATATGTTAAACTTTCATGTCCATGTTGTCAAGTCTTGTAACCTGAAGCTTATCTGTAAATAACAGTAGTTGAGAAAAAAAATATTGTCACTTCCACTCTGTTAAGATGATTGATGTCAGCCTAGAAATAATGTGACTCAGTTTTAAACAGATCTTTTTTTGTTAACATTGAGTGCAAATGTTGTCATGTCACTTGAAATTGTAGCTTGTCATAGTGTATATTAGATATTCTGCCATCATTACCAAAGTAGGCTGTGAAATTTTGTTAGCCATTCAGATATTATGTCATTGTTCATTTCTTTAATACCACAGGATACAATGTCGAAGACAAATATTCTTAACCATGGTCTATTATCCAGCTCATAGATTATATATGTGTGTCACATTTTACAATTCAGGGTAAGGTATGAAAAGATTTATAGAAAATGATTTCTTAAGCAATTTTTCCTTTCATTTTTTTCTTATCACTCACTCTTAAAGGGTTATTCTCATTTTATAAAACAGTTCAAATAGCAGAGTTCTTGTAATGTCTAATGAAACTCCTCTCCCCTTTCAAGACTGTAGGATTTTTATTTTTTATTTTACTACTTGTTCCCTAGATTACGAGCTATTGCAGTCTATGAGTGGTGGCCAGTTTCCTAGACAAGGATTCATTGCTTTGGAGATGGCCAGATCCCTGGAACAATGCCCTGGTGTCATGCGGTCTTCCACTCTGCACTCCTTTGGTGTTTTGCCATCTCCTGATTCTGTTCACACGGTGGTGTCTTGATTAGCAACCTTGTATTCCTCATTTGCTCCGCCAGGGTTTGGGTGTTGACTGTTTTGTGCTCACTGGTGATTAGACTTGCAGGAGTTAACTTCCTGATGGCTGGTAATGTGCTGCTGGAGTCTCAGGTTGTTTCTGTCCTATCATAGCTATCACCACCCTTTAAATATGGTGGAGCCCAGTCTCCTATGCCGATTATAGCTTCTGCGAGAAAGGTATATGGTGTGGTTCTACAGTTTCTGGAAAACAGTTGTAACTAGTTTGGTGCATGGTGGAAACGTCCGTGTTGTATTTTTATCTCCTGCTTGTATTTGTTTTCTCAAAAATTGGAAATCAGCCAGGGCTGAAGAGGAGCTGGGCTAGGGTGGAGACTCATGCCTCTCCAGCACTAGGAGTACCTCTGAGGTGGGGTGAACTTAGGGCTCCCTAGCTTTAGGGACAGAAAAGGCACCCCGGTTTACCTTTTACTCTAAGTCATCCAGACACCAGGGCTCCTTCAGTGGTGCACAGGCAAAGCTGCCTCATATAAAAGCATTGGAGAGCAACTGAGCTACTGGTCTGAATTGTTCATTGATTATCAATCAATCAGGAGAGCACCCAGCCACCCCTCTCCTTCCCTGCATCACCATTGGCAAACTGAAAGTACTCTTGAAGATGGACAAGCATTGTTAGAAAATCTATTTTAAATATGTGGCAAAAGTCAATTGTGTTGTCTCTCACTGACCAATGTTTCAACATGAGGATACTTTATGATATTGCAAAAGTACGTTATATAATTTTAAAATGAAAACCCTATTATGTTTTCTGCCTTTAAAATGCAGATGTATTTATTTAAATATTTCTATTTCTATTTTAATTTTCTTTTATAAAACCATGTTCTATTTTTGTTACTGTTGTGTATTAGTGCTTTTTTTTATGATGAATACCGTATATACTCGTGTATAAGCCGACCCGTGTATAAGCCGACCCCCCTACTTTTGCCCCCAAAACCTGGGAAAATCTATTGACTCGCGTATAAGCCGAAGGTGGACCCCAGCACAGGTATACAGCCCCCAGCAGTGGTTTACAGGCCCCAGCAGTATGATATACAGCAGGCCCCAGTGGTATATACAGCAGCCCCAGTGGTATTGCAGCCCCTATATACAGCAGCCCCAGTGGTATTGCAGCCCCAGTGGTGTATACAGCAGCCCCAATATACAGCAGCCCCAGTGGTATTGCAGCCCCAGTGGTATTGCAGCCCCTATATACAGCAGCCCCAGTGGTATTGCAGCCCCAGTAATGCAGGACCCCTATATACAGCAGCCCCAGTGGTATTGCAGCCCCAGTGGTATTGCAGCCCCTATATACAGCAGCCCCAGTGGTATTGCAGCCCCAGTAATGCAGGGCCCCTATATACAGCAGCCCCAGTGGTATTGCAGCCCCAGTGGTATTGCAGCCCCTATATACAGCAGCCCCAGTGGTATTGCAGCCCCAGTAATGCAGGACCCCTATATACAGCAGCCCCAGTGGTATTGCAGCCCCAGTAATGCAGGGCCCCTATATACAGCAGCCCCAGTGGTAGTATACAGGCAGCCCCAGTAATGCAGGCCCCCCCCCCTCATGCTCCGGTCACCTGTAAAGCAAGTTATACTTATCAGTGCCCGCTGCCGTCCGCGCCCGCATCTGCCGACATCCCGATCCTCCGTCTTCATGCGACTTCTTCCTGTTTCCTGTGCGCGTCGCCGGTAATGACGTCATTGCCTGCGACGCGCACGGAAGCAGGAAGAAGATGCATGAAGATGGAGGATCGCGATGTCGGCAGATGCGGGCGCGGACGGCAGCGGGCACTGATAAGTATAACTTGCTTTACAGGTGACCGGAGCATGAGGGGGGGGGCCCTGCATTACTGGGGATGCGGGGGCTGCTTTATACCGCTGTATACAGCAGCCCCCGCACTGACTCGCGTATAAGCCGAGGGGGGTACTTTTCAGCCCAATTTTTGGGCTGAAAAACTCGGCTTATACGCGAGTATATACGGTAAGTCAAATAAGATAACCAGTTACTTTTAATAAAGAAAAACTTACGCATTTTAGCAAACGTTTATGTGCAGTTCTTGTACAATATTGCCTATAAAGTGAAGTTGGTGTGACTCGATTGACATTAGACATATCAGTGATCTATGACCACTGGATTTGATCCCTGAGGACTGCCTATTTCCTGATGGATAAGCTGTCTTGGTATGAAGTCATCAACAGTGTAACACACATTATGTCATGTCAGCCTTAATTATCATAAGAAGAGCTGCTAATGCCACTATAATAAATCTGACAGTTTAGATGACCATATGAATTGGTCCAAGATTGGATCACAATCTTGGCATTGGCTACGGGTCTCCTGTACAGAGATTTTATTCACTTATCAAGCGCCACTCCACAACGATTTACATACATCAGTAACAATGTCTGCATTGGGGTTCACAATCTAAATTCCCTATCAGTATGTCTTTGAAATTTGGCAGGAATCCTGAACACAGGGAGAACACACAAACTCCTTGCGGATGTTGTAATTGGTGGGATCTGAATCAAGAAACCCAGCACTGCAAGATTGCAGTGTTAACTGCACTGAGCCACTGTGCTGCCCACATTGTAAGAATAATTTCAGGTATAATGGTTCTATACCTGAGTGAGCCCCTTACACTACTGGGGGAACTCCAGATCTCTGTCGGGTCACCTGTTACCCCTCACTGGCCATAACGGGTGGGGTGTCACCTTCGTAGGGTTGAATTAGTGCTGGTTATCACTCTGGTTGTATATTGTGCTCTGGGAGATCAGCGTCTCATATTGCTGGAAGATGGGATGCTGTGGCTCCTAGCGATGATACTGTTCAGGGACCCTGAGATGCCGGGTTCACAAGTGTCAGCTGTTGCCAGCGGCAATTGGACACGTGATCACTGAGAGGCAGATTAAAATCTGCTGATCCTATGGGCTGCGTTTATTATTTTTAGTTGTGTTTGGGTGGTAAGTTTGAAGGGTTGCATTCTCACAGGTGAGGTTTTGCTTTGGCTTTTGGCTTATCCTTTGTCTCTGGGTTCGCTTAACTTGGTTTGCTCTATTTCTTATTTTGTTATTGGTGTACCTAATCTGATTATCACCAGCTGCCATGCTCCTTGGAAAGGGTTCTGCCAAATTCCCCCCTTTCAAGGACCAGGAGGAGGGTGAAGAGTATCCATGGCCCCTAAGGGCACACAATAAAGGACGTATAGCACCAATTATTACCAGCGTAGTGTATTTGATGGCTTACAGTCTGGTTAGTCTACCATTGCCCAAGCCTTGCAAATAATTGTCTTAATACTCTTGTCTTTACTGTCTCCATTCGTACATTCTCCTCTTTTCCATCTGGTTTTGAGGATGTGTTCACTGAAGAGGGTTTTCAAGAGTTGCCCTCCCATTGTGCCCCATTGAATTGCTTCTTGGAGCAATACTAAGCAAAGTCAGGTTATAAAATGTTTCTGGCCCAAATAGCAGTGTCTATGAAATATTTTAACTCCTTAAACCTTGCTAAAGGGCATTTTAGACCCTTCTCTTTTCTCATGGCTGTAGGATGCTTCTTAGTTAAGAAGAAGGATGGGGGTCTGTGTCCTTGTTAAGACTTCCATCAGTTTAATTAGATTACCATTTGGGACCTTTACTTTCTTCCTCATTCTTGATTCATGTAATCTGATTGTTGTTGCTCAATTGTTCTCCAAATTGGACATTAGAGATGCAAATAATCTGTTCAGAATCAGGGAAGAACATTGCAACATTGTAACATTTCATCAATGATGTTTTTCATTATTTGGTGTACAGGTCTATAGTGGTTTATCTTGATGATATTTTTACTTACTCGCCCTATTTTGAGGCACATCAGGTACATGTCAGGCAAGTATTACACATATTATAAACTATTAAGATGTATGCTTAACTTGAAATATGTATATTTGCCATACATGAGGTGCAATATTGTGAGTGCCTGTTGTTTTCTTCGGTATTCTGGAAAGACCATAATAAAGCATGCATGGAATCAGAGGGGTTGTCTACCCAGAGTTTCCCTCGGAGAGAAAGTTCTGATGTCTTTTTTACTATTTTGCGAAAAGAGTTGCTTGTTTTCATTGTGTTCCCTGATCCTAAAGGTGAGGTATTAATAGTTCAGGGGGATGCCCCTTCAGCAAAGATTCGAGGGGATTCCCCTGCTGCCAAGACTTGGGGGGATGCACTTGCTACCAAAGTTCAGGTGAATGTCCCTGTTGCCCTGTCCTACAGGGAACTTATTTGTGCCCTTGCATCCTAAAATCTTAGATGAACATCAAACGCCAGTCATTAACTACCCTCACTTAGAACACTGGCTGCCTTTGCCCTCTGAAGCATGGCCCCAACCCCCACTTAGTACTGTATGCCTTGACAGGAAGTAACATTTCACATAGATGTTCTTGGTATCACAACTACAAGATTATTATCTTGTTTCTACCACTGAGAGCAATCAACACATTTCCACTATGGCAGAATGTTCTTTGGGTACGGTCAGGAATCATCCTCTGAAATTGGTCACAGGAGTCTTCTTCTGGATATAGTATCACTGGGCCTTCTCCTGGCTCTGGTATCACTGGAACCTTCTCCTGTACCTGGTATCATGGGGTCTTCTCCTGGCTCTTGTATAATGGGAAATTCTTCTGGCTCTTTGGCTATAAGCCCTGCTTGCTGCTCTCACAAACTTCATGCTACTAGTTCTGGCCAACTTCACCTCCTCTTTGCAGTCCCAAACTTTTATAATTACAGTAGTAATTGCACCACAACTACCACCTTACCATAATGTTTCTTCTAATCTCTTCACTCTTTAGTTCTTGCTTGACCTTTCAGATCAGCAGATGGCGATGTTCTCTTGCATATACTGTGTTAACTGAGTGTGTCTTCTGCTTCTCCTACTTTCTTACGAATATCATTTATTCTTTCCTCTGATCATATCCTTTATTGTTCTGAAACCTATTCTGAAAATGTGCTTTGTGGGATTTTATTATATTTAGAACTTGAGTAATATAGACTCTATCAAAACATTGCTTGTGTTTTCAGCTTGCTTACACTACGCATTTTCCCCAATACAGAACCTGCTATACCTATCCTCAGTCAAGTTCAGTGATTCATTAGTTGCTGGCTTTTCTCTGCAACACGTATTGACAAAAACAGGCTTGTGCATTTAATTAAAAATATATGCATTTCTATTTTTCTAATTAAATATTTCAGGGTGTATGTTTTGATGTGATTAAATGCACCGAACTTTTCACACCTTTTATACGACATGTAAAGCTCATAAAACAGGCAATGACTTCCTTTTCATAAATCAGATACTTTGTTTATGACAAATTTTTGCAGCTGCATGAGATGGCAACATGGCAGCTTAGCAGGTTATTAATGGGACTGACAGGCCACAAATCATCTGTACGAATAGCAATTTGTGCTGTGTTAAAAAGTAGAAAAAGCTAGAAAATCTGGGGAATTAGTCTAGAGCAGAAAGCATAAATTTAAATTTTAGCAATACAGTGATTGAAAAGTATTAAATGCTGTTTACTTGTCAAAGCACTGGATACTTCTTAAAAAATGGTATAAAATATAATGCTGATAATTTGTGATTATATGTAAATTATGCTCCTATGCTTAATGTAATAGGAGTGTAAAAGTAACAGCTGTATTGAAGGTCCTAGTTGGGCATCACATACCACCTTTAAAACTGCTTACGATGACTGTAATACTATATGCAGTTCATTTGGATAAAGAATGACTAAGCTCATTTTAAGTGACCCCAAAGATGAAAAAATGATCATATCAAATCCTGTTAAAAGAAAGTGAAGGAGCTGAGTAAGACTAAATTGATTAATTTGCTACCAGATTGCAGTTTGCCATCAATGAATTCTTTTAAAGGAAGAGCATACATTGACTGACCTAATTGTCATGCATAAGTCATCACAAACCACCGTCATTTCATCTCCCCAGAAGGTGTATTGGTCTTCTGGATTTGCACAAAGCCATGACATTGGGGTGCCATTGGTTTACTCTTCCTGCAAAGCCCGGCTCCAACCACACCTTCATGATTAGGAGTTATGTGACATCACTGTTCCTGGCCTTAATTACCAGCACTGTTGCTGATAACAATACCAAATAGCGATGTCGTGCTGTACACGTCAATCACCTGCTTCACTGACTTACAGGTAGTTAAATCCTGGTGTTTGGTTCCTTTCAAGCCTGATTTGGTTTTACTTTTGTCTGCTGACACCTAATGAGGAACCAACACTCACATTTACAGTTGTACTAGAACTTCTAGGTAGTATAAGGATATGTTCTCACAAAGCATCTCCGTTGTGTTTTTTTCTGCAGCAAAGCTGCAGCAAAATCGGATCTCTTGACAGTAAATAAGCTGCATTTTTTGGTGCATTTTTGTGACTTTTTTTCTGGCATTTTTGCTGCATTTTTGTCTCCTGTGCTTGCTGATAAAGTTAGTGTCACCAAAACAATCATGACTGCAAGTTCCTTTTGAACCACTCGTATTTTTTTCTCAGTGTTCTGTTTGTGATTTTGTTCACCATTATCTTTGAGAAACATGGAGATATATGGATAGATAGATAGATAGATAGATAGATAGATAGATAATTAGAAAGACCTTAGATAGATAGATGATTAGATAGTGGATATGTGGAGCCCGCTGGGACGGGGCACTCGGTGCCGGACCGGTGTGCTGCTGGGGGATGGCATGGCGGTCCTGGTCCGGACCGTGTCCCGGGCCCGCACAATAAAATGGGGGGTTATTTACAGGGGATTTGTCACTCGTGACGCCACCCACTATATGCGGCCAGTAATGGGGCCACCGCTGCTGCAGAACCTCCGGGGATGATGGGATAGCAGCTTGGATAGAATAGTTCCTGTGGGCAGAACTGGGTTCCCCGGGACAGTGGTAGTAGTAGTTAAAGTCTGTGAGGATAGTTATTGATGCTGCAGGAGAGTAGGGGGTAGCAGTAGAGATGATAAGAGTAGAGGCGATTGCAGTATATGAGGGCAAGTGGGGCTTCAGTACAAGGATGACACACACACTCACAGTTTCTGTTGTTCTTCAAGTCTTTACTGGCAGATGGTATTACACAGTATTGTCCACGCAGTCTGTACCAGGTTGCTCTCACCCTGACCGGGTCCTTGGCTTCCTACTTAAACGCTGTGTGTGGCCCTGCTGCTGCTTGTAGCTATACTGCTGGCCCTGTCTCTGCTCACGGGTACCAATATGCTGGGCAACTTGAGTCCTCTGTGTCACTGACCCCTCCGTGTTGCTTTGCTATGGTGCTGTGAAGATGGTGGACCTTCACTATGCCGGTGTTTACTGTCCTGTCTGTCTCAGGCACAGCCTCGGATCCGGTATCCGTCTTGAGCACCTCCCCGGGGTCAAGTTTTGGGGTAACTCTTTATCCCGGGTATGTTCCTCTGTTACTCTGTCTCCTTTCCTCAGACCTCTCAGGACCTCCACTGACACTTGGCTCTGCTCCTGCTCCAGACTCAACTCTCCTCTGAACTAAAACTGAACTAACTGTCACTTCTGCTCTGTGGTCAACAACTTAGTTCCTCCCACTAGTGCAGGTGCCAGCTAAGCTCCTCCCACTTTCTAGTGTAGTGTTGTGTTGTGTGGGGATTAAACCTGTGTTATTTCTGTGGCATATTAACCCTTGGGGTGCCACATTCCCCCTTAGTTAAACACAGTACTCTGGGACTGTGGAACAATAAAGAAACAAACAATTAATTAATACAATTAATATTTACAAAGACTTAAAAGTAAAATCACAAAAATCACTAAAGTTCAAAAACAGTCCAAAAATTCAAAAAGCAGTCCTTCCGGGGGTTTAGTCTTTTGCCTCCGGGCTGATGAATGTATACAAGAAAGTTTATACCACAACCAGTCCGTGGTAGTATGGTCCATAAAAAAAAATAAAATAAAAGGGAAAAGTTTGAAGAATATGCAAGAAGTTCATACAGGATAGTCTCTGTAGGTACTGGGCTTTTTAACGTTGCATTAACTATGTACATTTGTTTACCGGGTTCAATTTATATTAACACAAACATATTTACATCTTACAGTTAATTTGACCTTTTAATCCCTGTACCTAGCTGGTAACTGCCCTCTGGTACTACGCTCGGATCTGCGTTAAAACGGGTGTACTACTTGCATGTAGCCTTTTGGTGCTGGTAGGCATGTACCTATTTGTAGTGTTTGGTACTATGTTAGATGAAGATCTGACTGTAGGACTGGCAAGCTCACTGGGACCAGGAATTTGTTCTTCCTCTAATGGTTCTACTTCCAGTTCTTCAGGTCTTGGGACTTCTTCAGGTAACACGGGTTCTGGTGTTGGTTCCACCATTGAAGGGAATGCAATCATTGGTACGACAACTGCTCCATGGTAATTTGGTTTTAGGAAAATCTCCTAGTACCGTGTGGAAAACTTCTTCTTTTTCTTTAATAGGTTGGACCCGGGTTCTGTTACTTCAGGTGTCTTCAGTGTTTCAGGACACAATTTTAGCTGATCACGAGATACGACTTGTGACGTTTTTCCTTCATCTTTGCTTATCAAACAGGTTTTAACATTGTCTAGGTTAGATGGTAAGACTGTGTATGGGACGGTTTCCCACTGATTATCCAGTTTGTCAGTGCGTCTCTTTCTCTTGAGAACTTGATCACCTTCTTGTAATGGCATTGCTTGAGCATGTTTGTTAAAAGTTTTCTCTTGTCTTGCTCTTGCTTGCTGAAGATTTCTCTCTACATATTCTTGAACTTGTTGATACTGTTTCTGACGTTGGGTATCCCAATCTGATTCTTCTTCTACTTCTGTATCTGGTTTTACGATTCCCATTTCTAGATCAATTGGTAATTTACCGGGTCTTGCACGCATAAGGTATGCTGGAGTGCAGTTTGTAGAACTCACGGGTACATGGTTGTATAAGTCTACCAAGTCAGGTAATTTATCTGGCCACTGGTTTCTTTCTGATTCTGGTATGGTCTTTAACAGTTCAATTACAATATGATTTATTTTCTCGCATAAACCATTTGTTTGAGGATGATACGTTGTTGTGCGAATCTTCTTACAACCGTACATATTGCAGAATTCCTTGAATAGTTCTGATTCAAAAGCTGGACCTTGGTCTGCAAGGACTTGTTCTGGGTAACCATGTGGTCTACAGAATTGCGTCTGGAATGCTTTTGCTGCAGTCTTCGTTGTCAAGTCATTAACTGGTACCACCACTAAGAAGTGTGAGTAATGGTCCACGATGGTTAAGGCATAGACATAGCCTGACCGGCTTGGTGACAACTTGACGTGATCTAATGCGACTAGTTCAAGAGGTTGCTTGGTTACTATTGGTTGAAGCGGAGCTTTCTGTAGATCTTTCCTTCTGAGGTTGCATGCGGCACATCTTCTGCACCATATTTCAATGGATTTTCTCATGCCAACCTAATAGAATCTGTCTCTTAGGATTGCTTCTAACTTCTTCCATCTGAAATGACCTGCACTGTCATGGTACGCTCTTAAGACCATTTGGATGTCTTGCTTGGGCACGATTATCTGCCAGACCAGTTCATGCGTCTTGGGATTGGTAAATCGTCTACAGAGCTTCCCTTGGTTCAGAAACAACTTGCTTCTCTCTTTCCAGAGCTGTATGGTCTCAGCTGGGGCATTCTGATCCGGGTATGCACCTTGTCGCGTAAGCAGTTCTTTCACTAGCTTCACAGCTGGATCAGTATCTTGGGTTTCGGCCCATTCATAGTGTCTTAACGGGTTAAAGTTTACTTCTTGTTCTCTTTGGTAGATGCCGGGTTGATAATCTTCTACCTTTGAATGATGAAAGCCCGGTAATTCAATCTCTTCCAACTCTTCCGGTTCCTCTTCCACGTCTTTCAGGTGTGGCATCCGGGATAAGGCATCTGCTTTCCCGTTCTTGCGGCCTGCCCGATATTTGATGACAAAGTTATAGTTAGATAGCCGGGCTATCCATCGCTGCTCCAGAGCTCCTAATTTCGCTGTGTCCACGTGAGTCAACGGGTTGTTATCCGTGTAGATGGTGAATTCTGCACCTGCCAAGTAATGTTTAAAGCGTTCTGTTACAGCCCAAACTACTGCCAGTAGCTCTAACTTGAAGGAGCTGTAGTTCTCGGGATTTCGTTCTGTAGGCCGGAGCTTCCTGCTTGCAAAGGCAATAACTCTTTCTTTGCCTCCTTGCATCTGTAATAATACTGCTCCCAGTCCAACGTTGCTGGCATCCGTGTATAGAATGAAGGGTTGATGGTAATCAGGGTATGCCAGGATCTCTTCTCCCGTCAGTGCACTTTTCAGCTTGCTGAAGGAATCTTCTCTTTCCTCATCCTCCGTGTCAGGAGATTACAGTTTGAAGTCTTCTTTGATCGTCCTACCAGAATGTCTTGCAGAGGAGCTGCTAGCTTCGTGAATCCTCGGATGAATCTTCTGTAATAGCCTACCAGGCCCAGGAATTGCCTCACTTCTTTCACGTTCGTAGGTCTTGGCCAATCCCTTATCACTATGACTTTATCAGGATCCGGTGCTACTCCCTCTGAACTTACGACATGTCCCAGGTACTGTACCTTTGGTTTGAGAAGGTGACACTTGGATGGCTTGATTTTCATGCCATATTTTGATAAAGCTTCGAACACTTCCGCTAGGTCTTGTAGATGGTGCTCATACGTCTTCGAGTAGACTATGACGTCATCTAGGTACAGGAGGACAGTTTCAAAGTTCTTGTGCCCGAGGCAGCTCTCCATCAGACGTTGGAAGGTCCGGGTGCGTTGCAGAGTCCAAACGGCATACAATTAAACTCACAGAGGCCCATCGGCGTAGTAAACGCTGTCTTCTCCTTGTCGGCCTCGGCCACAGGAACCTGCCAGTACCCACTAGTCAGATCAAGGGTGGAAAAGTAGTTAGCAGATTTTAGTGCAGCTAATGACTCCTCAATCCTAGGTAATGGGTATGCGTCCTTATGTGTGATGCGATTAATCTGCCGGTAATCTACGCACATTCTCATGGTCCCGTCCTTCTTTTTAACTAACACTAGAGGTGCTGCCCAGGGGCTACAACTGTCTCTTATTACCCCTGCAAATTTCATCTCTCTGAGCATGTCTTTGGTGGTCTGGTAGTGAGCTGGTGGTAAAGGTCTATACCTCTCTTTTATAGGCTGATGGTTACCTGTGGGTATAGTGTGCTCTACCCCTTTAATCTGCCCAAAGTCTAACGGGTGTTTACTGAATATCTGTTCGTATTCTTTCACTACCCGGTATACTCCATGCTTGTGATGGGGAGGTGTAGAACTGGTACCTACATGCAACTTTTGGCACCAATCCTCCAGCTTCTCCTCTGAGCCATTGTCATCCGCCTTACATGATGGGTTCAAGGGCTCGGCGGCTGTGATGTTTTTGTTATCAACCGTGTACAACTTAGCCATGGTAGCATACTTAGGTAATGTGACCTCATCTTCTCCGCAGTTTAATAGGCGTAATGGCACTCTTCCCCTGTGTACGTCAACTACTCCTCTAGCAGTGAGTATGGTGGGTCTGCTATCTGAGTACACGGGTTCTACCAGGGCTTGATAGTCTTGCCCCTTGATGCCTATTGCGGCTCTACACCAGACCAACATTTCAGTTTTGGGAGGAATTACAATGGATATTGGATCACTTACTCGTACACTGCCGATCTCACCTCTGGAGATTTCTACCTGTTGCTTCAACATCAGGGCTTTGATCTCTTTGTGCAAAAGCCTCTGTTGTCCAGTTCCGGCAGTCTCGGCGATTTGCTGCAAAACACTTAACACTTCGGAAAAACATTTCTCAATGACATTCATTCCTATTAGCATCACGGGTTCACGGTCTCGCCGGTTAACATCTACGATTATAATACCCTGGTTCTGCAATTCTACCTTCCCAACCTGAATATTCATCTCTCTAAATCCAACCTTTGGTATTACCAGTCCATTACTAGCCCATACCTCAAAGTTAAAGTCATCTGGCGCATTAGTAATGTCTGAATCAGTCCAGTACCTTTTATAAAGAACATGTGGGATAGATGTTTATAAAGAACATGTGGCCTCGAGTGTTCATTCCTGGGGAGCGGCCCGCCTGCCCAGGGAATTGTCGTCTAAAGGACACTCACGAGCAAGATGGCCTGGTTCCTGGCAACGACGGCAAATGGGCTGTCCATCTGGTTGGTAGCGATCGCTGGGTCGTCCTCTTGCTGCTGGGTATCTTCTGGGCCTCGTCCACTGGACATCCTCTCTGCTGGTCGCCTACTTGGTCTTGGGTGCAGGCTTTGACTCTCGCAGTTCCTTGATGACCTTGGCCATGTAGATCACGTTGTCTGTCAGGGCATCTAGCTTTTGATTGATTGCGGCATTAGAAATTAGTTCTCCAGTCTCAGCAGCAGTTGCTGACATGGCAGATGTCGCTGGCGCTGCCGGCTGCTGAGGTGCTGCTGCAATGTCCAGGACAGTGGGTCGCTCCCGTGGCTCTTCCAGCTGCTGCAAACGGATAGCTCTATCTTTCAGCTCAGTAAATGTCATGTCAGGGTTCTGCAGCAGTACCATGCTTAACTGTCCTCGATGGGAAGGGGAATGGAGGCCCTCTATGAATTGGTCAAATAGCATTTTATCAGCTCCCGGGGCTAAAGCAGGTTCTGCCAGCTTAAGGGCTCTGAGTGCTTCCTGCAGGTTCAAGGCAAAGTCTCTGGCAATCTGTTTAGGTTTCTGGTGGCATGCAAAGAACCTCATCTTAGCCCGGGCATCAACAGCAGATTCAAACGTTGCTTTTAGTCTAGCTGCTAGATGCTCTACAGTGTCCTTATCTGTGTCCAGCCAGGACGCAGCCTCACGCCGTGCATTGCCTGTTAACTGTCCTATTATCATTCCTACACGCTGGGCTTCAGTGAGGGGGTACATCACATAATACTCTTTAATCTTTAGCATAAAGTCAGTTAAAGTATTAGGCTCACCGGAGTATTGGGGCAGCCACATTGCCCCTGGAGTATACGGCATCAGGAACGGCATTATTGGTGCTGTTCCTTGCGCCGCTGCACCGCTGGGTACTATCGCTGGGTCCGGCGCTGCAGCTCCACCGGCTGCTCCGTCACCGCCTTGTGCATTGGGCTGCGACATTTGGGCCCCCTTAGTTAAGGTCCGCCCTCCGTCTTCTGCTTTCGTCCGGATGTCTTACAAAGGTTCCGCTGTGCACCAGGGATTCTCTTCCCTTCCGGATGACGTCAGAGCGGTGAGCGGTTTTTCTTCCCGCGCGTCGCGCGCTCTGCAATGGCGGATTCTGAAATTTACAGTATCTGTGGCGCAGTTACAATTCAGCTTGCCGCGCGCCCAGCAATGGCGGCAGATCCAAAACAGTCACTAATCACGGCACACAATGCCCGGTACCGGGCACGGTAGATCCTGTTCGTGACGCCAGGTTTGTGGAGCCCGCTGGGACGGGGCACTCGGTGCCGGACCGGGGTGCTGCTGGGGGATGTCACGGCGGTCCTGGTCCGCACCGTGTCCCGGGCCCGCACAATAAAATGGGGGGTTATTTACAGGGGATTTGTCACTCGTGACCCACCCACTATATGCGGCCAGTAATGGGGCCACCGCTGCTGCAGAACCTCCGGGGATGATGGGATAGCAGCTTGGATAGAATAGTTCCTGTGGGCAGAACTGGGTTCCCCGGGGCAGTGGTAGTAGTAGTTAAAGTCTGTGAGGATAGTTATTGATGCTGCAGGAGAGTAGGGGGTAGCAGTAGAGATGATAAGAGTAGAGGCGATTGCAGTATATGAGGGCAAGTGGGGCTTCAGTACAAGGATGACACACACACTCACGGTTTCTGTTGTTCTTCAAGTCTTTACTGGCAGATGGTATTACACAGTATTGTCCACGGAGTCTGTACCAGGTTGCTCTCACCCTGACCGTGTCCTTGGCTTCCTACTTAAACGCTGTGTGTGGCCCTGCTGCTGCTTGTAGCTATACTGTTGGCCCTGTCTCTGCTCACGGGTACCAATATTCTGGGCAACTTGAGTCCTCTGTGTCACTGACCCCTCCGTGTTGCTTTGCTATGGTGCTGTGAAGATGGTGGACCTTCACTATGCCGGTGTTTACTGTCCTGTCTGTCTCAGGCACAGCCTCGGATCCGGTATCCGTCTTGAGCGCCTCCCCGGGGTCAAGTTTTTGGGGTAACTCTTTATCCCGGGTATATTCCTCTGTTACTCTGTCTCCTTTCCTCAGACCTCTCAGGACCTCCACTGACACTTGGCTCTGCTCCTGCTCCAGACTCAACTCTCCTCTGAACTAAAACTGAACTAACTGTCACTTCTGCTCTGTGGTCAACAACTTAGCCCCTCCCACTAGTGCAGGTGCCAGCTAAGCTCCTCCCACTTTCTAGTGTAGTGTTGTGTTGTGTGGGGATTAAACCTGTGTTGTTTCTGTGGCATATTAACCCTTGGGGTGCCACAGATACATGTTAAACAACTATATACCAACACCCCCAACATATTTTAAGCTTTCACCCTTTAGTGCCTTTCACATGGCTCTAATGGGTTTTTAGCCTTGTATTTAGCAAAAAAGTAAATAATTGTTTAAAAAAAAAACAGTGTGGTCCCACCTATCTTTGATAGCCTGCTAGGGTAAAACAAACAACTGCAGCCTAACATATTTACTTTGGCTTGAAATCCAAAACAGAGGTCACCTCATGAGGATTATTTAAATGATTTATTTACAATTAAATAAATTTAAAAAAGGTTGGGTTTTCCAAAAGTAGTTTACCAGCCAAGGTGAAGCTTACAGTTAGGGTGTGGTATTCTCAGGCTGGGGAGGGCCTTGGTTATTAGCTCCTCCCCAACCGTAAAATAGCAAGCTGCAGCCACACCAGAACTGATGCATTCATTAGATGCACCACTCCTGGTGCTTTGCTTCAGCTCTTCCCACTGCCCTGGTGCATTGGCAAATGGGGCCATGGTATTTGGGGTTGATGCCAGCTGTGTAAAGTCAGCTGGCATC
Organism: Allobates femoralis; assembly: GCA_033576535.1. Taxonomy (NCBI): domain Eukaryota; kingdom Metazoa; phylum Chordata; class Amphibia; order Anura; family Aromobatidae; genus Allobates; species Allobates femoralis. The sequence continues at coordinate 188,804,976 of JARQOC010000005.1, forward strand.
AAGCCCAGGGGTTAGTAATGGCAAGACATCAATCAGATAACCGACATTACTAACCCAGACAGTAATCAGTAAAAAAAAGGAAACAACGCCCCCCCCAAAAAAAAACATAAAAAATAATTTCAGTAGTCTAGGGTTTTCGTCATTAGTCCACTGAATCCGATGTAGTCCACCAAAACAAACCTGCAAAACATAAAGAGAGAAAAGTACACAAATAAAGACAAGAGACACCCTCATTAACCAATTTACTCCGAATTAAAATAAAAAATACAAAACATCCAACGCAGTCCAATGGAGGTCCCATGAAGTTTCAGTCTCCCATCATATGGGGGGAACATTCAGAGAACACATCTCCCATAAGCTGGGACAGCAGCCTCACCCTGTGATGAGTGGTGACATTTTAAAGGTTACCACAGACTCAATCTCGGGGTAACATAGTGAGTATCCCACGAGCGTGACCTGAGATAACCTCACTGACATCACACTTGTGCGATATCATGGGTAGTTCAAGGGACCTCCACTAGACTGCATCTAACCTACCTTGAATTTCCACGTGGAATAAATTGGTTAATTAGGGTGTCTCTTTGTATTTCTTTCTTCACTAATTCTCTTATGTCTTGCTAGTTTAATTTAGCAGACTACGTCGGATTTGGTGGCCTATGGTGGAAACCCTGAACTACTGCAGGATTTTTTTTCTTGGGGGTTATTTATTTAAATTTACTTGGGATTAGTTTCAATTAATTGGTAAAAGAGGGAAGTGTTGGGTAGTGGTTTTTCAATAAAAATATTGTTTGGGGTGTTTATTATTCTGATTACTTACTAGGTTAGTGATGTCGGGTATTTGGTAGAGACCTCAACATTACTAACTTCCGGGCTTAATGCCAGCTGATAACACACAGCTGGCATCAACCTCAAATATCATTACCCTGTTTGCCAATGCACCAGAATAGCGGTAAGAGCCGGGGCAAAACTCCAGGATTGGTGCATCTTATGGAAGCGCCAGTTCTGGGGCAGCTGCCGCCTGCTATATTTTATATTATTCATGGCTTTTCCCACCTTAAGAATACCAGACACCAGCTGTCAGCTTCACCTTGGCTAGTGATCCAATTTGGGAGGACCTCATGTTTGTTTTTAATGATTTGTTTATAAATAAATAATAAAAAAACAGCATAGGTTGACCTTTATTTTGGATTACCAGCCAAGGTAAATCTGCCAGTTGCGGAATGTAGGGTGCAGCTGGGTGCTTTACTCTAACTGGCTATCAAAAAAAGGAGGGACCGCACAATTTTTTTAAATTAATTATTTATTTTGTGGCTGAATACAAGGATAAACACACTTTATTGCCACCTGAAAAGCAGTAAAGGGTCCAAGCTTACAATAAGTAGGGTGTGTGACATTATTTAACTTTTTGAAATCTATCTATTTAAAAAAAATCAGAGCAGCACGGCCAATTCTATGAGGTGCACAATCAGTTAGGGCAATGCTTCAATTTGCCAAGTTATACAAACCAAAAAAGAAAAATGCAGCACTCCTTCTTTGAGGTGTGAGATGCTTTTATTATGCCTTCAGAATAAGATGGCAACGTTTTGGTGCTGGAGGAGGTTTCATTGCAACTGAAGTGTTGCCATCTTATCCTGAAGGCCTACTAAAGGCATCATACACCTCAAAGAAGGAGTACTACAGCTTTATTTTTTGGTCTATCTATCTATCTATCTATCTATCTATCTATCTATCTATCTATCTATCTAAAAAATGGAACAGCACAAATAATTAATAAGAAAAGTGGATACAATGGTGTGAATGAGTACCATATTTTTTGCTTTATAAGACGCACCAGATTATAAGACACACCCTCAAATTTGGTGAAGGAAAAGAGATTTTTTTAAAAATTTTAAATAGGGTTTGTCTTATAATGCTGGTGTTCGTCTTACAAACAATAATATAAGGTGCCCTCCATCCTGGTACACAGCCCCCATGCTGTACAAGGCCCACCATCCTTGTACACACCCTCCTATACTGTACACATCCCCCCATCCTGTATATGACTTCCCATGATGGTACAACCTGCCATGCTTTACACAGCCCCCCATCTTGTATATGGCCTCCCATGCTAGTAAAGCCCCCATGCTGAACACAGCCCCATCCTGCATATGGCCTCCCATGCCGGTACAACCCCCCCATGCTGTACACAGCCCTCCCATCATGCATATTGCCTCTCATGCTGATACAACCCTCCATGCTGTACACAGCCCCCATCCTGTATATGGCCCCCATGCTGAATACAGCCCCCCATGCTGAACACAGCCCCCCATGCTGTACACAGCCTCCATGTTGTACACAGCCCCCCATCCTGCATATGGTCTCTTATGCCAGTACAGCACTGCCATGCTGTACACAGTCCAACATCCTGTATATGGCCTTCCATGCCAGTACAGCCCCCCTCCCCGTGCTGTCCCCTGCCCCCCATGCTGTATATGGCCCCCATGTTGGCACACACTTCCAGTAACTTCAATGATATAACACCCCTACAAGTACTTGTTATTCAGTTACAATGATTGCTTGATAAAGGTTGGTAATACAACTAAAACATTCTATTTCCCATATCTAATAATTATATAATTGCCGTAGCGACTTCCGTCGGAGCGGCGCTACTTCCGGTGGCTTGGTTAGCGAGCTGTTTCTTTCTCCTGGACCCTGTCCGTGGCCGCGTAGCCACGGCGACTCCCGAAGCAATGCCCGCAAAGCGGGCATTGCGAGTCGTTGCAGCCTAGCGAAGCAATGCTCGCGAAGCGGGCATTGTGAGTCGCTACAACGCTAACCAAGCCACCGAAGCCGAAGCCCATACTACTGTAGTGTACACCGCTATAGTATACTACAGTCCCATGCCCATAAGCGCCATGGGACTGTAGTATACCATCGCGCTGTACACTACAGCCATCGCGCTGTACACCATCGCAGAACTCCCACTACCCTAAGCCCATACTACTGTAGTGTACACCGCTATAGTATACTACAGTCCCATGCCCATAAGCGCCATGTGACTGTAGTATACCATCGCGCTGTACACTACTAATGCATCTCTATGGCCAGTCAGCCCGATTTCGGATTGAACGCCGACCAATCAGAATTCGAGCTGACTGCCCATAGACATGCATTAGCGGTGTGTCCGCGATTTTAGGGCCGACAAATAGAACCAGGTGGCCGGCCATAAAATCGCCGACACACCGGTAATGTATGTCAATGGGGAAAAAAAAAGGCGGACCTGAATGAGAACTGCGTCTCACTCTGACTTAAAAAAATAAATAAATTAAATAATAAAAAAAATAATTTAAAAATAATTAAAAAATAATAAAAAAATAAATAAAAAATATTAAATAATTAAATAAAAATAATAATAAAAAAAAAAAAAACATGCGGACCTGAATGAGAACTGTGTCTCACTCTCACTTAAAAAAATAAATAAATTAAATAATAAAAAAAAAATTTAAAAATAATTAAAAAATAATAAAAAAATAAATAAAAAATAATAAATAATTAAATAAAAATAATAATAAAAAAAAAAAAGGCGGACCTGAATGAGAACTGCGTCTCAGTCTGACTTAAAAAAATAAATACATTTAAAAATAAATAAAATAATTTAAAAATAATTAAAAAATAATAAAAAAATAAATAAAAAATAATAAATAATTCAATAAAAATAATAATAAAAAAAATAAATATATGCTAATTATATCAGCCCTTCCAGCGGACCTGAATGAGAACTGGGTCTCAGCCTAAATAATAAATTTAATAATAAAAAAAATAATTAAAAAATAATTAAAAAATAATAAAAAAAAATAAATAAAAAATAATAAATAATTCAATAAAAATAATAATAAAAAAAATAAATATATGCTAATTATATCAGCCCTTCCAGCGGACCTGAATGAGAACTGGGTCTCAGCCTAAATAATAAATTTAATAATAAAAAAAATAATTAAAAAATAATTAAAAATAATAAAAAAATAAATAAAAAATAATAAATAATTCAATAAAAATAATAATAAAAAAAATTAATATATGCTAATTATATCAGCCCTTCCAGCGGACCTGAATGAGAACTGGGTCTCATCCTAAATAATAAATTTAATAATAAAAAAAATAATTAAAAAATAATAAAAAAATAAATAAAAAATAATAAATAATTAAATAAAAAATAATAATTTAAAAACAACATTCTAATAATAATGATATTACTGCTAATAATAATGCTATTAATGCTAATAATTATGCTATTAATGCTAATAATAATGTTATTAATGCTATTATTAATGCTAATAATGCTATTATTAATGCTATTAATGCTAATAATAATGCTATTAATGCTATTAATAATGTTATTAATGCTATTATTAATGCTAATAATGCTATTATTAATGCTATTAATGCTAATAATAATGCTATTAATGCTATTAATAATGTTATTAATGCTATTATTAATGCTAATAATGCTATTATTAATGCTATTTATGCTAATAATAATGCTATTAATGCTATTAATAATGCTATTAATGCTATTAATGCTAATATTTATCCTATTAATGGTATTATTAATGCTATTAATGCTAATAATAATGCTATTAATGCTATTAATGCTAATAATAATGCTATTAATGCTATTAATAATGTTATTAATGCTATTATTAATGCTAATAATGCTATTATTAATGCTATTAATGCTAATAATAATGCTATTAATGCTATTAATAATGCTATTAATGCTATTAATTATGCTATTAATGCTATTAATGCTAATATTTATCCTATTAATGCTATTAATGCTATTAATAATGCTATTCATGCTAATAATATTGCTATTAATGCTCTTTATGCTAATACTAATGCTATTAATGCTATTTGTTATGCTATTAATTCTATTATTTATGCTATTAATGCTATTAATAATGCTATTAATAATGCTATTAATCCTATTAATGCTATTAATAATGCTATTCATGCTATTAATAATACTATTAATGCTATTAATGCTCATAATAATGCTATTAATGCTATTAATAATGTTATTAATGCTATTATTAATGCTAATAATGCTATTATTAATGCTATTAATGCTAATAATAATGCTATTAATGCTATTAATTATGCTATTAATGCTATTAATGCTATTATTAATGCTATTAATGCTTATAATATTGCTATTAATGCTAATAATAATGCTATTAATGCTATTAATAATGTTATTAATGCTATTATTAATGCTAATAATGCTATTATTAATGCTATTAATGCTAATAATAATGCTATTAATGCTATTAATAATGTTAATAATCCTATTATTAATGCTAATAATGCTATTATTAATGCTATTAATGCTAATAATAATATTAATGCTATTAATAATGTTATTAATGCTATTATTAATGCTAATAATGTTATTATTAATGCTTTTAATGCTAATAATAATGCTATTAATGCTATTAATAATCTTATTAATGCTATTATTAATGCTAATAATGCTATTATTAATGCTATTAATGCTAATAATAATGCTATTAATGCTATTAATAATGTTATTAATGCTATTATTAATGCTAATAATGCTATTAATAATGCTATTAATGCTATTAATAATGTTATTAATCCTATTATTAATGCTAATAATGCTATTATTAATGCTATTAATGCTAATAATAATAATATTAATGCTATTAATAATGTTATTAATGCTATTATTAATGCTAATAATGTTATTATTAATGCTATTAATGCTAATAATAATGCTATTAATGCTATTAATAATGTTATTAATGCTATTATTAATGCTAATAATGCTATTATTAATGCTATTAATGCTAATAATAATGCTATTAATGCTATTAATAATGTTATTAATGCTATTATTAATGCTAATAATGCTATTAATAATGCTATTAATGCTAATAATAATGCTATTAATGCTATTAATACTGTTATTAATGCTCATAATACTGCTAATAATGCTATTAATACTGCTATTACTGCTAATAATAATGCTATGGCTTATATTATTGCTATTGATGATGCGATTATTATTTAAAAATGTTTAAAAAAACAATAAACATATTTTAGATACCCGATGCATTTGCATCAGGCTAACAGCTATAACTACTATAATCAAATTAATGCACGTTCTAGAATCCCGATGCATTTGCATCGGGCTCACAGCTAGTATCTAATAAATCATAAGGTCACATCCTGTCATTCCTGAGGTTTCTGCACTACAAAAGCAGCAGAACCTGATTTCTGCATTTTTGCTGCGCTTTTGCTGCATTTTTGCAATACATTTCTTTGTATAAGTGAAAAAAATGCTTGAAAAACACTGCAAAAATGCTGAAAGAATTATGACATGCTGCTTCTTTCAAAAATCCACCAAAAACCAAGAAGGTTTCCATTTTAGTCAAGAAAAAAGCAAGACTTTATGTGTGTGAATATGAGATTTTTGGAATTTTATAAGTTTTGCTGGTACCGTAAAACGCTGCTTCTTATTAGCATGTTTTTGAAAAAAAAAAACATAGCAAAAATGCCCTGTGTTACAATCATTGTGGGTTTGTTTTTTAACCATACAGATTATATTCAAAACTTGATGAACAATTCAGTACTACAAACAAGTATAAATTAAACTGAAGCTAGATCATTTAACCTACCTTAAACCTAAAAATGTAATGTTATATAATTTCTACCTAACATAAATAAGTGGGGTATTGCTTAGTACAGCCACAGTCCAACTTAGGAAAAATTGACTTGCTCAACTATTAACCCCTTCACCCCCGGGCCTATTTTGACCCTAATGACCAGGCCATTTTTGTCAATTCTGACCAGTGTCCCTTTATGAGGTAATATCTCTGGAACGCTTCATTGGATCCGAGCGATCCTGAGATTGTTTTTTTGTGACATATTGGGCTTCATGTTAGTATTAAATTTAGGTCGATAATTTTTGCGATTATTTGTGAAAAAAATAAAAAATTTGGCAAAAACTTTGAAAATTTTGCAATTTTCAAATTATGAATTTTTATTCTGCTAAACCAGAGAGGTATGTGACACAAAATAGTTGATAAATAACATTTCCCACATGTCTACTTTACATCAGCACAACTTTGGGAAAAAAAAATAATTTTGTTCGGAAGTTATAAGGGTTCAAAGTTCATCAGCAATTTTTCATTTTTCCAGCAAAATTTACAAAGCCATTTTTTTTGTGACCACATCACATTTGAAGTCCCTTTGAGGGCGTACATGACAGAAAACACCCAAAAGTGACACCATTCCAAAAACTGCACCCCTCAATCTACTCAAACTACATTCAAGAAGATTTTTAACCCTTAAGGTGCTTCACGGGAACTAAAGCAAAGTGGAAGGAAAAAATGGTCATTTTTATTTTTCCAACAAAAATGTTCTTTAAGAATCAATTCTTTCATTTTCACATGGGCAACAGGATAAAATGGATCCTAAAAATTGTTGGGAAATTTCTCCTGAGTACAACGTTACATAAACCACTGTTTGGGCGCACGGCAGGGCTCAGAAGGGAAGGAGCGCAATTTGACTTTTGGAGCTAATTTTCCATTCAAAAATTCAAATGTGGCTCCTTCCCTTCTGAGTGTACCCAGACTCTTCCAGTTGCCCTGGTGCCGGAGGCAAACTGGGTAATAAAGGGGTTAATGCCAGCTTTTTATTGGCAGCTGGCACTAAGCCCGATATTCATAATATAGGGCCAATGTTAGACCCGCCATTAGGAATCTCTGGTAAATAGTCAGAAAATACAAATAGAGAAAAATCTTTTTATTTGAAAAAAATAACACAAACAAAATTCGGACTCCATCTTAAAGATCCGACGTAGTCCACAACGAAGGTCCCACGACGCTCGATCACCTCCGACGTAGTCCACAACGAAGGTCCCACGACGCTTGATCGCCTCTGCTCAATCCAGAGACTGCAGCAAGGGTTCAAGTGTCCTCTTCCTACAGCCTCTGGGGTCAGAGTTATGGTGCACTATATGACAATGATCTGTCATACAGTGCACCATGACTATGATCCCAGAGACTACAACAAGAGGACACTTGATCCCTTGTTGCACCCATCCATCCACCTATGCACCCATCATCCACACACGCACACAACCACGCACGCACATCCACGCACACATCCCGCATGCACAGATCCATGCACATCCACACACATCCACGCACGCACATATCCACGCACGCACACATCCACGCATCCCACTTGCACGCACGCACATCCACGCACGCTGACATTCACGCACGCTGACATCCACGCATGCACGCTGACATCCACGCACGCACACATCCACGCACGCACACATCCACGCACGCACGCTGACATCCATGCACGCATGCTGACATCCACGCACGCACACATCCACACACGCACACATCCACGCATGCACATTCACGCACACACATTAATGCATGCTGACATCCACGCACGCTGACATCCACGCACGCTGACATCCACGCACGCACGCTGACATTCACGCACGCACACATCCACGCACGCTGACATTCACGCACGCTGACATCCACGCACGTACGCTGACATCCACGTACCACACATCCACACACACACACTGACATTCATGCACGCTGACATCCACACACGCACGTTGACATCCTCGCACGCACATATCCACACACGCACGCTGACATCCACGCACGCACATCCACGCACACACATCCACACATGCTGACATCCACGCACGCTGACATCCACGCACGCACGCTGACATTCATGCACGCTGACATCCACGCACGCTGACATCCATGCACGCATGCTGACATCCACGCACGCACACATCCACACACGCACACATCCACGCATGCACATTCACGCACACACATTAATGCATGCTGACATCCACGCACGCTGACATCCATGCACGCTGACACCACGCATGCACGCTGACATTCACGCACGCACACATCCACGCACGCTGACATTCACGCACGCTGACATCCACGCACGTACGCTGACATCCACGTACGCACACATCCACACACACACACTGACATTCATGCACGCTGACATCCACACACGCACGTTGACATCCTCGCACGCACATATCCACACACGCACGCTGACATCCACGCACGCACATCCACGCACACACATCCACACATGCTGACATCCACGCACGCTGACATCCACGCACGCACGCTGACATTCATGCACGCTGACATCCACGCATGCACACATCCACACACGCACGCTGACATTCACGCACGCTGACATCCACGCACGCACGCTGACATCCACGCACGCACACTAATATCCACACATGCTGACATCCACGCATGCACACATCCACACACGCACGCACATCCACGCACACATCCACGCATACATCCACGCACGCACACGTCTATGCACACACACCTCTATGCACGCACACGTCCACGCACGCACACGTCCACGCACGCACACATCTACGCACACTCACGTCCACGCACACTCATGTACGCTCACGTCCACGCACGCACATGTCCACGCATGCACCCCCCATCCATCTATCCATTCACCCATCCATCCATCAATTCATTCATTCATATATACATACTTACATACATACATACATACATAGATACATACATAATTACATACATAATACATACTTACCCTCTCGATCCACCGATGAGCAGGAGGCCGGAAGAGGAGGCGGGGAAAGGAGCCGGGGCCACCGACCAGCGGACAGAGGAGCCACACAGCCGGAGGCAGGGCGGCCGCAGCGGCGGGTGCACCGACGTGTGTAGCCCGCCGCAGGAGGTGAGGCGGGGCCAGGTCACAGGGCGGAGGTGGGGGCTGCCTGGGGGGGCACTGGAGCAGGGGACCAGGCAGTGTTGCCAGCGGGAGCACCCCTGGGTGCAGCCCGCCTGCATATACATAGTAATAGAGGGGGGCGGGCGGTTTAGGGGGACGGGGGGGCCCCCTGTGAGTCATGGAGCGGGAGGGAGCTGAGGAGAGGTGGACACTTGCCGATCCACCCCTCCAGATCTCATTGGAGAGCTCCAATCAGATCTGGAGGGTGAATCCCTATGATTCCCTCCGATCGGCAATTTCACTTTTAAACTGCCGATCGGAGGGTCCTGGGCATGGGGGGGTTAATCCACCCCCTGTGGAGTCAACTACAGGCTGTCACAGAGCAGCAGCATCTGTGACACCTGAGTGACCCCACTCACAGGAGCTGCAGCAGCTCAAATATGCCAGGACGTTGTACAACGTCCTGTGTCGGGAATGGGCAGATACACAGGACGTTGTACAACGTCCTATGTCGGGAAGGGGTTAATGATGTTCAATACAAAGAAAGGGCTGGCCACTACATATGATTCAAAAAACACCACTTGGCCAGAACCACCATTGCAAGCATTACAGGGAACACTTACTCCTAGGTTGCACGCTGAATCCAAAGCAAGGATAACAAATGTAGAAATAAAGCAGAGGCACTTACCAGGAGATGATCAAGGTCTTCTTTTATTAAGGTTTAAGCAGTTACATGCTGTGCATAGAAAGAGGGGAAGAGGAGAGATGGTCGACGGTAAACTGTTTTGCGTCGAGTGATGCTTCTACGGGTCCTAAAATCAGGACCCATAGAAGCACCACCTGATGCGAAATGGTTTACCATCGTCCGCCTCTCCTCTTCCCCGCCTTTCCTGCACAGCATAAAACTGCTTAAAGGCTAGCTTGAAGATGAATTACATCAAGAAATGAAGAATGTAAGCAGCAATAATGAATCCAGAGCAGAACCAGCATTAAAGACATAGGGCTTTCCTTAACGTAAGAGCAATCTAAGAGAAACTCGTGAATGTTTTGTCTGCAAAAAGCCCGGCCACCTTAAAGCAGACTGCAGAATTTTGAAAGCAACAATGAGTCAGCTTAAAAAGCAGAACAGTCATCAAAGGGTTAAAACAGCAGTTAAGGAAGATTCTGCATGTGTTCAAGCTGCATTTAATACCTGTACATGTCCATCTGCAAAGCATATATTGTGTATAGACTGTGGTGCAAGCAGCCATATGACACATAAGGATTACTTCACTGACCTTGATGAAAGCAAGTCAGAAAAGGTCATCTTAGCTAATAGTCACTATATAACTTCAGAATGAGTAGGAGATGGCTACCTCCACTGTCCTGTTTCCTCAGCACAAAGCAGAAAGATCCCAGTAAAGAATGTTCTCTATGTTCCCAGTCTTGAAAGCAATTTTCTGTCAGTAAAAGGGGAATGTAGTTACTTTTAAAGATAACAGCTGCATTATCTCAAAGAGGGGTCACACTCTTGCAGAAGGAAAAATCCAATGAACTTAATCAAGTAAATTGCAAAGAAAGAGTGTACAGTGCTAGACAATATCTGCATAAGAACTGTAAGTATGTATGGCACAGACGTCTTGGGCACAGAGACCTAGAAGCAGTAAGGCTGGGGTCACACAGCCTTGGATCCACTAAAATCTACCATTTTTCCAAGTTGAAAATGTTGAAAAACAGATCTGTTAACGGATCCATAGGCTCCAATGCAAAAAACGCAGTGTCAAAGTGCACTGCTAAAAACGCTATGCGTTTTTGCATCAGTAGCAAAAAAACGCTGCTAGCAGCGTTTTTGGGTGCTTTAGCAAAAACGCATGCTTTTTTTAACATGGGACCCTATGGGAAAAGCATCCGTTAACGCATGGTACATATAGGTACCATGCGTCAATGCATGCATTAACGGTAGCTTTAAAATGATGAAAAAATGGCAATTTTAAAAAACAGAATCAAGTAAGAAATAACCAAAATTACTGCATGCCAAGTGTGACCCCAGCCTAAGGACGCTAAGTCAACTTGCAAATGGTGTTGAAATCAACCAGTGTAGTCAAATGATGAAGTGCACTAGCTGTCTTTAAGGAAAATGTCCAGAAAATCCTTTCCTAAAGTAAGCACCACTACATCTGCACAGTCACTGGATTTGATACATGAAGATATTTGCAGTTCAATGAGTGTTCAAACTCCAAGCAAGAAGAGACAGTTTCTCACATTTATTGATGACTACTACAAATATACAGTCGCCTACTTCATTCATAGTAAGGATGAAATTCCACAGAAGCTTGAAGAATATCTTGCTGTAGTGTGTATGTTCCCAAAGAAAAATGTTCCAAGTGGCATTCAAAGTGGCATTTAAAGCTAGGAGTCCTGGTGGGCTATAGTAAAACTCAAAAAGGATATAGAATCCTGCACCCAGAGACCAACACAGTAACAATCAGCAGAGATGTAGTGATTGATGAAAACTCTGTTTCGCTCAAATTCCATGAAGTTACACCAGTTATTCAACCCAAGAAACAAGTACAAGACTCTCTCTCAACCATCAAATACAGACACAGAAACAGAAAACACTTAAGTCTTGGTAAGCTCTGAAGCCAGCAAGAAAGAAACAGAAGAACCAAGTCAACCTCCAGTCAGGAGATCAGAAAGAGCAAACAAAGGTATCCCAGCTATATACCTTTCTTATATGGTCAGAACACTTCCTGAACCAGAGCCACAGTCATGGCAAGAGATGCAAAAACTGCCTGTCCACAAGAAACAGAAGTGAATAAATGCTGCTAATGAAGAAATGGAGTCCCTTCACCAACTCCAGACATGGAAGCTTATGGAGCTACCACAAGGAAAAAGAGCTGTCAGAAGCCAATGGTGGGTCAACATCAATGGATCTGTCCTACTTAAAGTTGGAAGGAGAAGATGATCTGCTACCCAGTCTGCTAGAAGCGGCCGCATCCACGCACCTGCGCTTCTCTGCCAGAATCTAAGTATTTAGCGCAAGAAGCACTAAATACTGAAGCACAGGTGTGTGGACAAGGCCAATGAGAGTTACAGACAAGCAGTGGGGGCACTTCTGTACATAGCAACTACAACTCGTCCAGATATTACAGCCGCAGTTCAAGTGATTGGAAATCAACAAGCGGTTACTTGTTCAAGTTAGAAGAATATTCAATTTCTTGGTCCAGCAGAAAACAAGTGTCTGCTGTGACAGAATATATGTCAGCTGCTTATGCAAGTCAAGAAGTAATTTGGTTGAAACAACGTTTGGAAGATTTCGGCAAGACACCAGCTCAGCCAGCAGTTATCTATGAGGACAACCAAGGATGTATTAAACTTGCCAGCAGTGAAAATATTAGTGCAAGGACGTTGATGTAAAACATCACATTGACATAAAACATCACCACTTATTTGACTTAGTGGAACGTGGTGTACTAGAGTTTGTTTATTGCGAGTCTGACAAGATGATAGCTGATGATATCACAAAGTCATTATCAAGGGCCAAGTTTGAGGACTTCAGAACTGTAATGGGACTAACAGGAGACGTAATTGTCGAGTGGAGGTTTTGGAATATGTTTAATGCAACAACTCCATTCCTGTATATGTGATTTTTCTATTGCTAGTATTGTATGTTGTAGAGAAAGTTAAACAACAACACAAAAAAAAACTCCCAGAGGCTCACACAGGAAAACATGTGACTGTATCTGTGGAGCCCACTGGGACGGGGTACTCGTTACCGGACCGGGGTACTGCTGGGGATATCACGGCGGTCTTGGTCCGGACCGTGTCCCGGGTTCCACAAGTAATGGGGAATATTTACAGGGGAGTTTGTCGTGATGCCACCCACGGGTTGTGGTCAGGGTGACCACCGCTGCTGCAGAACCTCCGGGGATGATGTTGGGCAGCTGGGGATGTAATGGCTCTCTGCAGGTAGAGCTGGGTTCCCCAGGGCAGTGGTAATCATAGTCTATAGATGGTGCTATGGATGTTGCAGGATAGGGGTAGTAGTGGAGATGATGGTAGTTTGTGAGGGCACCAGGGTTTGAGCACAAGGATCACACACACTTCATGGTTTTGAAGTTTTCCAAGGCTTTACTGGTAATTGTATTCAGTAGATACTGTCCACGGACTCTGTACTGGGGCCGGGTTGCTCCCACACTGTCCGGGTACTCAGCTTCCCACTGCTGCACTGTGTGTGGCCCTGCTGCCGCTTAAGCTAGGCTGCTGGCCCTATCTCTCCTCACAGGTACCCCCTTTGCTAGGCAACTTGAGTCTTTCCGTGTGCTTCTGACGCAGCCGTGTTGCTTCGCTGAGGTACAGTGTAGATCTACAACCTGCACTATCCCAAGGGACCAGGACGATTTATCTGTGTGCATAAAAGAATGAATGGGGACATGTATTGTGTGATTTTGAGTGCAAACCTCCTTCCATCAGCAAGGGCATTGAAGATGAAACATGGCTTGGTCTTTCAGCGTGACAATGATCCCAAGCACACCGACAGGGCAATGAAGGAGTGGCTTTGTAAGAAGCATTTCAAGGTCCTGGAGTGGCCTAGCCAGTCTCCAGATCTCAACCCTATAGAAAACCGTTGGAGGGAGTTGAAATTCCGTGTTACCCAGTGACAGCCCAAAACATCACTGCTCTAGAGGAGATCTGCATGGAGGAATGGCCAACATACCAGCAAAGTCTGTGCCAACCTTGTGAATACTTACAGAAAACGTTTAACCTCTGGCATTGTCAACAACGGATATATAAAAAAGTATTGAGATGAACTTTTGTTATTGACCAAATACTTATTTTCCACCAAAATTTGAAATAAAATTCTTTCCAAATCAGACAATGTGATTTCAGGATTTGTTTTCTCATTTTGTCTCTCATAGTTGAGGTCTCCTATGATGTCAATTACAGGCCTCTCTCATCTTTTTAAGTGGGAGAACTTGCACAATTGGTGGTTGACTAAATTATTTTTTCCCCACTGTATGTTTTGTACCCATTGATATTGTACACTAGTTAGTTAACTGTGATTAGTAATGTATGATTTAGAGTGTTTTTATGAGATTGTAGGTATTTTACTAATAGAGAATAGTCATATTATATCATTTAATACAAGAGCATCTCAATTAATAAGAATATCATCAACAAATTAAATTATTAAGAATTTCAAAAAGTGAAATACTTATATTATAAAGAATCATTACCAACAGAGTGATCTATTTCAAGTGTTTATTTCTGTAAATGCTGATGATTATGGCTTACAGCCAATAAAAACCCAAGGGTCATTATCTCAGAAAAATAAAGTAGGGAGGATAAAAAGTTAAAAACCACGCTGCCGCATTCGTGGAACATCAAAGGGTGAATATGACATGCCCCAGGGCCGTGGAGTACTCGGAACCGGGCTGTTAAGCAATTCTGGGGAGTCACAGGGGGTCGAGACCCGCTTCCGTAACTCTGGGTTCAGCTTTAATATGGAGTTCTTGGCTTGGTAGGGAAGGGGTTATGAAAGGGAAGGTTTGTCATGATGCCTCCCGTGGTTTGTGGCTATTAGTGGCCACCGCTGCTGCAGAACCTCTGGAGATGATGGACGGGCAGCTTGGCTTGAGCGGCTCTCCACGGGCGAAGCCGATCCCTGGGTCAGTGGATGTGGTAAGGATGTAGGGTGCAGGATGGCGGACACAAAGCAACAGGCAGACTCACGGTTTGTTGGTTCCTCAGTCCTTCTACTGTTGCAACTGAAATACTGACAGGCGATGATATCGGAATTCTTGCACCTGAGAGCAATTTGGGGTTTTCTTCACCCAACAGGTTCTGAGGCCTCCTTGCTGCACCTTGTTGATAGGTCCAAGCGGCTGCTTAGGCTGAACTGCTGGCCTTCGCTCTCTCCTGCTTGGTGCTGATATGGCAGGCATCTTGAGTCCTCCTCTAGTTCCAAGTCTCAGGTGGCTGTTCCTGGACTCTTTAGGGAACCATTACATGACACAATATTGCATGCAATTTCACTGGAAATTTGTTGGTTGCAGTGAAATCATGGACACATTGTTCCATTTTGTACACGGCAACAAAATGGAACAATGTGTCCATGATTTCACTGCAACCAGCAAATTGCCAGTGAAATTGCATGCAATATTGCATCATGTAACGGTACCCTCACACTGCTTTGCCTCCGGGCACAGTGTGGCTGGGAACTTGGAATTCCCCACCTTCCAGTATTGGCTGCTGGGTCGTTAGGCCCTGCACAGACTCGGACTCCGGTGTCCGTTTGGTGGCGCTTCTCCTCTGGGGTGAGCATGACACCTCTCCACTCCCCAGGCTTTTCCCCACTTCCTCAGACTCCTGACTTGGGTCCTTCATGCTAGACTGCGCTCTCCTGGGACGAGCTTAGCACTGCTCCTAGTCCACAGGATGTCTTCCTCACTCCTCCTAGGAACTGAACTAACTTCACCCCAGACCAGAATTTAATAGAGGAGCTCACCCTGAACCTGGGTCTTGATCTCCCCCTTCAGGCCTGTAGGCAGAAAGGTATTGTGTAAGGTTTCTGTCTGGAGTGGATACCCTCTGTTGCTCTCAACTGTTACACTGCCACCCATGGCCGATAATGACACTGTGGCACTTGAACTCTGGAGTGCCTTAAATATAATATTGATTTATTAGTCAACACATTTCAGGGCTCTCAGAAACACCTGAAACATGGCAATATGATATTGATTTGTCCAGAGGAAGGGGCCAGGGAGCCCTTAAAGTGTTGACTAATGAATCAATATTATATTCACCCTTTAATGTCTCGTGGAATACAGCAGCTCAGTTTTTAACCCTTCATCCTCCCTACTCTCTATGCACCACGCTGGGGACTGCAGCATCTGTGATCTGCTTTTATAGTGGTTGTGACAACCACACAAGGTGAAGCCTCTGATACCTATTAAGGTCATATTTTATCTCTCAGACCCTTCAACCTACCTACTTTAATTAATGACCTTTGGATTTTCATATGAGCCCTAATCATCAACATTAACATAAATAAACACTTGAAATAAATCACTCTGTATTGACTTTATATAATATATGCATTTCACATTATGTATTTAATTACTGAAATAAATTAACTTCTTGATGATATTTTAATTCATTGAGATGTCCCTGTATATCCCATGCAATAGTCATATTATATCATAAGTATTAATAGTGAATAGTTATATCAAATTATGTCATATCTTATTGGATATGAATTACATATGGGTACACTATGTGTAGTCTCGTTGTGTCTTTTGTTCTTAACCAAGTAATAAAGGTTAAGTCTTATTGGCAATTAATCTCTTTTTAACCAAATTTTTACTACTTTTACAAAGGGTACATAAGCAAATAGAAAATAATAGAAAATTACATAATACCTCTTTAAATAAATAAATAAAAGCCCATAACTGCTTTACAGGATTGTACTGCCTAAGTGTTCTTGAAAAATACATTTTACAGTCTCTAAAGTAAAAGGTCAGATATCAAATTAACATTTTCTCTTTTTTCCCTAAACAACAATAAGAGCACGTCTATCAAATTGGCATGTTGACATCTATTGCAAATACATGTGTCTGAATGAGTGAGCAGCTGTCAGGACCACTTTGTCCAGATGAGAACAAGTTTTCCAAAGAGGACACTTATAAATACCCTTGAAAATTTACATAAGTTGTAAATGTGAAAATAAAAGCTTATCACCCCACTAGGTATTATCCAGTAAGTATCTGAGTGTGCATTGCTACCAGATATTGCTGGATATTACATGGCTTGTTCGATGAATTTAACATGAAGATGTTTGATATATGACTTTGTGGACTTACAAGTAAGCAGAATTCCAGAGATATCTTTTTAGATCTTGCACTGGAGTAGAAGAACAGCTGAAGACAATAGTATAGCTACAAGAGTGTCAGATGGAGCGGTGGTCTTGAGTAGTGATGAGCGAGTACTAAAATGCTCGGGTGCTCGAAGCTCGGGCCGAGCATCCCGAGATACTCGTGTACTCGGCCCGAGTAACGAGCCCAATGTTATCCTATGGGAGACACGAGTATTTTTATGAAATGACTGCCGGCTGCCTGGAAAAACCCTAAAAATGTCACAAAAGTCTCAGAAGAGTGCTGAAATGACATGGCAACACCATGGGGAAGACCCCTGGAAGCATTTCTCACTCCAAAGTCACAGCTGTGAACAATGTTGTCCGAGTTTCACGCCAATTTTACGGAGTGTCCAGAAAACCTTCCAAAATGACACCAAAATGAATATTTAGGGTGGAAATGTTAAGGGCACATACCCAATAGTGAGATACAGCTGGTGTATGTTACTTTTTGTGATTACATGAAAGATTTTACGTGAAAACATTGTGCGGCACTCCGATGACCCTGACAAGAGACGTACATGAAGCCCTGTCTAGAAATAATGTGCCCATTTTGAAGAACTGGGTCTATTGTAGTATCTTCCTTTGCCAGGGCAGTCCAAAATTGGGAGGTTCACCAATGCCCCTGGATACAGACATGCAGGATGGCCTGTAAACAAGAACTGGGTGTATTGTAGTAGAGCCCTTTGGTCAGGGCAGCCAAAAATTGGGAGGTTCAACAATGACCCATGCATACAGACATGTAGTAGGGCCTGTAACCCTCAAGTGGGTGTATTGTAGTATAGCCCTTTGGCCAGGGCAGACAAAAATTGGGAGGTTCAACAATGACCCATGCATACACACATGTAGTAGGGCCTGTAACCCTCAAGTGGGTGTATTGTAGTATAGCCCTTTGGTCAGGGCAGCCAAAAATTGGGAGGTTCAACAATGACCCATGCTTAAAGACATGTAGTAGGGCCTGTAACCCTCAAGTGGGTGTATTGTAGTATAGCCCTTTGGCCAGGGCAGCCAAAAATTGGGAGGTTCAACAATGACCCATGCATACAGACATGTAGTAGGGCCTGTAACCCTCAAGTGGGTGTATTGTAGTATAGCCCTTTGGCCAGGGCAGCCAAAAATTGGGAGGTTCAACAATGACCCATGCATACAGACATGTAGTAGGGCCTGTAACCCTCAAGTGGGTGTATTGTAGTATAGCCCTTTGGTCAGGGTAGACAAAAATTGGGAGGTTCAACAATGACCCATGCTTACAGACATGTAGTAGGGCCTGTAACCCTCAAGTGGGTGTATTGTAGTATAGCCCTTTGGTCAGGGTAGACAAAAATTGGGAGGTTCAACAATGACCCATGCTTACAGACATGTAGTAGGGCCTGTAACCCTCAAGTGGGTGTATTGTAGTAGAGCCCTTTGGTCAGGGCAGCCAAAAATTGGGAGGTTCAACAATGACCCATGCATACAGACATGTAGTAGGGCCTGTAACCCTCAAGTGGGTGTATTGTAGTATAGCCCTTTGGTCAGGGCAGCCAAAAATTGGGAGGTTCAACAATGACCCATGCATACAGACATGTAGTAGGGCCTGTAACCCTCAAGTGGGTGTATTGTAGTAGAGCCCTTTGGTCAGGGCAGCCAAAAATTGGGAGGTTCAACAATGACCCATGCATACAGACATGTAGTAGGGCCTGTAACCCTCAAGTGGGTGTATTGTAGTAGAGCCCTTAGGTCAGGGCAGCCAAAAATTGGGAGGCTCCTCTTTGTCCCTGGATGGAGACGTGCAGGAGGGCCTGTTAAGAAGAACTGGGTGTATTGTAGTAGAGCCCTTTGGTCAGGGCAGCCAAAAATTGGGAGGTTCAACAATGACCCATGCATACAGACATGTAGTAGGGCCTGTAACCCTCAAGTGGGTGTATTGTAGTAGAGCCCTTTGGTCAGGGCAGCCAAAAATTGGGAGGTTCAACAATGACCCATGCATACAGACATGTAGTAGGGCCTGTAACCCTCAAGTGCGTGTATTGTAGTTATAGCCCTTTGGCCAGGGCAGACAAAAATTGGGAGGTTCAACAATGACCCATGCATACACACATGTAGTAGGGCCTGTAACCCTCAAGTGGGTGTATTGTAGTATAGCCCTTTGGTCAGGGCAGCCAAAAATTGGGAGGTTCAACAATGACCCATGCTTAAAGACATGTAGTAGGGCCTGTAACCCTCAAGTGGGTGTATTGTAGTATAGCCCTTTGGCCAGGGCAGCCAAAATTGGGAGGTTCAACAATGACCCATGCTTAAAGACATGTAGTAGGGCCTGTAACCCTCAAGTGGGTGTATTGTAGTAGAGCCCTTTGGTCAGGGCAGCCAAAAATTGGGAGGTTCAACAATGACCCATGCATACAGACATGTAGTAGGGCCTGTAACCCTCAAGTGGGTGTATTGTAGTAGAGCCCTTTGGTCAGGGCAGCCAAAAATTGGGAGGTTCAACAATGACCCATGCTTACAGACATGTAGTAGGGCCTGTAACCCTCAAGTGGGTGTATTGTAGTAGAGCCCTTTGGTCAGGGCAGCCAAAAATTGGGAGGTTCAACAATGACCCATGCATACAGACATGTAGTAGGGCCTGTAACCCTCAAGTGGGTGTATTGTAGTAGAGCCCTTTGGTCAGGGCAGCCAAAAATTGGGAGGTTCAACAATGACCCATGCATACAGACATGTAGTAGGGCCTGTAACCCTCAAGTGGGTGTATTGTAGTAGAGCCCTTTGGTCAGGGCAGCCAAAAATTGGGAGGTTCAACAATGACCCATGCATACAGACATGTAGTAGGGCCTGTAACCCTCAAGTGGGTGTATTGTAGTATAGCCCTTTGGCCAGGGCAGACAAAAATTGGGAGGTTCAACAATGACCCATGCATACACACATGTAGTAGGGCCTGTAACCCTCAAGTGGGTGTATTGTAGTATAGCCCTTTGGTCAGGGCAGCCAAAAATTGGGAGGTTCAACAATGACCCATGCTTAAAGACATGTAGTAGGCCTGTAACCCTCAAGTGGGTGTATTGTAGTATAGCCCTTTGGCCAGGGCAGCCAAAAATTGGGAGGTTCAACAATGACCCATGCATACAGACATGTAGTAGGGCCTGTAACCCTCAAGTGGGTGTATTGTAGTATAGCCCTTTGGCCAGGGCAGCCAAAAATTGGGAGGTTCAACAATGACCCATGCATACAGACATGTAGTAGGGCCTGTAACCCTCAAGTGGGTGTATTGTAGTATAGCCCTTTGGTCAGGGTAGACAAAAATTGGGAGGTTCAACAATGACCCATGCTTACAGACATGTAGTAGGGCCTGTAACCCTCAAGTGGGTGTATTGTAGTAGAGCCCTTTGGTCAGGGCAGCCAAAAATTGGGAGGTTCAACAATGACCCATGCATACAGACATGTAGTAGGGCCTGTAACCCTCAAGTGGGTGTATTGTAGTAGAGCCCTTTGGTCAGGGTAGCCAAAAATTGGGAGGTTCAACAATGACCCATGCTTACAGACATGTAGTAGGGCCTGTAACCCTCAAGTGGGTGTATTGTAGTAGAGCCCTTTGGTCAGGGCAGCCAAAAATTGGGAGGTTCAACAATGACCCATGCATACAGACATGTAGTAGGGCCTGTAACCCTCAAGTGGGTGTATTGTAGTAGAGCCCTTTGGTCAGGGCAGCCAAAAATTGGGAGGTTCAACAATGACCCATGCATACAGACATGTAGTAGGGCCTGTAACCCTCAAGTGGGTGTATTGTAGTAGAGCCCTTTGGTCAGGGCAGCCAAAAATTGGGAGGTTCAACAATGACCCATGCATACAGACATGTAGTAGGGCCTGTAACCCTCAAGTGGGTGTATTGTAGTATAGCCCTTTGGCCAGGGCAGACAAAAATTGGGAGGTTCAACAATGACCCATGCATACACACATGTAGTAGGGCCTGTAACCCTCAAGTGGGTGTATTGTAGTATAGCCCTTTGGTCAGGGCAGCCAAAAATTGGGAGGTTCAACAATGACCCATGCTTACAGACATGTAGTAGGGCCTGTAACCCTCAAGTGGGTGTATTGTAGTATAGCCCTTTGGCCAGGGCAGACAAAAATTGGGAGGTTCAACATTGTCCCTGGATGGAGACGTGCAGGAGGGCCTGTTAAGAAGAACTGGGTGTATTGTAGTAGAGCCCTTTGGTCAGGGCAGACAAAAATTGGGAGGTTCAACAATGACCCATGCTTACAGACATGTAGTAGGGCCTGTAACCCTCAAGTGGGTGTATTGTAGTAGAGCCCTTTGGTCAGGGCAGCCAAAAATTGGGAGGTTCAACAATGACCCATGCATACAGACATGTAGTAGGGCCTGTAACCCTCAAGTGGGTGTATTGTAGTATAGCCCTTTGGCCAGGGCAGACAAAAATTGGGAGGTTCAACAATGACCCATGCATACACACATGTAGTAGGGCCTGTAACCCTCAAGTGGGTGTATTGTAGTAGAGCCCTTTGGTCAGGGCAGCCAAAAATTGGGAGGTTCAACAATGACCCATGCTTACAGACATGTAGTAGGGCCTGTAACCCTCAAGTGGGTGTATTGTAGTATAGCCCTTTGGCCAGGGCAGACAAAAATTGGGAGGTTCAACATTGTCCCTGGATGGAGACGTGCAGGAGGGCCTGTTAAGAAGAACTGGGTGTATTGTAGTAGAGCCCTTTGGTCAGGGCAGACAAAAATTGGGAGGTTCAACAATGACTCATGCTTACAGACATGTAGTAGGGCCTGTAACCCTCAAGTGGGTGTATTGTAGTAGAGCCCTTTGGTCAGGGCAGCCAAAAATTGGGAGGTTCAACAATGACCCATGCATACAGACATGTAGTAGGGCCTGTAACCCTCAAGTGGGTGTATTGTAGTAGAGCCCTTTGGTCAGGGCAGCCAAAAATTGGGAGGTTCAACAATGACCCATGCTTACAGACATGTAGTAGGGCCTGTAACCCTCAAGTGGGTGTATTGTAGTAGAGCCCTTTGGTCAGGGCAGCCAAAAATTGGGAGGTTCAACAATGACCCATGCATACAGACATGTAGTAGGGCCTGTAACCCTCAAGTCGTTGTATTGTAGTAGAGCCCTTTGGTCAGGGCAGCCAAAAATTGGGAGGTTCAACAATGACCCATGCATACAGACATGTAGTAGGACCTGTAACCCTCAAGTGGGTGTATTGTAGTAGAGCCCTTTGGTCAGGGCAGCCAAAAATTGGGAGGTTCAACAATGACCCATGCATACAGACATGTAGTAGGGCCTGTAACCCTCAAGTGGGTGTATTGTAGTATAGCCCTTTGGTCAGGGCAGACAAAAATTGGGAGGTTCAACAATGACCCATGCATACACACATGTAGTAGGGCCTGTAACCCTCAAGTGGGTGTATTGTAGTATAGCCCTTTGGTCAGGGCAGCCAAAAATTGTGAGGTTCAACAATGACCTATGCTTACAGACATGTAGTAGGGCCTGTAACCCTCAAGTGGGTGTATTTTAGTATAGCCCTTTGGTCAGGGCAGCCAAAAATTGGGAGGCTCCTCTTTGTCCCTGGATTGAGACATGCAGGAGGGCCTGTTAAGAAGAACTGGGTGTATTGTAGTATAGCCCTTTTGTCAGGGCAGCCAAAAATTGGGAGGCTCCTCTTTGTCCCTGGATAGAGACGTGCACGAGGGCCTGTTAAGAACTGGGTGTATTGTAGTATAGCCCTTTTGTCTGGGCAGCCAAAAATTGGGAGGCTCCTCTTTGTCCCTGGATAGAGACGTGTAGGAGTATCTAAAAACATTTTTCCCATTGAAAAGGAGCGGGTCTCCTGTCGTTGTAATGCCCATTCTAACAGAATGGGCTAAAAAATTTACCACTGCGGGTATACCTCAAACAAGAGCCTAACTATTCTAACGCTCATCATGGTGTCACATGAGGAGAAGGAGTAGCAGTCCAGCGATTAGCCAAAGTACGGAAGTGTGTACCCATGGGTGAGTGGAGGTACATGTCAAATTCAAATAACAAAATTAAATTCAGTTGTTATTTGCTGGTGGTGTGGTGAAGTCTGGCCCAATCCAACCCTTGTTCATCTTGATCAGAGTGAGCCTGTCCGCATTTTCAGTTGACAGGCGGGTGCGTTTATCAGTGATGATTCCACCTGCTGCACTGAAAACACGCTCTGATAAAACGCTAGCGGCAGGGCAGGCCAGGACTTCCAAGGCGTAGAGAGCCAATTCATGCCACGTGTCGAGCTTGGAGACCCAATAATTGAAAGGCACCGATGAATCTCGCAGTACAGTTGTTCGATCTGCAAGGTACTCCTTCAGCATCTGCCCGAACTTAGCATTTCTGGTGGCACTACCCCGCACCTCAGGGGCTGTGGTACGTGAGGGGCTGAGAAAACTGTCCCACATCGTAAAGACAGTTCCCCTGCCTCTGGCGGATTGGACTTGTGCCCCTCTCGGCCGTACGCCTTGGTTGTCCATCGAATCCTGACCTATGCCGCTAGCGTTTTGTGAGGGGAAGGATTTCACAACTTCCGTGACTATGGCCCTCTGGAACTGCAGCATTTTGGCTGACCTCTCCGCCTCAGGAATGAGAGACATAAAGTTCTCCTTGTAGCGTGGGTCTAAGAGTGTTGCCAACCAGTACTGATTGTCGGCCAAGATGTTCTGAACGCGAGGGTCACGAGACAGGCAGCTTACCATAAAGTCAGCCATGTGCGCCAGACTCTTAACAGCCATCACATCAGTATCCAGACCAACACGATGACTGAACATGCTGTCCTCCTCCTCCTCCTCCTCCTCCTCCTCATCTCCCCTGTCCTCTGGCCAGCCACGCTGAATCGAGGGTATGACTGGTGTGCATGTCATATCCCCAATTTGGCCTGAGAGTTGCTCCATGTCTTCATCCTCCTCCTCCTCCTCCTCCTCGTCATAGTCCTCCACTACACGTTGTGATGACATGAGGCTGGGCTGTGTGTTTTCACCCACACCCACTACAGTTTCTTGCTCTAAGTCATCGCGCTCTGCCTGCAATGCATCCTCTTTTATTTTCAGCAGAGACCGTTTTAGAAGGCAGAGTAGTGGTATGGTGACGCTAATAATGGCGTCATCACCGCTCACCATCTTGGTGGAGTCCTCAAAGTTTTGGAGGACGGTGCATAGGTCCGACATCCATCTCCACTCCTCAGGTGTTATGTGTGGAGTTTGACCCATTTCCCGACGGCTTAGGTGATGCAGGTAGTCCACAACTGCCCTCTTCTGCTCACATATCCTGACCAACATGTGCAGCGTTGAATTCCAACGCGTGGGGACATCACACACCAGTCTGTGGGCCGGAAGACGCAAACGGCGCTGAAAGCTTGCAAGGCCGGCTGAAGCAGCAGGTGACTTGCGAAAATGTGCAGACAGACGCCGAACTTTTACCAGCAGGTCAGACACCTCCGGGTATGACTTCACAAACCTCTGAACCACCAGGTTGAGCACATGGGCCACGCATGGAACATGCGTCAGCTGCCCTCGCCTCAAAGCTGCCACCAGGTTCCGGCCATTGTCACACACGACCTTTCCTGGCTTTAGGTTCAGAGGTGTGAGCCAGTGATCTGCCTGCTGTTTCAGAGCTGTCCACACCTCTTCTGCATTGTGGGGTTTGTCACCTATGCAGACTAGCTTCAGCACAGCCTGTTGCCGCTTTGCAGAGGCAGTGCTGCAGTGCTTCCAGCTTGGGACTGGTGTGGAGGGTACAGTGGATGAGGATGCGCAGGTGGAGGAGGAGGAGGCTGAAGAGCATGACATTCCGGAGCTGCAGAGTGTCGGTGAAACCATGACAGAGGTAGGGCCTGCTATCCTTGGTGTGGGAAGGACGTGTTCCGTCCCTCGCTCAGACTGGGTCCCAGCCTCCACAATATTAATCCAGTGTGCCGTCAGGGAGATGTAGCGGCCTTGCCCACAAGCACTTGTCCACGTGTCTGTGGTTAGGTGGAATTTGGCTGAAACAGCATTGTTCAGGGCACGTGTGATGGTGTTGGACACGTGGTTATGCAATGCGTGGACGGCACATCTGGAGAAATAGTGTCGGCTGGGGACCGAGTAACGTGGGACAGCAGCCGCCATCAGGTCGCGGAATGCGTCCGTCTCCACCAGACGGAAAGGCAACATTTCTAGCGCTATGAGTCGCGAAATGTGAGCATTGAGGACTGTGGCATGTGGGGCATTGGCAGCGTATTTGCGCCTGCGTTCAAATGTTTGCTGAATGGATAATTGAACGCTGCGCTGGGACAAGGACATGCTTGATGGTGGCATCATTTGTGCTTCAGCAACTTCAGGTGCAGGACAGGAGGCTTGTTCGCGGCCAGCATGGACAGGGGATTGGCTTGCATGCACAACAGCCGAAGACCTAGCAGTGACATCAGCACGCACCGCTCCTCGACTCTGTGGTACTTCCCACAAAGTCGGGTGCTTGGCTGACATGTGCCTGATCATGCTGGTGGTGGTCA
This sequence comes from Allobates femoralis, assembly GCA_033576535.1. NCBI lineage: Eukaryota > Metazoa > Chordata > Amphibia > Anura > Aromobatidae > Allobates > Allobates femoralis. Next base: position 188,831,167 of record JARQOC010000005.1, read on the forward strand.
GGCTGCTAGTTTTCGTACCCCTGCTGATAGTGGCATGGCAGGTGTGGCAAATGGCCTTTTTAGAGTCTTCTGGAGCCAACTTAAAAAACTCCCAGACTCGGGAAGACCGAACATTTGCACAGGCACCTTGAGTCGTGTTGTTGTTCCGGGGAACGGTTGCCTGCCTTCTGCCTGCGGACGCACCCCTGCTTCGTACTGGCTGTTGTGATGCTACGCCTCCCTCCCCCTGTGCACTGCTGTCCTCGCTCTGCATATCCTCCTGCCATGTTGGGTCAGCTACTGGATCATCCACCACGTCGTCTTCCTCTTCCGCACCCTGATCCTCCTCCTGACTTCCTGGCAATTGTGTCTCATCATCGTCCACCCCTTGTTGAGACACTTTGACAACGTTCCGTTCGTCATAACGCGGCTGCTCAAATATTTGGGCATCTGTACATACCATCTCCTCATGACCCACTTCAAGAGGAGGTGGCGACAGGCCAGATTCTGCGAATGGATACGTGAACAGCTCTTCCGAGTGTCCTAGTGTGGGATCTGTAATGTCCGTGGTCGTGTAATCGGCCAGGTGGTAGGAAGGAGGATCAGGTTGGGAAATGTGCGGTGCAGTATCACGGCTACTGACAGTTGACCGTGCGGAAGACAGGGTGTTTGTGGAGGTGCCCATCTGACTTGAAGCATTATCCGCTATCCAAGTAACAACCTGTTGACACTGGTCTTGGTTCAACAGTGGTGTACTGCTGCGGGCCCCAAGAATTTGGGACAGGACGTGCGAGCGAGGAGATGTGGCCCTTTGTTGTTGCGAAATGAGTGCTTGCACACGACCTCGGCCTCTGCCTGCACCACCATCACGTCCACTTCCTTGTTCCTTGCCAACGCCCTTGCCAACGCCTTTGCGCATTTTGCCTGTATAGAGCGACAACTGCCTGGTCACTGTGGAGGTCACAGGAGATTAGGATTTTAGTTCCCTAACCTGTATAAAGGTATGACGTACAACAGTGTGGTGACTGTTGAGATGACAATAGTTAGGATTTTAGTTCCCTAACTTGTAGAAACTTATGACGTACAACAGTGTGGTGACTGTTGAGATGACAATAGTTAGGATTTTAGTTCCCTAACCTGTAGAAACGTATGACGTACAACAGTGTGGTGACTGTTGAGATGACAAGAGTTAGGATTTTAGTTCCCTAACCTGTAGAAACGTATGACGTACAACAGTGTGGTGACTGTTGAGATGACAAGAGTTAGGATTTTAGTTCCCTAACTTGTAGAAACTTATGACGTACAACAGTGTGGTGACTGTTGAGATGACAAGAGTTAGGATTTTAGTTCCCTAACCTGTAGAAACGTATGACGTACAACAGTGTGGTGACTGTTGAGATGACAAGAGTTAGGATTTTAGTTCCCTAACTTGTAGAAACTTATGACGTACAACAGTGTGGTGACTGTTGAGATGACAAGAGTTAGGATTTTAGTTCCCTAACTTGTAGAAACGTATGACGTACAACAGTGTGGTGACTGTTGAGATGACAAGAGTTAGGATTTTAGTTCCCTAACCTGTAGAAACGTATGACGTACAACAGTGTGGTGACTGTTGAGATGACAAGAGTTAGGATTTTAGTTCCCTAACCTGTAGAAACGTATGACGTACAACAGTGTGGTGACTGTTGAGATGACAAGAGTTAGGATTTTAGTTCCCTAACCTGTAGAAACGTATGACGTACAACAGTGTGGTGACTGTTGAGATGACAAGAGTTAGGATTTTAGTTCCCTAACTTGTAGAAACGTATGACGTACAACAGTGTGGTGACTGTTGAGATGACAAGAGTTAGGATTTTAGTTCCCTAACTTGTAGAAACGTATGACGTACAACAGTGTGGTGACTGTTGAGATGACAAGAGTTAGGATTTTAGTTCCCTAACCTGTAGAAACTTATGACGTACAACAGTGTGGTGACTGTTGAGATGACAATAGTTAGGATTTTAGTTCCCTATCCTGTAGAAACGTATGACGTACAACAGTGTGGTGACTGTTGAGATGACAAGAGTTAGGATTTTAGTTCCCTAACTTGTAGAAACTTATGACGTACAACAGTGTGGTGACTGTTGAGATGACAAGAGTTAGGATTTTAGTTCCCTAACCTGTAGAAACGTATGACGTACAACAGTGTGGTGACTGTTGAGATGACAAGAGTTAGGATTTTAGTTCCCTAACTTGTAGAAACTTATGACGTACAACAGTGTGGTGACTGTTGAGATGACAATAGTTAGGATTTTAGTTCCCTAACTTGTAGAAACTTATGACGTACAACAGTGGGGTGACTGTTGAGATGACAAGAGTTAGGATTTTAGTTCCCTAACCTGTATTAAGGTACTACGTACACCTGTCTGGTGACTGTAATGGTTTGAAGAGAGGATTTTAGTCCCTAACCTGTATTAAGGCAGTACGTACACCTGTCTGGTGACTGTTTTGATGACAAGAGTTAGGATTTTAGTTCCCTAACCTGTATTAAGGTACTACGTACACCTGTCTGGTGACTGTAATGGTTTAAACAGAGGATTTTAGTCCCTAACCTGTATTAAGGTAGTACGTACACCTGTCTGGTGACTGTTTTGATGACAAGAGTTAGGATTTTAGTTCCCTAACCTGTATTAAGGTACTACGTACACCTGTCTGGTGACTGTAATGGTTTGAAGAGAGGATTTTAGTCCCTAACCTGTTTTAAGGTAGTACGTACACCTGTCTGGTGACTGTTTTGATGACAAGAGTTAGGATTTTAGTTCCCTAACCTGTATTAAGGTACTACGTACACCTGTCTGGTGACTGTAATGGTTTGAAGAGAGGATTTTAGTCCCTAACCTGTATTAAGGTAGTACGTACACCTGTCTGGTGACTGTGTTGATGACAAGAGTTAGGATTTTAGTTCCCTAACCTGTATTAAGGTAGTACGTACACCTGTCTGGTGACTGTAATGGTTCAAGAAGGATTTTAGTCCCTAACCTGTATTAAGGTAGTACGTACACCTGTCTGGTGACTGTTTTGATGACAAGAGTTAGGATTTTAGTTCCCTAACCTGTATTAAGGTAGTACGTACACCTGTCTGGTGACTGTAATGGTTTGAAGAGAGGATTTTAGTCCCTAACCTGTATTAAGGTACTAAGTACAAGAGTGTGGTGACTCTAATGGTCACAGAAAAGCTTGGATTTCAATCTGTATCACCCTGCCTATATCCTCCTAGATTAGTCCTGAGAAGGACTGTTCTGGTCACTGGAAATCTTGGACTCCGATCTGGATCACCCTGCCTATGTCCTCCTAGATTAGTCCTGAGAAGGACTGTTGTGGTCAGCAGCAGTTTGCAGCCCTGATCCGGATCTACCTATGAGGGACGCAAATCTGTCCCTAATCAGCAGCAGACACTCTCCCTACACTCACTGTCTGGAAGGCTGTGTGCCGAGCACAGCGCGCCGGGGACTTATAAAGGCTCGGTGACGCTGTGCAGGCCAATCACTGCTATACCACAACCAACAGGGCTGTGGCATTGCAGTGGTCTGTCAGCCAATCCCTGCACGTGGGCTGGCTCTCAAAAGAGCGCCAACATGGAGAGATGACGACCACGAGCACAGCACGAGTATCGCGAGATTACTCGGTGCTCGGCGAGTCGCCCGAGTACAGTGATACTCGTGCGAGTAACGAGTAGTGCCGAGCATGTTCGCTCAACACTAGTCTTGAGCCCCTCCCACGAAGGTGCCCACTAGACAAGATCAAATTGGATCCCAGTGCCTTCCATCTGTCTGTCAGTGGCCTCACAAGATCAGGGATTAGGTGAGTACAAAATCTTTATTTTTTATTTCACTAGCACTAGTATGGGGACAGTGGAGATATCATACATTTTGGGATGGCGTTCTATTGTACCGAGGGAGCAATTGGGACATTATTTTGGGTATATATCAGCATAAAGGCCTCATACTCTTTTACAGGGGGCAATTGATGGTATATAGGTGGCTTTGAGAAGGTTATACTATGTGATGTCTATTGTGTGGGCCATCAAACTGTGTTTCCATAGGGTTTGGAATATTAAAATGTGCATATGTGGGGCTTTGGTGGCATTACACTGTGTGAGGACGAGTATTGGGGAATTATACTGTGTCTGTGTATAGAGGGAAATTGGGTATAATATTGTTGTACTTAGTTGTACTTTGAGTACATTATAATATGAGGACTATTGTTGAGGCCATTATATAGTATGGAAAACTTTACAATGGTTATGGAGATGTAGGAGTTTTCATATTTTGCATAGATGAGCTTTCAGAGCTATTACACTGTGTATAGAGGAGCAGTGAAGCCAATTATACTGTGTACTAGATGGTGGCCCGATTCTAATGCATTGGGTATTCTAGAACAGAGGTCCCCAACTCAGGCTCAAGGCCTCCAACAGTGCATGTTTCAGGATTTCTTTGGCAGTGACATTGGAATCACCACCTGTGTAGGAGATTGAATTACCAACTGTCTTATTTCTAAGGAAATAATGAAAACCTGGACCGTTGGTGGGCCTTGAGACTGGAGTTGGGGACCTCTGTTCTAGAATATATGGGTGCGCGACGGTGCGGGTGTACGACATGTGGGTGTACGGCGGTGTGGTTGTGCGAGTGTGCAGCGGTGGCCCCCTCAGTTCTCACCCGCTCCAGGCTTCTGTACAGCCGCCTCTCACCCTAGCATGTCTTCTTCTTCTTCCTCCAGCATAGATATCAACAATTCCAAGGCCTCAGGAGGCGGAGTTAACAGGGGGCATCATAGTAGGTGTGTCCAAGCACATAGCCTGATGTGGTGGGCGTGCCCTTGTTCACAGCCATTACGGACGCCCCCTTTGGTAGCTCCACCCCCACCCCCTGCGGCATTTGAATTTCTGGAGTCTATGCCATGAAAAGAAGAAGAAGAATGGCGGAGTGAGCATGGAGGGTAGGGAGCGTGGAGCGGGTGAGCAGCGGGCAGGAGAACGAGCGGAGGGGTGTCTGTTTCGCTGTAACGGAAATCCGCGTCACTGATTGGTCGCGCCCAGCCAGCCACGAACAATCAGCGACGCAGGTTTTGCGTTAGAGACAGTGTGATGTGAGTGCAAGGTGAGTGCAGGGCTAAGTGTGAGGTGAGTGCAAGGTGAGTGTAGGGCTAAGTGTGAGGTCAGTGCAAGGTGAGTGTAGCGCTAAGTGTGAGTTGAGTGCACAGTGAGTGTGACGTGAGTGCAGGGCTAAGTGTGACGTAAGTGCAGGACAGAGTGTGACATGAGTGCAGGGCAGAGTGTGACGTGAGTGCAGGACAGATTGTGACATGAGTGCAGGGCAGAGTGTGACGTGAGTGCAGGGTAAGTGTGAGTGGTGGGTAAGTGTGAGTGCAGGGTGAGCGTAGGGTGTGTGGGTGTAAGTGGTCTGCAGTACCTGGCTCCTGCTGCTGTGTGCATTTAGCTTAAGGACCTCTGGTTATGTCACAGTCATGTGATTTTGCTCAGTGCCATGATTGTAACATCATCAGAGGTCCTGTAAGTATAGAGCCCCCGTCACACATAGCGACGCACCAGCAGCGATACCGATAACGATATGACCTGGCCGGGATTGCTGGTGCGTCATTTTCACATCGCTGTTCATCTCAAATAGCGGGACGGTAAAGCCGACAGTGAAGTCGGATTTCTCGCCCGCTTTGTGAGTGTAGCGATGTCGTCTCTGTCACGGCAATCCCGCGTCGCTGATGCATCGCCAGTGCTTTTTATGTAAAAAACATATTTGCTGGTAGCATTTCAGATTAATTTCCCCTATGCACAGGGGTGCAAAAAGGCTCTCTGCCGCCTGAGCCTAGGTGAGGACCGGGGGGGTGGGGTTGCTATCGGCGGCCGGAGGTGAGGAGCGGGGGGGATTGCTGTCGGCAGCCGCGGGTGGGTGGTGGGGTGGCTGTCGGCGGCCAAAAGTGAGGAGCGGGGAGGGGGGGTGCTGTCAGTAGCCGCCGTGTTGATTTTACCTTATGCAGCTGGCGCTCGTCACACAGGGTGCCGGCTGCATGGTGCAGGTGCCGCCCCCTTTATGCTCTGCAGCTCCCTCTGCCTCCTTGCCGCCTGAGTCTAAAGGCTCATATTGACCATTGGACAGTACGGCCCTGCCTATGCATGGCACAAGGTCGCCTATGCATGGCACACATCCATTATGCATGGCACACGTCCCCTCTGCATGGCACAGGTCCCCTACGCATGACACACGTCCCCTACGCATGGCACACGTCCATTTTGCATAGCACACATCCATTATGCATTGCAAGCATCCATTATGCATGGCACACATCCCCTATGCATGGCACACATCCCCTATGCATGGCCCATGTCCAATATGCATGGCACACGTCCATTATGCATGGCACACATCCCCTATGCATGGCACACGTCCCCTATGCATGGCACACGTTACCTATGCATGGCACACGTCCTGTATGCGTGGCACAAGTCCATTATGCATGGGACACGTCCCCTATGCATGGCACACATCTATTATGCATGGCACACGTCCCCTATGCATGGCACACATCCCCTATGCATGGCACACATCCCCTATGCGCCGTGGCACACGTCCCCTATGTGTGGCACATGCCCCCCTGAGTTAGATATGGCCCTCATGCTGCTGCCATAGGAAAATAATAAACTCTATACTTATCTCTCCTCCAGCGCTGATCTCCCGGTCTCCCTTCGTGCAGCTGTGATCGGGCAGAGATGATGCAGCAGAGCTCCTCCACTTCCTGGTTCTGTGTGGTCATGTGATCGGCACAGCAGAGACTGACATCATCCCTGCGTGTGATCACAGCAGCAGCGGGAGACCGGAGAGACACCGGGAGATCAGCGCTGGAGGAGGAGCCAGGAGTTAAGTATAGAGTTTATTATTTTATTATGGCAGCAGCATGGGGGCCATATCTAACATAGGGGGGCATGTGCCATCACAGGGGGGATATAATATGCACAGACCATATAATATGCGCCGCTCCCCCAACCCATCACTGCGGTGCGTTTCAGCACCATGGTGATGGAGAGCGGCTATGCATATTATATGAGCAGAAGCAGGAGATCTCCCACTCCCTCCTGCAGCCTCCACCAGCCCTCCCCAGCTCACATTTTCCGGTACGCCGTACCATCGCAAAAAAAGTATTGTGCTCGCCGCGGACCTCTGTGCCGCAGACAGCCACAGCTAATGCCGGTCATCTCCCAGCTGGCTCGTGCGCGCTGCGGCCACCGTAGGCGGACCCATGTATCCCGCCGCTGTTGCCGAGCTGCAAATTTGCGCGGAATTCGAACTTTGAATTTGGCGCACTTATTTGCATAATATGCGCTCATTGGTGGCTGCCTCTAAGAGGAGCCTCCCCTTCAGTTTTCTGTCTTTCCCACCTCCTTGCTGTCTCTCTCCCCCTATGTGCTGTCTCCTCCTTGTATTCTGTCTTCCCCCATGTATGTTGTTTTTTCCCTCTGTATGCAGTCTGTCCCTTGGTGGTCTGCATTCCTCTATATAACACATATAGAAGGACCAGTTCCTCCTCCAATACGCGTTCCACGGTGGAACACAAATGGGAGGTAGTAGGGAAGGATGTGACATCGGCTCTGTGAGGTGAGAATGGGGATGGATTTGGGACTTGTGGGTGCATTTTTGGACACCCATTCCACTACTGCATGATAGGGTTACAAACATAGCGGGCTGATGTGCACTCACGCCGCTGCCATGTTTGGACATCCTGTCATGTGCAATAGCTGTGGGATGTCCAAACATGGTGGCTGTGTGGTGCTCTGCCAAGCAGGCGTCGCAGAGGGGTACTGCACCGTAAAAGAGGTGCAGACGCTCCAGCTGCAGGTGGACCCTAGGATGGTGGGTGGTCCCCTATCCCAACACTCCCACTTTAGTTTACATGGTGGGAGGTTACCCAGGAGGGAATAAAATCACCTCTAGGGGGTTCAAGGAGGTCTTTGCTGCTAGGTTGCTCGGTTGAAGGACCAGGAGGAGAGATGGAAGAAGAAGAAAGGGTTTAAGGAGAATATGAAAGGAGCTTTCCAGGAGAGCAGCCGGTCTGGGAAAGAGGGGCTGTTGATAGGTTCTCTCAGACAGCTTACCGGGCACCGGAGCCCGCAGACTGCTGGAGCTACAAGTGCAGCAGAGAATCCGGATTCCCGTGGAGTCTACAAGTCTCCCGGGCACCAGAGCAGTCCACAAGAAGGGTACCAGGCACCGCCAAGGGAATGAGCGGCCAGCCAGTAGAGGGTTACCCGACGACAGCGCAGGTGAGAGAGGCCAGGAGGCTAGGCTGGATTCTAAGTCACCAGGCTTCAAACCAAGCTGGAAAGAACAGACGCGAGTTCATTAAGGAAGGCACACCAAGGGTTCCACCATACCACCTGGGATCCAGTTGCAGCCACCCGTTAGCTACCTATTCTTGTAACATCCAAAGTACTGAACTGTGAACTGTAACTGCAACTGCTAAACTAACAATAAAGTACCCGGAGGAAAAGTGACTTTGCCTCTGCCTGTTTTTACTTTTCCACGAACTTGTTCCCCATACAGGAACGCTGCCCCAGAGGTCCAGCCCTACCTGTAGAGGACTTCGCCAACTAGCCGCAATACCATCTACCTCCGGCGGACTGTGGCGGCGCTGGTGACTCCTCACCAGAAACTACAGGTGGCGTCACGACAAACTGTATAGAAATTCCCCTGTAAATATACCCTTTTTCAAAAGAAGTCCCCCAGGACACAGGATCAGGTGTGGCCACCACTCCCCATGACACATGAACGTTAACCCCTTGGAGCTTGATACTTGAGTACCCCAAAGCCTGGGGCTCTACAGCTGCATATGCATTGACAGTGTGGTGGGCTCTGAGGTGCAGGAGTGGTGGCAGCAGTGGCGATGGAAGAAGAGGAGGCAGTGGTGGAGGAGGACCCAGACTCGAAGGACAGCAGAAGCGTGCGGCCTTCATATTGGCACAACCATCACTAGGGTGTGCCAATATGGCAGCTGCTTTGATTTTTCAATGTCTTTCAGGTGGTCACTTGGATGCTGGTACACCAATCAGGTGGCGAACATTGGGGACGTCCCAATACATCCAGTTTGTCAAGTCAATCATGTAAGTGGAAACAGTACAACCACTGTTAAAAAGGAAGTACTGTAGCTGCTAATAATGATGAGCAAGTACTAAAATGCTCGAGTGCTGAATAGAGATGATCTTTTTCCGAACATGTTCGCCAATTTAAAATTTGGCACGAACACTCACTGAGTATTCGGTTTGCGATCGGAAAATCGAATGATTTCCCCAAAAATCACTGAACATGTCTTTGTTCAAGAAAAATGTTTAAAATTTAAAATTTCCCTAAATCTTTCCATTTTTGTTTAGGGCCAAAACACTCTCTGAGAGAGTTACAAGTGTTCCCAGCCATCGGACCCACCGACTTTTGATAAGTTGTAGAATTTTCTGCACATGTAAAATATATTTTTTTAAAGTTACCTGTAGTTTGCAGGTCTTCTGACACCTACAGATTCTGAATAATTGAAACTGTGCCAGATGTGGCAGCAGCTGTTAAGTTCATCAGTTTAAGAGAGCTTTATATATATATATATATATATATATATATATATATATATATATACCGTATATATTTTTATATATATATATATGTGGCACCCCTGCGACCAGGTGGCCACATAGGGAACTGCATCCAGGCAGAAGGTAGATAGTTTGTGCACCAAACACCCTCCCAGCACACACACCCACAGGAACACAACACCCAACCCGGAGCCCGGGACTCTAGGCGGGCAAGGGGTGGTAGGGTTTAGAGGAAAGTGGGTGGGAAGGTAGGTTAGGTCGTAGACCAGAACAAAAGGAGGAACAAATGAGGAGTTAGCCAGTAGGCTGGAGTAGGCTGAACAGAAAAGAACCAGAGTGGGCCAGGGTGAGCCAAGCAGCCAAGACAAGTAGACTGAGTAGGCTGAGCTGAAAAAAGAAGAACAAGTGGCAGAAAGGCACTTCCGGAGGTATAGGGCTCCCTGGAGATGCAGAATCCACAGCGACACAGATCCATGGAGAGAAAGCTCGTCCATAGCCTGTAGCCCAAAGAGGAGTGAGGACAGAACCGGACCAATACCACCGGGTCCGAGGAATACGGCAGCGTTGACTGGCTGCAGGAGGGAAATGTTTCACTGGAAGTATCTGGATAGCCACATGGGTGGGAAAGAGCCGGTGATCGCTTGCAAGACAGGGACACCCAAGCTAGGCTGAAAACCAGAGTGTCAGCTCTGAGGGGGACTGATGCTACACACTGGCTCCTCAGACAAACCGACGGGGAATACAGACTCCAGGTCCGTATTCCTACTACATGGATTGGAGGCGAAGCAACACTTTGGAGGACCCGGCTTACTGCCCATTTACGTAGGGGGAAGCTACACACAAGGGAATGAGTTGCCATCATACAATCCACACTGAAGAGCAGAGAGAGAGAACAAGCCTGAAAGGTTACAGAGAGAAAGTGAGGGGTACTCAGAGCGACAGCCTGGCTGCAGTGGGTTCAAAGTTTCCAGAGTATTTGGTGTTAAGAACTGAACTTTGTTGAGAACTGTACAGTGAACTGTTTGACTTGGAAGACCTTGCAAGTAAACCCGGTGAACCCTGCTTCAGTCTCCCATGTATGATTCCAGGTATTACAGAATTTTTATTCCTCCCCTACACCCTGTCAGGAGCAGCCCCGACCTGCGGCGGGCTCATCCACCTTGATGCAGCATCCATCCATCCTTCTGACAGAAGCACACTGCTCCTTACAGACCACAACCCGTGGGTGGCGTCATGACAAACTATCCCTGTAAATACCCTTTTCACTTGTGAGAACCCGGGACACGATCCGGACCAAGACCGCCGTGATATCCCCAGCAGTATCCCGGTCCGGTACCCAGTATCCCATCCCAGTGGGCTCCACATGTATATATATATTTTTATATATATATATATATATATATATATATATATACATATATATAAAATAGTTAAAAAGAGCAGCACGGCTAGTGTAGCAGGGTGCAAAATCAGTCCAAACTCCTCTCCCATCCGCTGTTAATGCAATACCAAAGAAAGGGACTGTAGCACTCCTTAATTTTCTTTAGAATCCGCCTTTATTGGGCCATCAGGTGTAGTTGAGATGCTTCGGGATCAAGCTCGGGATTTTCTAGCCTAGCTAGAAAAAGAAAGATTGAACCCGAAACGTCGCAACTACACCTGATGGCCCAATAAAGGCGGATTCTAAAGAAAATTAAGGAGTGCTGCAGTCCCTTTCTTTGGTATTATATATATATATAAAACAGAAAAATGGGCCAGACAAAAGTATTGGCACCCTCAGCCTAATACTTGGTTGCACAACCTTGGTTGCACGACCCAGCTTTCTCTCACTGGGCCCTACATTATGCTGCAAAATTTGTTGGTAGTCTTCAGACTTCATAATGCCATGCACACGGTCAAGCAGTCCAGTGCCAGAGGCAGCAAAGCAAACCCAAAATATCAGAGAACCTCCGCCATGTTTGACTGTAGGGACCGTGTTCTTTTCTTTGAATGCCTCTTTTTTCTCCTGTAAACTCTATGTTGATGCCTTTGCCCAAAAAGCTCTACTTTTGTCTCATCTGACCAGAGAAAATTCTTCCAAAACTTTTTGGGTTTTCTCAGGTAAGTTTTGGCAAACTCCAGCCTGGCTTTTTTATGTCTTGGGGTAAGAAGCGGGGTCTTCCTGGGTATCCTACCATACAGTCCCTTTTCATTCAGACATCAACGGATAGTACGGGTTGACACTGTTGTACCCTCGGACTGCAGGGCAGCTTGAACTTGTTAGGATGTTAGTCGAGGTTCTTTATCCACCATCCGCACAATCTTGCATTGAAATCTATTGTCAATTTTTCTTTTTCGTCCACATCTAGGGAGGTTAGCCACAGTGCCATGGGCTTTAAACTTCTTGATGACACTGGGCACGGGAGACACAGGAACATTCAGGTCTTTGGAGATGGACTTGTAGCCTTGAGATTGCTCATGCTTCCTCACAATTTGGTTTCTCAAGTCCTCAGACAGTTCTTTGGTCTTCTTTCTTTTCTCCATGCTTAATGTGGTACACACAATGACACAGGACAGAGGTTGAGTCAACTTTAATCCATGTCAACTGGCTGCAAGTGTGATTTAGTTATTGCCAACACCTGTTAGGTACCACAGGTAAGTTACAGGTACTGTTAATTACACAAATTAGAGAAGCATCACATAATTTTTCTAACAGTGCCAATACTTTTGTCCACCCCCTTTTTTAGGTTTGGTGTGGAATTACAGTATATCCACTTTAGCTTTAGGACAATTCTTTTTGTGTTTTTTCATTGAAGACAAACTAAATAAAGATAATAATACTAAAGAATTTGTGATTGCAATCATTTCCAGGAAGAAACTGAGTATTATCTGACAGAACTGCAGGGGTGTCAATAGTTTTGGCCACAACTGTAGATAGATATACAGTGTATATATACAGTGCCTACAAGTAGTCTTCAACGCCCCGCATATTTAGGTGGCTTGATAAGATGCAAATAAGTTAGAGCCTTCAAACTGCAAACGAGAGTAGGATTTATTAACAGAAGCATAAATCTTACAAACCAAAAAGTTATGTTGCTCAGTTGAATTTTAATAAATTTTAAACATAAAAGTGTGGGTCAATTATTTTTCAATCCCTAGGTTTAATATTTTGTGGAATAACCCTTGTTTGCAATTACAGCTAATAATCGTCTTTTATAAGACCTGATCAGGCCGGCACAGGTCTCTGGAGTTATCTTGGCCCACTCCTCCATGCAGATCTTCTCCAAGTTATCTAGGTTCTTTGGGTGTCTCATGTGGACTTTAATCTTAAGCTCCTTCCACAAGTTTTCAATTGGGTAAGGTCAGGAGACTGACTAGGCCACTCCATCACCTTGATTTTTTCCCTCTTGAACCAGGCCTTGGTTTTCTTGGCTGTGTGCTTTGGGTCGTTGTCTTGTTGGAAGATGAAATTACGACCCATCTTTAGATCCTTGATGGAGGAGCAGAGGTTCTTGGCCAAAATCTCCAGGTAGGCTGTGCTATCCATCTTCCCATGGATGCGGACCAGATGGCCAGGCCCCTTGGCTGAGAAACAGCCCCACAGCATGATGCTGCCACCACCATGCTTGACTGTAGGGATGGTATTCTTGGGGTCGTATGCAGTGCCATCCAGTCTCCAAACGTCACGTGTGTGGTTGGCACCAAAGATCTCGATCTTGGTCTCATCAGACCATAGAACCTTGAACCAGTCTGTCTCAGAGTCCTCCAAGTGACCATGAGCAAACTGTAGACGAGCCTTGACATGACGCTTTGAAAGTAAAGGTACCTTACGGGCTGGTCTGGAACGGAGACCATTGCGGTAGAGTACGTTACTTATGGTATTGACTGAAACCAATGTCCCCACTGCCATGAGATCTTCCCGGAGCTCCTTCCTTGTTGTCCTTGGGTTAGCCTTGACTCTTCAGACAAGCCTGGCCTCGGCACGGGAGGAAACTTTCAAAGGCTGTCCAGGCCGTGGAAGGCTAACAGTAGTTCCATAAGCCTTCCACTTCCGGATGATGCTCCCAACAGTGGAGACAGGTAGGCCCAACTCCTTTGAAAGGGTTTTGTACCCCTTGCCAGCCTTGTGACCCTCCACGATCTTGTCTCTGATGGCCTTGGAATGCTCCTTTGTCTTTCCCATGTTGACCATGTATGAGTGCTGTTCACAAGGTTGGGGAGGGTCTTAAATAGTCAGAAAAGGCTGGCAAAAGAGATAATTAATCCACACATGTGAAGCTCATTGTTCTTTGTGCCTGAACTACTTCTTAATACTTTAGGGGGACCAAACAGAATGCTGGTGGTTTGAGGGGTTGAATAATAAATGACCCTTTGAATTAACTTTTAACGCTTTAAAAAAAAAAAAAAAAATTAAAAATCTTTTTGTCTGCAGTGCATTTCCCACTTCCAGGTTGATCTACAGTCCAAATGTCACAAGCCAAGTTATTTCCACATGTGTCAACCAGCTAAATCTGCAGGGGGTTGAATACTACTTGTAGGCACTGTATATATATATACATATATATATATATATATATATATATATATATATATATATATATATATATATATATAAAATCTTAAAAAGAAGACATATATGTATATATATATATCTTTTTTTAAATATTAATTTTTTTTATTGGAAAAAAAACTTTATAATATTTATTATTAGGGTTAGCACTGTGCAAGAGCACCTCTTTTACACTTATCTTCCAGAGACCTGCCCCAGCTGTCTAGTTTTACCTGGCTGGTAATAAAAAATAAAAGGCAGTCCTTTTTTTTTAAATTATTTCTTGAGCTAATGAAAAAAAAAAACATGTGGGTTCTTGCCATATTTTTGGTTGCCATCTAGGTACAACTAGGCAGCTGGGGGCTGGAATCCTCAGCTTGGGGAAACCTAAGCTTTCTGGGCCCCCCATGCTACGAATTGCAGCCCGCAGCCGCCCCAGAAAATGGTGCATTCATAAAAGATCTGCGCCCAACTCTTCCAGTTGCCTTGGTGTTGCTGGCAAACTGGGTAATAAAGGGGTTAATGCCAGCTATATTTTGCCAGCTGCCACTAAGCCCGTGGTTCATAATGTCGGGTCAATGTTAGTCCTGGCCATTAGGAGTAAAGATAGTAAATAGTATTTAATATACCACACTGTGAAAAATAATTTATTTGGAAAAAGAACAAAATCACAGTCCTTGATCTCATCTCTATTACTCCCACCAAAACCATCCACGATCTACTGCAATGTCCTATCGCGGTGGGACCAGAAACTGACTATTTTTCAGCTACCACTGTGAGCGGGGTAACATCACAGTCAGGTCCACCTCAGGTCAGGGCTCAGCTGCATAGCTGACCTGAGGTGAAACTGACTGTGACTTCATCCCGCTTATACATCGATAACTGAAAACCATTCAGTTTCCGATCATGCCATGATAAGACAACGCAGAGGATCATGGGTGGTTTCCGTGGGTGTGAAGAATGGATGTGCACCTTTTTATCACCCAGTTTGCCAACGGCACCAGGGCAATTGGAAGAGTCAGGTACAGCACCAGAAAATTGCTCTTCTATGAATACACCATTTACTGGGTGGCTGCAGGCTGCAATTCACAGCGGGGGGGTCTAGAACGCTTCGGCTTCCCCACAATTAGGATTCCATCCCCAAGCTACCTAATTGTTCTTGGATGGCAATCAAAAATATGGCGAACCCCCTCACTACTTTTTTTGTATTATTTCAAGGGCTTCGCTGTATTTTTTATTACTAGCCAGGTAAAGCTAGGCAGCAGAATGTTGATTGCAGCCCATACCTACCTCATGTACCAGTGCTTTTGACCTAAAATACAGAAGAACAGCATGTCATCAGAGCAAAATACTACCAAAATGTGCTCTAAATACTCACCAAATACGTACTGTGTGAACAATGCTGCATAATTGCTGCATATTTAGGCGCTAACAAGCTATTCATGGGGGAATTTCTGCGTATTTCTGTAGAGCCTCACTAGTCAGTGCACTACAGAGGGGTACTGCACCCAAGACAGAGAATGCAGTATTCCTGTTATGGGGGAAGGTAATGTAGGTCTGAGGCTCTCAATCTGCATTCACACACTTAGAGCAGGGGACTAAGGGATTAACCTGATGTATGTGAAGACCCAGTCCCGGTGGGAGGAGTGTGGGCAGTGCCGGAAAACACAGTGAGATGTCTGAACATCAGAGGAAAGAGAAGGAGCAGGAGCTAAGAGGGAAGGGGTCTGTGAAGAAAGGCAGCCCAGACAGAGAGGGGCACGCAGAGGGTGACTGAACACCCTGGCCCAATCCAGAGCTGTATGTGATCGTCAAGGCCATTGAGGGGGACGATGATCAGACCGGCTCTGGGAAAGAAGGAGTGCGCAGAGGAAGGACAGAGAGAGAGATAAAGGAAGGAACATCACTGGAGCCTCAGAGAGACATTGCTTTCTCCTATGAGACCTGGTTCACTACCCGAGCCATAACACCTGTGAACTGTGTACAAGCTGAAGGTAACTGGAGTAAAGAACCCGTGCAGTGCAAGCGTCTGTGTTTCTTCCTGGTTAACTGAGACATTCTAGTTACATAGCAAAGACTGCGCTACCCTATTCCACCATTTTACCTTTACAGCCCCGGGGACCACGCTCCACCTGTAGGGAGCCATAACACCTTGCTGCTGCCCGTCACTCCAGAGGCCCCAGCAGCGCCGGTGCCATCACCGGATGTACAGGTGGCGTCACGACAAACATTAACTTTATTCCCCATCAAAAATCCCCTTTTTATTGTCACCCCAAGGGCACGGACTCGGGCACTGACCACTCGTGACATCCTTGCACCCAACCGCCCGAGATCTGAGTCCCCAGACGCTTGTGGGCCTGACATATACAGCGCAGTGCTGGAGCGTGTTATTGGCTTTTAGAAAGTGCGAGAAAGTGACAACCATCTCACAAGAAGGGCTTGTGACTAGAGATGAGCCGCCACCCCGGTGTTCGTGTTCGATTCGCCGAATCGACGGGGTGTTCGACGAATGTTCATCGAATGCTCGACGAACACCGTCGAACATCCCGGAACACGAAAAAACCGGGCTTGTGGGGCTGTTTCACTTCCACAATGTATATACATACATTGTGGAAGTGAAATAAAGTCAAATAAAGTGTAAAAAATAAAAAAATAATGTATGCTCACCTGTCCGCGGTCCACCGAAGCCTCCGGTATGGTCCTGTGTCTTCCAGGACCTGTGGTGACGTCAGTTCTCTCGGGAACTCCGGTCACATGACCGGAGTTCCGCGAGAACGTGACGTCACCACAGGTCCTGGAAGCACTGGACCTTGCCGGAAAGCTTAAAATAGATATTTTTATGTTTCGGAGCCTTTCTTTAAGTACCTTTTACTTAAAGAAAGGGTCCGAATCATAAAAATATCTATTTTACGCTTTCCGGCAAGGTCCTATTGCTTCCAGGACCTGTGGTGGCGTCACGTTCTCGCGGGAACTCTGGTCACGTGACCGGAGTTCCCGCAAGAACTGACACAGGAAGACACAGGACCATACCGGAGGCTTCGGTGGACCGCGGACAGGTGAGCATACATTATTTTTTTATTTTTAACACTTTATTTGAGTTCGGTAATGTTTATTTTGGCTCAAAATGTGGCAGATGCGGTTTTCTGACCACATCTGCCGCATTTTCGAACCAAAATCGAAAATGTTCGATATTCGCCGAATTTGAACCAAATTGTTCGAATTCGGCGAATGACACGAATAGCGCCAAAATCAACTCGAATTTGAGATTGGCGAACTATTCGAATCGAACATCGCTCATCTCTACTTGTGACCGAACATATTCTAAAAAAAAGTAAATAAAAATGTATGTGAACATGCTTATACTGTGTGTGGACCTGGCGAGGAACAGCACAAGAGGATTCTGTTGTGCCAGCAATCATCTTCAGTTTCTCTTCCTCCTCATTATCACACAAACTGCAATGAGAAAATTAGATGAGGTTGGGTGGGGTACTATCACTGTTTACTTTATTTTTCCATGTTCACATTGTCTACTTGCAAAGGTTCCTCTTTAATTGGAAGCAGCTAGTGTTTGAGTAGACATGGAAGCAGGATGGTTACCTTGATTATCGCATCATTGCCGTTCACCGTGTTGGTCAATTCCTCAGAGTTTTGTAGAACTTTAAATTTGCCAGAAATCCATGCCCACTTGTTGGTTCTTATGTGCAGAGGCTGACCGAAATACTGTTGGGCATGTTGCAGCTGATATTCAACTACTACCCTCTGCTACTCACAAAGCTATGCCAACATATCTAATGTGAGTTCCAGCGTGTGTTCACATTGCACACCAATTGGTGAGCTGGCACTTGCAAGTGCTGCAAGTACCTTTACAAGAAGCTCAGGCAAACCTGGATATGTTTTTAGAAACCGTTGAACCACTAAGTTGAGCACATGTGCCAGGCATAGTTTGTGCATGTGCTTGAAAAGCCTCTGATCTGCCACCAGGTTTTGGCCATTATCTCACATGATCATGCCTGATTGTAGGTTCTGTGGCAAAAACCAAAGATCTGTCTGGTCTCATATATCTCTCCACAACCCTTTGATGGTGTTCTGTTTCTCACCTAAACAAATTACTGAGTTAGTGCTGCAGTGCTTCCAGCTTGCGACTGATATGGATGATGTGCTCCAAGATGAAAGATCAGAGATGAAGAATAATGAGGAGTAAGTAGTTTAGGAGGTGGAGGACACTCCTTTGTATCTAAAGCCCACAATTCTTGGTGTTGAAAATGCATGTGGCATCCTATGGTTCGACTCGGTCCATGCCTCCACAAGTTTCCCCCATGTGCCATCAGGAAAATATTGCATCATGAGCCACAAGCACTTGTCCATGTGTTGATTATTGCATAGACCTTACCAGTAATTGCGTTGGTCAGGGCAGAGGAGATGTTATGGAACAAGTGCTGGTTTAAGTCTGGGATATCACTCAAGGAAAATAGTGGTGGCTGGGCACTGAGTACTAAGGGATAGCCACCACCATGAGGTTGTGGAAATTCTTGGTGTCCATAAAGTTAAACGCCAACATTTCCAGAGCAAGCAGTCTGGAAATGTGCCCATTTAATGTTTGGGCCTATTATGGGGTGGCTGGATATTTACGTTTGCATTCCAAAACCTGTGGTAGGTACTTCTGAATACTAATGGTACATGTGAATGTGCAAAGACAAGTGCAGGGCAGGAGCCATCCATGCATGCATCTAGGACAGATGATTGGCAAGCACAGGAGAAGAGGCAGTGGTGTCACCCACAGACACTTATTGTGGACCCAGGGTACTTTGTAGGGTGCTTTGATGACAGGTACTAGAGCATGCTGGTGGTGGTGAAACTAGTTTTAGTCAGGTGTTTGCTGATCTTGGCATAGCACAGGTCCTATATGAAACTCAATGACATGATGCGGTCGGCCAATCACAGTAATTTGAGTAAACAAAATGGCAACGACATTACTGTGTATTGCAGGCAATCACTGCATGTTGATTGGATGTCTAGCAGCTGCAAAGTATGCAGGGCGGGGACTCGAGCATGGTGTTCGAGCAACTGTGATACTCGATTGAGTAAGGTGCATACCCAAGCTCCCAATGTTTCATCGAATATCGAGTAGTGGCATGCACGCTTGCCCATCATTAACTGCTTCTCAATTGCCACCAGAATTTATGATAACGATTGATTGCCTACAATAATGGAAAACATTTTGGCTGCACTTACCAAACATGTTGGTATACTTTGGCTTTTTTTTACAGAAAGTGAAAAAAGAACAATTTGGACATGAACAGATGCACAAACAGAAAAATATTTGGGGACCAGTCAAGACGGCATAAGTGCTCTGTTTATGCATATTTGCCTTCTGGTTCCTATTGTCTTACTTTGGTTGCAGAAGTGTTTATGCAATGTGCTGTAGATGATAAAATATATGTGTTTCTTTGGAGGAGCTCACAGTCTCTCTGGTACAGCAGATGCATGGCCTACAGCTAAATGCCATATACACATCCCAATGTTAAGCGCTTTTCAGTAATATAATGTATGTAAGATTTAACTAAGATAACTAAACACAATATTTCACTCTCTGTAATGTTTAAAAAAAATCTGAACATTCATTTTATATTGCAATATATAATACATTTTTTCAGCTTTAACAATCAGGTGGCTTTAAGAAAATATCATGGTCGAATAGAATATAACATTTACATACAAGGTTCTATCCATATAAACTAGGGAACGCTCAAACCTTGCAGCCTTCTTAAAGGGAACCTAATCCCTCCAAATCACCCCCAACCCTATGAATACCTATCCCTCGACCATGAGAGATCATTAGTAGTGGTCTTTTTCTGTAAAAAATGTGTGGTGTAACATTGTCAAAAACAACATTATTCACTTACATAGCTGCGACTTCTTGTCCATGAATAAGTCTCACAGGGTGTTCCCTATGTAAGGGGAGAAAAGATATTGGCATATGCAAGGAGCACACCACAATATGATTGAATGTAAAAGAACAACAAAGTTTAATTAAACAACTGTGAGACATACAATATAAAATCACTTAAAATAAACATACAATAGACATGGGGCCCAACATTCCTCAAGACAGAATTTGCGAGGAAATAGTTTATGATAACAGAGGGGAATTACCACAATCACCAGTACAGATAACAAGTAATAGTAGATGGATTATACAATATGCAAAATCTATCTTGTGCAAAGAATATTCACTTATAAGGTACAAAGAGATTGTAGGATACTGTAAATAATATAGCAACCACTATACAAAGCAATATATACATATTGCACTATTCCCTAGTATGGTTGATAAATAGGGCGTTCCCTATGAGACTCTAAGCCCTCCTGAGCAGTTCATTATCACGCCCCGATGGGCATGATAAATAATACTAGTCCTCCTCGCCCTGTTGTATGGGCATAATAGCCGGTTTGACAGTATTTGCGTCACATCCGGTCATGGTGACGTCGGTACCCCCTCTAGGTGTACGCCGACCTCACCATGCACATTGCGCATGCGCAGCTTTTGACTTACACTTAAAGGGTGTACAGACGTCACCATGACCGGATGTGACGCAAATAGCGTCACACCGGCTATTACGCCCATACAGAAGAGCGAGGAGGACTAGTTTTATTTATCACGCCCCAATGAACTGCTCAGGAGGGCTTAGAGACTCATAGGGAACACCCTGTGAGACTTATTCATGGACAAGAAGTCACAGCAATGTAGGTGAATAATGTTGTTCTTGACAATGTTACACCACACATTTTTTACAGAAAGGGACCACTACTAATGATCTCTCATGGTGCAGGGACAGGTATTCCTAGGGTTGGGGGTGATTTGGAGGGGTCAGGTCCCAACTGAGGTATACAGCAGAAATATTTATATTACAACTATTCAAATTTTATGGTGCATAAAATGACAGTGTAGTATCTTTGGATACTCACTTATAGCTCGTGGGCAAAACTTGGACAGCAGACCCTTCTCCAGCTCTCACCATAGTTAACCAATGCCCAGTCAGCAACATGTAACGCCCCTGTCCATGCTTACTGGTCCAAGTGTCTGTGGTGAAATGCACCCTGTCACACACAGAGTTTCTCAAGGAAGCAGTGATGTTGTCTGTGACATGCTGGTGTAGCGCAGGCACTCCTTTCTTGGAGAAGTAGTGGCGACTGGGCATCTGGCACTGGGGCACTGCGATGGACATAAGGTCTCAAAAATCCTCTGTGTCCACCAGGCAGAAAGGCAGCATTTCTGAAGCCAAGAGCTTGCAGATGGTGAAGTTCAAGCGCTTAGCTTTCTCATGGGCTAGGAGGAAATGGCCTTTTACTTGTCCACATCTGAGGGACGTAGGGCCTGCTGCTGTGCTGAGACACAGTTGAGTATGGTGTCCTCGGGAAACTGCTGGTCTGGGAGGGAGATGCAGGCGAAGATGTAATGTTGCCTTCATTCAAAGGTGGTGCTCTTGATGTATGAGGAGCTCAACACCAGCAGCATTGTCCACTTGAAAACCAAGTGACGACCTGCCAATCTCACTGCCTGTTGCGGGTAAAGAGGTGGAAGGTGTACGTCCAAAAGCATGTGTGACAGCTGTCCCCACAGTCAGAGACGATGAAGAGCACACGGATGCACTTGATGGAGCAGACAGTGGTAGGCCCGCCCCGCTAGCCCACATTCTAGCACGGTGAGCTTCCCACTGCGACTTGTGCTTCATGGCCATGTGGTGGTTCATATATGAAGTACGCAAGCTAATGAGGCCCAAGCTAGGCAAAGCTTAGAGTCCATGCGAGCTGCAGAGCCAGCACGACTTCCGCTCAGAGGCTGAGTTGTGGCTGTGGATGCAGTTGCTGGCGTGCTTCCAGTGCTCCTTCCATGTCCAGGAAGGCACAACCTATCCTCGTCGTCAATAGCATCCTCCTCCACCTCCTGTGCTGACCTCATCGACTGGCTGACTGACTGTGGGTTGACAGTAAGTGGGATCTCCAACCTCATCATCATCCTCTGTGCTCTTACACCCCTCATCCTCAGAGACAACCTCTTCCTGCCTTGACTGATAACTTAATTTGTCAATCAAATCCGGTATCTGAGTCTCATCAGCATCATCGTCCTGGTGTCCACCAACACTATGTACTGTTAGGAAATGAGGGTCTGCATAAAGGTCAGAAGCTTCTTCATCTGGGCCTTGGTCTGACTCACAAAGCTTCTAGGCATCAGGGCAGATCATTAACACTAGGGATAAACGAATCTACTCGCTAGGACTCGTTACTCGGCGAGTAGTAAGGGACTCGCAGGACTCGGTACTCTGCGAGTTTCCCAGCGATTACTCGCACAGTAAACGAGTCCAATGCAAATCAATATCAATCCTAGTTTTGTCAGAGACGCTGACACCGTACAAAGTGTTATGACTGTTAATAAAGAATAAATATTATTAATAATTGTGGCCATCATGTCTCTAGGGGGTACCCACCCCCCCAGAGACATGCAACCCACTCAGTTGGGCATATAATGTGTTCATTACTCATGTACAGTAAGTCAGCTCCTGGCGGCTCTGTACATTTTTCTGAATGAAGCCGCGGCTTCACTGACAGCTGTGCACATACTATACGTAATGTACGTATAGTATGTGTGCTGTCCAGGGTCCTGAAGGCTTTTACAGTAGATCTATGGTGCTGCGCTGCCCATAGATCTACTGTAAATGCGTACAGGACCTCGGAGAGCGCACATACTATACGTACATTACGTATAGTATGTGCGCAGCTGTCAGTGAAGCCGTGGCTTCATTCAGAAAAATGTACAGAGCCGCCAGGAGTCGGCTTACTATACATGAGTAATTAACACATTATATGCCCACCTGAGTGGGTTGCATGTCTCTAAAGGGGGGCGGTCACCCCCTAGAGACATGATGGCCACAATTATTAATAATATTTATTCTTTTTTAACAGTGATAACACTTTGTTTATCCCGGCGGCATCCTGAGCAATTCGGTTACCAAATTGCGGGGCTTAGAGCCGCTCCGAAAACTGCAGCCTGCATGATTTTTCACGCAGGCTGCAGAGCCTGAGCCGGTAACCGGATTGCTTGTAAAGCAATTCGGTTTTTATAATGGGCTCCTATGAGGAGCGTTTTCTGCTCCGGTTTTGAGCTTTTTAAAAGCTCAAAACCGGATCAGGATTTGAAAATTAAACGCAGATGTGAACCTAGCCTAAAAAAATGGATTTCTTATTGAAAACAGTGGAAAAAACTCATTGGCATGTGTGACCCCAGCCTAAAAGAATGAACATCTGCACTTACTACAGAGCTTCTTTTAAAAGCTTAAGGTTTTCAAAGACACCAAGTGGTTAAAATAGGTAACCTAACAATTTTTCGGACTGCTGTCACTATGAAGTTTCAAACGTACTAGTCTGACTTAATACAATTACTGACTGAATGAGCAAGGACAGAGCGGCACTCACAGGAATCCAATTGCAGTTTTTCCCGGCTTTAGGGTGCGTTCACACACTGCGTATTTGCTGCGTGTTTTTATGCGAGCGCTCTTGCAGTTTTTGTAGCCAAAACCAGGAGTGGTTGATTAAAACCAGCAGTGGGTTAGTAAATACAGAAGTGGAGCACTTGTTTCTATTAGAATTTTCCCCTGACTGTTCCACTCCTGGTTTTGGCTACAAAAACTGCAAAAGCACTCATATAAAAATACGCAGCAAGAACGCAGTGTTTGAATGCACCCTTATTCAGCAATATGCATGGTTACAATGCAGGGAGGAAGGTCGGCAAGTGAACAGTCACAGTTTTGCGCTATATAGCGCTTCCACGGGTCCTGAATTTCTGGTATTCAAGAACCGTGTAAGCGCTATTATTCACAACCTGTGGAAGCGCCATATAGCACAAAACGGTGACCGTTGTCCTGCCGTCCCCCCTCACTGAATTGTAACCATGCATATTGCTAAGTAAGGCTAGGGTCACACTTGGATGATTCTACCTTTCCTGCGTTGGTTGCAGAAAACTTATAATCTTTTCCTCACTATGCAGCCTTTACGCGGGCTGCATAGCGGTGAATGTGGCCCCTAGCAGCCCGCTGTGTTCCCTGGATATCAGCTACGCAGCAGGCTGTGGGGAGTGCGATTTGCACGGAGCGCATCATGATGCTTTGCCCTCTGCATGGTGCAAATCGCACTCCCCGCAGCCCGCTGTGTAGCTGGTATCCAGGGAACACAGCGGTTTGCTAGAGGCCACGTTCACCGCTATTCAGCCTGTGTGAAGGCTGCGCAGTGAGGGAAAGATTCTAAGTTTTCTGCAAACAACGCAGGAAACTTAGAATCGTCCAAGTGTGACCCTAGCCTAAAGCAGTGAAAAACTGCAATTGGATTCCTGTGAGTGCCGCTCTGTCCTTGCTCATTTATCCACTACTTCATCTTGAAGCTGAGCAACACTGGATCCATACATCACCTCATCCATACTATTGCTGTGTGCTTCCCCAGGTCAGTGCCCGAATCCCTTCTAATTTTTTATACAATTACTGACTGACTTAATACAATTTCAACTTAAAGAGATGCTAGAAAATGAAACAACAATAACAAAAAATGCCAGTGTATCCAAACCTTTCTTCTGCCTGAAAAACTAGTAGACCTAGTGACCTAGTAGAGGTTTTGCTCGAAAATAATACCTAGCAATTTCTTTTGCAGCATGTTCGCCGTCCAGAAGACTAGGGCATGCTGCGGTGATTCATACCAGTTATTGCAGTACTGTAACCCACTACCCACCATCCAGCACCGGTGAACACCGCTGTATTTATTCTGACACCACACTCTGCTACCTGCCTCTGCTCCGTACATGTACAGTAAGCTGTTGACCACTCAGAGGCTAGTATTTGCCAGCCAATCAGAGGCCAGCAGCTAATGTCATTGCATGATATTACATGCAGTCCTCTGATTGGCCGGCAGCTGCTGGATTCTGATTGGCTTGCGGCTTACTGTACATCTATGGCAGCTGAATGAGGGAGCTGAGAATGGTGCTTGAATATATACAACACAGTGCAAACCGGAGGATTGGTGAGGAAAGGGGTGTGTCTTTGTGTTTGTGTGTAGGAGAGTACAGAATGTGAGGGTTTTTTTGCAGGTACCATAGCTAATGGGGATATTGGGGGCTGCATGGGGATGATGGGGACCACAAGGGGATGATGGGGATATTGGGAGCTGCATGAGGATAATGGGGGCTGCATGCAGATGATGGGGGCTGCAAGGGGATGATGAGGATATTGAGTGCTGCAAGAGGATGATGGGGGCTGCAAGGGGATGATGGGAATATTGGGGGCTACAAAGGGATGATGGGAGCTGGAAAAATAAGACATCCCCTTAAAAATAAGAGCTGGCACATCTTTGGGAACAAGAATTAATATAAGACACAGTCTTATATTTGGGGAAACAGGGTAGTTAAGGTAATCATACACAGACTAAATTTGGCCAAACCCAGAGATAAACAGGTTCAGCCAATAGTTGAATCACTGTCAGGGAGGCGAAGATCCAGCATGTCCGATTTCAGACTGTAGATCCTTTTGTTGTCTAAGATATGAGCACACCACCAGAAATGTCTAGTAGTGGCTCTCTCATAAAAGCCACAAGACTGGAGACGACTGAACCTTTTTAGGATTGGGTTCGGTTCGCCGAATCTCAAGATGTTTGACGAGTAGTTCGGTGAACAGTTCGCTGAACTTCTGATCCCCATTCAAATCAACGAGAAGCAAAATCAAAGGCATAGAATACACCTTCAAAGGGTCCCAAAAGTTATGAAACAAATCTCAAACCATTTTCAGTGGAGCCCTGCTGTTTTGGCACAGCTATTAGCTTCCTAGACTATTATTTACCAAGCCTCAGCACCAATGTCACCCTGCTTCCGAGCCTGCTCAATAACCAATCACAGGATGGAAGCAGTGAAAATGTCTTAGGTTAAAGTCAGGCTTAGCCCCATTAGCAACCAAACTGAAATCAGATCACTGTAAAAATAAATAATTTAAAAAATTGGCGTGTGGTTCTCCCCCTTAATTTAGATACCAGCCAAGATTAAGTGCATGACTGGGGGATGGTATTTTGTTCCTGGGGAGGCATATAATTATTGCCCCTCAACAGTGTAAGAATAGCATCCTGTAGCCACTCCAGAATATGGCACACTTATTAGAAGCACCACAATCTGGCGCTTTATCCTGGCTCTTTCCACTGCCCTGGTGTGGTGGAAAACAGGGTATTAAAAGGGGTTAATGACACATGAGTATTGACAGCTGTCATAAACACCTGGAAAACTTCTTTATTAGAAATAAAACACACAGACAACCCATTTTACCCATTTATAAAGCCCAAAGATACCCAATTCTGATGGTAACCCACACAGCTAAATATTTGGTGAAGTGCACTCAGCACGCTACATCACTATAACAGTATCATTTAGCTGTATGTATTTCCATGGAACTGCACCCTCCATTCCAGAGAGCGTGCAGCCATGCAGAATATTGCTTGCATGTCTGTCGCACAGTGTGGCTCCAGCCTCACACTGAGTCGTGGCTGTGAGAAGTGAAGTCAGACAGTTCATCTAATGAAATTTAAAAAAATATATATTTGAAAACAATTCTCCAAAAAATATTAAGCTCTCTTAGGCCCCTTTCACACCAGCGGTTTTGCGCTGATCGTGGCAGTTGCGGTGAAAAAACCGCAACTGCCGCGATTACCGCATAATGGCTGCACTTGCGGTTTACTTGTAGCAAGCCCCATACAATGTATATGCTGGCTTGCGGCAGGTGCGGCAAGTGCGGTATCGGCACTTGCGGCAGGTGCGGCAGCGAAAAAAAACGCGGCTGACCGCGTTTTTTTCACGGCCGCACTTGCGGCAAGTGCCGATACCGCACTTGCCGCACCTGCCGCAAGCCCGCATATACATTGTATGGGGCTTGCCGCAAGTAAACCGCAAGTGCAGCCGTTATGTGGTAATCAAGGCAGTTGCGGTTTTTTCACCGCAACTGCCGCGATCAACGCAAAACCGCTGATGTGAAAGCAGCCTTAAACAGATGTTTTAAGGACATTTTAAACTTCCTGGATATCACAGCTGCCATATCTGGCACTGTTTCCAAAATTCATATCCAGCAGGTGTTAAAACACCTGCAAACTCCAGGAAGCTTAACATATTTAATTTAAAGCTCCAACAAATACTTTAGCTTGATACAAGAGAAGAGAGTCTCCACAAATCTATGGAGACTTTGGCACTCTCTTCAATGGAGCATAGTTACCCGCTCCACTGCAAAGGTGCTATTGCTGCTGTCACTCAGGAGGGGGCGGCAATTTTTAAAATGCAAGGTGGGTTTTGCTGGCAAGGGGCGGCAAGGACCTTATATACCAGGACCAGAGAACATACCTCCCGGACCTTTTAGGATGCAGCACGGCAGAGAAAAAAGTTGGTTTCTCAGGTATGAGGGGAGCTGTGGGCACATAGAGAGGTTACAAAAACCTCAATTATATTATGTTTAATGGTGGGCACAGTTTAAAATGCCCAGAGGGGGTGACAGGTTCCCTATAATGCAGCAGCCAGGGTCTATCTAGTTAATCGTTACTCGGATGCTTCCGCTCTGTGCCAGTTATTGCATTGGCTGCCCATACATTATAGGATCCAATTCAAATTGCTTGTTCTCACCCACAAAGCTCTTCACAGCGCAGCACCTTGATACCTCTCAATCTTATTATTATTATTATTTATTTATATAGCGCCATTAGGTTCCATGGCGCTTTACATGAGGTTGAGGGAGACAAGAACAAGTACACTAAATCTAGGCGATCAGGACGTACAGGTACAGGAGGGGCAGGGACCCTGTCCACGAGGGCTCACAGTCTATGAGGGGTGGGTTAGGATACAGTAGGATGGGGGAATGTCAGGTATGGGGTGTTCGCCTGGGTCTCATGGCAGGTTGTAGGCTTGACGGAACAAGTGAGTCTTCAGGTGACACTTGAAGCTACTCAGGGTAGGAGAGTGTCTGACGTGTTCGGGTAGGGAGTTCCAGAGTAAGGCAGATGCCCGGGAGAAGTCCTGGACTCGGTTGTGCGAAGAGGTGATGAGGGGGGAGCAGAGGAGGAGTTCTTGGGAGGAGCGGAGGTTGCGTGAGGGTAGGTATCGGGAGACCAGGTCGGAGATGTATGGTGGAGCCAGGTTGTGTATGGCTTTGTACGCCATGGTTAGTGTTTTGAATTGGGATCTCTTGGAGACGGGGAGCCAGTGAAGGGCTTGGCAGAGGGGGGAGACAGGGGAGTAGCGGGAGGACATATAGATGAGTCGGGCAGCGGAGTTGAGGATAGACTGGAGAGGTGTGAGGGAGTTAGCCGGGAGGCCATTGAGAAGGAGGTTGCAGTAGTCAAGGCGGGAGATGATAAGAGCATGGATGAGTGTTTTAGCGGTGTCGTGGGTGAGGAAGGAGCGGATGCGTGAGATGTTCTTGAGCTGGAGCCGGAGGGATGTGGTGAGGGCCTCGATGTGGGGTTTGAAGGATAGGGAGGAGTCAAGGATTACCCCGAGGCATTTGGCTTGGGGGACTGGGGAGAGGGGGCAGTCGTTGACGCAGATGGATAGGTTGGGAGGTGGGGTGGAATTTCTTGGGGGGAAGACTATGAATTCAGTTTTGTCCATGTTGAGTTTAAGGAAGCGAGCAGAGAAGAAGGATGAGATGGCGGAAAGGCATTGAGGGATTTTCGAGAGTAGGGAGGTGATGTCGGGGCCGGACAGGTAGATTTGGGTGTCGTCGGCGTAGAGGTGGTACTGGAGGCCATGGGACTCGATGAGTTGCCCTAGGCCGAGAGTGTAAATGGAGAAAAGTAGGGGTCCCAGGACCGAACCTTGGGGGACTCCGACAGAAAGGGGGTAGGGTGAGGAGGAGGTGTGGGAGTGGGAGACGCTGAAGGTCCGGTCCGCTAGGTATGAGGAGATCCAGGAGAGGGCAAGGTGGGTGATGCCAAGGGATTCCAGGATCCTGAGAAGAAGGGAGTGGTCAACCGTGTCGAAGGCGGCAGACAGGTCAAGGAGTAGCAGGATGGAGTAGTAGTGTTTGTTCTTGGCGGTCAGTAGGTCGTTGGTGACTTTGGTCAGGGCTGTTTCGGTGGAATGGAGGGGTCGGAAGCCGGACTGTAGGCGGTTGAAGTGGGAGCACGAGGAGAGGTGAGAGGACAGTTCGGAGTGGACGTGTTGTTCAAGTAGCTTAGAGGCGAATGGGAGAAGAGATATGGGGCGATAGTTAGAGACAGAGGTATTGTCAAGTGAGGGTTTTTTTAGGATGGGCGTGATTAGGGCGTGTTTGAAGGCCGAGGGGAAGGTACCTTCATCTCTGTCTATCACTCTACCCCGTTCTCTTTGCTCTGGAAGTGACTTTAGACTAACATCTGCACTTATCTGAACCTCCCACTCCCGACTCCAAGATTTCTCCTGAGCTGCACAAATTCTCTGGAAAGCTGTGGTCACAGTTGACATGCGTTTTTTTAGTGCCTTTTAAAAACGCATGCTTTTTTACATGCGTTTTTCATGTCATCATGAGTTTTTTAAGGTGTCTGATGGCTCCCTGCGTTTTTGGCTCCGTTTTGGAATCTGCACCCAAAAATAGTGCATGTACTATTTTTTGGTGCGTTTTTTATAACATGGGCCCCTATGGAAAACGCATGCAAAAACGCATGTACAATTAGTACCTTTTAGTACCATTCAAAAACGCATGCGTTTCCCATAGGAGCCCATGTTAAAAAACGCATGCGTTTTCTAAAACGCATGCGTTTTTTTAACATGTGCTCCTATGGGAAACGCATGCGTTTTTGAATGGCACTAATTGTACATGCGTTTTTGCATGCGTTTCCCTTAAGGCCCCATATTAAAAAACGCATGCGTTTTTGGAAAAGCACCAAAAACGCATGGGACTGTCACACATGCTTTTATGCTATTAGGGCATGGTTTTTAACATGGGGGCCTATGGGTGCGTTTTTTACATGCGTTTTTGAAAACACAGGTCTCCAAAAACGCATGTGAAAAATGCTACTGTGACCCCAGCCGAACACTGCACTCCAAGAAATTAGGACTATTCAGAATTTACATAGTTTTAAAGTTTTAAGGAACACTGCACACTCGAAAGTTTTTTTTTCCAACGATTCCCACACAACATCATAGTACCCCAATACATACATTCATTTGACTCCTAATCAGGGTAATTCACTAGAGAACTATAACCCCCACTAGTCACCACTAGAATAGTTAACATACACCACTAGGTTAGGTGACATAATCCACAACAGAACGCTGGACGAGCCACGCACGCGCATTGCGACCGCTCTATAATGACGGGTACATAGTTACTATCTCTAGGGAAGCGGCGCTCACTGAGCACGCGCGAAACACGGCGTCACTTCCGGTCAGCTGACCGGGAAGGGCGGATAAAGAGCCGCGACTCCCCGCACACTACCATTCCCAGCCAAGGCGCAGGAAGCGCTGGCGGAGCCCGGAGCAGGAGGCAAGCCCACTGAACCACCAATGAGACCCACCATAAGCTAAGTACAATATAGATTACCTCTTAACACCATGCATATTCTCCCATCATTAGGGACATAACCCATCCACAGGGCCATTCCTGGAAAGGTGCATTACCTGGGGGCACAGACCGGAATAAGACATCCCCACTGAGACATATATAATATATGCATCTCTAAAGGTAACTACCCTAACATCTGAAACCAGATGATGACATATCCCCTACATTTACTATGAAGTAATTTATTGACAGAAACCATCACCACCAGAGAATAACAAAAGCACCGACTAGCCAACACAGGACCTGTGAGTTCCCTAGGTGCAATTTATCCCTATATATAAAATAAGACAGGTAACATTTATATCTATCTTTACACTGATTATACACCATTAATAAATAAGATCTTCATTCTCCAACCACATATAGTTTCTCATTAACCACTTAGAACCTCACTTCATCCTTTTGGATTACTTATGGAAAAACCTCTGTAACATACACTTCAAACTATATGACAGATCTATGTAACTCATTGAGTGTTGAACACACACAACACTGAAACTGTATGTAAATTTTTGTAGATTTTTGTAAATATTGTACATTCACTGCACTGTTCTTGTTTTTCACAGCGATACTTTGATAAAGACCACGGGACGTGGTCGAAACGTCAGTCTTATCGCAAAACTGTCTTTATGCACCAAAAATAAACACAAAACTTCACTTTGAAAAAAAACTTTGGAGTGTGCAGTGTTCCTTAAAACCGGGACCCACCGGGACCCAAGGGCCTCCTACACTAGCACCTCCACTACATGCAACAGGTGTGCACGCCAATCACTATTGCTACTTTACATAGTTTTAGGCACACACTAAAAACACATCTTTTAAGGGTGGCCTATCACATTCCCTAATCATAGTCCTTTATACTAGTGCATCTCAATAAATTAGAATATCATCAAAAATGTATGTGATATTGTCATGTTTCAGGGCATTTCTGGAAGCCTTGAAACACATTGACTATTAAATCAATATTATATTCACCCTTTGATGACTCATGCAAAATGGCAGTGAAGTTTTTAACCCTTCATCCTCTCTACTTTAATTTTTTTGAAATAATGACCTTTGGGTTTTCATTGGCTGTAAGCTATAATCATCAACATTAACAGATACAATAACTCTTCAAAATTATCACTCTGTTTGTAATGTCTCTATATAATATATGCACTTCACTTTTTGTATTGAATTATTGAAATAAATTCACTTTTTTAAGATATTCTAATTCATTGAGATGCGCTAGTATTTAACCTATTCACTATTTCTCTTAACATAAGCACATACACATGTGCATACACAGACACGTACATACACACAGTATAATTTCCCCACACACACACACAGATACACACCCACACATACACATATACACAAGCACATACACATGCACATACACACCCGCATATACACACACGCACATACATATGCACAAAGACAGGGATCGTCGAACAGTGTGCTGCCTACCGGGCGCTCGAGTCCGGCACATCGCTGATCGGGTTGACAGATTACTGGGTGGGGCTGGTGAGGACCCAGCGGTCATGGTGCACATTGGCACAAATGACAAAGTTAGAGGTAAGTGGAAGGTCCTTAAAGATGATTTCAGGGAATTAGGCTGCAAGCTTAAGGCAAGGACCTCCAAGGTAGTATTCTCTGAAATACTGCCTGTACCACGTGCCACACCAGAGAGGCAAAGGGAGATTAGGGAGATAAATAAGTGGCTCAGGAATTGGTGTAGGAAGGAGGGGTTTGGGTTCCTGGAGAACTGGGCCGACTTCTCTATTGGCTACAGGTTCTATGCTAGGGACGGGCTGCACCTCAATGGGGAGGGTGCAGCTGTGCTGGGGGAGAAAATGGCTAGAAGGTTGGAGGAGTGTTTAAACTAGGGATTGGGGGGGAGGGTATTCATTGTATAGGAGGGGAACATAGTGTAAACAGTAACCTGGGCACAAGTAATAAAATTGGGGGTGGCATGGGAAATGGGGTTAGAACAGTCAATCTAGTAGGAAGGAATAGAGGTAAAGAGAGATGCATAAAGTGCATGTTCACTAATGCCAGAAGCCTCACCAACAAAATGGAGGAATTAGAATTGATTTTATTGGAAAATAATTATGACATGGTGGGGATTTCAGAGACTTGGCTGGACGAGAGCCATGACTGGGCTGTTAATTTACAGGGCTATTGTCTGTTCAGAAATGACCGTACAAATAGGCGAGGAGGAGGTGTATGTTTATACGTAAAATCATCCTTAAAACCCATCCTGCGTGATAATATAGGTGAATCTAATGGAAATGTAGAGTCCCTGTGGGTGGAGATAAGGGGAGGGGGAAAAAATAATAAATTACTGATAGGGGTTTGTTATAAGTCCCCAACAATGATGGAAGTGGAGGAGAATATCCTCATAAAGCAAATAGATGAAGCAGCGATTCAGGGAGAAGTCATTATTATGGGGGACTTCAACTACCCTGAAATACATTGGGGATCAGAAACCTGCAGTTCCAGCAAAGGTAATAAGTTTTTGAAAACTATGAGAGACAATTTCCTTTCACAACTGGTTCAGGACCCAACAAGAAGGGGGGCACTGCTGGACCTAATATTAACCAACAGGCCGGACCGCATATCAAATATACGGGTTGGAGGTCACTTGGGTAATAGTGATCATAACTTAATAAGCTTTCAAGTATCCTTTACTAAGACGTGTAGTAGAGGGGCTACAAGGACACTAAACTTCAGGAAGGCAAATTTCCAACGGTTGAGAGATGATCTTAGTGCAATAAACTGGGACGATGTCCTGAGACATAAAAGTACACAACACAAATGGGAGATGTTTATTAGCATCCTGAATAGGACCTGTGCACAATATATACCCTATGGGAATAAGCATGCTAGAAATAGGAGGAAACCACTATGGCTAAATAAAGTGGTAAGAAGTGCAATATGTGACAAAAAGAAAGCATTTAGGGAATTAAAGAGAGTAGGTAGTGATGAAGCATTAAATAAATACAGAAAATTAAATAACATTTGTAAAAAGCAAATCAAGGCAGCAAAGATTGAGACAGAGAGACTCATTGCCAGAGAAAGTAAAAAGAATCCCAAAATATTTTTTAACTACATAAATAGTAAGAAACTAAAAAATGATGGTGTTGGCCCCTTTAAAAATAGTCTGGGTGAAATGGTGGATGAGGATGAGGAAAAAGCCTATATGCTAAATGACTTTTTTTCAACAGTATTTACACAAGAAAATCCCATGACAGACAATATGATCAGTGATAACAAAAAGTCTCAATTAAATGTCACCTGCTTAACCCAAGAGGAAGTACGGCATCGTCTAAAAATCACTAAAATTGACAAATCCCCAGGCCCAGATGGGATACACCCCAGAGTGCTGCAGGAATTAAGTACTGTCATAGATAGACCATTATTTTTAATATTTAAAGATTCCATAATAACAGGGTCTGTACCGCAGGACTGGCGTATAGCAAATGTGGTGCCAATATTCAAAAAGGGGACAAAAACTGAACTTGGAAATTATAGGCCAGTAAGCTTAACCTCTACTGTGGGTAAAATCCTTGAGGGTTTTCTAAGAGATGCTATACTGGAGTATCTGAAGAAAAATAACCTCATGACCCATTATCAACATGGTTTTACGAGGGACCGTTCCTGTCAAACTAATCTGATAAGCTTCTATGAAGAAGTAAGTTCTGGACTGGACCAAGGAAATGCAGTGGATGTGGTGTATATGGACTTTTCAAAAGCTTTTGATACGGTGCCACACAAAAGGTTGATACATAAAATGAGGGCAATGGGGATAGGGGAAAATATGTGTAAGTGGGTTAAGAACTGGCTTAGAGATAGGAAACAAAGGGTGGTTATTAATGGAACACACTCAGAATGGGTCACAGTTAACAGTGGGGTACCACAGGGTCAGTGTTGGGCCCGCTTCTATTTAATATATTTATTAATGATCTTGTAGGGGGCATACAGAGTAGAATCTCAATATTTGCAGATGACACTAAACTCTGCAGGGTAATCAATACAGAGGAGGACAATCTTATATTACAGGAGGATTTATGTAAACTAGAAGCTTGGGCTGCTAAATGGCAAATGCGCTTTAATGGGGATAAATGTAAAGTTATGCACTTGGGCAGAGGAAACAAAAGGTATAATTATGTGCTTAATTGTAAAACACTGGGCAAAACTGTCACTGAAAAAGACCTGGGTGTATGGGTAGATGACAAACTCACATTTAGTGGCCAGTGTCAGGCAGCTGCTGCAAAGGCAAATAAAATAATGGGATGCATTAAAAGAGGCATTGATGCTCATGAGGAGAACATAATTTTACCTCTATACAAGTCACTAGTGCGACCACACTTAGAATACTGTGTACAATTCTGGTCTCCGGTGTATAAGAAAGACATAGCTGAACTAGATTTTTATGATCTTATGAATATTACTGAATAAATTTTGAATATTGGAGAAGTGTCCGGTGCCGGATCCATTACTACATATAATCTTCTTGGACGTACGGGACGTCTCCTTCTGGCACCATCCGGTCCATTGGAATTTGGTGAGCACGAATAAACCCCCTACCCTTTCCTCCCTCAAAAATAGCTGAACTAGAGTGGGTCCAGAGAAGAGCGACAAAAGTCATTAGAGGACTAAGGGGTCTGCAATACCAAGACAGGTTATTAAACTTGGGGTTATTTAGCTTGGAAAAATGAAGGCTTAGGGGTGATCTTATAATAATGTATAAATATATGAGGGGACAGTACAGAGACCTTTCTAATGATCTCTTTACTCTTAGGCCTGAGACTGGGACAAGGGGGCATCCTCTACGTCTGGAGGAAAGAAGGTTTAATCATAATCACAGACGCGGATTCTTTACTGTAAGAGCAGTGAGACTATGGAACTCTCTGCCACATGCTGTTGTAATGAGTGAGTCACTACTAACATTTAAGAAGGGCCTGGATGCCTTTCTTGAAAACTATAATATTACCGGTTATATATACTAGATTCTTTGATAGGGCGTTGATCCAGGGAATTAGTCTGATTGCCGTATCTGGAGTCAGGAAGGAATTTTTTTCCCCCAATATGGAGCTTAGTGTTGCCACATGGGGTTTTTTTTGCCTTCCTCTGGATCAACATGTTAGGCTATGGGTTGAACTAGATGGACTTAAAGTCTTCCTTCAACCTTAAAAACTATGTTACTATGTTACTATGTTACATACATACACTCACATACATACATGCAAGCACACACATAAGCACAAGCACGCATACGCACACACATACACAGACACATACAAACACACAGTATAATCACCCCACACACACGCACATACACACACGCACATACACATATACACACAAGCACACACATACATGCAAACATGTACATAAACACACAAGCATGCACATACACACGCAAGCACACACATACACACACATATGCACATACACACGCAAGCATGCACATACAAATGTGCATACACACATATACACACATATGCACACATACACACATGCATATACATACACATACACTCGCACATATACACAAACACGCATACACACGTGCATACCCAAACATGCATATACACACAGTAGAATGTCCCCACACACATACACACGCAGATACGCACATACCTACACATACACACAAACACGCATACACACATGTGCAAACACATATGCAGATACACTTATGCATGCACACACATACATACACATGCATACACAAACATACATAGATACAGATACACATATACACACAGATACACACAAACACGCATACATGCACACACATACTCACAAACATGCATACACACATGCATGTATATATAAATATGCACATACATACATGAGTATATAGTTGTGCATACA
Source organism: Allobates femoralis (assembly GCA_033576535.1). Taxonomy (NCBI): domain Eukaryota; kingdom Metazoa; phylum Chordata; class Amphibia; order Anura; family Aromobatidae; genus Allobates; species Allobates femoralis. The sequence continues at coordinate 188,867,765 of JARQOC010000005.1, forward strand.
CACACACATGCGCATTCACCCACACCCACATACATGTGCATACATTCACACACATATATGCACATACACACGCACATGCACATACATGTACACTAGTGATGGGTGAGTCCTAAATTACTCGCAATCGCTTGACACTAGCGAGTCCGAGCCCGGAACTCGCTACTCGTTGCGAGTCTAGCGAGTCCAATGTTAATGAACGGGGAAGCGAGTAATAGCGAGTAATGTGCGATTTAAAAATCACAGATGTGTCTCGGAAAGCGCTCGCATTGCCGTGTTGGAAACCCCACTCGCAACTGTATTTTGCTGCTGTCTCCGAGGCCAAACTCGCATGTGTTTGTCTTATTTGGCGCCGATGAGGCGAGGCAAGCGATTTTCTCCAGCACACCCCATGCTTTTAGCAAACAGGAAATAAGCCGACTCGAGCTGCCAGACGCGCACACACACAGAGCAAGCATGGCCCGTGTCAACACGCTGCAGTTATTTGACCTGGTGGAGGCTCGGACCCTGCTTTGGCTGCCCACTGACCCTGCCTATGGGGATAACATCCAGCGGACTACAGCCTGGAGGGAGGTCGCTCAAGTCATGTTCCCTGCATTCCATCCCAGTGGCCAGGATGCACAGAGCAATATGGGTAAGTTAAATGTGTTCTCACGTTATATTGCATTTACCGTATATACTTGTGTATAAGCCGACCTGTGTATAAGCCGACCCCCCTACTTTTTCCCCCCAAAACTGGGAAAACATATTGACCGCCATACTGGTATACAGCGGCTATCACTGGTAAACAGCCCCCCAGCAGAGTATACAGCTCCACCAGCAGAGTATACAGGTCCCCCAGTGGGTATACATGCCCCCCATATTAGGGTATACAGGGCCCTCAGTGGGTATACAGGCCCCCCAGCAGTGGGTATACAAGGCCCCCAGTGGGTATACGGGCCCCCCAGCAGTGGGTATACAGGGCCCCCGCTGGTATACAGGGCCCCCATAGTAGGGTATACAGGGCCCTCAATGTGTTATTGTGCGCTGTCTCATGGTTGCCTATATTTGGATGGGGTCACAATAGTACACTTAGTTTATGGGCTGGTCCTCCTGGCTCTGAAGGCCAGGGGGTTGGGTGTATATAAATACCACTAATGAGCGGAGTCTGGTGCCCGCACTATTACATTCTCTATGCGTTGACATGTGCCCTGCCTCATTTGTGATTGTGGCCACGTGAGCTCAATGTCCGTAATGCTGTTGATGATGTTCCACACTGTCGTGTCACTGTGCCTTGTATACACATTACACACACAACATGAATAAAATGTTATTGTTGATTTGTACACATACTTTTAGTATTTCAAATGTTACAGAGGTCTAAACCCGGTTTGAAATCATTTCACAGTTGACGTGCTTATCAAACGGTGGAGGAGCTGTCGGGATGAGCACAAAAGGCAACACCGTAAGATCTTGGAGGGGGGACCGGAAGCTGATCCAGGGCCGATATATCGCCACTACGACCGGTTGTCCTTCCTTGAACCGGTGGTCCGTATGCCAAGGCATGTGTCTGCTGCACTGTTGTGTACTATTGTTATTATTATTTATTTATATAGCGCCATTAGGTTCCATGGCACTTTACATGAGGATAAGGGTTAACGACAAAAAACAGTACATGAAGACAATCAGGTCATACAGGTACAAGAGGAGAGGACCCTGTCCACGAGGGCACACAGTCTACGAATGAAGCTCTATAATGAGTGTGGTGGTTTACATACCCACACTGGGGTTTGTTTCTGCCATGGTGCAACAGAATTCTATTACCTTTGGCAATGATCCAGGACATACACATTTATAGCCACATTGTGACGTTGGGACAAATAAGCAATGTTCTACAGGGTGGGCAGACACAATGTTCCGTGACCTCACAATTAGCTATTATTGTTGGCATGTTTGTGGAACAAAGCCATGTTCTTCCCTGCAATGGCCTCTAAGGTGTGTGGCCTTGTCTGGTTTGCCTGTCATAAGCCTCATTTGTATCAGTTCCTAATGGCCTCGACTTGCATAAGGGCCACATACATTCCTACACGTTTAGTTGTGGGTGTTTTTTTCAGCTAAATAACGTTGCAAGGATATACCCCTTTTGCACTAAACTGTTTGTACACCATCCCAGATTGTTGACACAGTCACACACATTTGAGGACATACCCTGTATCACTACAAATACGTGTGGGTGAGTTTTCCCATGGGTATATTTGGGGCTGCAAGGTGATGGTGTAGATATTAGGGCCCACATGTGAATTTTTTTTTTTCGTTCACTGATGGCCACATTACGAATCCTCCGGAAAACATAGTGTATTAATGCTGTATAAAATCAAACTAAAGGGGGCCATATTTTAAGTGCAACAGGCTTTTATGTCCAAGATCCTTTAGGAAACCCAAGGTTTGCCCTTGCTGCGTCCAGTTTTTTGTTCGGCCCCATTGGAATAACTGTAAAACTGTCCATCTGTGCATACCACCTTGTTTGGCACCAACGATGTGTGGCCTGCTGCTCAAAAACAACCCCATACTCTATGTCCATTACAGTCGTTTCAAAATACAAGCCATCTGTTTTGTGTGTTTTATTTACCAGGACATTCCTGATTAGCATACATGGCAGCAAAATGGAGTGTAGGCCACTAACGCCGAATGCTCATGTGTCATCTATGCTGCAGGACTCCATTTCCTGTCTTGCTCATCTGCCCTATAGATCTGGGTTATGTGCTTTCTGACCAAGGCCGCCTCACAGTGTAAGGCTGTAGCTTTGTCCACATAAAGTTTCAACAAAAAGTCAAAGCAATAGTTGTGGCCACTAATATGTCTTCAAGTGCCTAAATTTTTAAATTTCTAATGTAATGGCAAAAAATCGAGGACCAACACTACCCACACATAGAATATTGGTTGAGGCATGAGCCAAAATGTCCTTAATGTATTTGCTGCAATTCCATCTTAAGGCCAACAATGAAAAGACACAGAATACACAGATACACTGAGTCAAAAAAGCGTGCACATTTTATGTTTGGCCTATGGTTTTGTTTCCAAACGCAACCCATTCACCAAATTTTTTTTGTATTTACCCACAGAGCTGCTCACTACCACAGGCGGCGTGCTAACCCGCCAGCACAGCTGCCTGAAGAGGCGAGGGAGGCTCCTGAACCACCACCACTTGGAGTGGAGGAGGAAGGAGTACCACCACCACTACCACCACCACCTTTGGGGCATGGCCGGCCACAAGATGAGGAGGTTGAAGGGCCACAACAACGGTCTCCCCACCAAAACCAACCTCCGGCAGTGGACGAAGCTGGATGGCCAACTGGCAGCAGTGTGGGGAGTCACCAGAACCCCAGCAGCCATGCTCAGATCCCGGGGGCACCTAATGACCACCTTGGACAATATGATGCTGACTTTGCCCGCAGTCTCATACCTTTTCTGGCTCTCATTCCATTGGAAAGACGACTGCGGGCAAGGTCAGCAATCCACATTGTCCTTGATACTTGTCGGCCCCCAAACCACCCTGGCCAGGTATTTACTTATTTGGAGGGGTGGCAGCAGTCGAGCTCCAACAGGCTAGACAGGCCCACACCCCGGGACAGCTATGTGCCCACCCAGAGGCCTATACAACATTTGTGGCCACCCAACATGGACCTCCCAACCCAAGGCCATTTCGAGACACCGGCCCAGATGACCCACCCTACAGGGTTACAATCAGTGGGGGAGGCTATCCATGGGGCCCAGGACTTCCTCCAGGACCAGGGTGATGGTGGCCCGGTAGAGGCTACCCCACACAATCAGCCCACCTACCACCAGCTGTAGGGTCAACATTTTTGTTTTTTTTGTTTTTTTGTTATCCAAAAAGTGCATTGCACAATTTCTTTTTGTTTTTTTCTGTTTTATTTGTTTGGTTTTTTTGCGTTTGTGAGCTTTCTAAAAGCTATCTGACATCTTTGCCATTAAGGCGTGATAATACACATTTTGAAAAAACTGCTTTGTGTCTTGTCTTTTTTCAAGGAATGGATATGTAGGTTGTTTTGTGGGTGGGCTTAAAGCTATCATCATTAGCAAGTACTTTACGGCCCGCATGGCGCATGAAGGCACCTTGGTTAGTATGTGTAAAATCATGACTCCACATACAAATGTTACTGACAAATAAATAGTGCCTGTGTTTGGGGGGGTTACTTAATGACTCGCTATGGCAACAACACTAGGAACACAGATGCGAGAGGCTGGGACGTCTACTTGCAACACAGCGCGTCTACGCGTTATCTCCATAGCGTACAGTGGGACCCTTCTCCAGGCTCCAGCAGGATCATAGTACAAGCAACGTCCACGATGCAGGCATAGGCTTGTCGCCTCAAAAAATTAGCTCAAAGGGCTTAATAAACTCTTTTTAGAAATAGAGGAGGGCGCGTGGCCCATACTATAATCTTGCTTGTCCTGAGAGCATAGTACAAGCAACGTCCACGATGCAGGCATAGGCTTGTTGCCTCAAAAAATTAGCTCAAAGGGTTTAATAAACTCTTTTTAGAAATAGAAGAGGGCGCGTGGCCCATACTATAATCTTGCTTGTCCTGGGAGCATAGTACAAGCAATGTCCACGATGCAGGCATAGGCTTGTTGCCTCAAAAAATTAGCTCAAAGGGCTTAATAAACTCTTTTTAGAAATAGAGGAGGGCGCGTGGCCCATACTATATTCTTGCTTGTCCTGAGAGCATAGTACAAGCAACGTCCACGATGCAGGCATAGTCTTGTTGCCTAAAAAAATTAGCTCAAAGGGCTTAACAAACTCTTTTTAGAAATAGAGGAGAACGCGTGGCCCATATTATATTCTTGCTTGTCCTGAGAGCATAGTACAAGCAACGTCCACGATGCAGGCATAGGCTTGTTGCCTCAAAAAATTAGCTCAAAGGGCTTAATAAACTCTTTTTAGAAATAGAGGAGGGCGCGTGGCCCATACTATATTCTTGCTTGTCCTGAGAGCATAGTACAAGCAACGTCCACGATGCAGGCATAGTCTTGTTGCCTAAAAAAATTAGCTCAAAGGGCTTAACAAACTCTTTTTAGAAATAGAGGAGGGCGCGTGGCCCATACTATATTCTTGCTTGTCCTGAGAGCATAGTACAAGCAACGTCCACGATGCAGGCATAGGCTTGTTGCCTCAAAAAATTAGCTCAAAGGGCTTTATAAACTCTTTTTAGAAATAGAGGAGGGCGCGTGGCCCATACTATATTCTTGCTTGTCCTGAGAGCATAGTACAAGCAACGTCCACGATGCAGGCATAGGCTTGTTGCCTCAAAAAATTAGCCCAAGGGGCTGTATTGTATTTAAATAAAAAAAAAAAATGAAAAATGCTCACAAGCGGATGCACTTGTAAAGTAAAATGATTTTTACTGATTGCGTAGTTTTGTTATCATGCAGCAAATGTTGCATGAACATGAGTTATCACATCGTCTGAGCTGAGGGAGATGCTGATACTTCCTGTCTTAAAAGGGCATAAAGTTAAAAGCGCAATATTCCAATCATATTAATTATGATTAGGTTACTCTACATTTGAGTACTGTCGTCTGGGGGGCTTGCGAACTGTGATGATATCCAGTCCTTGTTGAACTTAATGAGAGTCAGCCTGTCGGCATTTTCAGTAGTAAGCCGAGACCTTCTATCAGTGACTATACCCCCAGCGGCACTGAAAACACGCTCTGATGTCACACTAGCAGCTGGGCAGGCCAGCACCTCCAAGGCATACAAAGAGAGCTCTGTCCAAGTGTGAAGCTTGGAAACCCAGTAATTAAAGGGTACAGAAGGGTCGGTTAGGAAGCTGGTACTGTCACTGACATACTCGTTCACCATGTTGGACAATTGTTGTCTCCTAGTCAAGGTGATCGTAGGCATGATCCGTTGTTGATCGGAAGGTCTGTTGAACATCGCCCAGTTGGTGGACATCTTACCCCCACCTCTTCTTGACATTGATGACGTTTGTGTCCCAACCAAAGGCTGCTGTTGCAAAGAGCTGGTTCTTCAGGGTATAGCGGAGTCAGACGGTGATACGGACATCAAATTGTCAACAAACACACTCTTGAAAAAATCCATCGTTAAGCCCCTGGGTGACTGCAACAGCAGCAACGGAAATTTGTCTTTGTACCGTCGGTCCAAAAAGGTTGACAACCAGTAGAGGTTGCTGGCATAGATGTGAATGACGCGTGGATCTTGGGAGAGGCATTGAGACATTACGTCAGCCATGTGTGCTAAGCTGCAAAGACTTATTTCCTCGGTTACAACAGAATGAGGATCACTACGCATCATGGCCTCTAAATTGATCTCCGCCTCCTCCTCTTCAGCCCACCCATGCTGTACCGACATAAACGTAGGGTTGGGAGTACCATCAGGGTTCACATCAGTACCACAGAAAAATTAATCTTCTTCATCATCACCCTCATCACCTTCTTCTTCCAGACCCAATGTAGCCTGCTGATATTGGCTTGGCTGGCTAGGATCAGCGATGTTAAATTCTGGCTCCATAGCCATCCGCTGGGCCCTCAAAGATTCTGTTTTCATATTCAGGAGCGATTCTTTAAGCAAACAGAGCATGGGGATGGTGAGACTGATAATGGACTGATCACCGCTGACAAGTTTGGTGCAGTATTCAAAGTTCTGCAGCAACTCGCAAAGATCAGCGATCCAGACCCACTCGAAAGTACTATTGTGTCTGGTCTGACTTCCATGGTGACAGGCATGTTGCAGCTGATATTCCGCTATTGCCCTCTGCTGCTCATTAAACCATTCCAACATATGGAATGTTGAGTTCCATCACGTGGGCATGTCGCAAATTAGTCGGTGTTTAGGCAAATTTAATTTGTTTTGAAGGGCTGAAAGACTTCCAACTGCTGTGTACGAATGTCTAAAATGGGCGCAAATTCGCCTCACCTTCTCCAGTAGGTCAGATAACTCGGGGTATATTTTCAGGAATTTCTGAACTATTAGGTTCAGCACGTGAGCCAGGCAAGGCACGTGTACAAGGTTACCGTGCTTTAGTGTCGCCACTAGGTTTCGTCCGTTATTGCTGACAACAAGACATGGTTGTAGTTGCAGTGGGGCCAGCCACCCATCAGTCTGTTGCTTAAGACCTTTCCACAGCTCAGTTGCAGTGTGAGGTGTGTCACCTAGACAGATAAGCTTCAGAAGAGCCTGTTGTCGCCTTGCTGAAGCACTACTGCAAAGCTCCCAACTTGGACGTGATGGTGCGGGCAGCTCAGCAGTGGACAAAGAAGTTGCAGTAGCAGATTGTGTACTGGACATATATGATGAGGCAGCCACCCGGAATGATTTTGTGCCCGCTATTCGTGGAGTAGGTAGTATCTCAGATGGTCCACTTTGAGAAGTTGGGACACTGTCCACCAGGTTGATCCAGTGAGCCGTTACTGAGATGTATCTGCCCTGTCCACAACTACTTGTCCACGTGTCCGTTGTTAGGTGGACTTTGGCGGTTACAGCATTTGTTAGTGCACGCTTTAAGTTGTTAACAACGTGCTGGTGTAACGCGGGGACGGAACTACGTGAGAAAAAGTAGCGGCTGGGTACAGAGTATCATGGTGCTGCCACAGCCAAGAACTCCCGAAAAGACTCTGTACCCACAAGCCTAAACAGCAGCATTTCCACAGCTAACAACTCTGCAATTTTTGCAGTCACTTTTTGGGAAAATGGGTGTGTCGATTGGTACTTCCGCTGCCTTTCATACAGCTGTGGCACAGACAACTGGACGTTTGGCGCACACTGACCAGTGGCTTGACTACTGTCATGTCTCTCTTGTACCGCAGCTTGGGAGGAGTACGTTTGAGCAGGAGCTGATGCCTGAATACTAGATGGTGAAGGATGGATCTGAGGTGGCCTGGAAGTGTTGGGATCAGAATTGGGTGCTTAACAGACATATGCTTACGCATACTGCTGGTGCTCATGTTTCCTTTTCCCAGGCCTCTGCTTAGCCTTGCATGGCAGATGTTACAGATGACCATATTTGGTACAGATGTGGCATCCTTAAAAAATTGCCACACAATGGCTTTTCGTCCTTTATGTTGAATTGGAGGCAGTGGAGGATGACTCTGTACAACACCAACTGTTGACACAGTTTGGGCAACTGTGTTTACAGTTTGTGCAATAGTTGGTACAGTTTGTGCAACAGTTGACACAATTTGGGCAACTGTTGTCACAGTTTGTGTTCTGGAGAAAGGAGTAAGCCTTGATGCTTTTGGCGGTGGTACATAGCCACTTTCCTCCTCCTGGCTGCTCTGTTGGCTATGCATGCCAAGAGTCCATGTAGGATCTGTGGTCTCATCATCCACGCCTTCCTCTTCAAAGTCTTCTGGATAACGTGACTGAGCAGGCTGGCCAGTTGAGATGTGTGTCTCATCATCATCATCATCATCCACCTCCTGAGATGCTGTATGCCTTTGGTGAAAGTGGCTTTCTTCAGTACGAGGTGCTTCAAAACTTTGGCCATGAATAGACATTACAAAAACAAGAAACGGACAGCGCCACAGACCTTTGGATGGTGCAAATTTTCTTTGTTTCCTTTATTCCATGGTCACATACAAGCGACGTTTCGACCACTCCTGTGGTCTTTATCAAGCTTGATAAAGACCACAGGAGTGGTCGAAACGTCGCTTGTATATGACCATGGAATAAAGGAAACAAAGAAAATTTGCACCATCCAAAGGTCTGTGGCGCTGTCCGTTTCTTGTTTTGATATCTGGTTATGATCCGGATTTGGACTCTCCGGTTTTGGACGTGCGTCCAGGTGCAGGCTAGAGGAACATATGGCCTAGCATACAAACCCCATGTGCTCTGACCAATTATCTTATATATGAATAGACATTACGTCTTCTTGAAGTATCTCGTCAGGCAGTGACAAAGAAAGGCCAGATGCAATCGAGGGCTGATAAGAACCAAATAAATCATCGGAGTGACCAAGGTCGCACTCCAATTTTTCCTCTGGCTGCCGATGGGTTGAGGAAATAGGAAGACTTTTAGGATTGGATGGCCCTGCGTTGTCTGTAGCGACACTAGACTGTGTTGGCAAGGACGATTGTGTACTGCAAGAACCAGTGGTCGAGGTGTTATCAGCCATCCAAGATGTTATCTGGTCATGCTCTTCCGGCCTCAAGACACGTTTTTGTTGAGTACTGGGAATTTTAGACAGGAGAAAGAGAGATCTATCAATCCTCGTCTGTCTACCTGTATCAGTGCCTTCTTGGGCATGACGGCTACGGCCACGACATCGTGCCCGTCCCTTTGCAACCTCTTTTTTGGTAAATTGTGGTTTTTGTGACATTGTTGACAAATGCACAGTCACCAAGATGGAGTTAGGTGTTGCTGTAGGCGTCACCTGCTGGCGGGTTAAGTGCGTGCTAACACTTGGCAGTGAAGCAGCACATTAGTCCCTGAAAAAATTATTAAGTGCGCACAGCCAACGAGATGGAGTTAGGTGTTGCGGTATGCGTCACCTGCTGGCAGGTTAAGTGCGTGCTAACACTTGGCAGTGAAGCAGCACATTAGTCCCTGAAAAAATTATTTAAGTGCGCACAGCTACCGAGATGGACTTAGATGTTGCTGTAAGCGTCACCTGCTGGTGGGTTAAGTGCATGCTAACACTTGGCAGTGAAGCAGCACTCTAGTCCCTGAAAAAATGATTAAGTGCGCACAGCCACCGAGATGGAGTTAGGTGCTGCTGTAGGCGTCACCTGCTGGCGGGTTAAGTGCGTGCTAACACTTGGCAGTGAAGCAGCACACTAATCCCTGAAAAAATTATTAAGTGCGCACAGCCACCGAGATGGAGTTAGGTGTTGCTGTAGGCGTCACCTGCTGGCGGGTTAAGTGCGTGCTAACACTTGGCAGTGAAGCAGCACACTAGTCCCTGAAAAAATTATTAAGTGCGCACAGCCACCGAGATGGAGTTAGGTGTTGCTGTAGGCGTCACCTGCTGGCGGGTTAAGTGCGTGCTAACACTTGTCAGTGAAGCAGCACACTAGTCCCTGAAAAAATTATTAAGTGCGCACAGCCACCGAGATGGAGTTAGGTGTTGCTGTAGGCGTCACCTGCTGGCGGGTTAAGTGCGTGCTAACACTTGGCAGTGAAGCAGCACACCAGTCCCTGAAAAAATTATTAAGTGCGCACAAGTAGTCGCACAAGTAGGTGGTGTACGTGCTATTTGCAGGTAGGAGAGCAGCAACGCACTGGTCTGCCACAGAGAGAATAAAGCTGAAGTGGTTTTTATGACCCAAAATCTATCAGGTGCAAAAAAATAGGAAATAGTACCTCAGCTAAGCCTCTGACTTCAGCTGTTAGTACAGCTGAGTGAGTAAGCTAAGCTATGAGGTCGGTCCTGTGTGCACTGTAATGCTGCTCCTCCCTGCCTGCCTGCCTGCCTACAGTCCTCTACACAGTACTCCTCTGTCCTCCTGGTAGCTCTCACAAGAGCTGTTTGGGTTAAATATAAGGAATTTTTAAGTTTCCCTACACTGACTGACACTCCCTATGATCTGCTTCAGCATCTACCTCACCCTGCTCTAGCTCAGATCTTCACAGGAATGTGCCCAAAATGGTGGTGGCAAGGCTTATATACAGCCTCGCCTCTCATACATGACATAGGCATCACGATGGACAGAAGCCAATCATAGTTCTGCCACAACCAACATGGCTGTGGCATTACTGAATATGATTGGCTAACATGCTTGTCCATCTTCACAAGTTTTCTGACCTAACACGCTAGGCTGTCTCGGAAGCTTTGTCGTAGATTCGCTCAGACTCGCTCAGACTCGCTCAGACTCGCTGCTAACAGCGGGTATCCGTGAAGCGGTGCGATTGTTTAAATGATTTTGGGAGATTCAAGCTACATAGCGATGTGATATAGCGAGTCTAGCGAGTGAGAAAAAGTAAACTCTGAAAAAACTAGGATTGCCATTGACTTGCATTGGACTCGTTACTGTGCGAGTAATCGCTGGGAAACTCGCAGAGTACCGAGTCCTGCGAGTCCCTTACTACTCGCCGAATAACGAGTCCTAGCGAGTAGACTCGCCCATCCCTGATGTACACACATGCATACTTTCACAAACATACAAACACATACTTACACGCACACACATGCATATACATGCATACATGTGTACACATACACATATACACTTGTGCATACATACAAATGCACACATATATGCGCATACATATGTGCATACATGCACACTTACATATGCTTGCACACATACACATACTCACACACGGATGTACATACACATACGGACAACATCTTTGGACACTCAGGTATACAAAGATGGTAGACGTGTGATACATCACATCGCCCCACTGCAAGATTACAGAATTACGTCGGAGGGGCACTTGGTGGGAGCTAATAAAATGGATAACGAGGTGTCTTTGTCTATTTTATATGAAATAAAACATTTCTTTGTTTATGTGTTTTTTTTCCTCTTTACTGAAAGTATTGCTATTGGCCGACTGTGAGCTGACATTAGCAATATAGCCAGAAACAAGGAGGTGATATTGTGTCAGCGCTCAGGCAGGGACCAGGACACTGCTGTGGCAAAGTTTTACCTTTAGGATTTATTAGGTCTAAATGGGAATCCAGCATCCACAACGCGTTTCAACGCAACAGGCGTCTTTATCAAGTGATGGACGCCTGTTGCGTTGAAACGCGTTGTGGATGCTGGATTCCCATTTAGACCTAATAAATCCTAAAGGTAAAACTTTGCCACAGCAGTGTCCTGGTCCCTGCCTGAGCGCTGACACAATATCACCTCCTTGTTTCTGGCTACACACTTCTTCCCTTCGGGAAGCGTGATACGCTGCAGCTCGGCTCCCAGGACCTCGCAGACGCACACTGACACCCTCCCACAGCAGTCACGTGCACCGGACACCGGCGGCTCACGTGCACTATATCGAGCTCCCTGCCAGCGCGAGCACCAGGGGCTCCATCTACGGCTCTTCAACCTGTTGTGCGGTCGGCACAACAGGACCAGGTGAGCAGGGGACCTAGTCACCCACCCTTTATTTTTAATTACACAGTTTGGCGCAACTTTTCTTTTTCTGTTTTTCGACATTAGCAATATGGCTTGATATCAGCTGCCAAAAGAAAGCTGGCATCAACCCCTTCATTGCTCAGTCTTCCATCGCTACTTGGCAGAAGAGTGGGTTTACCGCTAGTTTTGGCGTCTCTCATGGAGGTGTCAATTCTGGGACAGCTGCTGGCTGCAATTTCCAGCATGGGGCCTAAAACACTTGAGACTTACCAGACTGAGAATTCCATCCCTGGGTTATCTTGGCTGTCAACAGATAATATGACAAAGCCCACGCCAGTTTTTTTTAGTCATTTAAATAACTAAAAACAAATATAGGGCTTCACTGTATTTTCCATTGCCGCCAAAGGTAACACCAGATAGTGGGGGTTTGCAGCCAGTAACTGCTTGGTTTACCTGTGCTGACAAGAAAAAATAAAGCAAAGCCCTACACATTTTTTACCAGGATATTAAATAGATTGCCAGATTGATACTTTATTATTAAACCCCCACCACAGAAACAGGTTTTTAAATAAAAATACATTTATTTACATACATTAGGAGAGAGCACGGTGGGGACGAAGGGGGGGGAGAGATACAGGGGAGAGACTGCTGCTGCCCCCAGCACCACAAAGCTACCTCCATCGTGATGTCACTGCCCTCCTGACTCGATAGCACCTGTACTTTATGTCACCCTCACCTCATTGTAGGGTGTAAGCTCTTACGAGCAGGGTTGTCATTAAATTTTTCTGTAATTATTATTATTTTTCCTTTAAAGGAAAACTGTCAGGTCAAAAATGTCATATGTAACTGCTACCATTTTTTAATTCCTCGCTCCAAACTCTATTTTTGTATTTATTTTATTTATATTTCCCTCCTATCGTCTGTAAACAAATAAAGAGAATCATTCCATCTGTCAATCACAGTGAATGATCTGGTTACCACTCCCCATAGCATGAATATGCATTTCACATATTCACATCACTACACAGGACATCAGTGGGGGGGGGGGGCTGTATTCTTATCTCAACTCTCTTTGTTTGCAGTATCACATGAGGTCAAATACAACACAAACTGTCACAGCAGGGATACCTGCTTAGAGAAACAAAAGGAGTCTAGGCAGACCTGTAGTATTTCTCTCCCCCAGTGTCTACAACAGAACAGCCTCCTGTAAGTGAAACCTGACACTGCACTGTTAGTGTGGCACCCCTGAGGCTCCAGCCACCACAGAGGTACTGCACCTCAGCCAGAGTTGTGGTACCCTACTCTCAGGTAAGGAAGGGACACTACCTGGCACCTGCACACCCACATCCAACACTACATACTCCAGGTCAGGGGTTCGGGAGAACCCTGTTTAGGGAGGGCCCTATCCCAGGTTGGAGGGAAGACAGATAGGGGATGTGGGTGGAGGAAGTAGAGCAGGAGCACCAGAAAGTGAGAGCAGACAGAAGGATGTACGGGACGGACTGATGTAGTAGGACATAAGGAAAACAAGGGAGTTGGATAGATGACACAAAGATGAACATACGTGTGAGAGAGACGTCCTGAGGGACTGGAGCCGGAGGAGCTCGTCCCGAGATGGAGATAGAGGGTAGAACTGACAGAGGAGCCAGCAAAGCGTTCAAGAGAAACATAAGGAGTCCCAGGGGCACATGAAGTGAGCTATCCACTTGTGGCGCCCACATCGGAGCTGACGGAGAGCCCACGGTCAGCTAGATGGCCTGGGCCACAGAAAGGGGGGACCATCTCCAGAATAGTGAATCAACTGTATGACTTAACTGGCGAACCAGGGACCGAGGTGTCTTCAAGTGCTACAGTCCAAGTCCACACTCATTCATTGAAAAGGTGGCCGAGTAGTGTCAGGGGATCAGGATGAGGTTGCCCGAAACGACCCGAGGCTACTTGCTCGAGACACTGGGTGTAAGGCGCTGGGAAGGAGGACAAGAATCCAGTGCAGGGAGACGGCTGAAAAGAAACACCAGAATCGGGTCCTGGTAAATAGTCCCTGAATTATCTAAGTGCTGTCTGGAGCCCTTACCCAGAGAACACAGCACCCCATTGTCGGCTGGAACCACCTGGAGACGAGCAACAACTGTGAGTAAACTTCAAAGACTGCATCCTGCTGTGTCCTCACGTTATTTATCTTGCCATTGTCCCTACAATAAACACTTCCTCTGCCTTGGGGCCCTTGTTTTACCAGTGGAGAGCAGAACCACCTCAGCTGCAATACCAACTGCCCCAGAGGATCTGATTTCAGCTTTGGCCATCCATCCCCATTGCTGAAACCCATGGGTGGCATCACGAATTCATCCCCCATATAAAATTTCATCCCCCATTTATTGACACAACCAGGGCCACGTAACTGGATCTCGACCCGGTGACATCCCCAAAGAACTCCTGACTCGGTTCTGAGTGCCCCACGGTCCTTGTGCGCAAGTCAACTTGGCGTCATGAACATGATGTGGGGAGGGGGTGACAGATTCCCACAGCCAACCGGAGGAGGACCCAGACCAGATGCCAATGGTAAATTCGGAGTTCCTGCAAACTGAGGTGGGGCAACTAAGCCGCCAGCTCCTAAAGACCCAAGTCACCATAATGGGGAAATGGAGAGAGACCCTGATGGGGAAGGTGTCCCAGTAGTGGGAGGCCTCACGTCCAGCATCTCTGACCCCAAAGGAAGATGAATCCAGCACCAGGATGGCAGAGGAAATGTACAATGTATGAACATTCCCACAGTTACTGTAGAGACCCTGGTGGGCCCACTGAAACCCCTGACAACTCTTAAACCCGGCCATGTATTTAAGAACCTAGCCTGGGACCAAACAGCTGACACTGGGTACAAACTAGTGGCAACCCTACTGCCTTCTACGCCCATGCCCCAGGAGTTCTATAGTGAGCAGGTAGTATACTGCTGGAAACATCTAGGGGAAGAGCTGTTGGGTTTCCCAGTAGAGACCCAATCGGGAGTGTCCCAAGTAGAGACTCTAACATGGGAGGAGTATTGCCAGCATCGGCAGGATAAATGGGTGGCAGAGGAGAAGGAGTGGCAGGCCCTATGGGATGCCATGAAGGAAAGGAACTTAAAGGCCAAGAGTCGAGTCCGAAGAACTAAAGCTGCTGACCAGGGCCCATGAAGAGAGGATACTGTGGCAACTTTTGACCTAAAAAGTGAGAAGGGATTTATTAAGAAGCCTGGGATAATACAAGAACTGTTTGCAACCCGAAGGGACGCAGAGTCACATCTATTGAAAATATATCCCGGACGGGACTTGTACCCCGGGGACCATGTAACCTTCACCCAGCGTAGAGAAGAAAGGGGCTTGTTCACACTAGATGGGAAAAACGTGTGTGAGGAAGAGAAGTCCCCTGTCTCGTGCCTATCAGTCCCCACCAACGTAGTAACAGTATCACCTCTAGCACCGTATGTAGAGGCAAAGACCCTGGCTGCTATACCAGTTCCTGCAGCTATGCCCCAAAGGAGAATGTGGACACAGGCGACACAGACCCCAACAGTAGAGACAGTATAATGGCTGCCACCTGGTGAGGAGCAAGAAAGAGAACTTTCTCACCTTAGAGGATGTGGGCCTCCAGAGTTACCTTGGAAGAGGCAGTAAAGAGCAGCAGAATATCACTGTAAATAGTTAATCAGGATAACTGTTGTGTGAAAATGTATGCATGTTAGATAAGTGTGTGTGAACCCAGTTATAAGGAAAGGACAAAAAGATCATGGATGATGTATTCTCGGAACCAGTTGTAAATAGATAGCACTCGGTGTGCTGTTGGTTTTAAAGCTGACACTTATTATTATTATTTATTTATAGAGCACCATTCATTCCATGGTGCTGTACATGAGAAGGGGTTGCATACAGACAAGTTACAAATATAATGAACAAAGTGACAAACTGATACAGAGGGGAGAGAGGACCCTACCCTTGCGGGCTTACATTCTACAGGGCAATGGGGAGGGAGACAGTAGGTTGGGTCTGCTCGGGTGGTGCTGGATTGCCAGGTCCGGTGGTGGTGGAGCGCCGGGTCCAGTGGTGTTGAGGCGGCACTGTGCTCATTACAGGTTGTAGGCTGTTCTGAAGAGATGAGTTTTCAGGTTCCGCTTGAAGGTTCTGAGTGTAGGGGACAGTTGGACGTATTGGGGTGCAGAGTTCCAGAGGAGAGGGGATGCTCGGGCGAAGTCTTGCAGGCGGTTAGATGAGGAACGTACAAGTGTGGAGGAAAGAAGGAGGTCTTGGGAGGACCGAAGATTACGAATTGGGTGATATCAGGAGATTAGTTCAGAGATATATGGGGGGGACAGATTGTGGATGGCTTTGTAAGCCAATGTTAGTAGTTGGAATTGGATACGCTGGTGAATTGGGAGCCAGTGGAGGGATTTGCAGAGGGGAGACGTGGAGGAATAGCGAGGAGAGAGGTAGATTAGTCGGGCAGCAGAGTTAAGGACAGATTGAAGTGGTGCAAGAGTGTTAGCAGGAAGGCCACAGAGTAGGAGGTTGCAGTAGTCAAGGCAGGAGATGATGAGGGCATGCATGAGTAGTTTAGCAGAGTGGGAGTTGAGGAAGGGACGTATTCTGGCAATGTTTTTAAGTTGGAGACGGCAGGAGGTGGCAAGGGCTTGGATGTGCGGTTTGAAGGACAATGCAGAGTCAAGTGTTACTCCAAGGCAGCTGACTTCAGGTACAGGGCAAAGTGTGATGTCATTTATTGTGATAGATAAGTCTGGCAAGGAAGGTGTGTGAGATGGAGGAAAGATGATGAGTTCGGTTTTGTCTACATTGAGTTTTAGGAAGCGGGAGGAGAAGAAGGAGGATATGGCTGATAGACACTTCGGGATTCTGGACAGCAGAGAGGTGACGTCTGGGCCAGAGAGGTAGATCTGAGTGTCATCAGCATACAGGTGATACTGGAAGCCATGGGACTTTATGAGTTGTCCGAGACCAAGAGTATAGATGGAGAAAAGGAGGGGCCCCAGAACAGAGCGTTGAGGGACCCCAACAGAGAGGGGATGGGGCGAGGAGGTTGTGTGGGAGTGGGAGACACTAAATGTGCGGTTGGAAAGATAGGAGGAGATCCAGGAGAGGGCAAGGTCAGTGATTCCAATGGAAGAAAGGATCTGTAATAAGAGGCAGTGGTCAACTGTGTCAAATGCAGAGGACAGGTCTAAAAGGAGGAGGACGGAGAACTGTTTGTTAGCTTTGGCCGTGAGCACGTCATTAGTAATTTTGGTCAGGGCAGTTTCAGTAGAGTGGTGTGGGCGGAAGCCGGATTGAAGGACGTCAAAGAGAGAGTTGGATGAGAGGTGGGATGAGAGTACAGTGTGGACATGCTTTTCAAGAAGTTTTGAAGCGAACGGGAGTAGAGATATGGGCCGGTAGCTGGATGTAGAAGTGGGGTCGAGGGATGGCTTCTTTAAGATAGGTGTAATTGTAACTTATAACCCAGAAGTTTCTATTGCACTTTATTAAGAGTCTGACCACAGAACAAAAACCCATTTTGCGCGGCCAATCCGTGATCCAGCGAGGAGACCAGCAATGTTCTTTAGCCCGCCCAGGACCTACGATTGGGTTTTTATTAGATGGGTCCCCCATACAGCACTAAGGGACAGTGAGAAGGACATCATGCTCAGGGATCTCACTGTACCATGTAACGTGAACTGAAAGTTTTTGCTGAAAAGTTTTATTAGAATAATGTTATTTCTATAGTCGTTTATATTCAATGTTAAACAACATGCGCCGTTAAGGGAATAAAAAGTTACCTGTTGAATGCTTTAAAACTGTTGAATGCATTCCAAAAATTTTGTATGTCTTTTCTTTGTTTCAACCAGGTCCAGCCCGTGGACGTGCTGGGTTTTAGATGGAGATGGAGAGGGAGGACAGAACTGGCACAACAGCTGTTTCACACCGTGATTGGCGCTTCCATGGGTACAATGCATTGATGTTCCTAATCCCAAATACTAGTTCCAGTAATGGACAATGGAGAAAGAAATGCAGAGAATCCTACAAGAGGACACTTAAAAAAAAAACAATCTTAATAATAAAGAACGCAGAGCTTTAAAGGAATTGAAGAAAAACAAAAATGTCATCGTCAAACAGTCTGACAAGGGGGGTGCATGTGTTGTCTTAGATACATCATTATATGGAGAGAAATTATGACCATGCTCTCAGATGATAGTATATAACTACCACTAAGTAAAGATCCCGTTAACAACATTAGGGAAAAGCTTGATGGTGGATCGTGCGTAATGGGACAGTTAGCATGAGGGCTTAACTACGGAGAAACTATATGAATACCTTGTAATTGAAACACCTACTTGTCCCATCCCACATGCCCTCCCCAAAATTCATTATAGAACCTTACCACCTCCCTTGCACTCAATAGTGGAAAGCATAAACTCAATATCAGAGTGAGTATCTGCCTGGTTGGACATTATGCTGCAACCATTAGTCACCCACACAACGGGTTACATATGTGATAGTAAACATCTCTAGTCAGCTCTATCAAATAAAAAATGGTTGAAAAATAATACTTGGGTTACCAGTGACATAGCTTCACTTTATACGTGCATTCCGCATATTCTAGCAATAAGAGCAGCTTCATGCCAACTTGAAAGATCAAAACTATAAAACTATATTCACAAGAAATGAGTCATTTCATATTAGATTTGATAGCTTTTTTAATAAAAATCAATTATTTTAGTTTTAATGGCACCATTTATTTGCAAACATGCAGATGTCTGTAGTTTCTCACCAACACTTGCTAACCTCTATGTTGCGTGGTGGGAGCATGAGCATATCTTTACACATAGTAACCCTTTCTTGCCCAACCTCAGGTCTTATGCCAGATACCTCGATGACATAGTGATGATCTGGCATACCCCTGATGACATGACTGACAGCTTCCACTGATGTCCCTTGTGGGCGAAATACTGTCATTTCAGTGCGCTGTGTCATCTTACCCAATCCCCCGCCTCCCTCCCTGTTCAGTGAGCGATCTGAAATGTAGTATGGCGCTGATTGGTTGTGTCGGAGGACCTAAATGCCAACCATAAGTGACGTCATTGGAAGCTACCTGATCAGATACGAAATTAGGAGAACAGTTGCTGGTCTCGAACTAACCCTTTAAAGAGAGAGATAGCGTATAGATAGAGAAACTAAGAGAGGTATTTGAATAGACTGCTGCATTTAATTTCTGCACCATATTTCTCCAAATATACT
This sequence comes from Allobates femoralis, assembly GCA_033576535.1. Taxonomy (NCBI): domain Eukaryota; kingdom Metazoa; phylum Chordata; class Amphibia; order Anura; family Aromobatidae; genus Allobates; species Allobates femoralis. The sequence goes on from JARQOC010000005.1 coordinate 188,887,056, forward strand.
GAAGAATAGTATAGTAGATTATAATAGACAGAAATAGTGTGATATGAAGTAGCCACATTTAATATAAAAAGCAATGTTTCTGGCATATCAGTTTTAATACTAATGCAGAGTAATTGTATTTCACTGATAATACTGATATTGAGTTCTACATCTGATTTATTAAATCTGCTTTTTGCTGCTGTAATTAGCAGCATATGGATTTCATTTTTCCACTTCTGTTATTTTGACTTTATATGAAGTAGTGCTGATCAGAATAATGAGTTTGGGTGTTTGTTGTAAAAGTAGTTGCATGTTAAAGTAAACAAGCAGATTGGGTAAAGTACCATTGTCAGCAGTGTTGGCAATGAGGCAATGACAGGATGTCGAGCTCCAATTCTTTTACATTATTCACAGTACTGGGCACAACATAAGATTAAATATGAAGTGAAAGTTAAGTAAACTTAGAAATCCCACTTAAAAATGTTAACACTTAAAGCCCATTAAACAAGCAATCGCATATCTAACCATATAATACATATAGTATGCAAAACAAATTAAATAACAAAATTAAATTACATTTAGATATAACATTTTTAATTTAGAAATTGACCTAAATATATTATCTACTGTACTCTACATGTTTATCTCTCTATAACCTTTTCTTTTTTTTTGGTAAAAGCTTTCATGATTTACGGTACTTGGATAAAGTCCAAGGTGTCATGGGCATTAAGTATTGGACACAATCAACCATTTCAAATTCAAATTGCTGTGTATTAATTTACCACGAATCTCAATACTACAAAGCCTCTACTTGCCATGAAAATAATAGGTGTATAACACTTGGAGGTTTCTAGGACTGCCATGACTCCTTTAGAGCTTTTTAAAGGGATCCTGTCACCTCCAAAACGCCTCCTAAGCTAGCAAAACATGTCCCTGCAGCATCCCATCACTAATCTCACACTCCTTTTGTCTCCTAAAAGCATCATGTGAAAGTGCATAAAAACATTTTAATACTTACTTATTAGTGATTATAATTAGCAGGGGCTATATTCTTTAGTCACCAGGGTGGGCTGTTTTTTTAGCCTCAAGGATCCACCCTCTCTCTCTCTGTGCTGCTGTGAAACTGAAACTGAAGGCAGGACTAATGATTTGCATTCTGTGAGTGATAGAGAGGGGGAGGGTAAAGCCTGCACAAGCAGAGGAACACAGACAGAGACAGGGTGGATCCTGGAGCCTGCAAAACAGCCCACCTTGGTGACTAAAAATATAGCCCCTGCTAATTTTAATCACTCATGAGTAAGTATTAAAACGTTTTTCTCCACTTTCACAGGATGCTTTTAGGAGATAAAAGGAGTGTGAGATTAGTGATAGGATGCTGCAGGGACATGTTTTGCTAGCGTAGGAGACGTTCTGGAGGTGACAGGATCCCATTAATGCAAACGCTGTCTCATTGACGTTAAAGGAATCTTAACCTTTTCGGTAAAGTGAATGTATACTAACTGCTGTTAAATAACACACAGACCAGTTAGACTACTTGTAAAATTTTAGAAATGGGGTAAACATTATCCATTTTTGGAGGGAAGATGCCTGCTTTGCTACTGTTTAAACACAGGTGGCATACATAAAACAAGCTGAGGCTTATGGTTAGTACAAAATGTATCCCTGTTTGGGGAGCATTTTTTAAGCTGATATGTAAGGCTATGTTCACACTGGACGTTTCTGATCCATTTTTGGTGCTGCTTTTTTTTTTTTAAACTGCACCAAAAACGGATCAGTCACTGCATCTGCAGGCAAAGTTAATGAGATTTTCAATTTGCTGTGCAGACATCAGCGTTTTTGACTGCTGCATTAGTGGTGCAGAAAGCGCATCCAGATAATAATGAGCGTCCATTAGTGCTATGCTTTTCTGCTGCACTTTCCATGCCATCAGTGCTCCATCACTTACCCTCCCCAGCGATCCAATGGTGAGCCCTGATCATGTCTTTCTTTTGGGCATTGGCAGGACCTGCGGGTACTGACTGGATGTGCCCATGTGACTCAACCTAAAGTCACATAGGGCCAGGTTCTGTAAGTACTCATACTACTCACAGGTCCTGTAAGTAGTCGTACTACTCACAGGTCATGCCAATGCCTGGGAGGAAGACATCACTGAGGCTCACCATGGGATCACCGGGAATGGTAAGAAAGAACGTGTGTGTCTCTATCTTTTTGTCTGTGTCCCCTTAAAATAGAGCAAAAAAAAACACAAACAGATGATCCATTTGTGAAACTTTTTTTGCAAAAAGAAAATCCGTTTGAGTACCATTTTTTTGCACCAAAAATGGATCAACAAAAACCAGGGAACAAACGCTCTCTCTGAATGAGGCCTAAAGCATCCAAAAATTATACATTTATTTAGGAAAAAAGCAGGTGTGCTCAGCAATTTTGAAAGTAAAGAAATAATGGCTTCTTAACTAGGAGTTAAAAAATGATCCTTTTGGGGAAATTGAACAAGATTTGCAATTTTGAAAACCAAAAAACAATTACAAAGGCTTTTTTATAAAGCCTTCAAAAAAAATTTTTTTTTTAAGGGAGCAGCTGTTTCTAAAGATATGATACATTGGCTTGCTGTCTACAAGCCACTCAAAAAAATGAGCCCTTCTCAGTGAGCTGTTTAATGTTCGTGTACCTTCTGGAAGGACATTTTAATGTGTGGTGTAAACAGTGGGCAGCTAGGAATTGTGTGGCTAATGTGGCTGTGCATTGGCAGTGGCAACAACAGAAGCCGCATGGTAGAACATTAGCAATTAGCAATGGAATGGCATCCCTGGCAGCACCAGTACTACAGCATAGATGATGTAATGGAAAGGTAATAATGCACGACTGAGCTTGGGCGATCGGCTCTAGCGATAGCAGAAAGGTATAAAGAAGATAGGAAAGAGAAAGACAGGCAGATGGTATGACTAATTTAATTAATGACATCAGTCATAAGTAAATGAAAGCACTGATCCATGATTGATACACTATGAAAAATGTTAGGTTTTCCATGGTTGCAGCTCATAATCTGATTTGCTTAGTTATGACAATGACACATTCTAACATTAAATTGAAGGCTGGACATGACAGTGCACTGATACCAAACTGAGCCAGTTCTTTCCTCTGGTCCAATCTGCAGACCCGGACGTCTATGGGATTGTAGCATAGTGTATCTGTCTGAGAAAGGACATGGTCTAGATTCAAATGAAGCTAGCTATTGAATGTGTACACTTCTGCTTGCTTGAAGTGCATCAGGTTGCTGCATTAACAGATAAAACATCCGGTCAATCATGTCAAAGATACTGCTGCTGTTGCCTTGGCTACTGGTTGTAGTCCTAATGCTGGCATAGGCGAAAAAACATTAGATCTATGGAGATTGCAGAGGGATCTGCTGGTTTCTCATGTAGTTGACAGGCATCTGCTTGGAGAACACTTTGCAGAGCAGGCAACTCAACTTAGCTTAATAATAAGCTGATTTGGGAAAAAAAACCTTCCTTTTGCTTTTATCACAAGGTTCTAATAGCTTTAATATTCATTAGTCATCCCTTTGCTTTCTGTTAACAATTCGTCTGTTATCTGACATACATTTCAGCATACAGTTTACCATGCTTGGTTACGATAGTTATGAGCCATAATTGTTTATGATTAAGGTTTCCAGGACTACACTGTGTGCAGAATTATTAGGCAAGTTATATTTTAGAGGATTATTTTTATTATTGATCAACAACTATGTTTTAAATCAATCCAAAAGACTAATAAATATCAAAGCTTAATATTTTTGGAAGTTGGTGTAGGGTTTTTTGTTAGATTTGGCTATCTTAGGAGGATATTAGTGATGGGCGAATCCTAAATTACTCGGAATCGCTTGACTCTAGCGAGTCCGAGCACAGGACTCGCTACTCGTTGCGAGTCTAGCGAGTCCAATGTTAATGAATGGGGAAGCGAGTAATAGCGAGTAGTGTGAGATTTACAAATCGCAGATGTGTCTCGGAAGCTTCAGCCTGAAGCAATCCTAGTTTTGTCATTTATTTGCATTGCTCGTTTACTTTGTAAGTAATCGCTGACTCGCACAGATAAGATCCTGTCTCCTCTGTACAGGCTGCCAGCTCCAGGGTCCTAGAGCCCGCCTGCTGCCTGATGTAGCAGTGCTGAGATTGTTCTCAGTCTGCTCATTCCCTGTGTACAGACATGAATGTCTGTGCACAGAGATGATGTAGCAGAGCTGAGATTGTTCTCAGTCTGCTCATTCCCTGTGTACAGACATGAATGTCTGTGCACAGAGATGATGTAGCAGAGCTGAGATTGTTCTCAGTCTGCTTATTCCCTGTGCATAGACATCTATATTTATGCACAGGGGATGTAGCAGAGAGGATATCGCATTTTGGACTGCGTCGGACGGAAGAGGATTTTTTAATTAAAGATGGAGTCCCTAATGGCTTTTTTTTTATTTCTAATAAAAAATTTTCCTTGTGTTGTGTTTTTTTTAAAACAATTTAATAGAAATTCATGGCGGTCATGTCTAATATTGGCGTGACCGCCATAAATTTCGGGCTTAGGGTCAGCTGATAATACAAAGCTGGCCCTAACCTCTATTACCCAGCGTGCCACCGCTACCAGGGCCGCTGGAAGAGCGGGGTTCAGCGCCAGAGGATGGCGCTTCAATGAACGCGCCATCTTCTGGGGCGGCTGCGGGCTGCAATTTGCAGCGGGGGGTGCCCAGAAAGCTTGGGCATCCCTGCGCTGCGGATTCCAGCCCCCAGCTGCTTAGCTGTACCTGGCTAGACATAGAAATTGCGCGGAGCCCCACGCATTTTTTTTTAATTATTTCATGAAATTCTGAGATTCTGACTCTGAGACTCTGACTCTGAAATTCATGAAATAATAAAAAAAAAATGCGTGGGGCTCCGCGCAATTTCTATGTCTAGCCAGGTACAGCTAAGCAGCTGGGGGCTGGAATCCGCAGCGCAGGGATGCCCAAGCTTTCTGGGCACCCCCCGCTGCAAATTGCAGCCCGCAGCCGCCCCAGAAGATGGCGCGTTCATTGAAGCGCCATCCTCTGGCGCTGAACCCCGCTCTTCCAGCGGCCCTGGTAGCGGTGGCACGCTGGGTAATAAAGAGGTTAGGGCCAGCTTTGTATTATCAGCTGGCCCTAAGCCCGAAATTTATGGCGGTCACGCCAATATTAGACATGACCGCCATGAATTTCTATTAAATTGTTTTAAAAAAAACACAACACAAGGAAAATTTTTTATTAGAAATAAAAAAAAAAGCCATTAGGGACTCCATCTTTAATTAAAAAAATCCTCTTCCGTCCGACGCAGTCCAAAACGCGATGTCCTCTCTGCTACATCCCCTGTGCATAAATATAGATGTCTATGCACAGGGAATAAGCAGACTGAGAACAATCTCAGCTCTGCTACATCATCTCTGTGCACAGACATTCATGTCTGTACACAGGGAATGAGCAGACTGAGAACAATCTCAGCTCTGCTACATCATCTCTGTGCACAGACATTCATGTCTGTACACAGGGAATGAGCAGACTGAGAACAATCTCAGCACTGCTACATCAGGCAGCAGGCGGCTCTAGGACCCTGGAGCTGCACAGAGAAGACAGCTGGACTCGGCTCGCAAAGAAACAGCAGTTATCTGCGAGTTTCCCTGCTATCACTGGCACAGTAGCCGAGTCTAATGCAAACAATGGCAATCCTAGTTTTGTCAGCGTTTCTGACAAAACTAGGATTGATATTGATTTGCATTGGACTCGTGCGAGTAATCACTGGGAAACTCGCAGAGTACCGAGTCCTGCGAGTCCCTTACTACTCGCCGAGTAACGAGTCCTAGCGAGTAGATTCGCCCATCCCTAGAGGATATCTGTTTGTGCAGGTAACTATTAATGTGCAGAATTATTAGTCAACATAATAAAAACCAAATATATTCCCATCTCACTTGTTTATTTTCACTAGGTAAACTAATATAACTGCACAAAATTTAGAAATAAACATTTCTGACATGCAAAAACAAAACCCCAAAAAATTAGTGACCAATATAGCCACCTTTTTTATGATGACACTCGACAGCCTTCCATCCATAGATTCTGTCAGTTGCTTGATCTGTTTTCGATCAACATTGCGTGCAGCAGCCACCACAGCCTCCCAGACACTGTTTCGAGAGGTGTATTGTTTTCCCTCCCTGTGGATCTCACATTTTAGGAGGGACCACAGGTTCTCTATGGGGTTCAGATCAGATGAACAAGGGGGTCATGTCATTATATTTTCTTCTTTTAGACCTTTACTGGCCAGCCACGCTGTGGAGTAGTTGGATGCATGTGATGGAGCATTGTCCTGCATGAAAATCATGTTTTTCTTAAACGATACTGACTTCTTCCTGTACCACTGCTTGAAGAAGTTGTCTTCTAGAAACTGGCAGTATGTCAGGGAGTTGAGTTTCACTCCATCCTCAACCCGAAAAGGTCCCACAAGTTCATCTTTGATTATACCAGCCCATACCAGTAGCCCACCTCCACCTTGCTGTCATCTGAGTCGGAGTGGAGCTCTCTGCCCTTTACTGATCCAGCCTCTGGCCCATCCATCTGGCCCATCAAGAGTCACTCTCATTTCATCAGTCCATAAAACCTTTGAAAAATCAGTCTTAAGATATTTCTTAGCCCAGTCTTGACGTTTTATCTTATGTTTCTTGTTCAAAGGTGGTCGATTTTCAGACTTCCTTACCTTGGCTATGTCCCTGAGTATAGCACACCTTGTGCTTTTTGATGCTCCAGTAACGTTGCAGCTCTGAAATATGGCAAAACTGGTGGCAAATGGCATCTTGGCAGCTTCACGCTTGATTTTCCTCAATTCATGGGCAGTTATTTTGCGCCTTTTTTGCCCAACTCGCTTCTTGCGACCCTGTTGGCTATTTGCCATGAAACGCTTGATTGTTCGGTGATCACACTTCAAAAGTTTGGCAATTTGAAGACTGCTACATCCCTCTGCAAGACATCTCACAATTTTGGATTTTCAGAGCCCGTCAAATCTCTCTTCTGACCCATTTTGCATTTGCCTAATAATTATGCACACCTTATATAGGGTGTTGATGTCATTACACCACACCCCTCCTCATTACAGAGATGCACATCACCTGATTTACTTAATTGGTAGTTGGCTCTCAAGCCTATACAGCATGGAGTAGGACAATATGTATATAAAGTATCATGTGATCAAAATACTCATTTACCTAATAATTCTGCACACAGTGTAAGGTTTGAAATGTATAAGTCTACACTTATGTATTTTTTTTTTTGCACTATTGGAGTTTAAATATATCTAATAAATAGTATTTTTTTTAATGTAGCTTTGGGATGTAATATATACTTCTTTTTTTACATTCTCTGGCACCAGCTGCTTGCTCCATTTTGTGCATTACCTGGCTCATTATACCGTGTATTTTGTCTCCATAAAAGGGCTGAAAATACACTAGTTTTTCTTTTGTGATTTCATAAACAATTTGGCAGACTGTTCTGTTTTTTCAAAGTTAGGAGGGTGTCCTTAGGGGTTAATGACAGCTAAGTATTGATAATGTCAGGCGTCTTTGAGACCCACACCCACTATCAATTCTGGGAATAAAAAGTTAAAATACACAACACAGAGGAAAATCATTTGTTTGAAATAAAACACACAGACAACTCTCATTTTCCTGTTTATTAACCCCAAACATACCTCCAATGGTAATCCACAAGAATGTCCCATGATACACATAATCCTGGCTCTGCATCATCCAGAGACTGCAGCGATGGAACAAATGTCCTTTCGCTGCAGTCACAGACATCACACTGACTGCCATGGGAAATGGTAACATCACTCACTGAGTCACTGAGGGCTTCCTATAGTAGTAAACTCAGGTGACCCGTGCTGCCAGACATGATGGCACATCAGTTCTATAATCCAGCAGTGGGGTCACCTGAGTTTGCTGATTGCCACAGTGAGCTCTCAGTGACTGACATCACCACTCCCTGCAGCAGTAATTGTGATCCCAGAGACTGCAGTGAGAGGATGCTTCTTCCATTGCTGCAGTCTGCAGAGCTGGGAGAATGTGCTTCATGAGACATTGTTGTAGAATACCATCAGAGAGTATGTTTGGGTCTAATAAATGAAAAATGTGGGTTATCTGTGTGCTTTATTTCAAATAAAGGATTTTTCTCTGTGTTCTGGTTTTTAACTTTTTACTCACAGAATTGATAATGAGCTTAATGACAAGCTGTCAACACTCAGCGGTCATTAACCGTTCTATCACCCCAATGCCACTGCACCAGGGCATCAGGAAGAGCTGGGTAAAGTACCAGGAATTGGTGCTTCTAATGAATGTGCCAATTTCTGGGGCCACTGCTGGCTGCTATTCTGTAGCCTGGGAGGGGCCCAATAACTATGAGCCTCCCCATGCTTAGAATGCAACACCCCAGCTGCATAGTTTTACTTTGACAATCAATAATAAGCCAAAGGCCACACTTTTTTTTTTCAAAGGTTTGTTTAAATAATTTTAAAAAAATGGGTTCCGCCTTATTTTTCATTGCTAACCAAGGTAAAGCCATGCAGCTTCGGGTGGCTGTCAATAACTGTCCCCTTTATCTGCACTGAAAATCCAAAATACCATGAAGCTTTACATTAACTTTTTAAAATTATTTATTTTCATAACCCTATAATGGCAGGTTGGTTGCTGATGGCAACCAATCAAGAACGCCAGCATAATTGGTGCACAACAACCAATCACAGATGCAGTCACAGAGAGTGGGCGTCTGGGATTTTCTTTTAGAGCCAGTGCAGTGAACAACCAAGAAGTTAATGAGCCGACTCGGAAATACAAGCATGTGGTCCTCGGTAAGTATGACGCTGGTTTTTACTCACTGTTTTGCTTATGTTTTTAGCCCTCCAGCCCCCCCCCCCCCCCCCATCATCACCATTTTATAACTTTTAAGTCCAGATTTGGGGTTTGGGCTTAAGTTTAGGTCAAGTCCAGTCAAGAACCCGGACTTTAAAACAAGTCCGGCTGGATCTGCCGGACCCAAACACCGGGGGGTTTGCCCATCAGTAATCACAACTACTGGTTGGCCACACACAGACACAACATTTATACAACTCATGACACAGTATTACAAAATCGAGGAATATAATTCTCATACCACCAGTTTATACTAAAATGTGAAGCGCTCAACCAGCTATTTTAGATTTAACATAATTTATAATGTTTCCATTAAAAATATAAACTCTCCATTATATATTAGTAGACAACAATTCTTCACATATTTTAATGAATAATATCAAGCATTCTTAATAATATGATTGTGTAAGTGAGACATACCTAGACGTTTAAGATAAGCTACTCACATAATTATCCTTCTCCTGAGTGTGTTATTTCATAACAGCACTAATCATATCAGATAAGAAAAATTTGCTCTTGCTTAAGATATCTAAATACATTTGGATTGTGCTGGTTTGGCTCTAAATTTTTGCCAATGGATATTCCCTATTACAGCTTCCTGATTTAATGAATGTAGTTTAACATTTCGATTTCATTTTACAAAGAAAAAATGAAATACATTTTTTTTCACAAGAATGATTAATTTCTTATCTAGATGTATATTTTATAATGATTGAAAATAAACCATCTGACCCTAAATCACTTTCAGTACAAAGGAGCTAAAAAATTATCTTCATGCCCTGTCTCTTTCTGTGTACTTGTAGCCTTTCCGGGAACAAATCATTATTAACTGCAAATTAAATGATTGGAATAAAACAATGTAACTTCATTTGTTCAACATCATTCATAAATGTGATATCATAAAACACTTTACTAGATTGCAGAATAGAAAAACTGGACATTATAAAATAAGATGTGTATGAAATTAATAAATTGCAGTGACATATCCAGAGAGATATTTTATGTTATGTATGGGACACAGTTAAGAAAAAAATATATAAATCCCAAAGTGTCATTGCAAATTCTAGCAAAAGACAGTTGAAATCAAAATAATTAAAATAATTAAAACTTCTACTATTACAATACCTACTATTGCTAGTAACATGTCATGTGTAGATCCATTAGATGTCTAATATTGATTACAGACAAAAACTGAGGCAGTAGGTACAATAGCAGGTTATAATATGGTTAGTGTAGGGACTGTCCCGAAATGGGTCACCTTGTCGAGGTGGGATAGCTTAAATGCATTTTTTGCCAAAAAGGTATGTACCAAGTACCCTGTGTTTTTAACAACACTATGTTTTTATTCGTTTATTTCAAGGTATTTGAACACAATATACACATACTTTTTTTGTTTTCTAGTTGTTTCATATAATTCAGTGGTTAAAGTGAACATGCTATAAATGTTCACACTAGTTCGCTCTGACTCAGTTTTTGTCTGTAATACCACTTAACTACTTGTCTCCTGGCAAGTTAGGGAGAGTTCCGCCCTTCCCTTGCTGAGCAGAAGCTGTTATATTGCATTCTATCTGTGATTCATTTTGGGGCCCTGTCACACAGAGCATCCTGCGGCTTATGAAGTCAGTAGGCACAGTAGCAGGTTATAATATGGTTAGTTTAGGGACCATCCCAAAGTGGGTCACCTTGTCGAAGTGGGATGGCTTAAATACCTTTTTTGCTTAAAAGATTTGGACCAAGTACGTGAGGAAGTGAAATGGATCCAGCTCGACACACCGGGCAATTGATTAAAATTCAACAATCTTTGATCACTACCCAGTGTTCAAGAGGTTTTCACTCGAAACGTGTATGGCAAACATTTTTATACACATCACCCCATAGTATATGCTTTGTCATCTGAGATGTCCATTTTTTGTCTGTTCTACAAGTTTTTAAAAAGGATTTGCCAATAAAGATTGTTGAATTGTAATCAATTGCCCAGTGTGTCGAGCTGGATCCATTTTCACTTCCTCATTGACCCAGGCGCTGTGGAGCAGCGAGGACGCCGTGCTCCGTGCTAGATCGGATTACATCTCAGGGGTGAGCTGAAATTTACTCTTTATTCACAAGAACCCTGTGTTTGTACATTGGTGCTGGCATCTATCTTCATGGACTTGTTTTTAACAGCACTAGTTTTTATTTATTTATTGCAAGGTATTTGCACTTAATGCACACATACTTTTTTTGTATTCTAGTTGTTTCATACAACTCTAATATTGATGTTAAAGGGGTTGTCTACTACTTGGACAACCCCTTCTAAAATTCTGTAATCTCTTATTACATTCTTCGAAATCAGGGCTATTCAAGCAACGGTGATGGCCTCCAGGCACTAATGTGACATTGTTATGTCAGATGAGCACTGCAGCTCTTACACATTCCTTAGACAAAGCTAGGACATGTAAGTGTGAGCTAAAAAGCCTATCAGCGGTCAATAATTGGTTGCAGTGATCACATGACACAATGTCACGCAAACACTTGTAGACCTGAAACTTAAATGATCCCAAATCCAGTTTCAGTGTTTTTCATAAAAACTCCATGTTTTTTGGTGCATCTTTTATGGCGGCTAAGATTTCTTTCTGTGAGCCAGATGTTGCTGTTAAGTTTAATGTGCTCTAAATACACAATAGTCATGATGTATATTACATTTTGGTGGCAATCTTTCAGCATCATTGAAAGTCTTGCAAAAACATGTTTTGAATGAAAATAAAACAAAATGCTACTAAAATTCTGAATAAAAAAACTACATGACCCTTTTCTGATTAATTTAAAATACTAGATGGGGGCCCAATTTTATCGCATCAGGAGATTCTAGAACTAGGGATGGGCGAATCTACTCGCTAGGACTCGTTACTCGGCGAGTAGTAAGGGACTCGCAGGACTCGGTACTCTGCGAGTCTCCCAGTGATTACTCGCACGAGTCCAATGCAAATCAATATCAATCCTAGTTTTGTCGTGCGAGTAATCACTGGCTACTGTGCCAGTGATAGCAGGGAAACTCGCAGATAACTGCTGTTTCTTTGCGAGCCGAGTCCAGCTGTCTTCTCTGTGCAGCTCCAGGGTCCTAGAGCCCGCCTGCTCACAGACATTATGTAGCAGTGCTGAGATTGTTCTCAGTCTGCTCATTCCCTGTGTACAGACATGAATGTCTGTGCACAGAGATGATGTAGCAGAGCTGAGATTGTTCTCAGTCTGCTCATTCCCTGTGTACAGACATGAATGTCTGTGCACAGAGATGATGTAGCAGAGCTGAGATTGTTCTCAGTCTCCTTATTCCCTGTGCATAGACATCTATATTTATGCACAGGGGATGTAGCAGAGAGGACATCGCGTTTTGGACTGCGTCGGACGGAAGAGGATTTTTTTAATTAAAGATGGAGTCCCTAATGGCTTTTTTTTTTATTTCTAATAAAAAATTTTCCTTGTGTTGTGTTTTTTTTAAAACAATTTAATAGAAATTCATGGCGGTCATGTCTAATATTGGCGTGACCGCCATAAATTTCGGGCTTAGGGCCAGCTGATAATACAAAGCTGGCCATAACCTCTTTATTACCCAGCGTGTCACCGCTACCAGGGCCGCTGGAAGAGCGGGGTTCAGCGCCAGAGGATGGCGCTTCAATGAACGCGCCATCTTCTGGGGCGGCTGCGGGCTGCAATTTGCAGCGGGGGGTGCCCAGAAAGCTTGGGCATCCCTGCACTGCGGATTCCAGCCCCCAGCTGCTTAGCTGTACCTGGCTAGACATAGAAATTGCGCGGAGCCCCACGCATTTTTTTTTTATTATTTCATTAATTTCAGAGTCAGAGTCTCAGAGTCAGAGTCTCAGAGTCAGAATCTCAGAATTTCATGAAATAATAAAAAAAAAAATGCGTGGGGCTCCGCGCAATTTCTATGTCTAGCCAGGTACAGCTAAGCAGCTGGGGGCTGGAATCTGCAGCGCAGGGATGCCCAAGCTTTCTGGGCACCCCCCGCTGCAAATTGCAGCCCGCAGCCGCCCCAGAAGATGGCGCGTTCATTGAAGCGCCATCCTCTGGCGCTGAACCCGCTCTTCCAGCGGCCCTGGTAGCGATGGCACGCTGGGTAATAAAGAGGTTAGGGCCAGCTTTGTATTATCAGCTGGCCCTCAGCCCGAAATTTATGGCGGTCACGCCAATATTAGACATGACCGCCATGAATTTCTATTAAATTGTTTTAAAAAAAACACAACACAAGGAAAATTTTTTATTAGAAATAAAAAAAAAAGCCATTAGGGACTCCATCTTTAATTAAAAAAATCCTCTTCCGTCCGACGCAGTCCAAAACGCGATGTCCTCTCTGCTACATCCCCTGTGCATAAATATAGATGTCTATGCACAGGGAATAAGCAGACTGAGAACAATCTCAGCTCTGCTACATCATCTCTGTGCACAGACATTCATGTCTGTACACAGGGAATGAGCAGACTGAGAACAATCTCAGCTCTGCTACATCATCTCTGTGCACAGACATTCATGTCTGTACACAGGGAATGAGCAGACTGAGAACAATCTCAGCTCTGCTACATCATCTCTGTGCACAGACATTCATGTCTGTACACAGGGAATGAGCAGACTGAGAACAATCTCAGCTCTGCTACATCAGGCAGCAGGCGGGCTCTAGGACCCTGGAGCTGGCAGCCAGAACACAGAGAAGACAGGATCTTATCTGTGCGAGTCAGCGATTACTTACAAAGTAAACCAGCAATGCAAATAAATGACAAAACTAGGATTGCTTCAGGCTGAAGCTTCCGAGACACATGTGCGATTTGTAAATCTCACACTACTCGCTATTACTCGCTTCCCCATTCATTAACATTGGACTCGCTAGACTCGCAACGAGTAGCGAGTCCTGTGCTCGGACTCGCTAGAGTCAAGCGATTCCGAGTAATTTAGGATTCGCCCATCACTATCTAGAACGTGTGTGATTATATATTAGTTCAGCTATGTTGTTGATATTTTAGGTTACTAAATGCAAAAAAAATAGGTGCATGTAAAACTATGCAATAGCAGTTGAATTGTTTAAACTGCAAACAACAAAGTAGGCGAATGTATAGAAAAAAATGAAGAATGCTGGTATTGATTAAATTAATACTATTTATGGTGTATTATTGAACATTAACAGATAATATGACGGTCTGACGTGAAATGGGTGTGGTTGAAGGGTGATCAAAGGCCATCAAGGGCCAAAGAAGTCATTCACATCCACCAAAGAAGGTGGTCATGCCCACTGAATGTATGGTGTGCTTTGATGTGGGCATGTACATGTTAGTTGGTGGGCATAGCCTATGCAAGGGTGATCTTAGCCTCCATGTACCTTCTCCCACCTGTGGGTTTTACTCCCAGACCCCCGCTACAATTCTAATAAATTTCATGACCACATCTCTTTGTACAGTAGTTACTGGGGCTAGCAATATTGCCACTGCTACACCCAGTCAGCTGCTGCGAAAGATTAGGTGTACAAAGGCAGTTGTGTTAGTTAATGTGCATGAGAAGGGTAAATCAAAAACATTTTTTTAACAATCTTACCAATCAGGAGATTCCTGGGTCTGCCTGCGCTGTGGCCAGTGTCCTCTAAGTGGTGCTATTTTCGGGACAAACTTACAGAAACTAAAGGTACCGTCACACGCGGCAATTTTGCTAGCAATTTCACTGGCAATTTGCTGGCTGCAATGAAATCATGGACACATTGTTCCATTTGTACACGGCAACAAAATAGAACAATGTGTCCATGATTTCCCTGCAACCAGCAAATTGCCAGTGAAATTGCTAGCAAAATTGCCACGTGTGACAGTACCTTAAGGCTTTTATGTAATTAGATTATCTTCCTTAAATTTTAACTGTCTCCTCAGGAGAACTTACAGGAGAACATGTGTGTCTTCCTCAACGTTCCTCCTTCTCCCTCCACAGAGTATTGTGGGTAGCAACTGTCATCACTGTCAATACAAAGTGTGCAAAGTGAAAGATAAGTGCAATAGGAGTAAGATATTTATCTAATAGGCTATATTACAAAGATTTTTTATTTTCTTTTTCACTATTTATGAAAAAAGGTTATGCGCAGAGATGATCACATTTATTGGAATTCGAATTCTCCAGCTTTGCAGAATTTTTTTTCCAAAAATGGGATTCTTGCATTAATTCATTCACTGTGAATCTCAAGTGCTGCTAAATCAACTGTATTATTGTCCATAAAAGATTTGCACCACTCTGAGGTCTCTTAGTATACTGGAACCTTGATTTACAAGCATAATCCGTTCTGGGAGTGTGTTTGTTATTCAAATCGCTTGTATAGCAAAGCAAATTTTCCCATAACAAATAATTTAAACAGATGATTCGTTTCACAACCTAAAAATATCTATGGTATTCTTATACTTGTACATAAAGAACTGTAAAATTATTACAGTAATACAAAATACTGTACAGTAAAGCATAAAAACATAATCATGCCTTTGCAGCCCTATCATCTCCATGCAGCCCCCATCATCCACTTGCAGCCCCAATATTCCCATGCAGCCCTCAATATCTCTATTATCCCTAAGCAGCCCCTAATATCCCCATGCAGCCCCCAATATCCTCATATTCCTTTTGCAGCCCCCAATATCCCCTTGCAGCCCCCATCATCCCCACGCAGTCCCGATATCCCCATCATCCCCATGCTGCCCCCTATATTCCCATTAAGGTACCTGCAGAAAGAAACACAGACGCACTGTCACATACTCTCACTGATCCACTGCTGCATGCATTTCGGGCCACTGGGCACCACACTGAGCTCTCTCAGCTGCCGTAGATGTATGGGAAGCTGCCGGCCAATCAGACAACATAGTCTGCTGCTGTTTGCCGCTGTATTTATTCCAACACCGCTGTGAGCTCTCTCAAGTGCCATACATGTACAGGAATCCGCTGGCCAATCGCGTAGGACTGCATGATATATCGACAAATTATGTATGCAGAGCCCCATAGGGTGGGCTTTTGCAGCTGACAGATTTTTTCAACTCCAATTGTTGACCAGCCAAAGTTTTAGGCACAGCGCCCAGTGTGCCAATTACCACTGCGACCACCTTCACTGGCTTGTGCCAGAGTCTTTGCAGTTCGATCTCATAAATCCTCATAACATGTCAATTTTTCCTGTTGCTTCTCCTCAACCCTGCTGTCACCTGGTATTGCTACATTGACGATCCACACTTCCTTCTTGTAAGGTCCGGAGTATTGTGCTCAAAGACTTTGTCAATCTGAATTCGGAAGTCCCATAGTAATTTTGCGTGCTCTTTTTTAATAACCTTTTCAGGTTTATGATCACATGAGTTCTTTGTGACAGACAGATGGTAATTGTGGCACCAGTTCCAGTGGATCATCTGAGCAACTGTATTATGCCTTTATTATGTTTATGATTATTTATTATTACATGAAGTAGTGACATTTTCAAGAAGCAATGTCCATACTATGGTGTTTCATCAGTGTGAACAGACCTGTAAGATCATGGATATGAAGCATACAATGGCCTTATGCTATTTTAATATGAATGACTATCACATAAGTGTAGAGCAGATGGCCTTGCATGCTGCTAACCCTCTTCTAATAGAGGTTTGTTCTCCCCAAAAAATAAAAATATAAAAAAATAAAATAAAATAAAAAATAAATATTAAAAAAAATCCCTAAAAATGATTAAACTATATTAAACAGATTTTGCAAGGACATTCCAACCTTCCTTGACTTCCCAACTGCTGCCACATCTGGCACTGTTTCACTCCCTGCAGGTGTTAAAAACACTAGTAAATTCAAGGAAGCTGAAAAAAATTAATTTAAAGCTCCAGCTTTTAGACCTGATGACTGGGCAAACTCCTAACCATTTGATTATGTGTTGTCCCCAGCCAGCAGGTCTTGCAGTAAGTTTTTTGCCCCAAATAAACAGGTAAGGTTTTTGGGTCATTTTAAAATTTAAACTTTTTTTGAACAAAACTGCGTTTGTCAACTTTTTTGGGAAAGTGTTCGGGTTTCTGATCCCCAAGCCGAATCGGTCATGCTCGGTCGAATTTGAAATTGGCCAACATGTTCGAGCAAAGTTCGCTCATCTCTAGTCAAGAGGTCCAGAGTCAGATACCAAGAAAAAACAAAGGGGTAAGACAAAGGTTTAGTCATATGATGTTCTGATGTCATTGTTACAGAAAGGTAGAGGATGAAGACAAAGGTGCCAGGTAAACAGATAGTCAGAAGCAAAATCAAATGGTTGGGTAAGAGTAGATCAGAGACTAAGCTTAGGAATGTAATGCAAGAAGAAACCACTGAGCTAAAGCTACAACTGACAGTATTTGGAGGCAGAGAGCATAGCCCTATAATCACTCTGAACAGGAGACACATAGAGGAAACCCTGCATGCTCTAGCCCTGATTAGGCAGTTGGACTGTCACTCAACACTGACAGATCAGCATGCCTCACTCTCTGATTGGACAGCTGAGCTATCTATCACCATATTGAAAGCTTAGAATGCCCTTGCCTAAGATTAGCCCTCTGATCTGTCATTCTCTGTGTACATGTATGTATTTTATAATGATCTAGCTCAACCACCATATGTGGGGTGCCAAAGGAAAAATATCTCGAGTAATAGTTGTCTATCCTTGGCACACCCTAAAAAAAGCTTGAGAAGTAGGTTCTTTGTAAGAAGTGGTTATTATTCTTGTTGCATTTGAAGACAAAAATCAACGTTTCGACCCACACTGGGTCTTCGTCAGGATTAGGTCTAGTGGAAACATTTATAAACCAAAATCAGAAATATCCTCTTTCCCTGGATATTGACCAATAGAAGGTATTGATGAACCCCCTAACTATTCCCATTTTCACTGATTAGTACACTTCACCAGGTTGCCCTTATACAGATTTTATCACCTGATCTCCTTCATCACAGCTCCACCACGGTTAATCCCTTGACAAGTTTCACGCAGTCCCGCACCCACAACACTTGTAGTTTCTTAGGTGTATAATAACACTATACATGTCACCAATACACGTATCACGGAACACTTATTATCGATAGAGCCATATAACACGGGCATGATGAGCACATGGATCACAGCGTATGTAAAATTCCACTTTTGTTATTTCTGATTTTGGTTTATAAATGTTTCCACTAGACCTAATCCTGACGAAGACCCAGTGTGGGTCGAAACGTTGATTTTTGTCTTCAAATGCAACAAGAATAAAAACCACTTCTTACAAAGAACCTACTTCTCAAGCTTTTTTTAGGGTGTGCCAAGGATAGACAACTATTATTCTCTGTGTACAGACACAACAATAGGAGGAATCATGACACTACATAGGAAAAAAGATCTCTACAATTGAAGTAGTGAGACTGTGGCATGCCACATGGCAAGATGCTGTAATGGCAGATAATAGATGAGCCATTAAAATAGAGATGGATGTATTTCCCAGAACAAATGACATTGTTTGTTTTAACTGGTAGTGAAAGGTTCACTAAGGCTACATTCCAATCATGAGCTTTTGGTGAGTTTTTGACACTGTGTTTCCGCTGTGTCAAAAAGCAGTGTCTTACCATACCAAAACAGTGGATGGGGTTTATTAAAATCTCATGTCCATTGTGCTTCTGTGTAAACTCACCAGGGGTGTGCTTTTTTAAACCGCAATGTGTCAATTTCTCTTGCAAGTCCGCTGAGTTTTCTGCACAGATTTTCCCTATAGACATAAATTAGATGCTGGAAATCCGTAGGTTAAAAATGCAGGTGTTTTCAAAGCATTTCCATTGTCAAAATGCATTAAAAACTCATGTACTCAGCACCTAAGAACATTAATAAAGTTTTGTAAAGGCCAAATACTAGGAAGTTTAAAAAAAAGCTGATTTATTTAAAACATGACACACCAGAAACAAAAAATGCAGCATCAAAAACATGATAAAAGCGCTGGTTAAAAAATGCACACAAAAGCTCAAAATACACATGTAACCTAATTTACCGTATATACTCGTGTATAAGCCGACCCGTGTATAAGCCGACCCCCCTACTTTTGCCCCCAAAACCTGGGAAAATCTATTGACTCGTGTATAAGCCGAGGGTGGACCCTAGCACAAGTATACAGCCCCCAGCAGTGTGGTATACACCAGTCCCAGAGGTAGATACAGCAGCCCCAGTGGTAGTATACACGCAGCCCCAGTAGTATATACAGCCCCAGTGGTAGTATATACAGCCCCAGTGGTAGTATACAGGGCCCCAGAGGTATATAGCAGCCCCAGTGGTAGTATACAGTGCCCCAGAGGTATATAGCAGCCCCAGTGGTAGTATACAGGGCCCCAGAGGTATATAGCAGCCCCAGTGGTAGTATACAGTGCCCCAGAGGTATATAGCAGCCCCAGTGGTAGTATACAGGGCCCCAGAGGTATATAGCAGCCCCAGTGGTAGTATACAGTGCCCCAGAGGTATATAGCAGCCCCAGTGGTAGTATTCAGGGCCCCAGAGGTATATAGCAGCCCCAGTGGTAGTATACAGTGCCCCAGAGGTATATAGCAGCCCCAGCGGTAGTATACAGGCAGCCCCAGTAATGCAGGCCCCCCCCAGCGTCTCTCCGGTCACCTGTAAAGCAAGCTATACTTATCAGTGTCCCGCTCGCACCCGCCGCTGCCGACATCCACGATCCTCCATCTTCATGCGACTCCTCTTCCTGTTTCCTGTGCGCGTCGCCGGGAATGACGTCATTGCCGGCGACGCGCACAGAAACAGGAAGAGGAGTCGCATGAAGATGGAGGATCGTGGATGTCGGCAGCGGCGGGTGCGAGCGGGACACTGATAAGTATAGCTTGCTTTACAGGTGACCGGAGAGACCCTGGGGGGGCATTGCATTACTGGGGATGCGGGGGCTGCTGTATACCGATGTATACATCGGTATGTACCGATGTATACATCGGTATACAGCACTGACTCGCGTATAAGCCGAGGGGGGTACTTTTCAGCCCAATTTTTGGGCTGAAAAACTCGGCTTATACGCGAGTATATACGGTATATAATATGTGCGTAAATGGTGCAGAAATTCTACAATGACAAAACTCACCAAAAGCTCATTGTGAGATCTAAGCCGAAAGGATCTTAGAATTGCATGACCCCATTGTACTGTATGTGATAAATGCCGCTGTCAGATTTTGACAGCGGGATCTAAGGCCAGCTTCACACCTTGGTTTTGCTGATCTGGGGCTGTCCAGTGTGAACCAGACAGTCCCGGATCAGATTTCAGCCCCATAATATTCCTATGGGGCTGGATGGGGCCGGATGGCGCTATTTACCATCCGGTTCGCATCTGTCCGGGAGGAGTCGGGAGAATTCAGATTTTTCTCCTGGACACAAAATCGCAGCTTGATGCAATTTTCTGTCCGGGGCAAAAATCTGCACAAATCGGATCCTTCCGGATCTGGCGTGCTCCGGCGCCCCCTAACATTGGAGTCTAAGGCGCCAGATTGCACCAAATCTGACAGGATATCAGTCCGGCTCCTGGACGCCTGGTGCTGAGGCTCAGCGCCGGCCGGCACTGAACTTCAGCACTGTGGAGAGCTCCCCGCTGAGATTTCAGGACTGTAGCTAGCTAGATTTTAAAATTTCAGCAGGGACAGCTCCTAAACTCTGCGATCTGCTGATTGCGGCAAAAGACAGGACCCAAGGGCATATTTGCCCTCCAGTTCTGTTATGTCTGGGGCTGTCAGGTTCTGTCCGGTGCTTCCAGCAAAACACCAGACAGAACATGATAGCTCAAAACCATGGTGTGAAGTCGCCCCAACAGGTTATCAATCACAGACTCTGCTTCGCTACACCCTCGATTTTTAGAGGCAAGTCCTAGCTGTTATACACAATTATTACCTGCCGATTGACCCCGGGAGCCAGCTCTATATATCTACGTCTTATGCTGTACATGTATGGCAGATGTTGTGAAGGGGTTAAACACATGAACTATTTTAATAATGGTACCCAGGACCATATGATGTAAACTTGTGGCACATAGTTAATTGTTTTAAGAAAAGATTACAAATCTAGCAATAATTTATTTTAAAACATCATAATATTTAATGTTTGCCCTTCATTATAATTGGATATAAATTCATTGTTCTAATAAGGAATGATTTACATTTTTACATAATTTTCGTTATAAACAAAGTACTAGTAAAGAAAAAAAAAATAATGACAACAAATAATTCTCAAATGCAATGGATAAATCAATCCATCAAAAGAAAACAATTTTGCCATGAAACTTAATCACTAAAGGTCATGTCGAGGAATGAGGAACAGATTAAATTAGCATAGTATTAGATATGGAAAATGATTTCTGTCAAAATCATCTTTACCACAATTATAATATGTTAATTAAGTATTTCATTAAGGAAGCTGATTATGGTTCACAGATGAAATCATGCAGACGAAGACACCTGGAAGGAAGCAGGAGAGCCTGAAGCATCATTCACTCATTCTTACGTTGCACACTTTCTCTAACATCTAACTGGAGTTGAATGTAAAAGAATGTGACTTATGTTCAGCAATTAATAAATCTAATAATGACTATCCCCATGAAGTCCCATTTAGTCCAAAGATACTTTTTTGCTTGTTTAGACAATGCCTACATTAAACGGAGATCTGGGTCATGGTCTTCTTTCAATTGTCTTAGGGCCCTTTCACATCTGCGTTTATTTGAAATCGCGGCAGATGCGGTGAAAAAACCGCATCTGCCGCGATTGCCGCATAACCGCTGCACTTGCGGCGCGGTTGCGGTAATCCCCATAGAAGGTATAGGGGGACTTGCGGCAGGTGCGGCAAATGCGGTTTTGCACTTGCGGCAGGTGCGGCCGCGAAAAAAAACGCGGTCAGCCGCGGTTTTTTTCGCTGCCGCACCTGCCGCAAGTGCAAAACAGCACTTGCCGCACCTGCCGCAAGTCCCCCTATACTTTCTATGGGGATTACCGCAACCGCGCCGCAAGTGCAGCGGTTATGCGGCAATCGCGGCAGATGCGGTTTTTTCACCGCATCTGCCGTGATTTCAAATAAACGCAGATGTGAAAGGGCCCTTAGCTGGAATTTACTGTGGATTTTAAAGAAGTGCTCACATGTGCACAGTAAGATAATGTGAAAAACGAGCAAGGCTGCTCTGTGTGAACA
Source organism: Allobates femoralis (assembly GCA_033576535.1). Classification (NCBI taxonomy): domain Eukaryota; kingdom Metazoa; phylum Chordata; class Amphibia; order Anura; family Aromobatidae; genus Allobates; species Allobates femoralis. The sequence goes on from JARQOC010000005.1 coordinate 188,909,161, forward strand.
CGGCATTAGAGTATACCGCGTCAGCAATGCAGGTCCTCGACAATTAGGTCTGTGGTACCAAACTGACAGCTTCATAAGATATAACTGATTACGCAAAACACCCATAAAGTATTTTTTTGGAAAAGTATATTTTTTGTACATAAGAAATAAAGCATAAATAAAACTATACTAAGTTGGCATAAGCATAATGAACTCCAGAATAAAGTTAACACTTTACTTGTAAAGCATTGAAAGAGCGTAAAACTTAAAATGAAGAAAAAATCACTGGCAGACTCGCTGATTTGTTTACCTTCCTCCCCATAAAGAATTACCGAAAGTTTGTTAAAAAGTTAAATGTGCCTCAAAATGACACCACTTACACCTACAAGTCGTTCCTAAAAAAAGCTTTCATCTTCTACATTACTTTGCAAATGTTTTCAACAGTTTTGAAAACAATTGAAATGTTATTAGTCTATATTTACTATAAAAAGTGGAAAGTGAATGAACAAAAAAGAAATCTAAGTCAAATCAATATTTGGTATGACTTACCTTTGCCTTCATAGCTGTTTCAATTCTTCTGGTTACACCTGCACAGTTTTTGAAGAAACGTTAGAGAAAATATGTGGAATCCAACTGTGCTGCTGGACAATCAACCATATACCAAGGAAATTAGTGAATGCATGTGGCTTTATTCAATGAATTTCAAGGGTATTCCTTACCCCTTCATCAGGACAACCACAATCAGATAAGACCCTTTTGCACGTTCTATCCACAGTTATTCTTTCTTCGAAGAAATGTGGCAGGGAACCTGTTCTAAACATCTCTAAAGGGAACGCCAAGGAGAGAAATATTTTTAGTACAGTTCCTGTCCTGCTACATGATGAAGCAGAGCTTCCTCAGCTCTGACCCCCATCATGGGACAGAGAATTTCATCATGTCAGCATCATGGAGGTGAAGAGAGCAGGAGATGTGTTGGGGGTGTGGATACTGGGAGCTGCAGGATCATCCTACGTTCCAGCCCCCTCACACTTCTGTATAAGGAAGAGGCATGGTATTGGGCATGGGTGCTGCCACATGGTCATAATACAATCCAGCCCCTGTTATACCATCCTATGTGTTGTGACAGGGGGATCCAGGTATGAAATAGAAATCATGTCACCAAGCAGATACAAATACACGCTGTGATCGTCTGCTGTATGACGATGCATAATATGTACTGTTATTGTGAGGCTGGGAGCACAGGCAAACCATTACACTGATCAATTCAGCTCTGCATGGTTTGCCTTCCCCCATTGGAACATGGTTGCATCCTGTCCTCTGAAACTTTTCATGGATCATCATCATCATTATCACTCCTCAGTGACAGCCACAGCAAGGCATCCAGAGTTTGCCTCATCTGTTACACACATGTTATATTACACACATTTGTTATCAAGTAATATCTATTAACAGGTAAAAAAAATGATATTTTAATGTTCCCAATTATAGATTGTCTTATATGATATCAATCTAAATCTAGGAATATATATATGATATTATGATTTGTTCTGTTTATCAATCCATGGGGAGACACTTTCTGTTTGTGTTATGTTCTTGTACCCAGGCAGTTTTAGTCTTAACTGACACCTCTGGTCCATGTGTAAAGAATTGCAACATGCACTACATCAGAGGTTCCCAACTCCAGGCCTCAGGGGCCGCCAACAGTGCTGGTTTTCAGGATTGCCTTAGTATTGCACAGGTGATAATTGAATCACCTGCTCTGGTGATGATTCCAACTCCTGCGCAATACTAAGGCAATCCTGAAAACATGCACTGTTGGCGGCCCCTGAGGCCTGGATTTGGGGACCTCTGCACTACATATATGCATGTTCACAAGCTTCAGATTGTTGTAATTTATCCATGCAGTTATGCAGCTAAAAAATGCAAAAATGCGGCATTTCGAAGTACCAGGAAAGTGATTGAGATTCCTAAAATGTCATGGTCATGCTGCTGCTTATTTTTCCTTGCAGATATGAACCTACAAAACATTTTTCAGATCTGCAATATGCCAGCCCTTGCATTTTTATTTTTGAATTCTTCTCTACACTCTTTCTTCATTCTGCTTGGTGACATGATTATTATTTCAAGCTTGGACCCTCTCACATTGAATGTTATATTAGGAGCAGGATTGTAGTGTGACCATGGGACTGGCGATTATGCCCCCTGCAATGCCCCCTCCCTATACAGATGTGAGAGGGGGTGGAATGTAGGTTGATCCTGCAGCTCCCAGCATCCATGCCCCCGACACACCTCCTGCCTTCTTCTCCTGCATGAAGCTGACATGCTGAAATTCTCTTCTCTATGAGGGGGTAAGAGCTGAGGAGCAGATATGAATTTATCAATTTATAAGGGATCTATAGATCCTAGAACTGCAGTGTAAAGCTCTGCTTCATAATGTAGCAGGGCAGGAACTGTAGTAAAAAGTTTTCTCTCCCCGGAGTTCCCCTTTAACCCTTCATGAACTCAGTATATCCAATGTAATCCCATTAGATTGCGCTGTCAAACACTGACAGCATGTTTCTAAATCGGCGAAGTGGGGATTTCTTTATTCCCCACCGGCATCAGCAGCCCTGTGATGCAATCGCAGGGGTTCTGTATGTTGCCATTATAGTCAGGTGTCAGATGATGATCCCTGATTCTTTTATGTGAGTGCCTGCATTCACAGAAGTGATCATTTGTTCTGTGCAGAGCTATGGATAATCACGGCTGTGTACAGCACAAGTGATTAGATATGTAGTCTTTAAGTGCCCTAAGAGCTAACTAAAATAAAGTTAAAAAAGTTAGTTTTTAAGAATATGAAAAAAATAAACGTTTTGCCCCATTGAAAATAAAAGATAAAAAAAACGCACATTTGGTATCACCACGTTTAAAAATGCCCATCTTGAAAATAATAAAATATATTCATGAGAAAAAAAAAATGCCCGATCTATCAAAATATAAAATCAATTATTAAGATCTATAAAATGCTTAACAAAAAATAGTCAAAAAGGAACAATTAAATTTTTGTAGTCACCAAAACATTTAAATAAAGTACAATAACAGGCAATCAAAAAAATTGCATCTAACAAAAAATGGTATAACTAAAAATATCAGCTGAAGTTACAAAAAATAATCTATCACACAGTCCTATATCCTAAAAAATGAGAACTTTACAAGTCTCGGAACCAAGCGCTAAGGCTAGGGTCAGATCGGCGCCTGCCCTCAGCCTGTTGAATCCGTCAGAAACTTAGTTTCTGGCAGGCTCAGCGCATAGCGATTAAACGGCATGTAAGGCTATGCGCCCCTCCCTATGCATTTCTATGGTAACCCGATGCTTACCGCAGACGCCAGCTCCACTAAGAATCCCCAGATATGCGCTATTGCAGAGCGCACAGGAAACGCGGTTTGCAGCATTTCCTGTGCGCTCAGCAAAAGTTCAGATCTGGACCTTGTGAGTGGAGCCGGCGGCTGCGCTAAGCTTCAGGTTGCCATAGAGATGCATAGGCAGGGGCGCATAGAGTTACATTCCTTTAACGCTATGCGCTCAGCCTGCTAGAACCTAAGTTTTAAACGGATCCGGCAGGCGAAGGGCTGACGCAAGTCAGACCATAGCCTAAAATCACAATTCTTTTTTTTTTTTATTTTGCAACTTTCTGAACTTTTTTTACCACCTAGATTAAAGTAAAAGTATACATATTTGAAATCTATGAACTTGAACCAACCTAAGGCATAATACTGACATGTCACAAAACAATTCTTAAATTGTACTTTTTTTTTTAATTTTCACTGCACTAGGATTTAACGTCCAGGCCATGTATTCACCTGAGACTCTCACTTGGCCAGGCATTGAGCATCCAGTGTGTTGAACCTGCTGAATGTCCAGGCTGTGTAATGTGGACTGAATATTCCGGCTAGTGCTGTAATCTACAGGAACTCAGGCTTTGTGTGTCCTTGGTAACCAAGGAACACATCGGATTACCAAGCACAGCATTACTCCTGAAGCGGCGGTCATTGCCGCATATTCGCTTCAGGGAAATTTTCCAAGATTTAATTGATGCCGTTAAATTCTGCTAAAAACGTTTGTGTGATCCTAGCCTTTCTCTTATGTCTTTGTGTCCAGAAGAGGCTGTTGTTGAGTCCCTTGTAGTTTTATTAAGTCAATAAAACTGCACATATTTGAGCTAACATACATTGCCTGTGTCAACTCTACCTAATGGCTATCTCTTAGCATGAATCCCTACAGCCTGTATGGCTAGGGTCACACCAGTGTTTACCAGTGCATTCAGGCGTGTTCCTTTTAAAACTTAGAATTTGGCAGCATTAGCGCAGTGTTACTGGAATGGTAAGACTGCGTTAACGCTGTCAATTCATTGCTATGGATGACAGAACCTTGAGCGCATTTCAAACGCCGGCATCTAACTGCAGAGTTTGAAATGTCGCGCTATTTCCAAGTGCATCACATGACACATCATTCAGCCCCCTAGACTTTACTGCCACCATTTTGTAGCACTAAAGTTCAGATCCCAATAGACTTTGGATCAAGTCAGATCCCAAACCCAGACTTTTTTTAAAGTCTGTTCGGATCCACCAAACCTGAACATTTGCGGTTTAACCCATCTTTATTCACAACACATCATACTTTATATTAGTAGTAGGTGTAGGTCGATATGATTTGCATTTATTTAAGTAAAAATTTAAAATTTTAATAAAATGTTGAAAACTTTGGAATATTTGAACTTTGACTTTCAAGCACTTTAAATCAGACAATTATACCACTCAAAATCTTCTTTATTTCAGCATCATTTTTAAGCAAATTTTTGTTTAGCTAGAAATGTACACAGGTTAAGAGTTTGCAGCAATTTTTCATTTTTCCAACTAAATTTGAAAAACCTATTTTATTATGAACCACTTCCCATTTCAAGGGACTTTTGGGAGCCTGTATCTCAAAATATAGCAAAACTTGACCTCATTTTAAAAACTGCACCCTTAAAGGTATTCAAAGCAACATTTCAGAAGTTGTTTAACCCTTAAGATACTTCACAGGAATTAAAAAATGTGGTAATATAATAAGAAAAAATTATTATTTTTAAAAAATGTTGCTTTAAGCTCTAATTTATCATTCTCTCAAGGCTGACAGAAAAAAATGGACCATACAATTTGTTGGGTAAATTTCTCCTGAGCACAGTTCTGCCCCATATGTGGAGGAAAACTACTGTTTAGCTACATGGGAGGGCTTGGCAGGAAAGGAGTGCTATTTGAATTTTGAAGGTCAATTTTTGCTGGAATAGACGCAGACACCATGTTGAACTTAAAGAGATCCTGTCACCTCCAGAACGCCTCATAAGCTACCAAAACATGTCCCTGGAGCATATTATCACTAATCTCACACTCCTTTTGTCTCCTAAAAGCATCCTGTGAAAGTGCATAAAAACGTTTTAATACTTACTCATTAGTGATTATAATTAGCAGGGGCTATATTCTTTAGTCCCAGGGCGTGTTGTTTTGCAGGCTCCAGGATCCACCCTCTCTCTGTCTGTGTGCTTTGCTTGGCAGGCTTTGCCCTCCCCCCTCTCTATCACTCACAGAATGCAAATCATTAGTCCTGCCTTCAGCTCCACATCACTGCAGCACAGACAGAGAGAGAGGGTGGATCATTCAAGCTGAAAAACAACATGCCCTAAGGGCTAAAGAATATAGCCCCTGCTAATTATAATCACTAATGAGTGAGTATTAAAACGTTTTTTATGTACTTTCACAGGATGCTTTTAGGAGACAAAAGGAGTGTGAGATTAGTGATTATATGCTGCAGGGACATGTTTTGGTAGCTTAGGGGGTGTTTTGGAGGTGACAGGATCCCTTTAAAGAGCCCTAGAAGTACCAAAAGAATAGAATCCCCAAACTGACACCATATTAGAAACTATATACCTCAAGGCATTCAACAAGGTATGTGGTGACCATTTTGAACCCACAGGTGCTTCACAGAATTTTATAAAATTGGGATTTAAAAATGAAAAATTCTTTTTTTTTCCACAAACATATTGCTTTAGCCCCACATTTTTAACATTTCCTAGAGTAACAGAAGAAAATAGACTGTTCAAGTTGTTGTAAAATTTCTACTAAACACGATCCCTCAAAGATGGTTATAAACTACTATTTTTGCACAAGGCAGAGATAAGAAGCATAGGAGCGGTATTTGAAGAGACTCTTCTATGCTAAATCAGAAGAAATCCCATACAAATTTGCTAATTGCAGAACCTACAACCCTCAAGCAAATCTAGTGGGGCAGAGAGCACGTACAGGTGATTCAAGGAATTGTACAATGTGCAAGTGAAAGTGTTATGCAAAAATATTACATTGTCTACAAATTTTTCATTTTTTTCAACAATAGTTGGAGAAATTGAGCCACACAATTTTTTTTGTACAGCAATATTTGTAATGTTGGCCTCCACTGCCTTCCCCTAGCTGAGGCCCACTTATTGTTGCAGCTGTCCATGATTTCTGGAGAGCGGCTCCCTGTGCACCAGGGCTGGTGCATGCTGCTCAGGCCCATTGGCGGTATGCTTAGGGTTGGGCAAGCAGGTCCTCCCATTTTCTTAAAGAGGCATTGTGTGTACTTTGTAACTTTTCCCCAGCCTATCGCTGGAAGCCTCCGAGTAAAAGAGGCACATTTACTTTAAGTAAGGTGCCTGAGAAAAAGGTCTCTAGCTTTCCTGCTTACATTGTCCTGTTTTTTCTCTGGTCCCGATCTGCTTGTTATTTTAACCATCCAGCCTAAACATGCAATCCAACCAGTACCTGCCATCCAGACTATTTCTATATAAAAATATAAGGGGAGACAACAGAGGCGCAATAGTGCCCTATCATTTGGCATAGATTAGGGACTAAACGGTACAAACAGGTTTGCACTAACCTGGTCCAGTTGTGAATCCCACAACTGGAATAAGAGCGTTGGTTTTAGTAATGCAGGCTGCTGCTGGACCTCCACCTCCACGGGACCGTGGGTACTTCAAGAGTTCTGGGATCAAAGGTGTGTTGCAGTCCGCGCTGCCCGATCGTCCAAAAGATCACAAGGGAAACAATGTTCCAAACGAAATTCTCTTTATTCTTATAAACCGACGCGTTTCGGAGCCCAATCCTGGCACCGTCCTCAGGGTCTGAGGACGGTGCCAGGATTGGGCTCCGAAACGCGTCGGTTTATAAGAATAAAGAGAATTTCGTTTGGAACATTGTTTCCCTTGTGATCTTTTGGAAGATCGGGCAGCGCGGACTGCAACACACCTTTGATCCCAGAACTCTTGAAGTATCCAGACTATTTCGACCATCCAGCCTGTACGAATTGTCCAGCATGTACCTGTTGTCCAGCCTTTACCTGCTGTCCAACCTTTACCTTCTATCCAGTCCTTATTATCTTGTTTCTCTTGTCCTGCCAGATACCCTGAGTCTAAACAAGCATTTCTGATATCTAGGGTGAGCTGCCACAGAAATGAGGGCTGCCCTCGAATGGTACCTGGTAGCTATCTGCAGTACAAATCTAAGCACAGTATCAGTGGCTTTAATGAAAACCAGGTATTTGCTTAGTCACTCCCCTTAACGATATGCCCAGACCAATGACACAGTGAGTACACACCCATGTGCTTGACAGTTTGCTCATGCAATGGACCCCATTGACTGCAACATCCCTATGCTTCCAGCGTTGTACCAAGAAATGCAAGATAGTAGGATCAAATTTTGACCTATGTTAACACTAGTTTTAATGCAATGGCCCAGGATGCTTCTTTTGTTTCTGTACGACTTGCATCACTACGGCGGCCTCATCTATGCTCAAGCTATGTCAGGGTAGTGGTTGTTTTAAACTCTCTCTTTTCTAAAGTAGAATGGAACAATGAGACAGTGGTAACTGCCTTCAGGGAAGGTGTCTTCTAGTGGTTTGAGAACTAATTGTCTGGTCGAGATATTCTTCCTACTCTTGATGCCCTCATTTCTTGGCCACCCAAATTGACCTCAAGTTTCAGGAACGGGCCAGGGAGGGCTTTCATAAGAATTGATAACTGCATCTGATTCCAACCTCTCAAACGTTTGACTATTCCACCACCCAGGTCTACTTCTACTCCAGAACACATGCAGATTGACCATGTCAAGCTGTTCAAGCAGCATGAGGAGCTTTGTTGTGCTATGTGATTGTGCTTTTACTAAGTAACTCGGAACATATCATCAATTCATGTCCCATGAGGTCGAGAGATGCCTCATACCTAGGGGTGTTTGGAGAGATGGTACTGAATGAAGATAACCCCTTTCCATAACTGATTCTGTCTGTGTCCGTGTCATGTGGACATATATTGTTCTCTGTGTTTGCCATTTTGGTCTCTAGGTCGGCAGGGAATTTCTTGCAGAAAACCATGGTGGAAAATTATCAGAATCTGGTATGATGACTTCAAAGTTTTTTGTTGATATTGACCATTGATGGAAGGTCATTATCCAAATCTGAACACTGTTTTACTGAGTAGGTGGAGCTTCAAGTTGGATGTTTGTATACCAAGAAGATCCTTTCTGGTGCTTCCCAACAAGTCACCTCCTCTCCTCCTGGGACTGCCTTGGCTCTGTACTAATGAACCCATTCATGACTGGAGACTTGGTGAAGTGGTCTGCTGGGGTCATTTGTGTCACAAAGAATTTCTCAACTAACTTCAACCACCCCAGGTGCCTGTGAGTCTGTCTAGCTTACCGAGTTTATCTCCTGTTTTCCAGTCAAACACTGATATCCTCGACAAAAAAATAAGAGGTAATTAGCGGTTTAAGAGGACGCTACAAAAGGATGGAGGAGCACAAATGGTTTTTAGTATATCTTACTTTGTTTATTCAAGCATATCACAACATGTTTGAGCAGATACTCCGCCTTCATCAGGTGTTGGGAAATCCCCAGCATTGTGGGATTTTTAAAGGGTAATGACATCACACATTCATCTTAACCCCTTATTATCCTAGCCTCCTTACAATATTGAACTCACTAAGAATAGAGAGCACTCCTATTTAGATACAGTTAGGGCCAGAAATATTTGGACAGTGACACAAGTTTTGTTATTTTAGCTGTTTACAAAAACATGTTCAGAAATACAATTATATATATAATATGGGCTGAAAGTGCACACTCCCAGCTGCAATATGAGAGTTTCCACATCCAAATCGGAGAAAGGGTTTAGGAATCATAGCTCTGTAATGCATAGCCTCCTCTTTTTCAAGGGACCAAAAGTAATTGGACAATGGACTCTAAGGGCTGCAATTAACTCTGAAGGCGTCTCCCTCATTAACCTGTAATCAATGAAGTAGTTAAAAGGTCAGGGGTGGATTCGAGGTGTGTGGTTTTGCATTTGGAAGCTGTTGCTGTGACCAGACAACATGCGGTCAAAGGAACTCTCAATTGAGGTGAAGCAGAACATCCTGAGGCTGAAAAAAAAGAAAAAATCCATCAGAGAGAGAGCACACATGCTTGGAGTAGCAAAATCAACAGTTGGGTACATTCTGAGAAAAAAGGAATTGACTGGTGAGCTTGGGAACTCTAAAAGGCCTGGGCGTCCATGGATGACAACAGTGGTGGATGATCGCCGCATACTTTATTTGGTGAAGAAGAACCCGTTCACAACATCAACTGAAGTCCAGAACACTCTCAGTGAAGTAGGTGTATCTGTCTCTAAGTCAACAGTAAAGAGAAGACTCCATGACAGTAAATACAAAGGGTTCACATCTAGATGCAAACCATTCATCAATTCCAAAAATAGACAGGCCAGAGTTAAATTTGCTGAAAAACACCTCAAGAAGCCAGCTCAGTTCTGGAAAAGTATTCTATGGACAGATGAGACAAAGATCAACCTGTACCAGAATGATGGGAAGAAAAAAGTTTGGAGAAGAAAAGGGAACGGCACATGATCCAAGGCACACCACATCCTCTGTAAAACATGGTGGAGGCAACGTGATGGCATGGGCATGCATGGCTTTTAATGGCACTGAGTCACTTGTGTTTACTGATGACATAACAGCAGACAAGAGTAGCCGGATGAATTCTGAAGTGTACCGGGATATACTTTCAGCCCAGATTCAGCCAAATGCTGCAAAGTTGATTGGACGGCGCTTCATAGTACAGATGGACAATGACCCCAAGCATACAGCCAAAGCTACCCAGGAGTTCATGAGTGCAAAAAAGTGGAACATTCTGCAATGGCCAAGTCAATCACCAGATCTTAACCCAATTGTGCATGCATTTCACTTGCTCAAATCCAGACTTAAGACGGAAAGACCCACAAACAAGCAAGACCTGAAGGCTGCGGCTGTAAAGGCCTGGCAAAGCATTAAGAAGGAGGAAACCCAGCGTTTGGTGATGTCCATGGGTTCCAGACTTAAGGCAGTGATTGCCTCCAAAGGATTCGCAACAAAATATTGAAAATAAATGGTTATGTTTATTTGTCCAATTACTTTTGACCTCCTAAAATGTGGAGTGTTTGTAAAAAAATGTGTACAATTCCTACATTTTCTATCAGATATTTTTGTTCAACCCTTCAAATTAAACGTTACAATCTGCACTTGAATTCTGTTGTAGAGGTTTCATTTCAAATCCAATGTGGTGGCATGCAGAGCCCAACTCGCGAAAATTGTGTCACTGTCCAAATATTTCTGGCCCTAACTGTAGATGTAAAGGAAAAATTACAAGTTAAGATATACATAAAATTGATCATTAATCTTTATTTCATAAAAAATGTTTTTATTAAAAATTCTGAATAAAATATGGACCTAAAAATAGTGATGAATATTAATATATTTAAAAAGTTCTAATTGATGATATATAAAAATGTAAGAAAAAGGGAAGGACAATTCCTCTAAATTTCGAGTGATATTCCATATGTAAAAATTGATAATAATAGTAAGCTGTGTTCCAAATCGATTCTCCCATTCCTTTAACATTCATAAAAAATGCTAAAAAACAGTTCTATAACAGGCTAAAAAGACAATTCCTCTAAATTTCGTGGGATATTTCATATAGCAAAATTAATGGTAAAATGTCATTAATGGTGATAGTCAATGTCTAAAAATACTAAAAAGAAAATTCTATGATGGCTAAACATGCTAAAAAGACAATTCCTCTAAATTTAGAGGGATAATTATATAACAAAATTTATGATAAAACATCGTTAATGCTAATAGACAGTGTCTCAAAATACTAAAAAGATAGTTCTATGATGGCTAAACAGGCTAATAAGACAATTTTGTGAATTTCGAGGGATATTTCATATAGGAAAATTAATAGTAAAATATTGTTAATAGTGATAGTCAGTATTCCAAATAGAATTTTCCCCATTTATTTGCCAAATCATATAGCTTGATCTGGCCAGATGGAATGTTATATACAGATCTGTTTCAGGTGGCTATATTTTCAAGCGTCAAATTGAGGCCTTCTGGGTGCAGGCAGCCGAATTTGAATATCCAATAATTTTTTCTCCTGATGAGACTCCTATATCTACCAGTGCTCATCTCAGGGATATGATCTATAATGCTCAACTTAAATTATCTATAATCCCTCTGATGTTCCAACAAGAAATGCTTGGACACACTATGTTGGAGGAAATCATTTTTGATGTTTTCCTATGTTTGTTAAGGTGTTGGTGCATGGCCTGAACCGTGTCGCCAACATATTGCAGGCCGCACGTGCATGCCATGAAATAGACCACGTACGATGATAAGCATGTAAGATTATATTGTAAATAAAAGACTCCCCTGTCGTTTTATAGGGTAAAGGTGGTAGCCCCATGAGTTAATGATGTACAGCAGAGACATTTTTGAATGCCACATCTGCCCATTGGTCCGACCTATACTAGAGATCTTATGTGCCCCTTCTCTGGTGGTTGAGCTTGGAGCAACCAGGTTCTTTAAGGAATGATTACGTCGATAAATAATATGTTTTTTTGGGCAAATGCTTTGACAGCACAGGATCATTTTTCAAAATAAACCAATATTTTTTTAACAAAGTATTAAATGCTCTTGTTGATCTATTATAGGTGGTTATTAAACTCAGTTTCAAAATGAAGTTGAGATTTGCCTCACACAAGCCGTACGACAGTTCTAATGAACCCATTACAATGATTTTCTCCAGGTCAACTGAACTTGGTTCAATGTCAATTAGGATTACCATAATTATTAATATTTGCCAAATGCCAGATAATGAAGAGAGCGTTTTAAGGTATTTTAATTACTTTCTGAAAAGCCACAAGTTTACATATATTTCATTAGCATTTGTACAATTGCCCTTAAACTGAGTGTCTTGGCTCAATATTTTTGATATCCTTCCACAAGCTTCACACAACAGATGCTATTAATTTGGGAACATTCTCCTGACAAGAACTTGTTTAACTGAGACATGTTTGTAGGTCACCTTGCTCGCACCTGCCTTTTAAGCTTTGCCCATAAATTTTCAATAGAATTGAGATCAGAGCTTTGTGATGGTCACTCCAAAACATTGAATTTGTTATTCTTAATGCACTTTAGTAACCAGGTTGGTAGTATACTTCGGGTCATTGTACCTTTGGAAGACTCATTTCCGCCCCAAACTTTAACTTCCTGGCTGATGTCTTGAGATGTTGCTTCAGTATTGCCACATAATGTTATTTCCACATGATATCATCTATTTTACAAAGTCCCCTCCTGCAGTAACCCTACAACATGATGCTGCCACCCCTGTGTTTCACAGTTGGGATGGTGTTCTTAGGCTTCCAAGCTTCTCCCTTTTTCCACTAAATCTAATGAGGTGAATATGGCCAAGCAGTTTAATTTAAGCTTCATCAGAAAAACAGGATATGTCTCCAAAAATGTAGGTCTTTGTTCTTGTGAGCATTTGCAAAAATGAATCAGTTTTTTTATGTTTAGTGTAATGGCTTTTTCCAGGCAGAGTGGCCTTTCAGCCCATGTTGATACAGTACTTGTTTCTTTGTGGATAATGATACAATCTTACCAGCTTCCACCATCATCTTCACAAGGTCTTTTGCGTAAGTTCTTGCGATGATATGCACTTTGGCACTTTTTTTTTTGCAATTTCACCTCAATTGGATTATTTTTCCCATTTTCTTGTACATTATGGTAGAATAAATTATTTAATCTGAAAGTACAACTTGTTTTGCAAAAAACAACTCTCATATGTATATATTGATGGAAAAATAAAACAACTTATGGCTCTTGGAAGAAGGGGATAGAAAAATGAAAAGCGGAAAACGGAAAATCGCCAGGGGATGAAAGAGTTAAAAGCATAGAAATCTTAGTGTATGTAAACTTGTGACTTTGCATAAAGTAATAAAAATGCCTTAAAACATTTTCTCTCATTATTCTGCATTTGGTAAACATAAATATTTATGGCAATCGTGATTGTCCTAAAGCAGGAAAGGTTTATTCTGATTCCATTTTAAATAGTGAGAAAAACATGCATGTGTTTCTTTTTTTTATAGTTTATGTAAACTTCTGGTTTCAACTGTATTAGAGACAGCATAAAATAGTAACTAACTATATCAAGCAGCAACTGATCTGGTGTTTGGGTTACTTAGAGATCTGCCATTGGCAGCTCTCGAGTGACACATGTCACCTACTACAACTCTCTGTAAAGGCTAAAAAATGTTGCAGTAGTGAGAACTGGTGCTGCAATGATGTCACCCCCTTTAAAGAGTAACTGTGATTTAATTTTTTATTTAAAATATTGTAAAGCAATTGATTTTAATACAACTTGTAAATATACTTTATCAGAGAATTCTGGTTGAAAACCATTCATAAACCTTCCACAAGGTGTCCCCACTCTACTGTTTGTGAAGCAGACATATGTTCATTCTCACTCAGATCTGTCTTCACACTGAATATGCAGCATGTAACTATGTAAGGAAAAGGGGTGTGGCCTACACCCTGACTGCAGCTGGTGAGGAGACAATGTATCAGATGACAGCACTGTTGCTAAGCAATGTCAGGATGTCAGGATCACTGCAAACACCTCTTTCCTTGGCACAAGCTTCTTTGACCTGTCATCTGGCTCCTCACAGCTCAGTCAGGATCTCTGTTAAGCCCTTCTCTGCTGGCACATCACTATCAGCCTGCTCTCAGGAGCTGTGAAAATATACACACAGTGGTGGCAGACATTGACCATGCCCACATAACCATAAAATACAATTTTTAAAAGAGTACAGAAAAATATGAGAAAATAAGTTATATGGCACAAAAAAAAAGCATTATCTTAGCTGCTTTGTGACCAATCATTAAGAACCAGGCAGTATGTTTTTTTTTCCCAATAACATTTACACTTTGTTTAACCTGGAAAAAATTAATCACAGGTTGAATGAAACCCATAACATGCAGCAGATGTGAAATTAAGTTTATGGCCAGAATAAAAATGGCAACAATACTCACCATGTCAATCAACCATTGCACCAAGGTGCAGAAGGGAAGTTAGCCAATAGTGCCTCTGATCGTACTGGCGATCATGACATACTTTATACTGTAATGCTCATGGGATAACAGCCATATCGTACTGATCAACCAAAGAGATGACTATTTTAAAGTGAAGCCTTTAGGCCCTCACGGTAAAAGCAAAATAGGATATTATTGTTTGGCCAAGTTGGCATATTACCAAATCAAGCTATGTTCCCTGCTCAGACAAGCTTTGCTGAACAGATTCTTGCTGATCTTACAGCTGACCAGGAGATCACTTTCCAATCTACACAAATTAAGTGCTCAATCTCTTGCCAACACTAGAGAAAAAATAAATAGCGAAAATGGCAGCAACAACCACAGTATACTTCACATCTAGGATCAGATGTTTTATCTTCCTTTGTGAAAAACCTCATTGACTTCAGGAATCAGAGATACAATGGCTGAATACTCAATTTTAAGGAAAACTAGATTACGTCCTTTCTCCAGCCGATACCCTGAGTCTTGATCTACTGAATTCTAGCTCAGCAGATTTGACCCATTGGCAAGGTGTGGCTTAGTATGTGCATACTGTCATGTTCAGCCTCTAGTGTAATTACATATGGCCAGTAGCTTTGTCACACCGAACCAGACTAAGTTATCCTCTGAAAGTGTGGAAAACCATAGACTGTCAATATGAATCAGGCATAAATCAGTGTCGATTTTCATTCACCTACATCTGCTGCTAATAATTAGACTGTCCATCTTCCTGCCTCATGGGTTATTGTCTGCCTTCAACACAATTCTACTGTCACCAATGCTTTTTGGGGCATGCTCGACCTGGCATCTATTCCCTCTCATGTCACCTATACTGTACTACTCCTGTCGCAGATATTTGCATTACACTGCCAGACATGACCTGACAATTCTGACATCATTCTACACCACACGTCTTCTGCTGATGTCACTGCCACTCCACAGACCACTACAGCCTCACAGAGCAGAGTCTTGTTAACTAGTTCAGGATTGGGCTATTTTACTCCTTTGTGAGTAAGAACATTTTCATGTTTTTCATATATGCTCATTAAATGGCTCTAAAATTGTTTCTTTTTTTAGATATTCAAATAAATTTTGGCTTACATGGATCCTAATTTTTATGTTTTTTTGTGTAGTTTTTGTTTCTACTATCAGTGAAAAGAAAGACATAAATGTCTATATTTCACATTTTTACATTTTTTTTACGATCACAAAAATCCTTTAACAAACTTTTTCAATTGATTTTTACATAGTAATTATTTTTATTTATGTTGGCAGCGGATAATTCAGGATACACTGAAAGCGTGTGACAACAGAACTTAGCTTTAATTAGCAACAAACAGGTACAGATATGAAGGGCTTTGTGGAAACAGGAATATACATCGTAAATTTCTCTTTGCAGCATCAGCAAGCTGCTTTGCTTCTTTTCACATGCACAGACACAGGAAACTAATGACAGTCACATGGTATTTCCTGTGTGTGAACCTCTGGGAGTGTTCCTCTATTTTTTATAAACTAACTTTACTGACAATGCACAAACCTAGCAATTCAACACTTACACATACAGAATTTGAGTTGTTGCATTTAAAATATTCCAACACCCCCACTAAACAATTACTTATATGTTAGTCCCATTGCGGTTCTGAAGTCCTCAAACTTGGCTCTTGGCAATGGTTTTGTCATACCATCTGCTAACATCTTGTCAGACTCGCAATACACAAACTCTAGTACATCCACTCCACTAAGTCAAGTAAGTGGTGATGCTTAACATCAATGTGCTTAGTTCTTGCACTGATCTTATCACTGCTTGCAAGTTTAATGCATCCTTGGTTGTCCTCATAAATAAATGTTGGCTGAGCTAGCGGCTTGCCGAAATCTTCCAAAAGTTGTTTCAACCAAATAACTTCTTGACTTGCATAAACAGCTGACAAATTTTCTGCTTCTGTAGAAGACAATACGACAGACACTTGTTTTTGCATGACCAAGAATGAATTTTCTCCTAACTTGAACAAGTAACCACTTGTTGATTTCGATCACTTGTATCTCCAGCCCAATCTGCATCCAATAACCTCTGAGAGTGAGATCTCCTGATGCAAATATCTTATGATTTAGCCTTTGAGTTTCCTTAAGATATTGTAGAATTCTCCTAATTGCATTCCAGTCTCTTTGGCGTGGCTTGCTTACATGTCGACAGAGAATTCCAACTGCAGCTGTAATATCTGGACGAGTTGCAGTTGCTATGTATAGAAGCGCCCCCACTGCTTGTCTGTAACTCTCATTGGGGGGTAGCAGATCTTCTTCTCCTTCCAACTTTAAGTAGGATGGATCCATTGGTGTTGACGCACCTTTGGCTTCTGACAGTCCAAACTGGTTTAGGAGTGCAGAAATTTTAGAACTTTGACTGAGAAGAAAACTCCCATCTTCACCTATCTGGATTTGGATTCCAAAATAATGTGTCCCATTTCCAAGAACCTTAGTCTCAAAGTGCTGGTTGAGAATTTCACCAAGCTTTGTAATTTCCTTTTCATCTCAATGAGACATGATTACATCGTCTACATATAGGAGAACATACATCCACTCATTTGCTACAGTTTTTGTATACAAACATGGATCAGCTTGAGACCTTTTAAATCCTTCATCCGGCAAAACTTTGTTCATTTTTAGCTCCATGCTCTTGCCGACTGGTTAAGTCCATAGAGAGATTTTTGTGTTCTACAAACAAGGTGCTCTTCACCCTTTTTAATATATCCCTCGGGTTGACTCATGTACAACTCTTCTTCATTATCACCATGTAGGAAGGCTGTTTTGATGTCAAAATGTCTCACTGTCATCTGTTGAACTGCAGCTACGGACATTAAAGTTCTGAATGTGGTTTGCTTCGCAACTGGAGAAAATGTAGCATCATAATCTTCATCATATTTTTGCAAGTAACCTTTTGCAACCAATCTTGCCCTAAACCTGTGAACTTTACCTTCTGAGTAATATTTGTTTTTGAAGACTCACTTACATCCGATAGCACTTTTTCCTTGTGGTAGCTCTATAAGCTCCTATGTCTGGAGTTGGTGAAGGGACTCCACCTCTTCATTAGCAGCATTTATCCACTTCTGCTTCTTGTGGACAGGCAGGTTTTGCATCTCTTGCCATGACTGTGGCTCTGGTTCAGGAAGTGTTCTGTCCCTATAAGAAAGGCGTCTAGCTGGGATACCTTTGTTTGGTCTTTTTGATTTCCTGACTGGAGGTTGAATTTGTTCTTTTGTTTCTTCCTTGCTGGCTTCAGAGCTTATCCAGAATTCACTGTTTTCTTTTTCAGTGTCTGGGTTTGTTGACTGAGATTCTTCTTCTTGTTCCTTTGCTTGAATGGCTGGTGTAACTTCATGAGATTTGAGCGAACAGAGTTTTCATCAATCACTACATCTCTGCTGATTGTTACTGTGTTGGTGCAGGATTCTGTATCTCTTCTGAGTTCCACTATAGCCCACAGGACTCCTTGCTTTGCATGTGATTCCCACTTGGAACATTTTTATTTGGGAACATACACAAAGCTTTGCCTCCAAATATCCTGATGTGCTTCAGGTTAGGCTTCTCACAGTTCCATGGCTCATATGCAGTTTGTTTTGTGGCTTTACTTGGCAGTCTGTTTTGAAGATAGCAAGCATTCATGATGGCTTCTCCCCAATACGTTGTAGGTAGATTGGCATCAAACAACATGCTTCTTCCACTTTCACAGAGAGTGCGGTTCTTTCTCTCTGTAATATCATTCTGTTCTGGGTTGTATGGAATGGTATTCTGGAACACGATTCCATTCTTTTTCAAAATGGTTTGCACCTTGTATATTCAGTGCCATTATCTGCACGCAGGGTTTTTGGCATTCTTCCAAATTTGTTAAACACTACGGCAAGATATTCTTCAAGTTTCTGTGGAACTTCATCCTTACTGTGAAGTAGGTAGGCAAGTGTATATCTGAAATAGTCATCAATAAATGTGAGAAAATATCTCTTCTTGCTTGGAGTTTGAACACTCATTGGACAGCAAACATCTGTGTGTATCAAATCCAGTGGCTGTGCAGATCTAGGGCTGCTTACTTTAGAAAGGATTTTCGGGACATTTTCCCTTTAAGACAACTAGTGCACTTCATCATTTGACTACATTGCTTTATTTCAACACCATTTGCGAGTTGACCTAGCTTCCTTACTGCTTCTGGGTGTTTGTGCCCAAGACGTCTGTGCCATACATGGATACAGTTCTTATGTAGATCTTGTCTTGCACTGTACACTCTTTCTTTGCATTTTAGCTGTTAAAGTTCATTTTAGATTTTTTCTTTGCAAGAGTGTGGCCCTCTTTTGATATTTGCAGCTGTTGTTTTTAAAAGTAACTACATTCCCCTTTTGCGTAAGCTTCTTTACATTCAGAAGATTGCTTTCAAGACTGGGAACATAGAGAACATCCTTTACTGGGATATTTTTGCTTTGCTGAGGAAACTGGTCAGTGGAGGTAGCCATATCCTACTCCTTCTGAAATCATATATTCATTAACTAAGATGACTTTTCTGACTTGCTTTCATCAAGGTCAGTGAAGAAGTCCTTATCATTTGTCATATGGCTACTAGCACCTGAGTCTATACACCATATATGCTTTGCAGATGAGCCTGTATTAAATGCAGCTTCAACACATGCAGATTTTTCTTTTATAGCTGTTTTCACCTTTTAATCACTGTTCTGCTTTTTAAACTGACTCATTCTTGCTTTCAAAATTCTGCAGTTTGCTTTAAGGTGGCAGGGCTTTTTACAGACAAAACATTCCAGAGTTTCACTTAGATTGCTCTTATTTTTAGGAAAATCTGTGTCTTTAATGCTGTCTCCGCTTTAGATTCATTACTGCTGCTTACATTTTGCATTTTTTGTTTGCATTCATCTAGAAGCTTACCTTTGACATATGCTAGTGTGAGCTCATCTTCTGGACGTACATCTAATGCAGTGACCAGTGTGTCATAACTTTCTGGAAGACCACTTAACAGTAGTGCAGCAACATTAAAGTAATTTCTTCTCCAATACCCCTGAAATGCTCAACAATCTCTAGGGTGTTTCTTATATAGTCCTGCATATTCTGGCCATCACTTAGCTTAGACTGGTACAGTTTTCTCATGAGATAAAGCTTATTGCTAAGATTTGATCTTTCATGCACTTTCTGTAGTTCATTCCACATCTCTTTTGCAGTTGCACACTTGCATATATGCACAATATGATCATCATCTACACTTTGTGCTTTCTGATCCTTCTCTACCCAGTCATCTGGTAATGGATGAGGCACTTGTTCCTGTGTTTATTTCCACATACCTTTTCTTATGACGCATCTTCACCTTGAATTTCCAGGACTGATAATTCTGATTGTGAGACTTTGCACTGAGAACTTGCAGTGATCCCTGCTTGTGGTCATCTTCTCTGTTGCTCTGCTGCTTTTGTTTCTGTTGCTGTATAATTCTTCTGTGTGACCTCTGTGTTCTGTGCCACTCTAGGGTTCTGTATCACGCTGAGTTCTGTGTCACGCTGGGCCCATAACCTGTTGGCAGCGGGTCATTCAGGATACATTGAAAGTGTGTTGAGAACAGAACTTAGCTTTAATTAGCAACAAACAGGTACAGATATGAAGGGCTTTGTGGAAGCAGGAATGGCCCCTTTCAATTAGCGGTTTTTCAAATTGCGGCAGATCCGGCAGATTTACCGCATCTGCCACCTAACGGTCCACTTGCGGCACACTTGTAGCAAGCCCCATGCATTGTCTATTGGGCTTGCGGCAGGTGCGGCAAGTGCGGTTTTGCCGTGGTTCCGGCACTTGAATAAAATGTCTTTATTATTTTATTTTATTTTCATTTTTACTTATTGGAATGATTTTTATTTGATGATTTCATCAAATAGTCTTATTGTTGACCCTTCCAATTGTATTTTCCATAGTGGAAAAGGCTTTTCGATGGATATATGACAGTACACCAGTTTTCTGTTTTGCTAGCAGGGGTGCTTTCACAAAATATATCCATTCTGCAGAGATAAGATGACCTGTAAGAATAAAAAAATAAAAAAGGAGGAAAAAAGTCTCTGCCTGAAGACCAAAGTAACGCTTAAAGGTACCATTATCAGGACACATTGTTACATTTGTACACGGCAACAAAGTGGAACAATGTGTCCATGATTTCACTGCAACCAGTGAGTTGCAAGCAATGTCTGCACAGATATGTCTGTGTGTAATGCTACCTTTAGGGAGTAAATCACACATACCTAATTGGAGATCTTATAGGTCATCTTTTGGGTAATAGGTGAGAACACCCTACCCCTCTTCTCTCTCTCATTATATATAATATATATATATATATAATCTTTTTTCACATGCTGCTAACTATACCTGAGGAAGGCTATTTTAATATTTTAGCATTGTATTTTATCCTGTAATACGGAATAAGTCCTGGAAAAAACTTGAAGAGACCTTAATCTCATGTCTGGAAGCGCTCGTGGCATGAACGGATGTTTTTACTGTAAAGCTGGGCAATACTATGGTTGTTTTTGCATTTAAGAGACCAGAGACCACATGTTCTTTGGCAATTATTGCTTAGCAGCACTTGAGATTCACATCAAATCGAATTACTTAAAATCTAAATCTTTTTTAAAAAGTTTTTTAAGCTATTGAATTTGAGTTTCAAAAGATTCTATAATCTTTAGTGTTTAGTAAATTGTGTAGCTAAAACAGCTGAAATGCTTTCTTTTCTGCATTAAACAGTATGGAAATAATGTAAAATGACAAAATATACAGCTTAGTTGATGTAAAAATTATTTACATTATTCTTTTATTGATAAAAGTATCATCCAATTTATAAATCGACGTTCCAAACTGGTACAGTCCAGAAGCTCCTATGGTGGACTCATTCCATAACTCAGTAATGTTCTCAGAGGAATTCAGGACCAGAGAGGAACAAATGTCTTTGTAGCTGACTCTAGAATTAAAGAACAACTACCGTAACTTTGTCTTAGACAACACTTAAAATTATGGAGAACGAACATTCCTAAGAACACTCGTTATCCTGCTAATTTTGCAGTGCAAATCAGTTGTCGATCATTGAACAACTGAACTAAGTGCTAGATTGTTGAGTGAAATGATCTTTTTGTGTGCTTGAAGCATCATTGTTCTGTCTCTTTCATTATAGGAGGCAGATATAAAAACAACCTTGTTTTAAGCATAACCGGCATTTAAATTTGTATTTAATAATAATGTAGAGTAAGTGATTGTAATAAACTTAGAAATATACTTTGTTAGAAAATTCTGGTTGAACGTCATTCATAAATCTTTCAGAAGTTGTCCCCACTAGACTGTGTGTGAAGCAGACATATGTTCATTATCACTCAGATCCATCTTCACACTGAATAAGGGGCATGTAACATATAAGAGAAAGGAGCATAATCTACACTCCTGCAGCGGTGAGAAAACAATGTATCAGATCACCTCAGTCTACAGCACAGTTGCTAAGCAATGTCAACCTCTTTCTTTGCCACAAGCTTATGATCTGTCATCTTGTTCCACACAGCTCAGTCACAATCTTTATTACCTCCTTCTCTGCTGTCACATTGCACTGTTCCCTATCAGCCTGTTCACAGAAGCTGTGGAAATGCACTCACTGTGCTGGCAGATGTTGAGAGACGCTGGCCATGCCCACACGGCCATAAAATGCAGTTTTTAAAAGAGCACAGAAAAAGTGAGAAAATAAGTTGCTAAATCTTTGTGCTATGGACCATCATAAAACAGTGCAGTATAATTTTTTTGTGTATTTTTCAATTAAATTACATTTACATTTTAACAATGTGGCATTCAGGATCTATGGAAAGCTGAACCATATGGTAGGAGAGGTGGATAACTAATATTTATTTTTTTAATTCGGTGGAAATGTGTTAAAGATTAAATGTATTCATTCATACATGTAATTTTTGCATTTTTTCATGTTCATAACAGCAGATATTAAGCAGAATGGTTGTCCTGAAGTATTTCATTTTAAACATAAAAAAGACTTATTCTGCCCTTGTTCTAAAAGATTTTTTCCACACAAAATAATTCATTGTGAATTAAGTTAAAGTGTCAAGGAGGACTCAGTGTACAGCTATCCTCTCATTTTGTGACAGTCATTAATGTAATAATTAATCTCTGTCATTTAACTGTATTACATTTTGTAAGGAGGAAATTGAAGATAGATCTATTTCAGACTAATTCATATTGCACTTTAGTATGTGAGAGCAGGGTGAATCAAATGTCATTTCTTCCCTCAGTAAATTTTAGTCTGTCAGATCATAATGAACATGATGTTTTTGGGGAGAATGTCTGAAGAACTAAAAATACTTATTAAAGAATCAAATTTACAAATTTACGCTCACAAAGTTACTGTAAAGAATGATATTTTTACTAGAACCCAAATTGTAATAAATGTAATTATATAAAACACAAATTAGAAGCATTACATTGAAAAATGACTGATTACATATCTTCATACAGTGCTTTGAAAAAGTATTCATACTTCATGAAATGTTCAACATTTTTTCACAATGCACCCACCAGCCTATTTTATAGGCATTTAATGTAATATGCCAAGAATGGCAAGTATTTGTGATGAAAAGATACATGATTGTATAAATATTAAAAGAGAATCTTAAAAATGGCCTGTGCATTTGTATTCAGCTCATACTTTGTAGAACCACTTTTCACTATGATTACTGTTTTTAGTGTTTCGGGTTATTCTTCTACCAGCTTTGTACATCTAGAGGTAGATTTTTTTGCCCATTCTTGTTATAAAAATATCTGTCTCAAAAATACACAATGGCGTGCACACTGAGGTATGTCTTTGATAGAGGTGCTGATCGAGGGGTTTGGTGTAACACACGTTAGACATATAAAAATCCCCTCCTACTATTTCACACTCCTTGTTTTGAAAGCAAAAACGTGTCCTTTATTAAGGTTCAGATATGAGAGCAACCACAAGGTGTCAACGCGTTTCGGTCAACTGTAGACCGTTTTCACGACAGTTTCTACATTTGAAACAGAGATAAAATCAAAATAAGTATATACAATGGTGCAGTATATGTATGTAGTACATATGCAAAGAGTGATTATTATACATATATACAAAAAGATCATACCACTTAGCAGGTGTCATAATCTCACCTGTTTCTATGTATGCTTATTAGTTATTACCGGGAGGAATTCACAAGATGTAGTCGTTGCAGCATGAGGACAGGTTAAATTTGCAACGTAGGGAAAGAGTTAAACAACCATCACATATTATCAGGTTATAGTTATTAAGGTATAAGGAAACACAACATAGGGAAAGAGTTAAACAACCATCACATATTATCAGGTTATAGTTATTGAGGTATAAGGAAACACAAAGTAGGGAAAGAGTTAAACAACCATCACATATTATCAGGTTATAGTTATTAAGGTATAAGGAAACACAAAATCTTAGTAGGAAATAGGTAGAGATGTAAAGAAGTATACGTTTTTATGAGGATTGATACCACTTCAATGGGTTGTCTCTTCATAGGTAGGGATTTCTCCTCCCTGCGTGGATCATTTAATTCTCTAGAAATGCATATATCATGTATCAGGTATACTCTTATTCATAATCGGGCTAAAATTATATAATATATTAGTTCTGGTTCATTATTTGTATGGTACAATTCAAGAGGTATCCGTGAACAGGTAGGAATAGGTAACAAGGCTATGGTAAGAACAGTATGTTAAGATTATGGTTGCAACTACCAGAATGCAAGAGGGGATATAATACTATAGCTAACTTAGTTTAGATTGTTCGTTTTTTTTTTTAAAAAAAAAAGGTTATTATGCTGTGTTTTTGCTTACCCTTGATCTGACCATCATGGGATAGATTGTGGCTATACATGTATATATCAGCTGTACTTTAAGTAGTTGTGGCTTAAATTAATTCATATATAATCATGGTGGCTAAATGCATAAGATAAAGGTTATGTGCATAGAGCAGACAGTATTACCTTAATCCGTTTCAATTGTAGCAACTGTCGTAAAAACGGTCTATAGTTGACTGAAACGCATTCACACCTCATGGTTGCTCTCATATCTGAACCTTAATTAGGCTGGGGTTACACATAAGCCCTCAGTCAGTTTTTGGCTTCAGTTTTGTCTTTTTTTTTTTCTAAGTCCAAAAACTGACAGAAAAACGCATTGGGTGTAATAAACACCCTGTGCGTTTTTCTCTGGAGCTCAAAACATTGCCCTGTCCGTTTTTGAGCCAAAAACGCAGTAAACAGCGTTTTTGGCATCAGTTAAAAAACGCATGCGTTTTCATGCGTTTTTTTTAACATGGGGCCCTATGGGAAACGCATGCGCAAACGCATGGCATATATAGCCACTTGCGTTTGCGCATGCGTTTGCGCACATGCGTTTTTTCTGAAAAAAATGACTAAGTCCAAAAACGTACAGGAGTGCAGGAGACACAAAAAGCACCCTATAAAAAACGGATTGGTGATGAAAAGGACTTCCAAAAACGGATTTCTATGTGTAACCCCAGCCTAAAGGATACAATTTTACATTCAAAACAAGGAGTGTGCAGTTGTATTTTTATTATAACAATATCTGTATCACAGAAAGATTGAATGTAGAGCGCCTGTGACAAGCAATTGTCAAGTCCTGCCTCAGATTCTCCATGGGACTTAGATCTGGACTTTGGGCCATTCAAACCAATGAATATGTTTTGATGTAAACTATTTCATTGTATCTTTGGCAGTATGTTTAATATCATTGTGTTGCTGGAAAGTAAATGTCTTGAAGGTAAAGTCTCTTGTAGCCTATTGTAGGCTTTCCTCCAGGATTGCCCTGTATTTAGCCCCATCCATCTTCCATCACCAATGATCAGCTTCCTTGTTCCTGCTGAAGAAAAGCATCCACACATCATGATACTGCCACCACTATATTTATCGAGTGGATATTGTTTTCAGTGTTAGTTTTCCACCACACATAGCATTATCTATTTAGCCCAAAAGTTCTACTTTGATCTCATCTGATCAGAGTACCTTCCTCCACCTGCTAGCTGTGTAACCTACATTATACGTAGAAGAACGTGCTCTGGTCAAATGTCACTATGTCTGGCTGAAATCTACCACTTCACATCACCCTGAGCACACCATAATATGTAGCAAAAATTTCAGTCTATAGATGTGCAAAGCTGCATTGAGAAAACCGTTATATTAAATTCAAGGCCCTTCAACCAACATCCAATTCCTAAAAATCTCCCAGGAGTCAGGCCACAATCAATATTCAGTTACTCTTTATTAAAAACACCAATTACAGTGATTAAAGGCAATGCCACACCGGCACAGCGAACAGGTGACCACATGATAATTGTACATAAATATACATAGTAAACATCACTTATTGTGCAGCCTAATAACATAAAGGTATAATACCACCAATAAAAAATACCCCATACCTGGGTGCATAACAGGCTCACATAGGCACAAACTCCAAGACAGGTGTCAAATTATAGATCCAAAGGTTTTGCCTGTCTGTGGCCGCCCCCTAACGCGTTTTGCAAAGGCCTCTTCTAAGGAGGTAAATTGGTGAGTCTGTCATGTGGGGTACACACTCATGTAGTGTTTGACCTTTCCACCATACTCAGCGTAACTAATAGGCTATTGTTTAGACACGGTGCATATAGTCATGCAGTGTTAACTGACCTGCTGCACAAGGTGCTACTAATAGCTTGCTGTTCAGACATTAGATGTGTATCTCACTTATCTATATGACAAACTCCCTATGCAGCTTCATTAGAGTGCATTATGTAAGCAGCTGCTGCCCTCTATTAAAAGGTTGTGAGCAATTGGTCTATCTGCAGGATTCTCCAATACTGCCCCAGCTCCTACGTGGGAAAGTTCCTTGCACCCAGCTTGTGCATTGCAAGATTAGATTGACCATTGGTTTTTCAAATATACAGTTGTGGCCAAAAGTATTGACACCCCTGCAATTCTGTCAGATAATAGTCAGTTTCTTCCTGAAAATGATTGCAGTCACAAAATCTTTGGCATTATTGACTACATTTAATTTGTCTTCAATGAAAAAACACAAAAATAATTGTCCTAAAGCCAAATTGGATATAATTTTACACCAAACATAAATTAGGGGGTGGACAAAAGTATTGGCCCTGTTAGAAAAAACATGTGATGCTTCTCTAATTTGTGTAATTAACAGCACCTGTAACTTACCTGTGGCACCTAACAGGTGTTGGCAATAACTAAATCACACTTGCAGCCAGTTGACATGGATTAAAGTTGACTCAACCTCTGTCTTGTGTCCTTGTGTGTACCACATTGAGCATGGAGAAAAGAAAGAAGACCAAAGAACTGTCCGAGGACCTGAGAAACCAAATTGTGAAGAAGCATGAGCAATCTCAAGGCTACAAGTCCATCTCCAAAGACCTGAATGTTCCTGTGTCTACCGTGCGCAGTGTCATCAAGAAGTTTAAAGCCCATGGCTAACCTCCCTAGATGTGGACAGAAAAGAAAAATTGACGAGAGATTTCAATGCAAGATTATGGTGGATAAAGATCCTTGACTAACATCCAAACAAGTTCAAGCTGCCCTGCAGTCCGAAGGAACAACAGTGTCAACCCGTACTATCCGTCGGCGTCTGAATGAAAAGGGACTGTATGGTAGGATACCCAGGAAGACCCCACTTCTTACTACGAGACATAAAAAAGCCAGGCTGGAGTTTGCCAAAACTTACCTGAGAATGCCTAAAATGTTTTCGAAGAATGTTCTCTGGTCAGATGAGACAAAAGTAGAGCTTTTGGGCAAAGGCATCAACATAGAGTTTACAGGAAAAAAAAGAGGCATTCAAAGAAAAGAACATGGTCCCCTACAGTCAAACATGGTTCCCTGATGTTTTGGGGTTGCTTTGCTGTCTCTGGCACTGGACTGCTTGACCGTGTGCATGGCATTATGAAGTCTGAAGACTACCAACAAATTTTGCAGTATAATATAGGGCCCAGAGTGAGAAAGCTGGGTCTCCCTCACAGGTCATGGGTCTTCCAGCAGGACAATGACCCAAAACACACTTCAAAAAGCACTAGAAAATGGTTTGAGAGAAAGCACTGGAGACTTCTAAGGTGACCAGCAATGAGTCCAGACCTGAATCCCAAAGAATACCTGTGGAGAGATCTAAAAATGGCAGTTTGGAGAAGGCACCCTTCAAATATCAGGGATCTGGAGCAGTTTGCCAAAGAAGAATGGTCTAAAATTCCAGCAGAGCATTGTAAGAAACTCATTGATGGTTACTGGAAGCGGTTGATCGCAGTTATTTTGGCTAAAGGTTGTGCAACCAAGTATTAGGCTGAGGGAGCCAATACTTTTGTCTGGCCCATTTTTGGAGTTTTGTGTGAAATTATCAAGGTTTTGCTTTTTGCTTCATTCTCTTTTGTGGTTTTTCATTGAAGACAAAAATAAATGAAGATAATAATACCAAAGTATTTATGATTGCAATCATTTTCAGGAAAAAACTGAGTATTATCTGACAGAATTGCAGGGGTGTCAATACTTTTGGCCACAACTGTACAAGGTTTTTGGGAAAAAAAGGGACGGTAACTTTTTTTCTTGGTTTTACTAATTCGTAGTCTGCCAGCAGTTTGTTCACATCGAACAGCCGGGAGGTAGGAGACAGAAGTCAGCTGGAAAAGCCAGTGGGTGATGTGGGAAACAGCCACTGGGGCCCTCTGTCATTGGTAGAGAGACACAGTACAACAGGGGAGAAGAGACACGTGCTCAGGGGAGAAATGCAAAGGGTGGAGAAGACACAATGCACATGGGGGAGAGTCACAAGCGACACTGGGGGAGAGTGTACAGGGCTGAGAAGAACACAAAATAGCACAGGGTGAGACACAGTGCAATGGGGAGGATGGATGGGGAGAGTGCCAAATAGGATGAGAGGGGAAGTACACACAGGGGGAGAGACAGTGCACATGGGGGGGCAGTCAAAGAATGGGGAAAAGACACAAGCTGCACGGGGGAGAAGAGAGACAGTCACTGGGTGGAAGAGTGCAAAGAGTGGATGAGACAGACGCATGGTGGAGAGACAGTGCACGGGAGAGAAGACATGCATAGGAGAGAGCAGCGCTCGGGGAGAGACAGCGCACATGGTACTGAGACACCACATGAGGAAGAGACAGTGCACTAGGGGTAGAGACAGCACAAGGGGAGATACAATGCATGGTGGATAGACAGCACACAAGGGGCTAGACAGTGAATGGGGATAAACAGAACATTGGGAAGAGACAGCTATGGGAGAGACATAGAGCACAATGGGGGAAGAGACCTCAGTACAATCACAGAAAAAAATACAGCACATGGGGAAATACATACAGCACACTGGGGAGAGACATGCTGCACAATGAGGAAGAGACATACAGCACAATCAGGAAAAAACATACAGCACACTGGGGAGAGACTTACAGCACACTGGGGGGAGAGACATACAGCACACTGGGGGAGAGACAGAGAGCACACAGGGGGGTGACACAGTGCACACGGGAGAGAGACAGCGCACATGGGGAGACAGTGCACAGGGAGGAGAGAAACAGCCAACAGCCTCTATATAATATATAGAAAAAGACTGCAGCCTCTATCTACATACAAAAATGCGCTGCTTTGCCCATCATCATTTCCAGTGTCAGGGTGTCCACACATCAAATGTTGACGGTAGCCATTTTTGCACACCCAAGTGATGGGTGTGCAAATATTGTGCCCGCTGGCAATACTGTCCCCTTACACAGTACCAACAGTGGTGCTGCCCAAACCCCAAAATAATGACACCTGAAACCAATGCCAGGAACACGCTGCATGCAGCCGGCCATCCGCCGCACACACTACTGAATGAGGAACTGTGCCTGTGCTTGCCAGACTCATGCAGGTGCAGTTCTTCACACAGCTGCCATCTTTCTAAACTACAGGGGAAGAGGGAGAGCACAGAGTGAGGAGAGCACACATGAGGTCACAGAGAGTGATAAGGGGGGTCACTGAGAGGGCACAAGTGGGCATAGAGATGGCACAAGGGGGAGCCCAGAGAGCGCACAAGGGTCAGAGAGAGAAAGTGCAAAGTAGGAGCAACGAGAGAGCACACAGGGGGGAAGAAAATGATGGATGTGCAAACATTGCTCAGTCTCACCAGCGGTGCCACCACCACCCAAAGCCACCACCATCCGAAATGGCCACCCACAGCCACTGCTTAAACATCACTGCCTAAGTAAGTGTGCATGCGCATACCCGGCATGCATGCGCACTTACTCAAGCACCCACCATCTTTAGGTACCTGGGTATACAAAGATGGTGGCATGAACGGGTGCATGCATGCACATGTACTCATGCCATCATCTTTGGATGCCTGAGGGGGGAGAGAGCACAAGACAGGAGCGAGAAAGCACAGGGAAGTGAGCGCACAGGGGGGCAGAGAGAGCGCACAAGGGGGTAGAGTGAGTGCACAAGGGAGCAGAGAGAGCACACAGTAGACAAATAGACCACATAAGGAAGGGCAAGTGCACAGGGGGAGAGAGCGCACAGGGCACAGGGGGAAGACAGCTCAGAGGGGAGAAGACAGTACAGGGTGGATAGAGACCGCATAAAAGGGGAGTGTACATGGAGAGAAAACAGCTCAAAGAAGAGAGCACTGAGAAGAGAAGACAGCCCAGAGGGAAGAGAGACCTCATAGAGGGGCAGAGCACACATACATCTCAAAGGGAGATAGCACACAGGTGAGAGAGCACACAGGAGGAGTTAGAGAGCACATAGAAAAGAGACAGGTCAAAGGAAAAATCACAGAACAAGGGGGAGAGAGAACAGACAGGGGAAAGATTGCACGGGAAAGAGGCATCCACCGCGCCCCGTGCCACAGAGCCCACCCCTATCATTACATCACCGCCATCCTGATGCAATAGCATCAGGCACACATCTAGTATATACAGTGCCTTGTGAAAGTATTTGGCCCCCTTGAACTTTTCAACCTTTTGCCACATTTCAGGCTTCAAACATAAAGATATAAATTCAAATTGTTTTGTGAAGAATCAACAACAAGTGGGACACAATCATGAAGTGGAACGAAATTTATTGCATATTTTAAACTTTTTTAACAAAAAAAACCTGAAAAGCGGGGCGTGCAATATTATTCGGTCCCCTTGAGTTAATACTTTGTACTGCCACCTTTTGCTGTGATTACTGCTGCAAGTCACTTTGCGTATGTCTCTATCAGTTTTGCACATCGACAGACTGAAATTATTGCCCATTCTTCCTTGCAAAATATCTCAAGCTCAGTGAGGTTGGATGGAGAGCGTTTGTGAACAGCAGTTTTCAGCTCTTTCCACAGATTCTTGATTGGATTCAGGTCTGGACTTTGACTTGGCCATTCTAACACCTGGATACATTTATTTTTGAACCATTCCATTGTACATTTGGCTTTATGTTTGGGATCATTGTCTTGTTGGAAAATCTTCGTCCCAGTCTCAGGTCTTTTGCAGACTCCAACAGGTTTTCTTACAGAATGGTCCTATATTTGGCTCCATCCATCTTCCCATCAATTTTAACCATCTTCCCTGTCCCTGCTGAAGAAAAGCAGCCCCAAACCATGATGCTGCCACCACCATGTTTGACAGTGGGGATGGTGTTTTGAGGGTGATGAGCTGTGTTGCTTTTATGTCAAACATATCGTTTTGCATTGTGGCCAAAAAGTTTGATTTTGGTTTCATCTGACCAGAGCACCTTATTCCACATGTTTGGTGTGTCTCCCAAGTGGCTTGTGGCAAACTTCAAATGAGACTTTTTATGGACATCTATGAGAAATGACTTTCTTCTTGCCACTCTTCCATAAAGGCCAGATTTGTGCAGTGTACGACTGATTGTTGTCCTAAGGGCAGACTCTCTCACCTCAGCTGTAGATCTCTGCAGTTCATCCAGAGTGATAATGGGCCTTTGGCTGCATCTCTGATCAGTCTTCTCCTTGTTAGAGATGAAAGTTTAGAGGGACTGTTGGGTGTTGGTAGATTTGCTGTGGTCTGATACTTCTTCCATTTCAATATGATTGCTTGCACAGTGCTCCTTGAGATGTTTAAAACTTGGGAAATCTTTTTGTATCCAAATCCGGCTTTAAACTTCGCCACAACAGTATCTCGGACCTGCCTGGTGTATTCCTACAACACTGTAAATGTTCACTGTTATGGTACCTTTACACTCCGCGACGGCAGGCTGGATACATGCCGCTACAGGCTACAAATGTAGCTTGTAGCGCCAATGTAGCCCGTCGTAGCGGCGTCTGAAGACGTGACGCTACAGCCGGCAACAGATACATCTGTTTCCTAGCTCTGCTCGAAAACTGATGGCTACATCAGCAACGGAAGGGAACTCGGGACAGCCTGCGATGTAGCTGCAATGTAGCTAAGGCGTGACCCTGGCTCCGTGTTACCGCACCCCATGTGCGATCATTGGTGGAAGCTGCTGCATGACGATTGGTAGTCGCTGCATAGGGAGGCATATTTAAGGAGCTGACGAGTCACACTACACAATCGCTCGAGCGTGCTGTATTACTCAGCCTCCTGCGTTGCCTGCCCAATCAGGATGTTATTGCTTCGTCCTATCAGCGTACGGACGGCTCGTAATCCACAATTGTGGCACGCCTATGTGCTGGCCCTGCTGCACCAGGTCCGCCCATAGTAGCTGGTTATAGCGGTGTGTAAATGAGCTACAGCTGGCTACTTGAGACACCCGGCGATGTAGCTAGCTATAGATGTAGTGTGGCGTATCGCACCTTGTGGCGGCGTGTAAAGAGGGTGCGTTGACCGTTTGTAACCGTTTGAGCGTGCTCGTGCACGTGAAGTAGCGGGATGTATCCAGCCTGCCGTCGCGGCGTGTAAAGGTACCTTTAATGATAATTGGCAAATTTGCAATGCTAATGTGTATACACTTTATATACTCTGTATCACTGACACTTTGGCACTGCTTGAGAAATATATATATATACTGGTAACACCCAAGTGAGTGAAGATCTCAGCCTTCAGTTTCATGTACTCTTTGGTATCCCAAATAGATCGTAATATGCTTTTTGAGATTCGCCAGCCAAGTATGGTGCTGCAGTGCAGGTAATTTCTTCTGGTCTACCATGCTCTCAAACATTGCTAAGAATGTTTCTACATCATCCCCTGGAGTTATCTTTTGCAATACCCCTTTTTATGGTCTACATTGGTCTCATTGCTCAGCTTGGAGGTGGTACAGTTTTCCTGGCTCGGACAGCTTTTGTCAGGAGCTCCATCTGCTGGGCTTGCTGTTGCTTCCATTGCTGCAAGTTGGCTAGGCTCAGCTGCTTGATTACTGCCTGTGCCTGAATAGCAGTTTTCACCCATATCATGTAATCTTAGTCCAAAATCACTTATGCTTCTTTGGATTCACCCGCACTTCAAGCAAAAATTGTAATGGATTAAGCTCTCTGGTAATTGGTGGCGTTCACACAGGAAGCAATGCAGTTATGTCCAAGAAAACTGAAGTATATAATTTTACACTCTCAGGTACAACCCAAACAAACAGCCTCTTTTGGGCACAAGAGGTAAAACAGAACCAAAACACAAAAGAAATAGTCCTTATTGTAGCCTGGACTCACTGCCTAAGCAAAAACACTGCTTTTCTTTTGCCAGCCTAAAAGTACCAATAACAAGCACCCACAGGTCTTTTTCTCTCTCCATAGACAGACCCCTCTGAGTGAACTCAGATGCTTGAAATAAAACATAAGCAGCCTGTAAAAACCATGGCTGGAGATATTGGAGCGGTCAGTCCCACCCTGCACTTCCGGATGCTCCTAAAACCCTGACACAAAATCCAGGCCCATTAAAAGCCTTCTGAAGAATATAGGTACTTGAGCCTGTTTTCCGGATTTCACATCCCTGAGGATAGGCACTTGGTGACACATACACTCTGTCTCAATGACCTCCTACACATGTGTGTCTTGCTCAGCCCATATGTCTCTCTACTGTATCTCATAATTCGAAGACTACCTGATTGTTCTGAGCTGCCTGTGAGCACTGTTGCCATATATTGGAATAGTACTGTATATGTAGTTATTGAAATTGATTTACAGTTGAAAACTAAATTAAGCTCTTTGTATTTTTTCCGTTTTTATTTCGCTTTTGCTTGTAATGTAACACTGCTTAATATTACCTGAATACTGAATATATAGGGCATGCATTTTTTATTTAGTTGAGCTGCTCACCAGGATACTCTTGGATAATGATAATGGTTTACATTTCTACCACTGTTTGCCCTTCTGTATAAACTAGGAATGAAATCTGTTACATAGTTTTAATGTATCTCATTCCCGTTTTGGGCAATGAACAGTCTAGTAGATCATTGAGTTTCTACACTTGAGTATCGTATGATTGTTGTACTGTGAAAATGAAATGAAACCTAGAAAACAATTGTGTTTTTCCCCAACGTATATTCTCAATGCTACAGATGTGATTTTATGGAAGTTGTAAGGTTTTTTTTCTTTGCATTTTACGAAGTCAGCGTATTGATTCCTAATTTACATACAGGAACAGAACTTAAAATGTTAGGATTGGAGTATTTGTGTAGACATCACTGCCATGGACCAGCTCTGTCATAAAATTCATTAGAATGCATTGAATGAAAACCCTTAGTGCTTTCTAGTTAACTAAGAGGCATTTAAAAGCTTTGGTGCTAGTTCCATTCGAGTGTTATTGGAGGCTTGTTATCCTTTCATACTGGACAATACAACAGCATGTATGTGTCTCCTCTCTTCCCTCAAATCAAAGATCAAAGACTGCATTTGTAAAGCAAATAGTTGGAGAGCTACAGTCGGGTTTGATGAAAACCCACTCCAGCCTCTTGGGAGATATTACCTTCCTCATTATTCCACTGATTGGCCTTATTTCATCCAAGGATTACTGCACATTCTCCTGACGGCTGATGAGCAGCTTCATGAATATACAAAATAATCCAGCGGCACTGGGCCAGCACTGATTATTATTGTGAAACTCCGAGGAGCTGCTTCAGATGAGCTGCTGGAGACTGTTGAACTCTTCCTTGCCATTTTCCATCTGATTTTACCACAAGGAACCTTATTAGACTATTTTTCACGTCTGTAAGAAAGGAAGAGCGCGAGCGGAAAGGAGATGAAGATACTAGACAGAGATTGCATCTAGTTAAAAATGATCAGGGAATTCTGGGTACCAGATGTTTTTTGCTTAATATTGCAAAATGACTTTTATTAGATTATACTAAGTACTTACTAACTACAGTTAAAATGCTTTTCAGAGAGCCTGATGGGAATGCTGTCCTAAATAGCCATTTATTTCCACCGCACAATGCTTCGCGGTAGTTTTGTGTATTATTGTTATATTTAAGGACAGTGGAAATGCATCTGACAAATAATAAATGTAAACTCTGTTCTTAGAAGACTACATTTCCTATGCCCCTGACATTTAATAATCCAAGAACATTTTTCAGCACCTGATACATATGTAAGGTATTTTTCAACTGCAGAGGAGTTTCAGAGTTATCGGATAGATTATCATTTAATAAGCAGGTTAAGGGTAGGGCTGTCTAAACAACCATGTAGTGTTACTGCACATTTAATGAATTGTGTTTTTTCATGGTTTTGTGGCTGGAGATTGATCTTTCATATTAACAGTATGGGAATCAGTTTCTATTAAACCACAGGGGTCCCATGTTTTTGGCCCTAGTCTTTATTTTCGTAAACTACAGGTTACTTTTCTGTCGTCTGATTCTATTTCAAGGTGATTCCACTGTCAAGTTGTGGGTCTGCATTCTAGATGTATGTTCATCACCTTGTATATGTGTTTACAATGGTAACCTGCTTGTACTACTTTTTTTTACTTTGCATTGACTCTACATTAAACCTCATGAAACCATCCAGCTCTCCTATCCCTATTACTTAATGTTATGGCATATCACTCGAATATATGAAAACAATACCAGACATTGCAGGAGCTCAGCTGTGCAGAAAAATCTGTGAAAAAGCACTTGAAAAGAGATGTGATGACATACCTAAGATATAGTTCAAGTGAAAACCACAGCACTCTCTAATTGAGTGACAGCACAATTAAACATGATTTATTGAAGTGCCAGCATATGTTCCTCCAAATATTGCAAATTGCCAGTTTTCTGTCCATACTGGTTCTTGATCATGGCCCAAACAAAGAGAAGAATAAATACTAGAGGTAGGTTGATGCATTACACAACACTCAACCGCTCTCAAGGAATTCATGATCTTCTTCTTTTTGATATATTATCAAGATCAATCAAAATAGTGTGGGTCATCCACCACTCTGGATAAGAAGACTACTCATCCTGGGAAATGCTATAGGCCAACTCCAATCATTCAAAATAACAGGTGTGAGGTCCAGCAAAAAAGATATGTCCCGCTCATTGTAAAACTTCACCTTTATTAGTAATGTATTTAAAAATTCTATGTAGTAATGCCAAGTAGTACATCTATTGATTTTTGACATTATTAAAACAGTGTTACCATAGAACCCTATGTTATTTTACATGTATTTCTATTGCTAACCTATTTACTTATCTTAGAGTATATGCTTATTTTGTTTCATCTATATAGCTTCCCATGGACAGGTGGCTGCAGTTGGGTCCTGTACTTCTCTTCCTTTATCCCCTTACAATATCTTCTTCCAAATCTGGTCCCTTGCATCGTCTGGCTACATTCCATCTACGCACCTAATAGCATTTTATCTGTACTTGTACAGATTCTGGCTGGTGACCAGTTCATGCAGCATTATATTAGTCCCCTCTTTATTATATTGATTGCTGGACCATAGGAGTCGGTCGACAGGGTAGGGGGTACTCGGATACCGGGACAGATGGTCACTTTGATGGGGATCACAGCTGGTCGGTTCCCGGTTCCGTGTCCTGGACCCTCAATGGCAGGGATGTTGGTGGATGATGATGATGGATGATGGATGGGGGAATGGTAACGTGACGCCACCTGTGGTACCTGGTAACGTGGATACAAGCGCTGCGGCTGGTCGCTGAGGTGATGGAGGTGCAGCTCAGAGTAGTACAGCTCTCCACAGGTGGAGCTTTACCTCAGGGCAGTGGTGTGGATGAGGGGAGTTGTTGTCCTCACCTCTTTGATGCTGTGGGAGCCCTCGGTGGAGGAAAGGAACACAGACACCACTTCAACTCAAACATTTCTTTACTGGTACCGGGAAGATGTTGAAGTACACAGTACAGTCTGGTTTAGCGGGGACGTAGCCACCGATTTTGAGGTGTCTTTGCAGAGTCTGTCGGTGGTCCCTTTTGTAATAGCTTTCTGTGTCTGGCTTCCTCATTAACTCTCTTTAACCACACTGAAGAGCCCTTTCACCAGTCCCCTGGTCTGTTACTGTTAGGTACAGTCGGTTCGTTACCGGTACAGTCGGTTCGTTACCGGTACAGACGGGAGCGACAACAAGCTAATCCTCCTGCCACCGGAATTCGGTCCTTTCCCTAAAGTTTCCTGGACCCAATTTATAACTGAGGTAGGGATTCAGTCCGTGGTGCTATGGCTCCCTTATGTTTGTCCCACAGCTTGTCGGTTTGCAGTCAGGAGTAAACCAACTGACTGCCTCGGCTCCGGTATGCCGGTGACGATGTCGGACTCCCCAGCTGGCTCCAACCTCTCCTGGTTTGTCCCATATGGTGTCTGGGTCACTCCTCTCCAAAGAGGTGTCCTCCTGTCACGGACGCAGTCTCCTGATGTCCGTCTTCCTGCTGACTCACACGCTGATTGACTGGTACTCACTGTCACTCAAGTCTCTCTCTCTACTCTAGGCTCCACCCCATGGACCTACTGAATATACAGTCCCCTATCCTAAGGTAGCCTATTGTATGTGTGATTATGACAGACTCTGTAAGAACCCCATATCTCTGACTACGGAGGCACTACACCTTCTATTCGGGGTGCAGTACCTCCCTGTGGCGCCTTGCCATAAAGGCGTCACACATATATGATGGCACTTTTTACCATTTACCTTTGGTACCTCCCCTATTTCCCCATAGACTGTTTCACTGTATTTTCTCCTATGGTCTGTAAATGTCCTCTCTGAATTGTAAAGTGCTGAGGAATACCTTTGGAGAAATCTAAATGAAAATTGTTATTATTATTATTACTCACATTTATGTCATACAGACAAGGTAAGGTCTTAATACTAGTCCCGATGGGTACACCTTGTTACGATGGATGGCTTTTACCCTTTTTGATCAGTGTTAACCAAGTGTCCTATGTTATTTATATGTACTAGTAGGCCACAGTCACACGATCAATATTTGGTCAGTATTTCACATCAGTATTTGTAAGCCAAAATCAGGAGTGGAACAATCAGGGGTAAAGTATAATAGAAACACGTCACCACTTCTGTATTTACCACACACTCCTGGTTTTGGCTTATGTTGCTTATGTTCACTGATGTGCAAAAAACTGACCAAATACTAATAGTGTGACCGTGGCTGTATTATTTACTTATTTTATTCATTATAGGGTATATTTGTGTTTGGCTAGAGTCAAACCTGCTTCTGTCCTTAGCCTGGCGGATCCGGCAGAAACTTAGAAAATTTCTGCCTCAGCACATAGTGTTACCAGCAGGCAATGCTATATTCTGCCTGACTAATGATCCCTATGGCAACCGGACGCTAACAGCAGCAGCCGGCTCCACAGGTTATGGGCTTTTGCAGAGCGCACAGGAAGCGCTGTTTGCAGCGTTTTCCTGTGTGCTCTGAAAAGCGCATATCTTGGAAAATTTCTACGTTTCTGCTGGATCCATCAGGCTCAGGGGCAGACGCAAGTCTGACCTTAGCCTTTCTCTCTTAAATTTCGTCTGTGAAATGACCACTGTATGAAGGTACTCTTACTATTGTATATATATATATATATATATATATATATATATATATATATGCTCTGGCTTATTTTTTTATTTTTGTGCTTCGGCAGTTAGCCTTAATCAAGGCACCATTGAAATGTGCAGATATGCTATCTGGCATAGTACTACATGAAATTTTGAATGCATTAGCAATAAAGATGAAGTTATCTGTCTTGGCACACAGCTTTTAGCTGGACCATCACACCTGTTATTTTGTTATCAAGGTCCAGATTGACATATGCTGATTCCTCAATGAGTGATGTTTGATTAAGCTATCATCCAATTACAGAGTGCTGTGGTTTTCTCTTGAAGTATATTATGGAATAATACTCTCTACCATATGAATCACCTATCCTATGCCAGAGTGCTAACCATATTATTTATGGCATATCATGTATATATCTCTTAATGACTGCTGGGCATTTGGCCTCTAGGACACTTTCCTGCCTTCCAGCACCCATCACTACTTTGGGAAATAAGGAGCTGCAGTGCTTCTTCAGCTCTTTGTGCCCTTCCGGAATTTTCTATCATAGACTGGTGTGTAGGACAGTACACTGCACAGTGAGAAGATAGAAAGAGCCACTATGCAGGTAAAAACATTCTCAGGATGGAAGAGTTCCAGAGATTTTAACCCCAGCAATCATCAAGTGATGCTATATACAGTGGAACCTCAGATTGTGAGTAACATGCACTATGAGCATTTTGAAATAAAAGCTAACATTTTTAAAATATATATATGCAACTCAATAAACAAGCAAAACTTGCGGTACAAGCATCTTACTGCAATACGGAGTGAAGATGGCGGGCAGCTGGGAGTTCACAACTTCCCTGCTGCCTTACATTTCCCATTGTCTTACTGAACACAGAGCTCAGCGCAGTGGGGAAGTTGTAAACTCCATCCCAGCTGTGCTCCTTTCAATGCCCCCTTCCCAGCCTCCCCCTATTTACAGAGTTTTGCACCAGGGATGAGCTAACACTTAAGGCCCCGTTACACTTAGAGATGCACCAGATCACGACCACGATACAACCTGGTAGGGATCACTTGAGCGTCACTACTTGGTCACTGGTGAGGTGTCAAAGAGTCAGATCTCACCAGCGACGCAGCAATGATATGGCAGTCATTGGTGCCCTGTCACCCAGACCTGTAGTACTGAGGTCGTTGGTCGTTGTCCCTGTCAAACACATCGATGCATGCTTCCCAGCGGGAGCCCGACAATCAAAAAATGGTCCAGGACATTCCAAAACGATCGGCGATCTCACAGCAGGGGCCTGGTCGGTGCTACTTGTCACACATAGCGAGATCACTGGTGAGGTCGCTGTTGCATCACAAAAACTGTGATGTATCAGCGATCTTGCTACCAATCTCGCTTAGTTGACGAGGGCTTTACCCTCCCCTGGTCTTATATTGAACTCCAAGAGAATCAGGACATAACGACCCCAAACTCTGGGAGGTCGTGTTACAAGAATGAAGATCAAGAGCAGAAAATGTGAAGGCATTTCCAGTAGGGGGGAGGGGTGGGGAAAATAGAGATAGGGGGGCAGTGAAATTACATGTGCGGAGGATGAGGTGGGGAGGAGAGGGGGAGGATTGAATGGAGGGTGGGGGGCTGTGATCTGGGTTCTGTAGTTACATATGGGGAAGGCAGAGGGATTTGAATGGAGGGAGGCTCTGTTCTGGTGTCTGAAATCACAGATGGGTTGTGGAAGAAATTGTCTGCGTTGCAATTATTGGGAAAATTTGCTTTGCTATACGAGTGTTTTGGATTACAAACACATTTTTGAAACAAATTAAGTTCATAATCCAAGGTACTACACTGTACTATATTTATTCTATCACTTGCAAAGTATAATCAATCCAATATTATGTTTAGTAGATCGGTGTCAATAAAGGAACACTGAAATGTGGCGTGTAAAGGCCAATTGTACATGACCCTACCATATGTTACCAAAAAGTTGTATTTCTTGGACAGCTTAATTTGTTTAGTTTCCTAAATAGAATCAGTCATTAGGTTTTTGCTAAACCCCATCTGAAAGCAGCATAATAAAAGGGCAGAGACCCCGATTGCAGCTATGTGTCACTTACTAAGCTGCTTGCTATCATTTTGATAAAATTACTGTTTATTGACCTGCAGATCTAGAAATGATCTGAATGATCAGTTTTATACAACCTGGCTTGCACCCTGGCTGGCAGCTTTCTGAATAAATATAGGTTACACGGAAAGCTGCCAATCAGTGATGATAGTAAGGTTATACAAAGCTTATTAATAGGTTTAACTACATTGCAGCACATTTACTAATCCTCTAGTAATAATCTCCTGCTGAAAAAATTGTTATTTTTATCAAAACAACAGTAAGGAGCCCAATGGAATCAGGCTCTCTACATGTACATTATACTGCTCTCAGATTATGTGGCAGAACCAGGGGGCAGATTCCCATTAGGACCAATGGCTTCTTCTACCAGCTGGAGATCTTGGCCATTTTGGTTAATATATGTAATTACTTATATTTTTAATAAAACAATTAGTAATATAATATTTATTCATTTATATAGCACTATTAAATCGACAGCACTTTACATACATCAGCAATTCTATCCCCATTGAAGCTCACAATCTAAACATCCTATCAATATGTATTGGGAGTGTGGGAGGGAACTGGAGAACCTGGAGGAACCCCACACAAAAACAGGGAGAACATACAAACTCCAAGCAGATATTGCCCTTGGTGGGATTTGAACCCAGGACCCCAGAACTGCAAGGCTGTAGTGCTAACCACTGAGGTATCATGCCACCCCCAAGTACAGAGAAAGTGATTTGTCATGTTTTGCTTCTTGAAGTTATTTGCAATTGGCTGTTTCATGTGATGTTATTGCACAATTTTCTTATCCAGTATACCATTACTTCAATGATGGCTTGATACCAGATTTTACGATAGAAACTGCATACATTATGAAATAGTTCTCTTAAGCTTACTATTGTTAGGCTTGTTGTCCTTATTTGAAAATCCATGTTAGATGAGCTGCATATCCTGATAATAAAATGAGCAATGTATGAGTCCAGCTAAAAAAATTAAAACGTGTATTAATCTCCACCCATTGAGGCTCACAAACAGCTGAAGCTTTTGATGAAAAATTCGAGATATTGCAGTACCAGTGGGGTGGAGGTTTCTGTCAATCAAGATGGATAAATTGGGAAAATTCTGTAATGGTACCTTTACACGCCGCGACGGCAGGCTGGATACATCCCGCTACAGGCTACAAATGTAGCTTGTAGCGTCAATGTAGCCCGTCGTAGCGGCGTCTGAAGACGCGACGCTACAGCCGGCGACAGATACATCTGTTTTGGTACCTTTACACGCCGCGACGGCAGGCTGGATACATCCCGCTACTTCACGTGCACGAGCACGCTCAAACGGCTACAAACGGTCAACGCACCCTCTTTACACGGCGCCATAAGGTGCGCTACGCCACGCTACATCTGTAGCTAGCTACATCGCCGGGTGTCTCAAGTAGCCAGCTGTAGCTCATGTACACACCGCTACAACCAGCTACTATGGGAGGACCTGGTGCAGCAGGGACAGCACATAGGCGTGCCACAATCTTGGATTACGAGCCGTCCGTACGATGATAGGACATCGCAATATCATCATGATTGGCCAGGCATCGCAGGAGGCTGAGAAATACAGCACGCTCGAGCGATTGTGTAGTGTGACTGGTCAGCTCCTTAAATATGCCGCCCTAGGCAGCGACTACCAATCGTCATGCAGGAGCTTCCTCCAATGATCGGTGATGGGGCGGGGTATCCCGGAGCCTGGATCACGCCTTAGCTACATTGCAGCTACATCGCAGGGTGTCCAGAGTTCCCTTCCGTTGCTTCTTTACACGCCGATACAGCTCGCTACCATCGGCGATGTAGCCATCAGTTTTCGAGCAGAGCCCATAAACAGATGTATCTGTCGCCGGCTGTAGCGTCGCGTCTTCAGACGCCGCTACGACGGGCTACATTGACGCTACAAGCTACATTTGTAGCCTGTAGCGGGATGTATCCAGCCTGCCGTCGCGGCGTGTAAAGGTACCATTTATGGGCTCTGCTCGAAAACTGATGGCTACATCGCCGATGGTAGCGAGCTGTATCGGCGTGTAAAGAAGCAACGGAAGGGAACTCTGGACACCCTGCGATGTAGCTGCAATGTAGCTAAGGCGTGACCCAGGCTCCGGGATACCCCGCCCCATCACCGATCATTGGAGGAAGCTCCTGCATGACGATTGGTAGTCGCTGCCTAGGGCGGCATATTTAAGGAGCTGACCAGTCACACTACACAATCGCTCGAGCGTGCTGTATTTCTCAGCCTCCTGCGATGCCTGGCCAATCATGATGATATTGCGATGTCCTATCATCGTACGGACGGCTCGTAATCCAAGATTGTGGCACGCCTATGTGCTGTCCCTGCTGCACCAGGTCCTCCCATAGTAGCTGGTTGTAGCGGTGTGTACATGAGCTACAGCTGGCTACTTGAGACACCCGGCGATGTAGCTAGCTACAGATGTAGCGTGGCGTAGCGCACCTTATGGCGGCGTGTAAAGAGGGTGCGTTGACCGTTTGTAGCCGTTTGAGCGTGCTCGTGCACGTGAAGTAGCGGGATGTATCCAGCCTGCCGTCGCGGCGTGTAAAGGTACCATAAAAGATTTTACTGGGATTAGGCTAGTTCCGCACTAGCATTTTTTTTGTCTGTCCAAATCCTGAAGCCTCTTGATCAGGCCTGCATCCCTATTCTTAATATGTGGCCACAAGACATGTGTTGGTATCAGTATTTTGGTGGATCCGCCCCACTGCATCGTTTTGACCTCCTCCCTGTCTGCAAAATGTTGCAATTTTGTGTCATGACAAAAATCCTGATGCATATGGATCCAGCCAAATAGAATGGGTCCCAATGGTGTCCGAATCCGCTCAGGACAGATCCGTCCATCGTGATCTGTTTTTGTGAATGCTCAAGTACGGTCGGTCTCGCTCTCTATCACAAAACTATGTCGATGGGAAAACGCAAACCAGAACAAGACAAAAATGGATGCAAAATTGATACAACCACAGTGTTTTTTTGCTTGATCCTATGCCTGCTGCGGTCGTATTGGTTTTCCCATGCGCCAAAAGATGCAGATGCACCCGTTTTCATCCTGATATGGACACGACACAAGTGTGAAAGTAGCCTTATACAGCTGTTCTGATGTGCATTTGTGGCACCCCACAGTTCGGTTGCCACAGGAACACCTGGAGCAGGGGAGGATTTCTACATCAGGTAAGCCCGCACACAACACCTTCCACCCCAGATTTGAAGAGGGAGCTCTACTTGCTGACTTCAGGCAAGGTCTCCTATGAATTCAGGCCCAGGGGCGGATTTCAGTAGTTCAGTATGGAGCAGTACTGAGGAAGACATCCTGGTGAACGGTGCCGTGCTAGGCCCATGCCAGTGAGGGAGCCTGACCAGCTTGAGGGACCCAAGAGTTAGGTTCAGAGGCGAGGTGAGTTAGGGATGGGATCCATACTCGTTCACCCCATAAGAGCTACGTTGACAGCCCGAACACCGAAGTCCGAGACTGCACCGCTCCAGTCAGCCCAGCAGTAAACACCAGAGACCAGGGAGACTTCAAGTTTCTTTGTGCAGCACTTGAGGCACAGCCACCAGCAGAGCCAGGGACCGCAATGGATCTAGTGGTGCCCTGCACTGGGGCTCTCTCCGCCTGCCATACAAGTGAGAACACAGGAAAGGGTCAGGGCCTAGCTTCAGACAGCCCAGGACTAAAGCACACACAGC
Source organism: Allobates femoralis (assembly GCA_033576535.1). Taxonomy (NCBI): domain Eukaryota; kingdom Metazoa; phylum Chordata; class Amphibia; order Anura; family Aromobatidae; genus Allobates; species Allobates femoralis. Next base: position 188,953,400 of record JARQOC010000005.1, read on the forward strand.
ATAAAAGGGAGCCCTCATAACTCTTCAGATGAGGAGATCCCGAACTGCTCCCAGACCCCCTGGACTTCACCTTGCTCATCACATCAGTAAAGGTATGGAAACAACAACTCTATGTGTGTGACTGTTATTGCGGCCCCTGATCCTGCTCCCTCCATAGACTGTCCGCAACCATAACTTCCACTGCTGCTCCGGGGATCCTGCTCCACCTACGAGGAGAGTAACCATCCAGCTGCTCCACCATCACCTAGGAGGTCTGTCCTGCAGCGCCAGTAACATTATCGGAACTGTAAGTGGTATCATGAAACACTTTTATTTTATTTTTATTGAGTAATTTCGGCAACCACCAGGGCCACGGGACCGGGCAACAGGCTCCATGACATTCCCAGTAAATCAATACCCGGGGCCGGGTACCCCACGGCCCAGTGGTGGGTAATATTTTCAAAATGAAAACATCGGCCTCATATTAGGTCAAAGAGATCTTTTACATAATGAGCTACTTTTCTAATGTCAAACGTAGTGACAGACTCTCTTGAAGAGCCGTTTAAAGAAAACAACCCTTTGACTAATACATTTTTTGCTTTTATTTCATTCTTCCAATATATTATAGCATACACCCCAATCTTGCTTTTAGTTTGTATCAGAATAGCTTGTCTGTCTGGTGTCAGAGTGACTTGAGGCGCATTGTTAAAGGAGGATGTTAGAGACTTTATGCATCTGACAGAATTTTTTCCATCTTGCAGAAGCTGATGATAAACTAACCAGTGCTACATTTTAAATAAGACTTCAGCAGTGAACTAGCCCAGCAGAGTAATTTAATGAATCTACATTTCATGACTGAAGTGATAAAGATGAAACATTTTAAAATAACGAAAAGGTAGATACACCAAAGAAAAAATCTGATGAAACATTAAATGAATGTAGTGTAGCACATTATGTCTGCTTCTGCACATCCAAAAAGCGCAATGAACTAAAACATTGCATTAAGCCACGAGTAGAGCTAAAAATTAAATTGTCTTGACGAAATTTGAAGAAGAGGTTTATGAAGTAAGGAAGCTGATTTGGACATTTAATCTCATTCTCTTTACCTTGTAAATGTACATTTTAAAACAACTGAAAAGATGTAACAAAAAGTGAAAAAATGATTCTGTCTGATTCCTGCAGCTTACAATCCAAGGATACTGGAAAGTGATTTAAATTGCTTTAATTGCATATATTTTAGTAGATATGGTAGGATCACTAAAGGCTGCCTCTTCTGAAAGGAGAATCATAACCCAATAGGGAAGACAGTTTCATAAATGTAATGCAGCCCCGCGAATCAATAAACAGAGACAAGCAGTTCATAGACTAATGCATATAGATGGTGATTATAAATGAGATGCTTGCCAGAAAATACATTTCCAAGCACAAGTGCTATTATTTTAAGTTGTCTATTTAATACAGTAGTTCTTCAAATTCCAAACTATGTAATTGGTCAACATGCATTCTTAGAAATAAATTAGATGCATGAAATTTATTGCAAAATATAACATTCATATAGAACAAGTGAATATATCACATTTTAAAGTATATAGCTTCTTCGCTAGGGAGTACAAGTGGTAGTAAAATGTCATGAGCAAGAGCTTTCCACTAAATAATGCAAAATATCACCAGTGCATTTGGAGAAATGGATAATTCACTATTGCGGTTACAAAATGAAAGTTTAAGTTGTTAGCCACTACTTTTACTAGTACTGAGTGAAGAAGAAGAGTTATAGTTTGATGCCGCAGAAACTTTGTACTGCATGTTGGGTGCCACAATAAGTAATAGGATTAGCGACACAAAATTGGAAGATGGCTGATGCCTATATTTAAAGCTTAACCACCGTTTTATATTTTTATTTAATAATTGTGTAGAGCATGGGATTATAATTAACTTTCAAATATACTGGAAGAATCCAGAAGAAAACCTTACAAAAACCTTCCTCGAGGTGTCCCCAGTACACTGTGTGTGAAGCAGACATGTGTTCATTATCAATCCATCTTCACACTTAACACTAGGTATGTAACCATATAAGGGAGGAGGCATAGCCTACTCTGCGTGAGAGCTCAAGCTGGAGGGGAAACAATGTATCAGATTACTTCAGGCTATAGCACAGTTGCAATGCAATGTCAGAATGTCAGGATCAGTGTAAACTTCTTTTTCCTTGGCACAAGCTTCTGATCTGTCCTCAGAATCCACATAGCTCAGTCATGATCCCTGTTAATCCCATCTCTGCTGTTACATCACACTGCTCACTGTTATCAGATGCTGGTCACGCCCACAAAGCCATAAAATGCAGTTTTTAAAAGAGCACAAAAAATGTGAGAAAACAAGTCTTATAGCACAAAAAAGCATTATCTTAGCTGCTATGTGACTCATCATTAACAACTAGTGCAGTATTGTTTTTTTTGTCAATGAAATGATGTTTCCACTTTCAAAAAGATATCAAGGTGAATTTGTGCAATTACCTCCAGGTTAATTTGACAGAAGAGATGTGTAAAAAACGTTTAAGATATCTTATCCCCTTTACAACCCAGCCTGTTTTCACCTTCATGACCAGGCCAATTTTTTTGAATTCTAACCAAAGTCAATTTATGAGGTTATAACTCTGGAACGCTTCAAAAGATATCAATGATTCCAAGATCATTTTTGTGACATATTAAACTTCATGATACTGGTAAATTTTGGATGAGATTTTTTGCAAAAAATCAGAAATTAGGCAAAAAGTTTAAAAATGTCATAATTTTCAAACCTTGAACTTTTATACTCTTCAGAAAGTTATATCATACACACTAGTTAATAAATAACTTTTCCACTTGTCTACTTTACATCATCGCAAATTTTGAAAATACACTTTTTTAGTTAGGAAGTTAGGGACTTTTCATATCAGCGTTTTGCTAATTCTCCCGCAGCGCCGGCAGATTTTGCCACATCTGCCGCATAATGGCCGACTTGCGGCAAGCCCCATTCATTCTCTATGGGACTTGCAGTCAGGTGCGGCAAGTGCGGTTTTTCTGGATCTGGCAAATCCAGCATTTGCAGCTGTGCAAAAAACGCTGCTAGCAGTGTTTTTTCTCTTCACTGCGTGTGCCGGATTTGCCATATCCGGCAAAACCGCACTTGCGCACCTGTCTGCATGTCCCATAGAGATTGAATGGGGCTTGCCGCATTTGTGCTGCAAGTTGGCCGTTGCAAGGTAGATGCGCCAAAATCTGCCGGATCTGCTGCAAACTTGAAAAAACGCTGATGTGAAAGCAGCCTTAGAAGGGCTAAAAGTTTATCAACAACTTCTAATTTATCCAACTAAATTCATAAAACCACTCTTAGGTACCACATCACATTTGAAGTGACTTTGAGAGGCCTATATGACAGAAAATACCAAAAAGTGACCTAATTCTGAAAACTGCACCCCTTAAGCTACTCAAAACCACATTTGAAAATGTTATTAACCCTTCAGGTTCTTTACAGGATCTGAAGCAATGTGGAAGGAAAAAATGAAAAGGTTACTTTTTTAAACAAAAATGTTACTTTTGCCTCAATTATTGTATTTTCACAGGGTAAGGTTAGGGTCAGATTAACGTATTTAGCCGCACCCCTGGGGTTGCGCTAAAAACATAGGTTTTGGCAGTCCTGACACTTTGTTACCGCCATGGTAACGCGGCGTCAGCGCTGCCAATGCATCTCTATGGGGTTGCGTCCCTTAACACGGCTCCAATGCGGGCATCTTATGGAAATTTAGCATTATTTCCTAACGCGATCAAAGACGCATTCAGAAGCGATTTTTCTCGCGTTAGCAAATAACGCGAGATTTCACTCTGATGGCGGAGTTGGAGCCGCTTTAAGGCCCGCCTCTCCAGAGGATAACATTGGCAGTGTTAACGCAGTGCTAGCATTGCGCTAGCACAACGTTAATCCTGCCAAAGTCTAATTTTAGCGCGACCCCCCGGGGCGCTTCTAAAAACGTTAATCTGACACTAGCCTAACATGAGAAATTGCACCATAAAATTTGTTGTGTAATTTCTTTTGAGAATGCTGATACCCCATATGTTGAGAAAACCTACTATTTTGATGCACAGCAGGGCTCAAAGAAAAAAACCGCCATTTGAATTTTTGAATGGAAAATTGGACGGAATCATTAAAGGACTCCATGTTACATTTGGAGAGCTCATGATGTGCCTAAACAGTGGAAACCACCAACAAGTAACCCTGTTTTGGAAACAAGACCCCTAGGAACTAGATGCGAGGTGAGCAGTTTGAACCCCCAGGTGATCCACAGAACTTTATAACTTTGAGCCGTGAAAATAAATAAGTACCGTATATACTCGTGTATAAGCCGACCCGTGTATAAGCCGACCCCCCTACTTTTGCCCCCAAAAACTGGGAAAACTTATTGACTCGCGTATAAGCCGAGGGTGGACTCCAGCACAGGTATACAGGCCCCAGCAGTGGGGTATACAGCAGGCCCCAGCAGTGGGGTATACAGCAGGGCCCAGCAGTGGGGTATACAGCAGGCCCCGCAGTGGGGTATACAGCAGGCCCCAGCAGTGGGGTATACAGCAGGCCCCAGCAGTGGGGTGTACAGCAGGCCCCAGCAGTGGGGTGTACAGCAGGCCCAGCAGTGGGGTGTACAGCAGGCCCCAGCAGTGGGGTATACAGCAGGCCCCAGCAGTGGGGTATACAGCAGGCCCCAGCAGTGGGGTATACAGCAGGCCCCAGCAGTGGGGTATACAGCAGGCCCCAGCAGTGGGGTATACAGCAGGCCCCAGCAGTGGGGTATACAGCAGGCCCCAGCAGTGGGGTATACAGCAGGCCCCAGCAGTGGGGTATACAGCAGGCCCCAGCAGTGGGGTATACAGCAGGCCCCAGCAGTGGGGTATACAGCAGGCCCCAGCAGTGGGGTATACAGCAGGCCCCAGCAGTGGGGTATACAGCAGGCCCCAGCAGTGGGGTATACAGCAGGCCCCAGCAGTGGGGTATACAGCAGGCCCCAGCAGTGGGGTATACAGCAGGCCCCCAGGGGAATACAGCAGGCCCCCAGGGGTGTAAGCAGGCCCCCAGGGGTATATACAGCAGGCCCCCAGGATACAGCTGGCCCCCGGGGGTATATACAGCAGGCCCCCAGTGTATACAGAAGCCCCAGTGGCACTCGCCCCCCCCCCCATATTGAGAAGAGCCCCCAGACTTTGCAGAGCCCCCAGTGTATACAGAAGCCCCAGTGGCACTCGCCCCCCCATATTGAGAAGAGCCCCCACACTTTGCAGAACCCCTGAGTGTATACAGCAGCCCCCCAGTGTATACAGAAGCCCCAGTGGCACTCGCCCCCCCATATTGAGAGGAGCCCCCACACTTTTCAGAGCCCCCCAGTGTATACAGAAGCCCCCCCCAGTGGCACTCGCCCCCCCCATATTGAGAAGACCCCCACACTTTGCAGAGCCCCCCGCTGCATAATCTTACCATCCAGGGTCTTCTTCACCGGAGGTCCTGCAGTCCATCTTCGCGCGCGCTGTGTTCCCGGTCTCTTGTGACCCGGCGGTCGCAGTCGAATGACGTCATCGCGCCGGGTCACGTGAGACCAGAACACAGCGCGATGATGACAGGACCCGCGGTGAAGACCCTGGATGGTAAGATTATGCAGCGGGGGGGCTCTGCAAAGTGTGGGGTCTTCTCAATATGGGGGGGGCGAGTGCCACTGGGGGGGGCTTCTGTATACACTGGGGGGCTCTGAAAAGTGTGGGGGCTCCTCTCAATATGGGGGGGCGAGTGCCACTGGGGCTTCTGTATACACTGCGGGGCTCTGAAAAGTGTGGGGGCTCCTCTCAATATGGGGGGGCGAGTGCCACTGGGGCTTCTGTATACACTGCGGGGCTCTGAAAAGTGTGGGGGCTCCTCTCAATATGGGGGGGGCGAGTTCCACTGGGGCTTCTGTATACACTGGGGGGCTGCTGTATACACTGGGAGCTGTATGCACGGCTCCCCCTGCCGCTGTGATGGGCGGGGGGAGCCGTGCATATCTAATGAGCGGCCCCACGTGACGGGCCGCTGTCAGCAGCCTCCCCCCCCCGCCTACTCCAGCCTCCCCCAGCACCCGGACCCATAGGATTACCGTATTGACCCGTGTATAAGCCGAGGGGGTGACTTTTCAGCCCAATTTTTGGGCTGAAAAACTCGGCTTATACACGAGTATATACGGTAAATGTTGTCCATAAAAATGTCCTTTCAGCTCCAATTTTTTCATTTTCACATGGGTAACAGGAGAAAATTCACCACAAAATGTGTTGTGTAACGTCTCCTGCATTCGCAAATGTTGCATATGTGGTCTAAAACTACTTTTGAGGCACAGTGCAAAGTGAAAAAGGGCAGGAATGCCACATTGAAGTTCAGACTTAGCTTGAATGATTTGTGGGTGCCATGTCACATTGGCAAAGCACTTGAGGTCCTTAAACAGTGGACGTCCCCACAAGTGACCATATTTTGGAAACTAGACAATTCAATGAATTTATTTAGAGGTTTGGTGAGCATCTGGACTCCAGGTGCTTCACAACATTTGATGACATTGAACCGTGAAAATGAAAAATATACATTTTAAGCACAAAATTGTTGCTTTAACCCTAAATATTTCAAATTCACTATGTTAACAGATGATAATGGAGCAAACAATTTGTTGTGCAATTTTTCCTGCATTTTCCAATGCACCATATTTGGTCAAAAACTACTTTTGAGGAAAAGTGCAAAGTGAAGAATTGAAAAAGTGCCACACTGAAGTCCAGATTTAGTTGGAATGGTTTCCGGGTGCAATGTCACATTGGCAAAGCACTTGACATGCCTAAACAGTTTTACTACCACACAAGTGACCCCATTTTGGAAACTAGACCCTAAATTTATCTAATGTGTGGTTAGCACTTTGGCACCTCAGGTACTTCACAGAATTGTATAATGTTGAGCCATGAAAAATAAAAATAAACTTTTTCCTCAAAAATGATCTTTTAATCTCAATTTTTTCATTTGGACAAATGCAACAGGATAAAATGGACCCCAACATTTGTTGGCCAATTTCTTCTGAGTACTTTGATTTTCCATATATGTGGTGGAAAACCACTGTTTGGGCACATGGCAAGGCTTGAAAGTGGAGGAGCGTCATTTGACTTTTTGAATGGAAAATTGGCTGTAATTGTTAACTGACACCATGTCGCATTTGGACAGCTCCTGATGTACTTAAACAGTGGAAACCCCCAAAAAGTATAATTTTGGAAACTAGACATACCTAGGAACTAGATGTATGGTGAGCACCTTGAACCCCAAAGTGCTTCACAGAATTTTGTAACGTTGAGCTGTGAAAATGAAAAAATATATTTTTAACCACACTAGTGTTGTATTAACCCTAAATTTTTCAAATTGACTAGGATAATAGGATATAATATCCCATACAATTTGTTGAACAATTTCTCCTGAGTACGCCAATACCCCATACATGGTCAAAAACTACTTGTGAGACACAGTACAAAAGAAAAAATAGGAAGAAGCGCTACATTTGAGTTCAGATTTAGCTGGAATGGTTTGCGGGTGTAATGTCACATTGATAAAGCTCTTGAGGAGCCATAACAGCAGCAACCCCCAAAAATTTACCACATCTTACAAACGTCACCCCTCAGTTAATTCATTCTGGTGTACAGTGAGCATATTGACACTATAGGGTTGTCACAAAACTTTGTACTATTGGGTACTGAACAAAAAATAATTACATTTTTACCACTAAACCACTGATTTCTAAATTTCATGGCAATACACTGCATGTGACAGTACAGCACTTTTTGACTGAAATGCAGGGCTTGTGAGAGAAGGAGCCCCATTTGATCTTTGGAGCTCAGATTTTCCTAGAATAGTTTGCAGACTCAATTTGCAAAAACAATTTCCCTGTGCTATGTTGATCAGGTGTCCACACTAAGTTCAGCATCAATATGGTGAATCTGGGGGATCTTGGAATTACCAGGTTGTATTAATGAGTGGTGAACCGACCCAGGTTGGAAACAGAGAAGGTCAAACCCCCAAGCTGATCAGTAATTGGACTGCACCTGAGAATAGTCAGTGTAGAGCAGCCTGGACAACACAGCAAAACATAGACTTTAGGTGGATGTGGTGGTGTGCACCTGTAATCCCAGCTACTGGGAGGCTGAGGCTGGCGGATTGCTTGAGTCCAGGAGTTCTGGGCTTCCCTGTGCTATGTTATCAGGTGTCCACACTAAGTTCAGCATCAATATGGTGACTCTGAGGGATCTTGGAATTACCAGGTTGTCTTAATGAGTGGTGAACCATCCCTCAGTGCTAGAATATAAGAAATCCCCTCAAGTGACTACATTTTTGAAATGACACCCCTCTGGGAATTTGTCAATGGGTGTAGTGATGATTTAGTCTCTGGAAAACACTGATGTTGTCATACGCAGTGGCTGTTACAGAATTAAAAAATGAAAATAAGTTCCTGTGTTTCTGGAAGCTTGCACCCCATTCATTAAGTTGGCTCTCCTTTCTACAGAGATGTCAAACATATGGACAAGAAATGTAGTTTGGATTTTGGAGAGCAGATTTTGCTGACTTTCTTTCCTGTGGGGGTAGCCATATCATTTTTCCAGAGCGTTTGTGCTACCAGTAACGCAGAAGCCTACACCTAAACCCTACATTTCCATTAACAGATGATGGAACTGAGTGGGAGCTTGTGGTTTTGTCGGTTGAGTTGAATGCTATTTGGTGACAATTTGGGTACAGAACATTTTCAATTAGTCCACATTTACCTTGTACTCTATGCTGGGCATTTACATCAGGGTAAATACCATCTACATCTCTGAAATATGTGATTCAGGTGGAACCCCTGATTTATCCATTCCCTATAATGAAGCAGCAGAAATACTCTGGACTCTGCTTGCCCTCAGTTCAGCAATGTTTGTCTTTTCAAAGGTAAACAAAACTGTTGATTACGGCACTTTTGTGCAAGCCTGAAAAGATGAACAAAACGATAAACACTGATGCACCACTAGCCAGAAGGGATCTCAAAGTGTCTCCCTTCACCTCATTGCAGGGAATTTTCTGTTGGGAATTTTATCTGGATCACATTGCTTGCCCTCAGTTCAGCAATGTTTGTCTTTTCAAAGGTAAACAAAACTGTTGATTACGGCACTTTTGTGCAAGCCTGAAAAGATGAACAAAACGATAAACACTGATGCACCACTAGCCAGAAGGGATCTCAAAGTGTCTCCCTTCACCTCATTGCAGGGAATTTTCTGTTGGGAATTTTATCTGGATCACATTTTTAGAGATTTAGACGTAATCCGCTGGGTAAGCGCTTAGCATACAGGGCAGGATAAATATGAGTTGAGCCTTATGGTGAGTTTACACGTCCCGATATCGGCGTCCAACTCCGACCAAAAGTCATGTGGTTCGTGCGTTGGCCCCGATATCGTTCGTGCGTTGTATGGTTTCGACGTCCAATACGATGCACGAACGATGCCAAAACGATATCGGGGATCGAATGAGCGTGCTCTCCAATGGCCCAATATTGGATGGAGGTTGGAGCAGGATCGTGCTGTGTAAACGCCCAACTACAATGTGCAGTACAATGTCCCCTATACACTCCCATGTTAAATGGTCGTTCCTGGGTCGGCCGTACAAGGGGGGCGTAGACATCGTAGAGACATTGTATGCCGATATCGCGCTGTGTAAATCTCCGATGCAATCTTTGAAATCTGGGCAGAAAAAGCGCTCTCCCGCGCCATCGGATTCAATATCGGACCGACGTTGGAGCGTGTAAACCCACCATTACTGTGATATTTGGGAGCACAGAATGAACAAATCAACAGCAGTTGAAGCACTGGCTTTATTTATTTACTTTTTATGCCATTCACCATACATTATAAGTGATTGAGTGGCTTTATTCATCAGGTCTGTACAATCACAGCAATACCAGTTTTATATCGTTTTTTAGGTTTGGCTTCTAACACACTAAAAACACTTCAGGCATGATTCCTGAGGCTTTCAGTAGTCTGGTTATCCAGAAGTCATTATAATGACTTTGGATCTCTATTAACTCCTTAAATACTTTCATCTCCAAGAGGATAAAAAGGAGTTAAAGTACCAGGATCTGCCTTCTGCAATTGCAGTCCTGGGTGCCAATTACTGCCATGGTACCCTGAGGTCTCTGATGACCCCAGTGTATGGTGGCTTGTTATATCCTCGAAAAACTATGGTGTAATATGCACAGTCAGTGAATCACTGACAGGTCTCCTGCACTGCTGTAGACAAGTACAGCAGTGCATGAGAGCAGCCATTAAATTAAAAAATATTCAGTTCCCTCAATGGAGCTAAGTGAAAAAGTAAAAATATGTGAAATAAAATGTGTAAAAAAAAAGTTAAAAAACATACACACAAAAAGCACAAAAAAATCACACAAACTTGTTTTGCCAACAAAAATGCAGTGTTTGCATTAAAACATAAATAGTATCACTGTATCTGAAATAATATGATTTCTAAAACTGTAATGTTATTTATTCTGTACATTCAAAAATGTGAAAAAATTAATAAATAACATGCCAAAAGTGTTGCTTTTTCAATGTACTGACACACAAAAAATTGAATAAAATGTGATTAAAAAGTTTTATGTGAAAAAAACTATTCATCATAAAATAAGCCCATATTATATTAATATGGCTCATTTGGTTAAACAGTGAAAAAATTACAACTCTCAGACTAAGGCAATCCCAAATAAAAACAATTTGTTTGTAAAATATAATTTTTAGTGTTAAAAGTAACAAAACATAAAAAGCTACTCAGGTATCGCTGTAAACATACTGACTAGTGATGGGCGAATCCTAAATTACTCGGAATCGCTTGACTCTAGCGAGTCCGAGCCCAGGACTCGCTACTCGTTGCGAGTCTAGCGAGTCCAATGTTAATGAATGGGGAAGCGAGTAATAGCGAGTAGTGTGAGATTTACAAATCGCAGATGTGTCTCGGAAGCTTCAGCCTGAAGCAATCCTAGTTTTGTCATTTATTTGCATTGGACTCGTTTACTTTGCAACTGAAATCGCTGGGAAACTCGCACAGATAAGAGTCCTGTCTGCTCAGTGTACTGGCTGTCACAGCTCCAGGGTCCTAGAGCCCGCCTGCTGCCTGATGTAGCAGTGCTGAGATTGTTCTCAGTCTGCTCATTCCCTGTGTACAGACATGAATGTCTGTGCACAGAGATGATGTAGTAGAGCTGAGATTGTTCTCAGTCTGCTCATTCCCTGTGCATAGACATCTATATCTATGCACAGGGGATGTAGCAGAGAGGACATCTCGTTTTGGACTGCGTCGGACGGAAGAGGATTTTTTTAATTAAAGATGGAGTCCCTAATGGCTTTTTTTTTATTTCTAATAAAAAATTTTCTTTGTGTTGTGTTTTTTTTAAAACAATTTAATAGAAATTCATGGCGGTCATGTCTAATATTGGCGTGACCGCCATAAATTTCAGGCTTAGTGCCAGCTGATAATACAAAGCTGGCCCTAACCTCTTTATTACCCAGCGTGCCACCGCCACCAGGGCCGCTGGAAGAGCGGGGTTCAGCGCCAGAGGATGGCGCTTCAATGAACGTGCCATCTTCTGGGGCGGCTGTGGGCTGCAATTTGCAGCGGGGGGTGCCCAGAAAGATTGGGCATCCCTGCGCTGCGGATTCCAGCCCCCAGCTGCTTAGCTGTACCTGGCTAGACATAGAAATTGCGCGGAGCCCCACGCATTTTTTTTAAATTATTTCATGAAATTCTGAGATTCTGACTCTGACTCTGACTCTGAGACTCTGACTCTGAAATTCATGAAATAATAAAAAAAAAATGCGTGGGGCTCCGCGCAATTTCTATGTCTAGCCAGGTACAGCTGGGGGCTGGAATCCGCAGCGCAGGGATGCCCAAGCTTTCTGGGCACCCCCCACTGCACATTGCAGCCCGCAGCCGCCCCAGAAGATGGCGCGTTCAATGAAGCGCCATCCTCTGGCGCTGAACCCCGCTCTTCCAGCGGCCCTGGTGGCGGTAGCACGCTGGGTAATAAAGGGGTTAATACCAGCTTTGTTATACAAGCTGGTATTAAGCCCGAGATTCTTAATGTCAGGCCACGTTTGACCCAGCCACTAAGAATCTCCAATAAAGGGTTAAAAAAACACAACACAGAGAAAATTTTTTATTTGAAATAAAAAAAAAAAGCCATTAGGGACTCCATCTTTAATTAAAAAAATCCTCTTCCGTCCGACGTAGTCCAAAACGCGATGTCCTCTCTGCTACATCCCCTGTGCATAGATATAGATGTCTATGCACAGGGAATGAGCAGACTGAGAACAATCTCAGCTCTGCTACATCATGTCTGTGAGCAGGCGGGCTCTAGGACCCTGGAGCTGCACAGAGCAGACAGCTGGACTCGGCTCGCAAAGAAACAGCAGTTACTTTGCGAGTTTCCCTGCTATCATTGGCACAGTAGCCGAGTCTAATGCAAACAATGGCAATCCTAGTTTTGTCAGCGTTTCTGACAAAACTAGGATTGATATTGATTTGCATTAGACTCGTACGAGTAATCACTGGGAAACTCGCAGAGTACCGAGTCCTGCGAGTCCCTTACTACTCGCCGAGTAACGAGTCCTAGCGAGTAGATTCGCCCATCCCTAATACTGACCCAAAGAAATAATACATGATATTTCTTTTGCAACATGGGGAACTGCACAAACATAAAATTAAAACAATAAGTGAGTTGTTGGCTTTTGTTCATTCTGCATCTGAAAAATCTGAAAAAGCAATCAAAATGTTATATACCGCACAATGGTGTCACAAAAATCATGAATTTATTGAGTAAAAATTAAGTTCCCACACAACCCTGCTCGCTAAAAATTAAAAAGTTACAGCTCTCAGAACATGGCCACAAAAAACTATTAGAAAAAAGCAGTTTTACTTCGTGATAGCAGCAAGACATAAAAAACAACAACAAAAATCTATAATCACACCTACCCGAAAAATAATATCTCATTACTAAGGCTAGGGTTACATTTGTTATTACCATGCTGCCCGGGGAGCGCTAAAAACGTAGTGTTTTGCAGCATAAATGCGGTGCTACCGCCATGGAAACGCCACATTTTCGCTGCCCTTACTTACCTATGGGCCCCTAATGCGATGTCAATGCTGGCATCAGATGGCAATCTTGTGGTATTTCCAAACGCGAGCAAAGACGCTGTGGACAGGTTAGTATGGGCAGCGTTAACGCGGTGTTACCATGGCGGTAGCAATGCGTTTATGCTGCCAAAACCTATGTTTTTAGCGCTACCCCCCAGGCAGCGCTGAAAACATTAATGTGACGCTAGCCTAAGGCTAACGTTTTTGCAAATCTCCAGGTAAAAAAGTGTTGTGTGAATGTTACGAAATAGTCACTGCAGCATAGATGAATGAATGAATGAATGAATGAAGTGCAATTTCTACCCTGGGATTTTTCTGCTACATTATTTTTGCTCCAGAAGTGAAATAGCACTCGTTCCTTCCCAAGCAATGCCATGTTCCCAAACAGCAGTCTTTGACCACTTAGGTGGTATTATCGTGTTCGGAAGAAATTGTGTAATAAATTATTGGGTCTGTTTTCTCCATTATCCATTGAGAAAATTACAAATTTGAGGCTAAAACAATAATTGAGCAGAAAAAAATGTAATTTTCGTTTTCACATACACATTTTAAAAAGGTCTGTAAAACAACTATTGCTTCAACATTCTCAACACACCCCTATACGAATTCCTTAATTGATCTAGTTTTCAAAATGGAGTCATTTGTGGGGGTTATAGTTTTTTTCGGTACCTCAGGGGCTCTGGAAATGACATATGGTGTATGAAATCTATTCTAGTGAAATTTCTATTCTAAATGTTGTGTCTGCCATCCAAGCCCTGCCGTGTGTACAAATAGAACTTATGACTACATATGGGGTATTGGTATGCTCAAACGAAAGTGGGTAACAACCTGTAGGGTCCACTTTTTTGTCTTTCCTCTTTCAAAAGTAAAAAATTTGTGGCTAAAGCAACATTTTTGTAAAATGAATGAAAAATGTTGATATAATAGCTTAATTTTTGTAAAATTCTTTACAGTACCTGTGGGATAAAAATGCTCATTATACACCATGTTCCAAATTATTATGCAAATTGGCTTTATGTGTCATAGGGTTTTTTTTGACAATGAAACCCATTGATGATATTGTGTTTCAGGTTCTTTAGATCACTGAAATCAATCTCAGATACCTGTGATAATTAGTTTGGCAGGTGAGCCCAATAAAAGGAAAACTGGGTGTTTCACAATATTAAGCAGGCCACAGTTTTCAAGTAACATGGGAAAGAAAAAGGATCTCTCTGCTGCCGAAAAGCAACAAATAGTGTAATACCTTGGACAAGGGATGGAAACTTTAGATATTGCATGAAAACATAAGCGTGATCATCATACTGTGAAGAGATTTGTGGCTGATTCTGAGCACAGATGTGTTCGTGCAGATAAAGGCAGAATGAGGAGGGTTTCAAGGTGTAGGATCCTTCAAAGGCTTCCTGTGGTGCATAAACCTACTATTCGGCCACCCCTGAACAGTGCTCACAAGCAGAAACGGTTGCAGTGGACCCAGACATACATGAAGACTAATTTTCAAACAGTCTTGTTTACTGATGAGTGTCGAGCAACCCTGGATGGTCCGGATGGATGGAGTAGTGGATGGTTGGTGGATGGCCACCATGTCCCAACAAGGCTGCGACGTCAGCAAGGAGGTGGAGGAGTCATGTTTTGGGCCAGAATCATTGGGAAACAGCTGGTAGGCCCCTTTAAGGTTCCTGAAGTTGTGAAAGTGACCTCTGCAAAGTATATAAAGTTTCTGACAGAGACCTTTCTTCCATGTTACAAAAAGCAAAAAGCTGCCTTCAGGAGCAAAATCATCTTCATGCATGACAATGCACCATATCATGCTGCAATGAATAACTCTGTGTCATTGGCTGCTATGGGCATAAAAGGAGATAAACTCATGGTGTGGCCACCATCTTCCCTGACCTCAACCCTATAGAGAACTTTTGGAGTATAATCAAGCAAAAGATCTATGAGGGTGGGAGGCAGTTCACATCAAAACAGCAACTCTGGGAGGCTATTCTGACATCATGCAAAGAAATACAAGCAGAAACTCTCCAGAAACTCACAAGTTCAATGAATGCAAGAGCTGTGAAGGTGATATCAAAGAAGGGTTCCTATGTTAACATGTAACTTGGCCTGTTAGAATGTTTTGGAGTTAAATAGATTTTTATTTCAGTGAATGTGAACTCCTAATGCTGCAAATTCAACAAATGAGCATTTTCAGTTCTTTCAAGCATATTAAATGCTTAGAAACTCTACAGTGCCTAATAATTTGTAACAGTGCATTTAGAGTTTTTTTTAATTTTGAAGATTATATTGTTATCATTGGGAGGTTTCTTCAATAAAATTCGATATATACTCTAACCAGTGATGACTTTTATTACACTGTCATTTGCACCGGCCATTTAGGAAAATCAGAAAAAAAGAACATTTGCATAATAATTTGGAATATGGTATAGACCTGGATGAAGTCCTTGAAGGGCTTAGTTTCTAAAATGAGGTCATTTGTGAGGGCGTTTCTGCTTTTTAGGAACCTTAAGGGCCCTGTAACTATGACATGGTGTCCGATTTCAGACACATTTGTGTTTTGAAATGCAAATATTGCCCCTTCCCTTCTGAGCCTGGGTGTTTGCCTAAACAGAGGTTTCTGACCACATTTTGGGTATTCGGAGTGCTCATAGGAAACCGATTAAAACATTTTGAGGTCCAATTTGTCATGGTATCCCTCATAAAAGTGAAAGAATTAGGGCTAATCAACATTTTAGCTATACAATTTATTTATTTATTTATTTTTATTCCATTTGGCATTAATTTTTGTGTAGCACCTGAAGAGTTAACATATTACTGGCATCAGTTTTGAAATATTTGAGGGGTGCAATTTTTAAAATGTGTTCACTTTTGGGGATCTTCTAATGTATAGGCCCTGCAAAGTCCATTTAAATCTGAATAAGATCCCTAAAGAAATTGATCTTGTAAACTTCTTGAAAAAATAAAATATTGCTGCTCAACTTTCAACCCTTTTAACATCCTTACAAAATAAAATGTAAATAAAAGTAATAATGCAGATGTAAAGTAGACATATGGGAAATGTAATTAATCGATTATTTTGTATAGATTGACTAACTGGTTTTAGGATATAAAAATTGAAAGATTTGAAAATTGTGATTTTTTTCAAAATCTGACAAAATTTAGATTTTTTTCCACAAATTAACATAAAAAAATCTACGTACTTAAACTTACCAGTATCAAAAAGTCCTGCGTCATGTAAAAATAATCTCAGAATTACTGGGATCCATTGAAGCATTCTAGGGTTATTACCACCAGTGGCGGATTATAATGAGGTCAATATGGGCAGTAGCCCCAGGCCCAGTGCTGTGGGTGGGCCCACCAGCCCTGGGTAAAATGCCCCATTATAATCCGCCACTGTCTGTCCGCACTCTGCACTGCTGCTGCCCTGCCCCTGTGTGTGTGTGCCGCTGTATTCTTTTCATCTGTCAGTGTGCGGCTGCAGCTTTGTTCCTCCTCCTCTCTCTTCTGCTCTGCACCCGGCTCTACTCTCTGGCTGGCTTTCCATAAGCCACGACTCCTGGCCGACGTGCAGCTTTCCAGCCAGAGAGGAGCTTTACGTCACTGTCGCACCCTGTAGGACGGCAGCCATTGGAGGTTCGGCTGCATTCAAGTCTGATTTTGGTGGGGGCTGGAAACCCTGCCTCCGGAGACAGTGAGCCCGGGCCAGCGGTGATAAACTACAATAGTAAGATAAGAAGCTGCCCTGAACTGTCTGTGAAGTATTTATGTCTTGCCTGGGATGGGGGAAGCAGGGAGGGAGCTTATGTACATATAGCAGCTGCAGGCTGCATTGTAAAGAAACAGAATCTCATTTAAGATTAGTGCATGAGCGTCTATGTGTCTGTATCTCTGTGTATTGTTGTGTGTCTATGTATGTTAGTATGTGTGTTTGCGTGTCTTTGTATGTTAGTATGTGCTTGTGTGTATGCATGGTTGTGTCTTTGTATGTTAGTATGTGTGTGAATATTGGTGTCTTTGCGTGTGTATGTATTTTTTTTATGTATATACGTGTATGTCTGTGTGTATATGTGTATTTATATGTGTGAATGTATATATGTGTATGTCTTCATGCCTGTGTGTATGTATGTGTTTGTATATGTGTGTGTGTATGTATATGTATGTATATATGTGTATGCCTGTGTGTGAGTGTATATATATATTTATATATACAGTATATGTATGTACTGTGTATATATATCATTGCAATGTCACTGTTTTTGTGACATTGTAATGACCTCGTAGCGATGTTGCTGTGTGTGACAGGTACCAACGATCAATGATCAGCTTGCTGATCGTTGATCGTTGGTTTATGGTCAGGACCATAAATCTGTTGTTGGGCTCCCGCTGGTCAGCACGCATCGGCATGTGTGACGGGGCCAAATGACCAGCGATAAGCGGAGCAGGCTGGTAACCATGGTAAACAGCGGGCATCTAGGCAGTGCGCAGCGCGTAGTTACCTGATGTATACCCTGGTTACCAGCCGTATACCCTGGTTACCAGCCTGCTCCGCTTACAGGCTGGTATCCAAGGTACACAGCGCTGTCTCTAGTTACTCGCTGTGCACCTTGAATACCAGTCTGTAAGCGGAGAAGGCTGGTAACCAATGTATACATCAGGTAACTAGGCGCTGCGCACTGCCTAGATGCCCCCTGTTTATCATGGTTACCAGCCTGGCAGCTGGAGCTAGACATCGTGGAAAGAATATTTTATTCTTTTCCATGATGTCGCTGGTTCACTGGTCGCTGATCACTGGTTAGTCTGCCTGTGTGACAGCTCACCAGCGATCAGATACTGATCAGCTAGCGATGTCCCAGCGATCCGACCAACGATCGGTGCCGAGCAGCAGAGACAGGACCAGTACCATCAGGTCCAGGGAAGATGAGCAGGCCAGCAACTAACTAACTAACAGGAGAGTCTCCCTTAATATACTAAGAAGTTACACGGGAAGGAAAGGACCCGGTGATCTCTTGAGAGATAGGGATACCTGTGGTTTGCTGGAACCAGAGTGTCAGCTCTGAGGGGGGCTGAAGATTTACCCGGCGCCTCAGACAACCTGACGGGGAACACAGACTCCAGATCTGTATTCCCACCAGAGGATTGGGGGCACAGCAGCGACTGAGAGGACCCGGCTTACCGCCCACTGATTTAGGGGGAAGCTGCTAATAGGGACCGAGCTGCCGCTCCGCAATCCACTTTAAGGAGGAACAGTGAGAAATAGCCTGAAAGGACACGTAGAGGGACTGAGGAGTTTAGGGAAGATAACCTGGCTGCAGTGGGTTCAGTATACCGGATTCAATATAGCAAAGCTGTAAAGAACTGTATTATACCGTGCCCTGTTTGACAGAAGAATAAGAACAGTAAACCAGGGTGAACCCTGCTACGTTGTCTGTGTCTGATTTCAGGTATGAAGAACTGTCAGTCCTCCATTTGACTCTGACAGGAGCCATCTCCACATCATTCCCTTAGCCTGCTTCAGGTATAACAACCATCACTGACTTTACCTTCACTGCCCTGGGGAACCAGCTCTACCTGCGGAGTGTCATTCTAGCTAAGCTGCTAAAACATCATCCCCGGAGGTTCTGCAGCAGCGGTGGTCCCATTATTGACCACAACCCATGGGTGGCGTCACGACTGACAAATCCCTGTAAATAACCCCCGGGACACGGTCCAGACCAGGACCGCCGTGACATTCCCCGGCAGTACCCCGGTCCGGCACCGAGTACCCCGTCCCAGTGGGCTCCACAAAAACACACACACATTTGGTATTACTGCGTTCAGAAATGCCCGATCCATCAAAATATAAAATAAGCTTCAACGCACTTGGAATATTTTCCCATTTTTCAGTACACTATATATAGTGACGGAAAAATATCTCCTATCATTGGGATCGAGGAGACGCTGATTTTTTTTTTTTAAATATCCCTTTAAATCTATAAGGCCTCTATTTGGTGATTACACTAGGATGTTAAACTGTTGACTCCTATGGATCCTAAGGGTACCGTTACACGTCGCAATATCGTTTCGATATCGCATACAATTTCATGGGAGCGCGTACGTTTTTGGCACTTGTCCAAGATCGCATAGGAGATGTCACACAGGGAGATATCGGCAGGCAACGCAACTAGGCTGTTGTACGCAACTTACGTGCGAGGCATATGAGCAACCCAGCGGTGATCCTTAACATTGTAGTGAATACAGGAAGTTGCTGGCAACATCGCTATTGTGCCTTCACACGGAGCGATCATGCCACATCGCTGATGCAACAGCCCGGTTGAACAGCATGCACAATCTCATTGCGATGTCTTCACTGCGATTTATTGCAGTCTCATCGCCCTGTTACATGACACAACGCACGAACGATATCAACTGCAACTGACCACAATACGTGACTTTTGGTCGATGTTGCATTGCGATATCGCGACATGTAACGGTACCCTAACAGCTACTGATAAAAAATCTAAATATTTTAGTTCTGTCCTGTGCAGGACAGCATTGAATGGGAGTAGTGCAGTCTAATATGCTATTCTATACTTTTTTTTGTCATATACTACCAGATGGACACACAGGGCCTTTTCACATCTGCATTTTGGCTGCATTTGCATGCGTTTTTACTGCTAAAACCGCATCCAAACGCATGCGTTAACGCACCCATAGGCTGCAATGCAAAAAACATTGCAAACACATGCAAAACGCATGTCACTTTGCAAAAACGTGGGCTGCTGCGTCTAGGGCTGCATTTGCTAAAATGCATGCATTTTTGCATGTGTTTGCAATGTTTTTTGCATTGCAGCCTATGGGTGCGTTAATGCACGCGTTTGCATGCCTTTTTAGCAGTAAAAATGCATACAAATGCAGGTTAGCCTTAGAGGTGAACTGGGTCATAATGTAATATTTTATATGGTCGGGCTCTGGTGGTTCCAGCAATTTTCCCCTAACCATCAGTATTCACATTTCATACTTGCTGTCATGTGCCCATTAGAGTCATATACACATATTGTGTAGCCGCACACTGCGATTAATGTATGCCTGAACTTCAGTATTGATGTAGTCATTAAAAACATCAGGTACTTAGTTAGCAAATTTTGCTTGAACAGCACAAAAGCCTCCAACTACGTCAATGTGACCTAAATCTAGATGGTCAGTAAGGGCCGCTACACACTGCGGCGTGATCCAGTCCGGTTCTGTCCGGGAGGCCCCTGACAGCTGCGGACCGGATCAGCACACAGGACTGGGGGGCTACTATGCCCTCAGGTCCTGTGTGCAGCGCACACAGTTCCAGCTGCTACTAAGTCAGGACCGCGGGCGCCGCGGTCCTGACCTGTCAGCAGCTGCAGCTGCGTGCGCTGCACACAGGACCTGAGAGCATAATAGCCCCCCCAGTCCTGTGTGCTGATCCAGTCCGCAGCTGTCAGGGGCCTCCCGGACAAAACCGGACCGGATCACGCCGCAGTGTGAAGCTGGCCTAATACTCATGTCCTTACTCCACAGGTGTGCGACCTTATTTGTTGAATACATATTGGGGTGTGTAGTCCCTGCAGGACTCGGCATCTGTATGCACCCATATGTCTCACATAAGGTTTAAATTGTGAGCTCTGCCTGGTTCACGTTTCACATTCAGATGAGGCTGGATTGACACATGGACAATAGTGTTTAGGGATCAGCCATATTAAAGATACACCTTGATGTGGTTGGAGGCTTTTTCACTCTAAGGGCCACTTTACACACACCAACTTCTGTGTCCAACTTCTGAACAACTTACTGGTTGCAGTGAAATCATGGACACATTGTTGCATTTGTACACAGTCACAAAATGGAGCAATTTGTCCATGATTTCACTGCAACCAGTAAGTTGTTCAGAAGTTGGACAGATAAGTTGGTGTGTGTAAAGTGGCCCTAACTGGTTGCAGTGAAATCATGGACACATTGCTCCATTTTGTGGCTGTGTACAAATGGAACAATGTGTCCATGATTTCACTGCAACCAGTAAGTTGTTCAGAAGTTGGACACAGACGTTGGTGTGTGCAAAGTGGCCATAAAGGTACCGTCACACGCGGCAATATTGCTAGGCAATTTCACTGGCAATTTGCTGGTTGCAGTGAAATCATGGACACATTGTTCCATTGTGTACACGGCAACAATATAGAACAATGTGTCCATAATTTCACTGCAACCAGCAAATTGCAAATGAAATTGCATGCAATGTTGCGACATGTAACGGTACCCATAGGCTAAGTGCACACTGTACATATTTGTTTATACTGTTTTTTTCCAGCCTCAAAAATGCAGCTGTTACAAAAAAATCATGCATGCTTTTTTGCCATGTAGCCACTGTGCTTTTCTGCTGCGTTTTTGTAACAGGTGTATCTTTCAGCTCATTAGATGGCTGGCAACTGGAAAACACAGTACAAAAAAGCACAAGATAAGGCTAGGGTCACATTAGCGCTATTAGCTGTGCTCAGGGGGGTTTCATTAAAAACATAGGATTTGGCAAGCTGGACGCAGTGTTACCGCAATGGTAACTGTGTCAGCGCTGTTTTTAACGGAACCCCATGAGCACAGCTAAGAGCGCTAATGTGACCCTAGCCTAATTGACAGGGACTTTAATAAACACACTGAAAAACGCACATAGGCTAGGGTCACACCTGCGTCAGATTTATAGCTGACAAATCCGCTTAAAACTTAGTTTATGCCAGCCTGAGAGCATAACGTTAACGGAATGTAACGCTGTGCTCAGGCTGTGTATTGATCGCTATGTTTACCTGTAAGTAGCACAGCCGGCAGCTTCATTCACAAGGACCGGACCTGCGCTTTTGCTGAGTGCACAGGAAACGTGGTTTACAGTGTTTTTCCGTCACATGACCCATCACATGGGAAGAGGGGGCCCAGAGAGTCTGAATAGCCCCGGGCCCTGGCTACCCTTAATCCACCCCTGATTACCACATAGAGGGGCCCTGGTCAGATTTCTAAAATTTCGCTTGATCATGAATGTGAAAGTTTAACCACTGTTTAATTTTTTACTTAATAATAATGTAGAGCAAGTGATTTTAATAAACGTTTAAATATACTTTGCAAGAGAATTCTCATTGAAAACCATTCATAAACCTTTCACAAGGTGTCCCCACTAAACTGTGTCTGAAGATGACATATGTTCATTCTAAGTCAGATCACTATTCAGGCTTCTGACACTGAATACGGGGCATGTAACTACATAAGGGGTAAGGGGAAGGGCCTACACAGCATCCACACTGCTGATTACAGCTGATGAGGTGGTAGCATACCAGATTACTTTAGGATACAGCACAGTGCTGAGCAATGTCAGAATGTCAGGATCAGGGCAAACTCCTCTTTCCTTGGCACAATCTGTCATCTGGCGCTTTAGAGCTCAGTCACAAACTCTGATAATCCCTTCTATGCAGTCACATTGCAATGTCCCTTATCAGATGCTGGCCATGACCACACAGCCATAAAATTCAGTTTTTAAAAGAGCACAGAAAAATGTGAGAAAATAAGTCATATGGCACAAAAAAGCATTATATTTGATGCTATATAACCCATCATTAACAACCAGTGCAGTATTGTTTTTTTTTCAATGAAATGACATTTATACTTTACATTTAGTTTTGGTGCTAAGGGGATAAAGCATTTCAGGTGATTACTTCAGAGGTGCTTGTTGGGTTATCAGATTATTATTATTATTATCATCATTATCAGTCATGACTGATGCACAGGGAACCTGCCATAGGAGAATGGAGCAAGGTTCGACATCAGATTTGGGACAGGTGATTAACAGTAATTTTACCCCTCTAAAAATCTGAAATGATCGTCACTGATGAGGTTTTATTTCAAGGAGGGGGCGGAAGCTTTTTCAGTGGCTGTAGCCTCGACCACAAGGTGATCCTTTGTTCAAGCATCCCAGAATGCACTGGAATTATCAAACGGAGCATCATTGAAAAGGAAGTGAAGAAAAAAATAGAAAAGCAATTAGATAATGTAGAGTTAAGGAATATAGGGAATTTGTAATTAATGTGTATTAGGAAATAGTTTAGATTATGAATCTAAATGTATAGAGATTTACAAAGAAAATTGCTTTGGACTTCAAACTACCCCTTTAAATCACAAGATTTGTACTGTAAGTCATGTAAGTCATCAATGTAAGTCATGTAAGTCATCAATATTTAGGCACATTGGTGGCTTTTCATTGTAATGTCTTGCTTCTATAAACTGGTGCTTTATGTTATATGAATATCCAAGAAATTGTACCCTTCACTGGAAATCCAAAAAATATTGATTAATTATTATTGACATTTGTGAGAAGAGATGGTGTTATCAGCTAAATGATATTCTTCTTATAAAATTCAGCATGTAGTGCATCCTTTATTATTTTTTCAACATTATTAGACAATCAATATATTGTACTTTGCTCACAGTAGATGAAAAGGGGTTAAAAGGAAAAAGCACTTGTGATTAATGAGTGAAGGGAAAATATGCACCGTGGCATACTTGTGTTCATCCCAGTTTAATGATTGTCATGTTGATTATTGACCTTTGCAACATAATTCTGCCCTTCAATGTTTCTTATTCGTGCTGCAAAAAATTCAGGTTTGGCATTTGTCATCCTCATAAATTTGCTGCATAAAAATATGTTTTATTGACTTTGACTAAACATTCATTTTCAATAGATATAAAAAGCACCACCTGTCCTTGGATTTCAAATAAAAGAGAAACAAGGGAAAATGAAGGTTACGCTATATCAGACACAACCAGAACATTTAAATAGCAAGATAAAACATTGGTCTAATTTTGCAGTTTTAATAAATGAATAAATGAAGGTTGGTAGAAAAATATTTTGAGACATTAATTTAATGAGAACCAATAAGTGTAATAACCAAAGGCACTAGTTTGTTGTTCCATAATATACATTTCTAGTTTTAATGTAATACTATTGCTGACACAAGCAAAGTTAGAAGGTGTGCAACTAGTGGAGTGTAGGACAGACAAACAACACATATAAAAGGGTTCTCTCAATTCATGTCTGTTGCTGCCTTTTTCATTTACCTTATGCTAATGTAACTCATCAGAAACATATAGCACAGTAGCATTTCTGTTTTTCTTCCCTTTATTTTCTATCCAGAGTGATGTATGGATTGTTAAGGGTCTACAGCAGTAGTCTTCAACATGTGACTCACCAGCTTTTGCAAAACTATAACTGATATCTTGCTCTGTCAGCTCAAGACTGTCCATTGGGTATCATGAAATAAATGGACAAGGAGGGACGTTCCTGGTGTAATACACGGTGGTCTAGTGGAGGCAATGGGGAGATGCACTAACCTTGGTCAGTTATCCTCCGGCATAATCGTGGTACAGAGCCGTCACATGTTTGATCACGGGGTTTCTGACGTCACCGCAGGTCCTCGATCCTCCTGTCATTCTCTCCACAGGTCTCGTAGAAGCTTTCCTCCACCAGCACCGTACCGCACACCCACCAGGGTGTAGAGACGTGTAAATTAAAGAAGCTTTAGTGGTTTTGAGCGGGCGCTTGGAGATAAACCATAGAGACAGCTTTTTAGTACCTTCTCTTTACTTGTTCAAATGTGGACTGGTCACTCCTCACAAAATGTTTCGGCGGCTGATACCGCCTTCATCAGGTGATCACTGTATTCCTGCATTTTTATGCAAACTGTGTATATTAATTCAACCTGCTATGACTGATTTCCTACCCTACTTTTTCATAATTTGCTCAACTCCTCCTACTTAGTTCATTGTTGCATATATGTTACTGCTCATTCCACCCCTCCTCTGTACTTTATGACCTTTGTTTAAGTCTATGTGTTTTTGCATCTGGTCTCAGCATGCCCCACCCTCTTGACCACACCTGATAGCCCTTGAATTTTAATGTATATGGCAATGCTCATGTCTGATAAGACTTCAGTCTCACAGTCAAAGTGCTGCATCACAAGTGCAATATAATGATTTAGACCAGAATTGGAGCAGAAAGGACCTCAAGGTAATAGAATATTGTTACTATAAACAATATTTCAGTTTCTTTTCACTTTCATTCCCATGCTACTTTATGTCTTACTAATTCCTTTAATCCCTCCACCTAGTAAGAAACTAGACATTTCTCCCTCCATCCTCCCCACCCATCTCACCTCCTCAGAGCTGTTTTTCCATATACAGTTAGGGCCAGAAATATTTGGACAGTGACACAATTTTTGTTATTTTAGCTGTTTACAAAAACATGTTCAGAAATACAATTATATATATAATATGGGCTGAAAGTGCACACTCCCAGCTGCAATATGAGAGTTTCCGCATCCAAATCGGAGAAAGGGTTTAGGAATCATAGCTCTGTAATGCATAGCCTCCTCTTTTTCAAGGGACCAAAAGTAATTGGACAACGGACTCTAAGGGCTGCAATTAACTCTGAAGGCGTCTCCCTCGTTAACCTGTAATCAATGAAGTAGTTAAAAGGTGAGGGGTGGATTCCAGGTGTGTGGTTTTGCATTTGGAAGCCTTTGCTGTGACCAGACAACATGCGGTCAAAGGAACTCTCAATTGAGGTGAAGCAGAACATCCTGAGGCTGAAAAAAAAGAAAAAATCCATCAGAGAGATAGCAGACATGCTTGGAGTAGCAAAATCAACAGTTGGGTACATTCTGAGAAAAAAGGAATTGACTGGTGAGCTTGGGAACTCTAAAAGCCCTGGGCGTCCACGGATGACAACAGTGGTGGATGATCGCCGCATACTTTATTTGGTGAAGAAGAACCCGTTCACAACATCAACTGAAGTCCAGAACACTCTCAGTGAAGTAGGTGTATCTGTCTCTAAGTCAACAGTAAAGAGAAGACTCCATGACAGTAAATACAAAGGGTTCACATCTAGATGCAAACCATTCATCAATTCCAAAAATAGACAGGCCAGAGTTAAATTTGCTGAAAAACACCTCAAGAAGCCAGCTCAGTTCTGGAAAAGTATTTTATGGACAGATGAGACAAAGATCAACCTGTACCAGAATGATGGGAAGAAAAAAGTTTGGAGAAGAAAGGGAACGGCACATGATCCAAGGCACACCACATCCTCTGTAAAACATGGTGGAGGCAACGTGATGGCATGGGCATGCATGGCTTTCAATGGCACTGGGTCACTTGTGTTTATTGATGACATAACAGCCGACAAGAGTAGCCGGATGAATTCTGAAGTGTACCGGGATATACTTTCAGCCCAGATTCAGCCAAATGCTGCAAAGTTGATTGGACGACGCTTCATAGTACAGATGGACAATGACCCCATGACAGCCAAAGCTACCCAGGAGTTCATGAGTGCAAAAAAGTGGAACATTCTGCAATGGCCAAGTCAATCACCAGATCTTAACCCAATTGAGCATGCATTTCACTTGCTCAAATCCAGACTTAAGACGGAAAGACCCACAAACAAGCAAGACCTGAAGGCTGCGGCTGTAAAGGCCTGGCAAAGCATTAAAAAGGAGGAAACCCAGCGTTTGGTGATGTCCATGGGTTCCAGACTTAAGGCAGTGATTGCCTCCAAAGGATTCACAACAAAATATTGAAAATAAAAATATTTTGTTTGGGTTATGTTTATTTGTCCAATTACTTTTGACCTCCTAAAATGTGGAGTGTTTGTAAAGAAATGTGTACAATTCCTACATTTTCTATCAGATATTTTTGTTCAACCCTTCAAATTAAACGTTACAATCTGCACTTGAATTCTGTTGTAGAGGTTTCATTTCAAATCCAATGTGGTGGCATGCAGAGCCCAACTCGCGAAAATTGTGTCACTGTCCAAATATTTCTGGCTCTAACTGTACAATCCTCTGTCTCCAGACATGCATGGCTCACAGTACCCACAGCCCATCCTCTAATAATTAACCCTTTTCTTCCAAAACCATCTTCTTCACCATCAAAGAAGATAAACTCCCCTCGCTTCAGTCAAAATCACATTTCACCATTAGCACACTTGACCCACTTTCATCCCACCTAATCACCAACCTTGCCACAATCTTCCTCCCAACCCTAACCATCACTTCAACCTATCACCAACAACTGGAGTCTAGAGATGATCAAACTTTGCTTGAACATGTTTGCCAATTTCAAATCCAGACCAAATTTGGTAGTGTCCGTTTGGCTCCTTGAACTTGAACGTTTTGCTCAAAAGTTGGAAATTCAGCATTTGTTCAGCAATTCTTCGAATGTGTGTGTATCTTAACATGGTACAAATGCAGTAATGCTTCTGTTCTACATTATCCTACACACAAACAGACACACAAACAGATCATTTTACCTGCTTGCTTGCTTCCAGGTCCGCTCTCCCACACTCCCTCTCACTTAGTTACCGTCCTGCCCAGTAAGCTTTCTGCATATTCACTTCAATGACCAGTGACAGCCAATCACAGATGCTCATGCTCTGTGAGAATGTATGTGATTAGCTGTTGCAAATAGACTGTATTTTCACAATCTGGATGGTGTCTGTGCTTGGTTGTCACAATATTGTTCATATGGCAACCAACCTGATGTCATAGGGTGTAAAATAAATAAATAATGGGCAAAAATTGAGCTGGACTCAGCTGTATTTTTCAGTCTCAGCACAGATAAAGCAGACACCCTCAAATGTTTATTTTACCTAGGCTGGCAAAAAAATGCATAGGGCTCTACTCTATGTATATTTGTCAGGTAAGGTAAAACTAGGCAGCAGAGGGTTGGTATTCTCAGCGGAGTGAGAGCTAGTGATGGGCGAGTCCTAAATTACTCGGAATTGCTTGACTCTAGCGAGTCCGAGCCCGGGACTCGCTACTCGTTGCGAGTCTAGCGAGTCCAATGTTAATGAATGGGGAAGCGAGTAATAGCGAGTAATGTGTGATTTTCAAATCGCAGATGTGTCTCGAAAAGCGCTCGCATTGCCGTTTTGGAAACCCCACTTGCAACAGTTTTTTGCCACCGAGATGGAGTTAGGTGGTACTGATTACTTATGGGGATCCATATTGTGAAAACTGATTACTTATGGAGATCCATATTGTGAAATTTTTCTGTATGGTATATTGGACCCCATAGGTAAAACGTATGTATTTATTCTATATATATACTATTGTAACCAGTTTTGGGCAATTGGCAATGAAATTTTCAATGGTATATTATTATCATATGAATTGTTATGGCTATATTTGGCTATTTTAAGTGTTTTTATCTTTCTGTGTGATCATTTTTTGTCTGTGTGTGTTTTTTTGATATGTAATAAACTTTGCTAAATACTTTTGATTAATTTTGGAGGTTGTATTGCTTTCTTGGACCTTTTCTTGCCAATTTTCTGTGGTGCTATAGGCGTCACCTGCTGGCGGGTAAAGTGCGTGCTAACACTTGGCAGTGAAGCAGCACACTAGTCCCTGCAAAAATTATTAAGTGCGCACAAGTAGTCGCACAAGTAGGTGGCGTACGTGCTATTTGCAGCTAGGAGAGCAGCAACGCACTGGTCTGCCGCAGAGAAAAGAAAACTGAAGGGGTTATTATGACCCAAAATCTATCAGGTGCAAAAATATAGGAAATAGTACCTCAGGTAAGCCTCTGACTTCAGCTATTAGGACAGCTGAGTGAGTAAGCTAAGCTATGAGGTCGGTCCTGTGTGCACTGTAAGGCTGCACCTCCCTGCCTGCCTGCCTACAGTCCTCTACACAGTATCTCCTTTGTCCCTCCTGGTAGCTCTCACAAGAGCTGTTTGGGTTAAATATAAGGAATTTTTAAGTTTCCCTACACTGACTGACACTCCCTATGATCTGCTCCAGCATCTACCTCACCCTGCACTAGGTCAGATCTCACAGGAATGTGCAGAAAATGGCGGTGGCAAGGCTTATATACAGCCTTGCCTCTCATACATGACATAGGCATCACGATGGACAGAAGCCAATCATAGTCTTGCCACAACCAACATGGCTGTGGCATTACTGAATATGATTGGCTAACATGCTTGTCCATCTTCACAAGTTTTCTGACCTAACACGCTAGGCTGTCTCGAAAGCTTTATCGGAACATAACAGATTCTGTATTCGCGAGTTCTGAATACAGTATATAGGACTCGGATTCGTAGATTTGCTCAGACTCGCTCAGACTCGCTGCTGACAGCGGGTATCCGTGAAGCGGTGCGATTGTTTAAACGATTTGGGGAGATTCAAGCTACATAGCGATGTGATATAGCGAGTCTAGCGAGTGAGAAAAAGTAAACTCTGACAAAACTAGGATTGCCATTGACTTACATTGGACTCTTTACTGTGCGAGTAATCGCTGGGAAACTCGCCGAGTACCGAGTCCTGCGAGTCCCTTACTACTCGCCGAGTAACGAGTCCTAGCGAGTAGACTCGCCCATCCCTAGTGAGAGCCCATCATTTTAGGGCCCCCTATGCTAAAGAATAGCAGCCCACAGCCGCCCCTGAAAATGGCACCTTAATCATAGCATTTTTTCCAGATGCTTTACCCGGCTCATCCAGAGGCACCCTGGTGGCGGTGGAATGCTGGGTATTAAGGGGTTAATGCCAGCTTTGTATTGCCAGCCAGCATTAAGCATGACATTTTTAATGTCAGGACAAATTACACCCAGCCATTAAGAATTTCAAGTACATAGTAAAGAAGACACAACCCACATAGAAAAATATGCAAAGATATTTAGTGACTCCATCTTTGTTAACCTCTCAACCCTCATACCCTCCATGATACTTTGCAGCATCTTGTTAAATGGAGGCTGTGATGAAGAATACAGCATCCTCATCACAGACTCCAGTCACTGAATGAACCAGCTTTGAGCTCTAATCAGGATGTGTGGTGCATCACTGTGCAGTGACTCACTTAGGTCCCGTGAGGTTGCCATTCAGGTATACCACTATGCGTACCTAAACGATGACCTCAGATAACTTCAGCGAGTCAACGCACATCCTTACTGGAGATCGCTAGAGTGATGTGTGCAGTCAGCAGATCTGGTCACCATTGTAATCAATCAGGTGACCGGATCATCTAAGATAATTGCTATGGTGACCAGATCAGCTGACCGCACACAGCACTCAAGTATATGCAGCTGATCTGATTACCATAGCAATCGCTTCATGTGACCAGATCGTTTCAGCTGATCATGACACAATTGCTATATTAACCACATCAGCTGATGCAATTGCCAAAGTCACTGATTTCAACAGTGTTTGGGGGGTTTGGTGAACTGTTCGGCGAGCACCCTCGCATCTGAACACTCAGGTGTTTGCTCATCTCTACTCAGAAAGAGGTAAGTATGAGGACAAGTCCTCTTGTTGAGCTGTACCGAAACACCTTAAAACCTGCTCCAATGACTGATTAGTTCTTTCAGCCTGACCATTGGTTTCATGGTGGTAAGCAGAATAGAATGACAAATTGATTCCCAATTTTTGACAAAACACTCTCCAAAATTTGGAGACAAATTGCACTCCTTTATCAGATACAATGTTCAGATAGGTACAATTTTACAACATCTACTCTATAATTGCCGTAGGCATTTTTGTGTCGGCCCCCGAAATCGCCGTGGCTATGTCACGCTGACGTCACCACGCGCGAGCAATGGCCGCGAAGCGGCCATTGCGAGTCGCTGGCCGAAAATAGAACCAGAGGGTCGGCTACAAAGTTAGCGATTTACCGCTGAGGTAGCGCGAGCAATGGCCGCGAGGCCATTGCGAGTCGCTACCTCAGCTGCCGCACGTCCCACTATACTTTCAATGGGGATTCATTGCGACTCGCTGTGTAGCGCGAGCAATGGCCGCGAGGCCATTGCGAGTCGCTACGTCAGTCGCCGCAAGTCCCCTTATACTTTGAATGGGGATCCATGCGAGTAGCTGGGTAGTGCAAGCATTGCGAGTCACTATGACATCATCATCATCATCATCATCATCATCATCATCATCATCATCATCATCAATCATCGCCCGGCTACAAAGTTAGCGATTTACCGCTGAGGTAGCGCGAGCAATGGCCGCGAGGCCATTGCGAGTCGCTACCTCAGCTGCCGCAACTCCCCCTATACTTTCAATGGGGATCTATTGCGAGTCGCTGGGTAGTGCAAGCATTGCGAGTCGCTATCACAGATCATCATCAATCATACTACTACTACTACTACTACTGGCCGCACAGACCCCCCCCTCAATGGCCGCACAGACCCCCCCCCCCCCAATGGCCGCACAGCCCGCCCCCCTCCCCCCCTCAATGGCCGCACAGACCCCCCCAATGGCCGCACAGACCCCCCCCAATGGCCGCACAGCCCAGCCCCCCCCCCCCCCAATGGCCGCACAGACCCCCCCCTCCCCCCTCAATGGCCGCACAGCCCCCCCCCCTCAATGTCCCAAAGTCAGCTGTGACCGCCTGGCCCTTGGACACTGGCTGCCATGCACACATCAGCTGGTAGGCTCCCATCACTTACCCACTGAGGACAGATCACTTCCAGCACCTCTTCACATGCCAGTGCTCTGAACTTCTGAATCGTCCTCTCCTCACTCAGACACCTGGCAGGTTCCAGCCTACTCACTCCCAGCTGCAACCCAGTGAGTCAATCAGCACATCTTCACTCATGTGATTAACCCCCTGTGCACCATTCAGGTTTAGCCCAGCAAAGCACTCCAAAAAGTATTGAACACACCCCAATAAGTATTGAACGCGCCCCAAAAAGTATTGAACGCACCCCAATAAGTATTGAACGCGCCCCAAAAAGTATTGAACGCACCCCAATAAGTATTGAAGGCGCCCCAAAAAGTATTGAACGCGCCCCAAAAAGTATTGAACACACCCCAATAAGTATTGAACGCGTCACAATAAGTATTGAACGCGCCCCAATAAGTATTGAACGCGCCCCAAAAAGTATTGAACGCGCCACAAAAAGTATTGAACGCGCCCCTAAAAGTATTGAACGCGCCACAAAAAGTATTGAACGCGTCCCAATAAGTATTGAACACACCCCAATAAGTATTGAACACACCCCAATAAGTATTGAACGCGCCACAAAAAGTATTGAACGCACCCCAATAAGTATTGAACGCGCCCCAAAAAGTATTGAACGCGCCACAAAAAGTATTGAACGCGTCCCAATAAGTATTGAACACACCCCAATAAGTATTGAACGCGCCCAAAAAAGTATTGAACGCGCCCCAATAAGTATTGAACGCGCCCCAAAAAGTATTGAACGCGCCCCAAAAAGTATTGAACACACTCCAATAAGTATTGAACGCCCCCCAAAAAGTATTGAACAGGCCCAAAAAGCATTGAACGCGCCCCAAAAAGCATTGAACGCGCCCCAATAAGTATTGGACCCCCCCAAAAAGTATTGGACCCCCAAAAAAAGTATTGGACTCCCCCAAAAAGTAGCTATCTACTATATAATTGCCGTAGGCATTTTTGTGTCGGACCCCGAAAACGCCGTGGCTATGTCACGCTGTGACGTCACCACGCGCGAGCAATGGCCACGCCGCATTGCGAGTCGCTGGCTGAGTGCGAGCACTTGCAGCGCGGTTGCGGTAATCCCCTTAGAAAGTATAGGGGGACTTGCGGCAGGTGTGGCAAGTGCGGTTTTGCCGCACCTGCCGCAAGTCCCCCTATACTTTCTATGGGGATTACCGCAACCGCGCCGCAGATGCGGTTTTTAAATAAAATAAAATAATTTTAATACAAATAAATTTTCATAAAATAACAAATAATAAATACATTTAATAATAATAAAAATAGTAAAAAAACAAAACAAAATAAATAATAAAATAAAAAATTCCTATCTACTATATTGGATTATTATTTGAAAATCTAAAAAAAAAAAAAAATATTCTAGACACCCGATGCATTTGCATCGGGCTCACAGCTAGTGATTCATAAATAACTTGTAAAGTGTTTCAGCATTAGGTAACCCTGAAAATGGAACACAGTGGGCACGTTTGTTGAAACAGTTGACTACCACGCATATCACAGTTTCCCTACCAGACATAGGCAAATTTGTAATGAAATTAATTGATAAATAAGTCCACGGTCTTTCTGGAATCGGTAACATAGTAACATAGTATTTAAGGTTGAAGGAAGACCTTAAGTCCATCTAGTTCAACCCATAGTCTAATATGTTGATCCAGAGGAAGGCAAAAATACCCATATGGCAACACAAAGCTCCACATTGGGGAAAAAAATTCCTTCCTGACTCCACATACGGCAATCAGACTAATTCCCTGGATCAACGCCCTATCAAAGAATCTAGTATGTATAACTGGTAATATTATAGTTTTCAAGAAAGGCATCCAGGCCCTTCTTAAATGTTAGTAGTGACTCACTCATTACAACATCATGTGGCAGAGAGTTCCATAGTCTC
Source organism: Allobates femoralis (assembly GCA_033576535.1). Classification (NCBI taxonomy): domain Eukaryota; kingdom Metazoa; phylum Chordata; class Amphibia; order Anura; family Aromobatidae; genus Allobates; species Allobates femoralis. The sequence goes on from JARQOC010000005.1 coordinate 188,986,977, forward strand.
ACTGCTCTTACAGTAAAGAATCCGCGTCTGTGATTATGATTAAACTTTCCTTCCTCCAGACGTAGAGGATGCCCCCTTGTCAGGCATAAGAGTAAAAAGATCATTAAAAAGGTCTCTGTACTGTGCTCTCATATATATATAAATTATTATAAGATCACCCCTAAGCCTTCATTTTTTCCAAACTAAATAACCCAAGTTTACTAACCTGTCTTGGTATTGCATACTCTTCAGTCCTCTAATAACCTTGGTCGCTCTTATCTACACCTGCTCTAGTTCAGCTATGTCTTTCTTATACACCGGAGACCAGAAAGAACCCTAAGGGTACCTTTACACGCGACAACCTTTCTAGGAATTTCACTGGCACCTTACTGGTTGCAGTGAAATCATGGACACATTGTTCTATCTTGTTGCTGTGTGCAAATGGAACAATTTCTCCATGATTTCACTGTAACCAGTAAGTTGCCAGTGAAATTCCTAGAAAAGTTGCTGCTTGTAAAGGTACCTTAAAAGTGAATAAAAGTTGTTAAAAATAATTAAATTACATATTCACCTGTCAGACGCCTGCACTGGGACCATCCCAGAAGACCTGCGATCACCGGACAAGAACCTGTGACTTCCAGCCAATCAGATGGCCGGTAGTGATCTGACCAATCAGATTGCGACATGTCACAACCATGTGATCACTAGCGGCCACCTGATTGGCCAGATTGCAAGGTCCTGGCAGTACACCTAGGACCTTGCAAACTGGCCAATCAAGTGGCCACTAACAATCACGTGGTGTTGACGTGTTGCCATCTGATTGGCCAGATCGCTACCAGCCATCTGATTGGCTGGAAGTCACAGGTCCTTGTCCGGTGATCGCAGGTCTTCTGGGATGGTCCCGATGCAGGCGTCGGACAGGTGAGTATGTAATTTTATTATTTTTAACAACTTTTATTCACTTTTAGGGTACTTTCACAGTGTATCTATAGATACACTACAAAAGTATTCGGATTACTCGCTACTCCCGAGTACTCATAAGATAATCGGAGAGTAGCGAGTACCCGAATACTCGCTCATCCCTAGTCCTCAGCTTGCAGGTGTCTCAACACCTGGAAATTCAAGAATTCTTAACAACTCTTTATTAAAGCTCCCTTAAATTAACCAGATTGAAAGCTACTGGTAGACTCAGTGGCTGTGAGCTCAGGTAACCTTAAGGTTATCAGAGTTCTCAGCCACCAGGTTTTCCAGTGACTGTTTTGGCCCCAAACCTTAAAAGAAACAGTTACCAAACAAAGCTAAGTTTGCCGACTTTTTAGCAAAGTGTTTGTGCTTCCGATCATAAATCTGAATTGGCCAGGTTTGTGCCGATTTTGAAATTGGCGAACCTTGTACAAAAAAGTTCACTCATAAGCATTGTTTTCTAGAGGATGGTTTGGCGTTTTTACTTTTACCCTTTATTTTTACCCTTTTTTTTTAAATATGGCTTTTTGGTTGCTTTTTTTTTCATTTTTTTGTATGCCAATAAGATGAAAATGTTTCTTTTAAACATGTGTTTTGCTGTACAGAATAAATAACATGACAGTTTCACACATAGGGATCATTCTAGACATGGCAACACCAATTATGACTACTCTTTTACTTCTTTATTAAAATGCTACATTTTTAGTTGCGAAATGGGATTTTGGGATTTTTGTGTGCTTTCCTGTATGGTTTTTTTTTACAGATTTTATGTGACTTTTTTGTTTTTTTCACCTTGTTTCAATGTGGGAAATTAATATTTTTTACTTTGAGAACTGGTCTTCTGCACTGAAGTAGTTGTGTACTGCAGAGCCTGAGGCACGTTATTAACTAACTATATGTGCCTGTTAGATCTTCTCACAGCTGGATCTAGCAGCCCACCATCAGATGACCTCAGGGTACTGTGGCAGCCATCTTGTATCACCTTCATGATTAATGTTATCAAAGGGCGTACTTTAACCTCCTTCTAAACACTCATGATTGACAGATGTATCTAAAGGTACCTTTATACGCCGCAATCACAGGAGACAATTTAGGCGGCGATATTTCTCACTGGAATGATCGCCGCCAAATTGCCTCCTTAGGCTATGTGCGCACTTGCCGGCGGGTTGGTCGGCGGCGGCTGGGCGGACCCGCCAGGAAGCTCTGCAGGCGTCCACCGGCTTCCTGGCGGGTATGTGCGGCGGGTGACGGGCGGGTGCCGGGCGGGTGGCCAGCGGGTTAGCGCCGGCGGTGTTGCGGCGGCTGGAAGCAGTACATGATTCTGCTTGCAGCCGCTGCAGAACCGGCCGGATTTTAGAACATGCTCATTCTTTGCTAACCCGCTGGGAACCCAGCGGGTTAGCAATGGATGAGCATGTGTAAACCGCCGGTGTGTGGACGCCGGGTGTCGGTTTACATAGCTTTCAATGTTAATCCAAACGCCGGTTTGGATTAACATAAATTTACATGAAATTTATGTAAACCGACCGGCGGTTTACACACCTAAACCGACCATATCCCGGCCAGTGCGCACATACCCTTATTGCGTCGTGTAAATAGGGAATTTCGTGGCGATAACACCAATGTCGCCTGGTTCCGTTTTGGGAGCAGTGCTCTAAAACCAGGCGACCAAGGGAAAGCGACATATCGCCTCCAAATTCCCTATTTACACGCTGCAATAAGGAGGCAATTGGGTGGCAATGTGGCAGCGATATTGCCAGGTCGCAATATCGCTACCATAATTTTCTCCTGTAGTTTCGGAGTGTAAAGGTACCCTGAGGGGTATTTAAATCATAATATGCCACAATCATTTCCAAAACTAGTCACAGCTGATGTCGCAGGATGTCAGCTGTCATGTACAGCTGTCTCCCGTGAGATTGTCACCTGGAGGGGCACTATACACTTAATCCTCTGTGTCTTTACATAGTGGTTGTAAGGCTTAAGGCCTCGTAACGACTGCCATTGCACGCAAATCATCAGTTATCAAGGGGTTAAATTAGTCAGGGATTCTCTATTGAGGTTGCAAGGAGTGTTTATTGAGCTCCAAGCTATTGTTTGATTATTTATTAGACATTTTTATATTAGCATTTTAAGTATAGCTGCTTTGGTTAAAATGATTTCACTAACTAACTCTTCTAAGTAGTAACACATATCTTTGACGATCGTCACATACTTCATTTGTCTGTGTGTTCTATTTCACATTTAGTATTCTATCCACTGGATAATGATTACTGACTGCTTCAAATAATCAGAAGATCTACTTAACTGGGTTTCTTACACTTCTACCTGAAGCTAAAACATACTGTCAAAAAAATAAAACGTTGTCAGAATTTAGAAGATGGCTCTTTGCATACAGCTGCCAGAAGGATGTGTTCATACTGAGGATGTGTTCATACTGATTCTGCCACGCTACAGATAGTCAGTGGGAGATGAATATGTATACAGTTCCTTTCCATTTTTTTCCCTGCTCTCAAGTGATCGACGCCAACATTTTAATTATGGCTTTCAATGTTTGATAACATATTTATATTCAATATCTATTAGCAGTTATTTAAGAGAACAAGCAGAAGAGTTTCTTAAAGTTTAGAATTAAAACATAGGATGATATTATTACCTTTTCATTTTTATATAAAGACTAGCTGTAGTACCCGGCTACGCCCGGGTTAATAAATAACTGCTGTTAGCTATAACAAAATAGAATTTGAATATGTCATATTAATGACCTGTAAGAAAATAGAAGCTGAGCTGTGATTGGTTGCTATAGGCAGCCTAATAAATCTAAAGCCAACAGTAAATCCTCCCCCTGGCCGGGCAGTATATGTTACTTAACACATACACATAATAGACAGCTCATATGACTGACATCTGCCTTAATTCCCTATATGACACATGTGTTGCACATTGGCTGTTTTTAATCAGATGTTTATGTTTGGAAATTAAAGATAGCACACGTATGAGGCGAGTTGTGTGAGGTGATTTGTGTACATCTGTGTCTGTCTGTGTGGTTTGTGTGTCCCTGGGGTGTGTGTATGTGTGTGTCCCTGTGGGGTGAGTGCATGTGTCCCTATAGGGTGTGTATGTGTGATTGTCCCTGTGGGGGGGTCTGTGTGGTGTGTGTCTCTGTTGTGTTTGTCTCTTTGTGGTGTGTGTGTGTCCCTGTGGGGTGAGTGCATGTGTCCCTATAGTGTGTGTATGTGTGTGTGTCCCTGTGGGTGGGTCTGTGTGGTGTGTGTGTCTCTGTGTTGTGTGTGTCTCTTTGTGGTGTGTGTGTGTCCTTGTGGGGGGAGTCTGTGTGTGTGTCTGTGTTGCGTGTGTCTCTTTGTGGTGTGTGTGTGTGTCCATGTGGGATGAGTGCATGTGTCGCTATAGGGTATGTGTGTGTCCCCTTGGGGGTGTGTGTGTGTCTCTCTCTGTGTTGTGTGTGTCTCTTTGTGGTGTGTGTGTATGTGTGTGTCCCTGTGGGGTGAGTGCATGTGTCCCTATAGGGTGTGTATGTGTGTATGTCCCTGTGGGGGGGTCTGTGTGGTGTGTGTCTCTGTTGTGTGTCTCTTTGTGGTGTGTGTGTCCCTGTAGGGTGAGTGCATGTGTCCCTATAGTGTGTGTATGTGTGTGTGTCCCTGTGGGTGGGTCTGTGTGGTGTGTTGTGTATCTGTGTTGTCTCTTTGTGGTGTGTGTGTGTGTCCCTGTGAGGTGAGTCCATGTGTCCCTATAGGGTGTGCATGTGTGTATGTCCCTGTGGGGGGGTGTCTGTGTGGGGTGTGTGTGTCTCTGTGTTGTGTGTGTCCCTGTGCGGTGAGTGCATGTGTACCTATAGGGTGTGTATGTGTCCCTGTGGGGGGGTCTGTGTGGTGTGTGTGTGTCTCTTTGTGGTGTATGTGTGTGCCCCTGTGGGGTGAGTGCATGTGTCCCTATAGGGTGGCTATGTGTGTGTCCTTGTGGGGGGGGTCTGTGTGGTGTGTGTGTCTGTGTTTTGTGTGTCTCTTTGTGGTGTGTGTGTCCCTGTGGGGTGAGTGCATGTGTCGCTATAGGGTGTGTGTGTGTGTCCTTGGGTGTGTGTGTGTGTGTCTCTGTGTTGTGTGTGTCTCTTTGTGGTGTGTGTGTGTTTGTTCGGGTGCGTGGTGAGTATCCAATGTTGGGGCTGCACCTTAGCGACTATACACATGCTGTTACTCTTTGTGTGCGTGTGGTGTGTATACATGTCCCCGTGCGTGGTGAATATCTCATGTTGGGGCTCCACCTTAGTGACTATATGCTGGTATGTGCTGTTAGTCTTTGGCGCTATCATTAAGCCCCTCTCATTCACAACTGTCAACTGGTAACTGTCACTTTTTCCCCATTATGTAGATAGGGGCAAAATTGTTTGGTGAATTGGAATGCGCGGGGTTAAAATTTAGCCTCACAACATAGCCTATGACGCTCCCGGGGTCCAGACATGTGACTGTGCAAAATTTTGTGACTATAGCTGACAGCTGTCGATTTTCCTCCAACACTTTCCCATTCACTTTTTCCCCATTATGTAGATAGGGGCAAAATTGTTTGGTGAACTGGAATGCGCAGGGTTAAAATTTTGCCTCACAACATAGCCTATGACGCTCTCGGGGTCCAGACGTGTGACTGTGCAAAATTTTGCGGCTGTAGTTGCAACGGTGTAGATGCCAATCCCGGATATACACACACACACATACACACATTCAGCTTTATATATTAGATTTACTTAAATTATCCTTCATGAGAAAATGGTTTTTCCAATAATTAGACTGGTGTCAATCAAGTGTGAATATTACACTGATTATCAAAAATAATGTTGATTTGTATCAGCACTAAACATTCTGTGAAAGAGAACCTACTGCCTACTAAAATGCAATTTTCCTGTTGATACAGTGGTAAACTGCATGTAAATAGTTTGTGAAGCTGGTTTATTGGAGCACGGCTACAGGGAGAAAATTAAGTTTTATTCTCCAAGCAGCTGATTGCTTCCTCTTAGCCTGCTCTGTTATAGCGATAAGAGAACCTGAAATGTAAAGTTCGGGATTCTTACTGCACAGCTAGTGACCACTGCTGAATCCTGACCATGGACTTCTAACTGTATGACCAAGTTATTGTTTGGGTTTGACACCCAAATTAAAGGGACTCTGTCAGGTAATTTTTTAGTATGATACTAATAGTACCGTTGAATAGTGCTTGGTTAGCCCTTTAAAAATATGTAAAATCATTAATGTACCCTGTGTAGTTCTCTTGCTATAAGCACATTCACACCCTGTAAAAGTAAGTGACCTGACTCCTGAGCAGTCTGAGAGTCACAAACTTTAAGTGTCATTTAAATATCCATGTCTATCCAAACAGGTATTCTGTCCCTCCCCTCTGCTGAAGTTACACTGAATCTCTCTGGTTTTTGCAGGCTGCTGGGTAACATCACTACAGTCTGTGCTATCTGTAAAAGATTTCTGTTTATATGAACATTGGTTTTCCTGCATACATGTAATGTTTGTATCTGCTGAGCAAATGATCAAATGTGCATAGATACACAAAGAAATATCTCAGAGCACACACTACAGGCATGCCTCAGATACACAAAGTGAAGATCTGCTAAGAGCTCACACCTCCTCCCCCCTCCTTTCTCCTCTGTCTGCAATGAGTCACACAACATAAAATCCAGAGGAGGGCAGGGCAGTGCAGTGATGCATAAATATTCATTCCTTGGGAAGTGGGCAGGAGAGAAGCAAGTGATCATTCACTGTGATTGACAAGTCTATGAAGATAGATGGCTAGCACTGAACAGAGGTTTTTTTTTTACAGTGCTAGTGAACGGATCTTTGGACCCCGAATCAGATAAGTTCTATTATCACTGCACACATATTCTAAAAGTTGTTGCCTAAAGTGAAGGTTTATTTACTTATAGTCTAAAAACACTAGCCTGTAATCACACATTAATCAGGTCTATTGTCTTACCATCAAGATTGGGGAAGAAGACAATATCCACATATGTGTGAACATTTGTCAATGAATCTGGAGTAGAGATGAGGTATGTTTGATTCGAAATGTTCACCAATCTCAAATTTGAGCTGTTTTGGGCGGTGATCTAGTCATTCAGTGCTGCAGAAATAATGCAGATCTCAACTTTTTTTCTCCTACCTGCATGTGGTGCAGGCTGTCAGCCAATCATACACACACAGCAAAGTGCATTTTTTGCACACAAGCAAGAGCATGTGTCATTGGCTGTGTATGTCACATGTCCTTGCCCTGTAAGACCCAGCCATTTTCCCCATCGCCACCATTACTCAGTGCTGCAGTTGTGTGTCAGTCAGGCACCGCTACTGTTGCTGTGGGCACTATAAAGTGTTAGTTAGATAGATAGTGAGCGAATCTCAAGTTAGATAGACAGATAGGTTTAGGGAGTAGGGACTAGTTAGAATCTCAGCCCTTCTGAGGGCTACTTCAGACAAGTAGGGAGTAGGGATTAGTTGTAAATATCAGTCCTTTTGAGGGCTACTTCATAGAAGTAGGGACCAGTTATAATATCAGCCCTTTTGAGGGCTATGTTAGAGCAGTTCCTATTAGTTTTTGCCAGGCAGGTGTGTGCCAGTGCTGTGAAAGTGTTTTTCACAGCATCTGGCCAAATCTAGCTCAGGCAATCCTTTAGGGCAGGTAGTCTAGCACTGCTGTGAAGAAAGCTACACCACCTGTCTTTAGTAGCCAATTTTTTACTACAGCTAGTCCAGGCAATTTTTGGGGCTGGTAGCAGTGTCTGATAGTAGTGTAGCCCAGCTGTAAAATAAGCTACACCGCCTGTCTATCCAGTAGCCAATTTTTTACTGCAGCTAGTCCTGGCAATTTCTTTGGGCTAGTAGCAGTGTCTGGTAGTCAGCGGTGTAGCCCAGCTGTAAAGTAAGCTACACTACCTGTTATCAGGTAGCCAATTTTTTACTGCAGCTACTCCAGGCAATTTTTTGGTGCTAGTAGCAGTGTCTGGTAGACAGTGGTGTAGCTCACTTGTGAACCAAGCTACACCACTGTCTAGTTCAGAATAATTTTTAACTGCACCTAGCCCAGGTAATAGTTTGTAAGAAAAACATGCGTGGGGCTCCGCGCAATTTCTATGTCTAGCCAGGTACAGCTAAGCAGCTGGAGGCTGGAATCCGCAGCGCAGGGAAGCCCAAGCTTTCTGGGCACCCCCCGCTGCAAATTGCAGCCCGCAGCCGCCCCAGAAGATGGCGCGTTCATTGAAGCACCATCCTCTGGCGCTGAACCCCGCTCTTCCAGCGGCCCTGGTGGCGGTGGCATGCTGGGTAATAAAGGGGTTAATACCACCTTTGTTATACAAGCTGGTATTAAGCCCGGGATTCTTAATGTCAGGCCAGGTTTGACCCGGTCACTAAGAATCTCCAATAAAGGGTTAAAAAAAACACAACACAGAGAAATTTTTTTATTAGCAATAAAAAGAAAAAGCCATTAGGGACTCCATCTTTAATTTAAAAAATCCTCTTCCGACGTAGTCCAAAACGCGATGTCCTCTCTGCTACATCCCCTGTGCATAGATATAGATGTCTATGCACAGGGAATGAGCAGACTGAGAACAATCTCAGCTCTGCTACATCAGGCAGCAGGCGGGCTCTAGGACCCTGGAGCTGCACAGAGCAGACAGCTCTTACTCTGCGAGTTTCCCTGCTATCACTGGCACAGTAGCCGAGTCTAATGCAAGACAATGGCAATCCTAGTTTTGTCAGCGTCTCTGACAAAACTAGGATTGCCATTGATTTGCATTGCACTCGTGCGAGTAAACGCTGGGAAACTCGCAGAGTACCGAGTCCTGCGAGTCCCTTACTACTCGCCGAGTAACGAGTCCTAGCGAGTAGATTCGCTCATCCCTACTGCTGAAGAAAGACCATCTTCCAGCCAAAGTAAGATGTCTACTTATTTCCATAGACAATCTGATGTGATCACTGTCTTAGGACATGACCATTGATACCTATTTTAGATGAGGCACAAAAAGAGCAGGTGCTTGAATTGATCTCAAGTGCTCCATCAAGTGGCCTCTCCTCTACCATAATTTCAACATCCCAAACCCTCCAGTCCTCTGAGGTGTCACTCCAATCGCACTTGCTTCCTCCCAGCTCCCAAGTCTTCAGCCACCTTACTGAACAGAGATGTTTGAGTCTGCAGAGCTGTTCAGTCACACTATAGCCTGGGAATCAGAGGTCTTTTCCAAAGCTGCAGTGAGTCCAGACGAGGAAATGATCTGCACTGATGCCCAGAAGCTTTGTAGGTCGGATCCAGGCCCAGATGAAGACGGTTCTGAGCATAATGTAGACCCTCATTCCCAAACTGTAACTCCTGTGGGTGGAGACAATGAGGAATATGCTGATGAGACTCAGATACCTAATTGGACCGATAACTTAACTTTTCGGTCAGGGCAGGAAGAGGTTGTCTCTGAGGACGAGGGGTGATGATGAGGTTGGAGATCCCACTTACTGTCAACCCACAGTCAGCCAGTCAATGAGGTCAGCAGAGGAGATGGAAGGGGGCGACGAGGTTAGGTTGCGCCTTCCTGGACAGAGATGGAGTACTGGAAGCACGTCAACAACAGCATCCACAGCCACAACTCTGACTCTGAGCAGAAGTCGCAGTGGCTCTGCATGTCGCATGGGCTCTAAGCCTTGTTTAGCCTGGGCATTATTTGACATCACCAAGGATCACCCAATTCATGTGATCTGTAAGAGTTGTCACCAATCTCTAAGTAGAGGCCAAAAACTCAATAGTTTGAGTACTTCATGCATGAACTGTCACATGGATATGAAGACAAGTCGCAGTGGGAAGCTCACTGTGGTACAATGCGGGCTAGCGGGGCGGGCCAACCACCGTCTGCCCCATCAACTGCATCTGCATGCTCTTTATCCTCTATGTGGGGACAGCTGTCACTCATGCTTTTTGACGCGGACCTTCCACCTTTTACCTTCAACAGGCAGTGTGATTGCCAGGTCGTCACTTGTTTTTGAAGTGGAAAATGCTGCTGGTGTTGAGCTCTCTCAGACATCGAGAGCACCACCTTTGGATGAAGGCAACATTATGTCTGTGCCTGCACCTCCCTCACAGACCAGCAGTTTGCCGGGGAAACCCTACTCAACCCCGTCTCAGCACAGCAGCCAGCCCTCGGTCCCTCAGATGTGGACAAGTAAAAGACCATTTCCTCCTAGCCATGACAAAGCTAAGCGGTTGAATTTCACCATCTGCAAGCTGTTGGCTACAGAAATGCTGCCTTTCCGCCTGGTGGACACAGAGGATTTTAGAGACCTTATGTCTGCTCTCAGAGGAGCCCGGCGCTTTCATTCATAAAACTGTACAACAGCTGACAGGAGTCAGCTGTTGTACATAACTCATTCCAGCATTATATGCCCACCTGAGTGGGTGGAAGGTCTATAGGGGGAGTGGGCACCCCCTAGAGACATTATAGAAACATTTGTTAATCAAATTACAATTTTACACACGCACAGAACAGTTTGCTCATCCCTGCAGCAGCAAGGATGAGCAAACTATCCGGTAACCGGATTGCTCAGGATTATACATCCAGAGCAATCCGTTTGCCGGATTGCTGGATGTCAGAAGACAATTGCGTTCACCGCTTCCAGATCTGGATGCGGTGAATGCAATTTGATTTTTAAGTGTGACCCTAGCCTATATGTACTTGTCACTTTTCCATGTGTTTGTTGTGTCTTCTGAGTAGTTTGTCACCTTTTGGACACATTAGAAGGAGTTTTCAATGTGTTTTGTATGTGTTTGTGTTTGCTTACCATTGTTTTCAATGGTATTCGACGGTGTCCGACGGTGTTCGATGAACATTCGACGAATAATCGACAAACACAACCCCAATTCGACGAATCAGATAGAATGCGGACACTAGTGTGGTGGCTCATCTCTAATCTGGAGGAAAAATGTTGCATTATATTAGCCAATCAATTTCTCTATTCAAACCTCTAGGGCTGAGTGTATCAAGAGTGTAAATCTAGAATGTTTCCCATTGTTTGAGTAATTTAATATGGTTACCCCCTCCTGGGTCCGGGGACTCTTTCTATGACCTGGAACCTAAGTTACTCAAACAACAGGGAACGTTCTGGATTTACACTCTGGGTACACTCAGCCCTAGACGTTTGAATAGAGATATTGATTGGCTAATATAATACAACATTTTTTCCTCCAGGTCATTGACAAATGTTCACACAAATGTGGGTACGTCTTCTTTCCCCATCTCAATGGTAAGATAATAGACCTGATTAAGGTGTGATTACGAGCCAGTGCATTTAGACTATAAGTAAATAAACTTTCACTTTAAGCTTCAACATTCAGAACACTGTGATTGACAGATGGAATGAATCTTTTATTTTGACGTTTACACAGGATAGGAGGGAAGTATAAATAATAGAAATACATGAATAGAGAGAGCTTAGATAAAGGAACTAGAAAATTATATGAGTTATGTTCTGCCCATTCAGGCTCAATAAGAGAAAGTAACTCTAGTTTGACATGTTTTACAACCTTTGAAATATTATATGTTATCTTGTTATGGTGTTTAAATACGTTTAGCACAATCTCACAGTATCCTGCACATCCATATGTCTTCTCCTTTAAGAGCACTGTGCCTTGTAGGACTGCCCTCCTTTTCTTTGTGGGATCATCAGCCATTTCAGAATTCATTTGGTGGCACCGTGACTCAGTGGTTAGCACTGCAGCCTTGCAGCACTGGGGTCCTGGGTTTAAATCCCACCACAGACAACATCTGAAAGGAGTTTGCATGTTTTCCCTGTGTTTGCGTGGGTTTCCTTCCATACTTGAAAGACATACTGATAGGATGTTTACATTGTGAGCCCTGATGGGGACAGTCTATCAATTAATTGTATGTAAAGTCCTATGGAATTAATAGCACTATATAAATTGTTAACTATTATTATATAATACTAGCTGTGAGCCCGATTCTAAAGAATCGGGAGTCTAGAATATGTATATAATTTTATTAAGAGTTTTAAATAATAGACTTAAACACCAGATATATGACTAAGTAGGCGATGTAGGCAGAACTGTGAGGGTAGCAATATAGTGGAGGTGTAGAAAGAGTTAATGTCCGACTAACAGGACTATAACAGAGTAGGAACTTATAATGATATCAAAAATGTTATTGAAGGAGTTAATGTCCCACAGGCACTCCCACAACAGACTCAGCGCTGTAAATTATATCCAAAATGGTGTTCAAGGGGTTAATATATCAGTGGCAGGAGTTATAAACACTACCAAATATGCAGTTAATGCTTAACTGGTATATAATGGGTTAATTTCGCAGTGTCATTACAACTATACACTGTGTAATAGGAATAACAACAATAATGGAATATAAGAGGTTAATGTTCCTACTGGCAGTAGTAAAGAGACTACAAAGTATGGAGTTAAGGCAGAAATGGTATATAAGGGGTTAACTTCGCAGTGGCAGTACAACTACACACTGTTATAGAAATTACAGATAAAACGGAATGTAAGGGGTTAATGTTGCTACTGTCATGAGTACAATGAGAGAAGCGCCTCACTGGCCATTGAGATACATGGATGACTTTGAGTTTGACTTTGAGTAAATTTGAAACTCAAAGTCCTCCATGTATCTCAATGGGAAGTGAGGCGCTATTCTCATTGGTCGCTGTGTGCTGGCGCCGACCAATGAGAATAGCGCCTCACTTACAGCGGTAAATTTGAAACTCAAAGTCCTCCATTATATCTCAATGGGAAGTGAGGCGCTATTCTCATTGGTCGCTGTGTGCTGGCGCCGACCAATGAGAATAGCGCCTCACTTACAGTGGTAAATTTGAAACTCAAAGTCCTCCATTATATCTCAATGGGAAGTGAGGCGCTATTCTCATTGGTCGCTGTGTGCTGGTGCCGACCAATGAGAATAGCGCCTCACTTACAGCGCTAAATTTGAAACTCAAAGTCCTCCATTATATCTCAATGGGAAGTGAGGCGCTATTCTCATTGGTCGCTGTGTGCTGGCGCCGACCAATGAGAATAGCGCCTCACTTACAGCGGTAAATTTGAAACTCAAAGTCCTCCATTATATCTCAATGGGAAGTGAGGTGCTATTCTCATTGGTCGCTGTGTGCTGGCGCCGACCAATGAGAATAGCGCCTCACTTACAGCGCTAAATTTGAAACTCAAAGTCCTCCATTATATCTCAATGGGAAGTGAGGTGCTATTCTCATTGGTCGCTGTGTGCTGGCGCCGACCAATGAGAATAGCGCCTCACTTACAGCTGTAAATTTGAAACTCAAAGTCCTTCATTATATCTCAATGGGAAGTGAGGCGCTATTCTCATTGGTCGCTGTGTGCTGGCGCCGACCAATGAGAATAGCGCCTCACTTACAGCGGTAAATTTGAAACTCAAAGTCCTCCATTATATCTCAATGGGAAGTGAGGCGTTATTCTCATTGGTCGCTGTGTGCTGGCGCCGACCAATGAAAATAGCGCCTCACTTACAGCGGTAAATGTGAAACTCAAAGTCCTCCATTATATCTCAATGGGAAGTGAGGCGCTATTCTCATTGGTCGCTGTGTGCTGGCGCCGACCAATGAGAATAGCGCCTCACTTAGGCTGGGGTTCCACATAAGCCCTCAGTCCGTTTTTGGCTTCAGTTTTCTCTTTTTTTTTTCTAAGTCCAAAAACTGACAGAAAAACGGATTGGGTGTAATAAACACCCTGTCCGTTTTTCTATGGAGCTCCAAACATTGCCCTGTCCGTTTTTGAGTCAAAAACGTTGCATGCAACGTTTTTGGCATCAGTTAAAAAACGCATGCGTTTTCATGCGTTTTTTTTAACATGGGGCCCTATGGGAAACGCATGCGCGAACGCATGCAAACGCGCACTTGCGTTTGCGCATGCGTTCGCGCATGCGTTTTTTTAATGAAAATTCCAAAAACGTTCAGGAGTGCAGGAGGCTCAAAAAGCACCCAGAAAAAAACGGATTGGTGATGAAAATCACTTCCAAAAACGGATTTCTATGTGTGACCACAGCCTTACAGCGCTAAATTTGAAACTCAAAGTCCTCCATTATATCTCAATGGGAAGTGAGGCGCTATTCTCATTGGTCGCTGTGTGCTGGCGCCGACCAATGAGAATAGCGCCTCACTTACAGCGGTAAATTTGAAACTCAAAGTCCTCCATTATATCTCAATGGGAAGTGAGGCGCTATTCTCATTGGTCGCTGTGTGCTGGCGCCGACCAATGAGAATAGCGCCTCACTTACAGCGGTAAATGTGAAACTCAAAGTCCTCCATTATATCTCAATGGGAAATGAGGCGCTATTCTCATTGGTCGGCGCCAGCACACAGTGACCAATGAGCATAGCGCCTCACTTACAGCGGTAAATTTGAAACTCAAAATCCTCCATTATATCTCAATGGGAAGTGAGGCGCTATGCTCATTGGTCGCTGTCTGCTGGCGCCGACCAATGAGAATAGCGCCTCACTTACAGCGGTAAGTGGCTTCGGGTTTGGCCGGAAGTGGCTTCGGGCCTTATATAATAGATTGCCTGGGCAATGCCGGGCTCTACATTTAGTTATTAAATACAAATTTAAACACCGATTATGTTTTAAGTCTAGTTGATTGGTTTCTGGTGTAGCGAGGGAGGTGGGTAAGATGAGAGTACGGGAATTAATTTTGTAATTTGAAAGTTTGTTCTATTTACTACATAATAATGTTCTACTTAAGGCCACTTCACACACACAGATATCTGAGTCCAATATCTGAACAGATCTCTGGTTGCAGTGAAATCATGGATACATTGCTCCATTTTGTGCCTGTGTACAAATGTAACAATGTATCCATGATTTCACCGCAACCAGAGATCTGTTCAGATATTGGACTCAGATATCTGTGTGTGTGAAGTGGCCTTTAGTTTTGGAGGCGATAAATAACTTTCTAGGTAAAGTTAAAGAAAAATGTACAGTATAGCATATGAAAAAGTTATTGGTTTATCAAGTTTTACTGAAAAAGGTTTCTAATGTGTAATCATTTATTCTAACATGAATATGTTTTAATTAAAATTACATGAAATGGATTTATAGATGGTATCCGTCGGCATTTGTATCTACTCTAATACAATTTTAAAGTATTTTATATTTCTCTACTGCAAAAAGCAGATATTACTTTTCAACATGTTTGTATCTGACCAGATCAGAGTGAGCTCTGTCCACTTTTGATACTGATTACATGAAGTCACTGTTGTATTATTTACGAAGAGTAAATTTTTAATTGCGCTTGTGGCTGAGAGATGTTCATCACTGACTACTGCTTTCATGTCAATGGACTCAGTACGTAACTCCAAAGCGTAAAGGAAAACAACTTTAAAAGGAGAATGTTCAAAACAAAACTGATTTTAAAAATGTAGTGACCGTTCTGCAATGAGGTCAATAAATGTTGCAAAAAAGCTCTTACGAATGCTGTAAAGAGGTATAGCAAATGACTATAGTATCTAAATACTGTATGTATGAGGGTATATATCAACATAACAGACACAGATGTATCTATAAGTGAATGACTGCAAACACACTTATACAGGACACTTATGTCATAATTACATAATTATATATATATATATATACAGTCATATGAAAAAGTTTGGGCACCTCTCTTAATCTTACTCTTTTTTGTTTGTTTAAAATTGTATATATATGTATTGTGATATATGTAATAACTGATGGACACAGTGATATTTCAGGATGGAAATGAGGTTTATTGTACTAACCGAAAATGT
Organism: Allobates femoralis; assembly: GCA_033576535.1. Taxonomy (NCBI): domain Eukaryota; kingdom Metazoa; phylum Chordata; class Amphibia; order Anura; family Aromobatidae; genus Allobates; species Allobates femoralis. The sequence continues at coordinate 189,002,740 of JARQOC010000005.1, forward strand.
GAAATATGCATTATTTAAAAAATTGACAGGTGCAAAAATATGGCCACCTCAACAGAAAAGTGACATTAATATTTAGTAGATCCACCTTTTGCAAAAATAACAGCCTCTAGTCGCTTCCTGTAGCTGTTAATGAGTTCCTGGATCCTGGATGAAGGTATTTTTGACCATTCCTCTTTACAAAACAATTCCAGTTCAGTTAAGTTTGATAGTCGCCGAGCATGGACAGCCCGATTCAAAACATCCCACAGATCTTCAATGATATTCAGGTCTGGGGACTGGGATGGCCATTCCAGAACATTGTAATTGTTCCTCTGCATGAATGCCTGAGTAGATTTGGAGCGGCGTTTGGATCATTGTCTTGCTGAAAGATCCATTCCCGGCGTAACTTCAACTTTGACACTGATTCTTGAACATTATTCTCAAGAATCTGCTGATACTGAGTGGAATCCATGCGACCCTCAACTTTAACAAGATTCCCGGTGCCGTCATTGGCCACACAGCCCCAAAGCATGATGGACCCTCCCCAAATTTGACACTGGGTAGCAAGTGTTTTTCTTGGAATGCTGTGTTTTTGTGGCGCCATGCATAACGCCTTGTGGTATGACCAAACAACTCAATCTTTGTTTCATCAGTCCACAGGACCTTCTTACAAAATGAAACTGGCTTGTCCAAATGTGCTTTTGTGTACCTCAGGCGACTCTGTTTGTGGCGTGCAGAAACGGCTTCTTTCGCATCACTCTCCCATACAGCTTCTCCTTGTGCAGTGTGCGCTGTATTGTTGAACGATGCACAGTGACACCATCTGCAGCAAGATGATGCTGCAGGTCTTTGGAGGTGGTCTGTGGATTGTTCTTGACTGTTCTCACCATTCTTCTTCTCTGCCTTTCTGATATTTTTGTTGGCCTGCCACTTCTGGCCTTTACAAGAACTGTCCCTCTGGTCTTCCATTTCCTTACTATGTTTCTCACAGTGGAAACTGACAGGTTAAATCTCTGAGACAACTTTTTGTATCCTTCCCCAACTATGTTGAACAATCTTTTTTTTCAGATCATTTGAGAGCTGTTTTGAGGAGCCCATGATACCACTCCTCAGAGAAGATGCAACTAGGAGAACAACTTGCAAGTGGACACCTGAAATAGCTTTTCTCATGATTGGATACACCGGGCTATGAAGTACAAAGCTCAATGAGGTTACCAAACCAATTTAGTGCTTCAGTAAGTCAGTAAAAAGTAGTTAGGAGTATTCAAATCATGAAAATCAGAAGGGTGCCCATACTTTGGCACCTGTCAAATTTTGAAATAATGCATATTTCACATTTTTGGTTAGTACAATAAACCTCATCTCAAACCTGAAATATTACTGTGTGCATCAGTTATTACATATATCACACTGAAATAGCTGTTGCAAAAAAACAATTTTAAACAAAAAAAAGAAAAAGATTAAGAGGGGTGCCCAAACTTTTTCATATGACTGTATATGACACATTTGACACAAACATACATCTGTTCATATATATATATATATATATATATATATATATATGTAACAGAAAAAAAAAACTGCATAGCACTCACAGACTAATGTGAACCGGTGCCAGCAGGGCTGCTGGATCAAATAAGTAGAAAAAAATACTCTGCAGCACTCTGTTACTACCAATGATGTACATATGCTAATAAGCTATATATATATGAGAAAAAAGTTAAAAACTTAAGTTTTTTCAAAAAACTCAAAATCTTATCTTTTTATTTCTGAAGTTCTTGGTACACACATTGGCCAATGTCTGTTTGCTCGTCGACTGCGACAAAGTGACTTCAGGTCCGACGAGTCCTACGCTGATATCCCTATCCTCCTTGCCCACCCCCCACCTCTCAGTGGGCAGACTCCATCTCAACCCTAGATCACCTGCAGTCAACAAGGGTGCAAATTGCAGCATGGAGCCAGCCACTCCATAAGATACAAAACAGAAAAAAAACTGCATAGCACTCACAGACTAATGTGAACCGGTGCCAGCAGGGCTGCTGGATCAAATAACTAGAAAAAAATACTCTGCAGCACTCGGTTACTACCAATGATGTACATATGCTAATAAGCTATATATATATATATGAGAGAAAAGTTAAAAACTTACGTTTTTTCAAAAAACTTAAAATCTTATCTTTACTCCTGCTCTAATACAGAACACCAATGACTGTCTAACCGTAGTCTCCAATATCATGTCTGCTCTCTATCTGAAGCTCAACCTTTCCAAAACTGAACTTCTTCTGCTCCCACCCTCTGCCAACCTCCCTAAACCTGACATCTCTCTCTCGGTGTGCGGCACCACGATAACGCCCAGTCAGCAGGCTCGCTGTCTCTGTGTTTTGATGGACTCTGATCTCTCCTTCACCCCATATATACAATCTCTCACCCGCTCCTGTCGCTTGCACCTGAAACATATCTCCAGAATTCGCCCTTTCCTCACCATGGAAACAACTAAAACCCTCACCATGGCCCTGATTCAATCCCGCCTTGACTACTGTAATTCTTTATTAGCTGGCCTCCCCCACAGTAAGCTTTCTCCTCTCCAGTCTATCCTTAATGCAGCAGCCAGGATCACCTATCTAACAAACCGTTACTCAGATGTTTCTGTTCTGTGCCAGTCACTACATTGGCTACCCGTACACTATAGAATCCAATTCAAATTGCTCGTTGTCACCCACAAAGCTATTCATGGTGCGGCACCTCCTTACCTCTCCACCCTCATCTCTGTCTACCACCCCACCCATCCCATTCGCTCTGAACGCGACCTCAGACAAACATCGGCATTAATCCGAACCTCCCATTCCCGACTCCAAGACTTCTCTCGAGCTGCACCAAACCTCTGGAATGCTCTACCCCAAGAAATTAGGACCACCCACAACTTGCATAGCTTCAGACACTCCCTAAAAACACACCTCTTCAGGGCGGCCTATCCTTCTCCCTAACAGTAGTCATTTAGACATAAGATATTCATTGTTATAAGCCCCTGTACTTTGTGTTCCCATCCCGTCTTAGATTGTAAGCTCCTTCGAGCAGGGTCACCTTTATTTTTTGCCTTTTTATTGTATTTCCTAAGTTGATTCTATGTTTATTGTATGTACCTACTGTTCTGCATTACCACTCTGTACCGTATATTTTTCTTATATGTACCATTGCACTGTAAAGCGCTGCGGAATTTGTTGGCACTATACAAATAAAGTTTTATTATTATTATTATTATTATTATCCTAGACCATGAAAAAGGTATGCACTCAAATATCATCTGAGTGTGGCCTGATTTTTTCATGGAACCAATTACTTCCATTGCCAATTTTGATCTGACCCTCGGATCAAAATTAGACTTGTCTCTACGATTTTTCAAATATCATAGACATGTGAATGGCCCCATAGACTAAACCATGGAAAGCACTCCTACAAGAAAATTGGACTTGTAAACGAGGCCTTATTCACAGACTACTATCTTCTTCATTGCTGCAGTGGTACACCTTACTATCTAGAGAATTTGTTATATATTTTCGGGCTTTCTTTTCTTGTCCTTATTACTAAGCTCTGAACTTTGCTATCTTCTCACAATTCTAAATCACCCCCAAAGAGCTGCTGCACTCCCTGGCTTGGCTTACATAAAAACTATGATAAGTCCTCCAGATTGGCTGGGCTATAGTATGTGATATCATTACTTCTAGGTATTATGGGAAACCCACACTGTTGCTTCTCAGCCTTCAGTTGTTCATTCAATTTTTTTGTTAAAAAGTAGCAGGCATTTTTTGTTGATTTGGTCAAATTAAATGGAACCTGTCACCCCCAGGGCCTATTAGGCTAAAAGAGCCACCTTCAGCAGTGCTTAACCTCCCGTCACACACAACGACGCAACAACGATCCCAACAACGATAACGATCCTGTAGAGATTGTTGGTGCGTCATTATGTGGTCGCTGGTGAGATGTCAATTAATCAGATCTCACCAGCGACTCTGGGGCTGCGTGATATCTTGTGACCTCAGCTCTCGGCACAGCTGACGGAGATGCCGAGACCAGATAGAACGCGCCGACGGATAACAGGATCCGACAGCTGTGACCTCAAATGAATTTACTGACATCACGGCTCTCATAGCTATGTATTTGGAATACTGTGTCCAGCTCTTGGCATCACGTTTTAAAAAAGACCAACAAATTGCAGCAAGGTAAGAGAAGAACAGTTATAGGATTTGGGAATGTTTAACTTGCATAAAAGAAGACGGAGAGGAGACTTACTAACTGTCTACAAATATCTCAAGGGCTTTCACACTGTAGAGGGATCAGCTTTATTATCATTTACACAAGCAAAGACTAGAAACAATGGGATGAAACTGAATGAGAGGAGACACTGATTAGATATTAGAAAAAATCTTTTGACAGTGAGGGTGATCAACAAGTGGAAGAGGTTGCCACAATACGTGGAGAGTTCTCCTTCAATAGGAGTCTTCAAACAAAGTCTAGACAGTCTTCTTTCTGGGATGATTTTTAGTAAATACTGCTTTGAGCATGGGGTTGGACCAGATGACTCACGATGTCCCTTCTAACTCTATCATGCTATGATTCTATGAGGCCTCAGTGATTGGTAATGTTGCCTAAAGGCCCAGTTACACACACAGATAATTGAGTAGAGATTGTTCGCATATCTCTGGTTGCAGTGAAATCATGGACACATTGTTCCATTTTGTGGCTGTGTACAAATGTAACAATGTGTCCATGATTTCACTGAAACCAGAGATCTGCGAACAATCTCTGCACAATTATCTCTCTGTGTAACTGGGCCTTTACGTGACTGCACACTGTGACCTCATGATGTAACAGAACCAGGTTTGTCGTGGGACATCAAGTTGGTGCATTTCATTAGGGTGTTAATAAATTGGAGAGAGTGGTTTTTTTGGGTTTGTTTTTTTCTCTCTGTTTTGTGTTTATTTATTTTTACCTACACGATTAGTAATTTGGAGGTCTAAGCGCCACGTCACACACACAGATATCTGCACAGATATCTGTGTGTGTGTGACGTGACCCTAATAGACATCTCTCTATTACCAATCCAGTGCTTCATGGGAGCTGTGATTTTATGACAAATCACAGCTGTCATTAACCATTTATACTAGCCAGAATTCCACCACACCACGGCAATCAAGATGAGGTAAAGCCCCAAGATTTGGCACATCCAATGAATGCTCCAACTATGCTCTACTTTTAGCTTGGGGAGGGCTTAATGACCAGTGGAGAATGTCAGACCCTTGCTGTCTGCTTTATCTTAGCTGGGTATCAAAATTTGGGGGAGGGGACAAAGCAGTTTTTTTTTTAACTATTTATATTTTTAAATAATTAAAAAACCTGTGTAGGGTCTAACATATTTTGATTCCCAGCCAATATAAAGCACACAGTCTATTTTCTCTGTGCTGTGTACTAAAATTGGGGGTACGGCCATGTCATTGTTTTTAACCTCTTTACGACCAATGACGAGTATACTCGTCATGAAAAGCTGTCAGTTCCCGCATCATGACGAGTATACTCGTCATGGCTTTGAACTGTCACTGCTTCTAAACGAACAGTGACAGTTCAATTCTAAAAGCTGTCAGTGACAGCTGAGGGTCAGGGGCAGAGGTGTGGGGACCCTTTTTAGGGGTCCCCACACTCAGAGCGATGTGATCGGTCAGTCAATCTGACCGACCGATCACATCAAGATCGCGCAGGAAAGGGCTGAATGTCAGCACTTCCCTGCATGATCTCTGCAGGAGCCGGGCTGTCAGCTGTGCCCGGCTCCTGCACACATTCCCTGCTTGTGGCCTCTGATGCTCATCACCCCCCCCCTCATCCCCCTGGCCCCCACTGTGTCTGCCCCCCCTGCTCATCCCCCTGTCCCCCGCTGTGCCTGCCCCCCGCTCATCCCCCTGTCCCCTGCTGTGTCTGCCCCCCGCTCATCCCCTGTCCCCCAACTGTGTCTGCCCCCCCCCCCGCTCATACCCCTGTCCCCGCTGTGTCTGCCCCCCCCCAACCCCCCCGGCTCATCCCCCTGTCCCCCGCTGTGTCATCTGAAGCTCATTCCCCTGCTGTTTCTGGCCCCCCCCCCGCTATCCCCTTGTGCCTTGTCCCCTTCTTTTTCTGGGCCCCCCCCGCTATCCACCGTCCCCTGCTGATTCTGGGCCCCCCCCCCCGCTGTCCCCGGCCCCACACCACCGCCGGTACTCACCTCCTCCTGCCGCCGCTGCCTCCCGCTTGCGTCCTCCTGCCTGCGTCCTCCGGCTTCCTCTCACCGCCGCCCGACGTCTGGTAAGACCTCCCCCATCCCCGTGCATGGGGTCCCTGATCCCCCATCCCCCTGCAGGAGGATCCCTGATCCCCCTGCATGGGGATCCCTGATCTCCCATCCCCCTGCAGGAGGATCCCTGATCCCCCTGCATGGGGATCCCTGATCCCCCATCCCCCTGCAGGAGGATCCCTGATCCCCCTGCATGGGGATCCCTGATCTCCCATCCCCCTGCATGGGGATCCCTGATCCCCCATCCCCCTGCATGGGGATCCCTGATCCCCCATCCCTACCCCTGCATGGGGATCCCTGATCCCCCATCCCCCTGCATGGGGATCCCTGATCCCCCATCCCCCTGCAGGAGGATCCCTGATCCCCCTGCATGGGGATCCCTGATCCCCCATCCCCCTGCAGGAGGATCCCTGATCCCCCTGCATGGGGATCCCTGATCCCCCATCCCCCTGCATGGGGATCCCTGATCCCCTGCATGGGGATCCCTGATCCCCCATCCCCCTGCATGGGGATCCCTGATCCCCCATCCCCCTGCAGGAGGATCCCTGATCCCCCAGCATGGGGATCCCTGATCTCCCATCCCCCTGCATGGGGATCCCTGATCCCCCTGCATGGGGATCCCTGATCCCCCATCCCCCTGCATGGGGATCCCTGATCCCCCATCCCCCTGCATGGGGATCCCTGATCCCCCTGCATGGGGATCCCTGATCCCCCATCCCCCTGCATGGGGATCCCTGATCCCCCTGCATGGGGATCCCTGATCCCCCATCCCCCTGCATGGGGATCCCTGATCCCCCATCCCCCTGCATGGGGATCCCTGATCCCCCATCCCCCTGCATGGGGATCCCTCATCCCCCTGCATGGGGATCCCTGATCCCCCATCCCCCTGCATGGGGATCCCTGATCCCCCATCCCCCTGCATGGGGATCCCTGATCCCCCATCCCCCTGCATGGGGATCCCTGATCCCCCATCCCCCTGCATGGGGATCCCGTCGGAAACGATCGAGCGTCGTGGGACCTTCATTGTGGACTACGTCGGATCTTTTTATAATAAAGATGGAGTCCGAAATTTGTTTGTGTTTTTTTTCTAATAAAAATATTTTTCTCTGTGTGTATTTATTGACTAATTATCAGAGATTCCTAATGGCGGGTCTAACATTGGCCCAATATTATGAATCTCGGGCTTAGTGCCAGCTGCCAATAAAAAGCTGGCATTAACCCCTTTATTACCCAGTTTGCCACCGGCACCAGGGCAACTGGAAGAGCATGGGTACAGCGCCAGAAAATGGCGCTTCAATGAATGCGCCATTTTCTGGGGCGGCTGCGGGCTGCAATTCGCAGCATGGGGGGCCCAGAACGCTTGGGCCTCTCTATGCTGAGGATTCCAGCCCCCAGCTGCCTAGTTGTACCTGGCTGGGCCAAAAATATGGGGGAGCCCTACGTCATTTTTTTTTCTAGAATTAGTTCTAGAAATAAAAAAAAATGGGCTTCGCTGTATTTTTGGTTGCAGCCAGGTACAACAAGGCAGCTGGGGGTTGCTGGCAGTCTGTAGCTGCCAAGTTGTACCTGGCTGGACCAAAAATATGGCGGAGCCCTACGTCATTTTTTTTTTCTAGAATTAGTTCTAGAAATAAAAAAAAATGGGCTTCGCTGTATTTTTGGTTGCAGCCAGGTACAACAAGGCAGCTGGGGATGCTGGCAGTCTGTAGCTGCCAAGTTGTACCTGGCTGGACCAAAATATGGCGGAGCCCTACGTCATTTTTTTTTTCTAGAATTAGTTCTAGAAATAAAAAAAAATGGGCTTCGCTGTATTTTTGGTTGCAGCCAGGTACAACGAGGCAGCTGGGGGTTGCTGGCAGTCTGTAGCTGCCAAGTTGTACCTGGCTGGACCAAAAATATGGCGGAGCCCTACGTCATTTTTTTTTTTCTAGAATTAGTTCTAGAAATAAAAAAAAATGGGCTTCGCTGTATTTTTTGTAGCCAGCCATGTACAACTTGGTAGCTGGCTGACTGGAATCCTCAGCGTGGAGAGACCCAAATGTTGTGGGTCCCCCGCGCTGCAAATTTCAACCCACAGCCACCCAAGAAAATAGCGCATTCATTAGAGGCGGCATTTTCTGGTGCTGTACCCCAACTCTACCAGTTGCCCTTGTGCTGGTGGCACACGGGTTCTCCGTATGCGACATGGTGTCCGCTAACAATTTCAATAGAAAATTAGCTCCAATTGTTAGCGGAAACCATGTCGGGTATGGAGAGACCCTAACTGTGTGCCTGAACATTGGAGCTCCCCCACAAGTGACCCCATTTTGGAAACTAGACCGCCGAAGGAACGTATCTAGATGCATAGTGAGCACTTTGAACCCCCAGATGCTTCACAAATTCATCCATAAAAATGAAAAAGCTCTTTTTTTCAACAAAAAGTTTCTTTTTTCATTTTTATGGATCAATTTGTAAAGCACCTGGGGGTTCAAAGTGCTCACTATGCATCTAGATACGTTCCTTGGGTGGGCTAGTTTCCAAAATGGGGTCACTTGTGGGGGAGCTCCAATGTTTAGGCACATAGGGGCTCTTCATATCCTACAAGGTGTCCGCTAACAATTCCAATTGTTAGTGGACACCATGTTGCGTATGGAGAGACCCTGTGTGTCTCCACATTGGAGCTCCCCCACAAGTGACCCCATTTTGGAAACTAGACCCCCTAAGGAACGTATCTAGATGCATAGTGAGCACTTTGAACCCCAAGATGCTTCACAAATTCATCCATAACAATGAAAAAGCACTTTTTTTTCCACAAAAAGTTTCTTTTTTTCATTTTTACGGATCAATTTGTAAAGCACCTGGGGGTTCAAAGTGCTCACTATGCATCTAGATACGTTCCTTGGGGGGTCTAGTTTCCAAAATGGGGTCACTTGTGGGGGAGCTGCAATGTGGAGACACACGGGGACCATCCAAACGCGACATGGTGTCCGCTAACAATTTGAATGGAAAATGAGCTCAAATTGTTAGCGGACACCATGTCGCGTTTGGAGGGTCCCTGTGTGTCTCCACATTGGAGCTCCCCCACAAGTGACCCCATTTTGGAAACTAGACCCCCAAAGAAACATATCTAGGTACATAGTGAGCACTTTGAACCCCCAGATGCTTCACAAATTGATCCGTAAAAATGAAAAAAAACATTTTTTAGTGGAAAAAAAAGTGCTTTTTCATTTTTACGGATGAATTTCTGAAGCATATGCATGTTCAAAGTGCTCACTATGCATCTAGATACGTTCCTTGGGGGGTCTAGTTTCCAAAATGGGGTCACTTGTGGGGGAGCTGCAATGTGGAGACACACGGGGACCATCCAAACGCGAGATGGCGTCCGCTAACAATTTGAATGGAAAATGAGCTTAAATTGTTAGCGGACACCATGTCGCGTTTGGAGGGTCCCTGTGTGTCTCCACATTGGAGCTCCCCCACAAGTGACCCCATTTTGGAAACTAGACCCCCAAAGAAACATATCTAGGTACATAGTGAGCACTTTGAACCCCCAGATGCTTCACAAATTGATCCGTAATAATGAAAAAATAATTTTTTAGTGGAAAAAAAAGTGCTTTTTCATTTTTACGGATGAATTTCTGAAGCATATGGGGGTTCAAAGTGCTCACTATGCATCTAGATACGTTCCTTGGGGGGTCTAGTTTCCAAAATGGGGTCACTTGTGGGGAGCTGCAATGTGGAGACACACGGGGACCATCCAAACGCGACATGGTGTCCGCTAACAATTTGAGCTCATTTTCCATTCAAATTGTTAGCGGACACCATGTCGCGTATGGAGGGTCCCCGTGTTTCTCCACATTGGAGCTCCCCCACAAATGACCCTATTTTGGAAACTAGACCCCCTAAGGAAGGTATCTAGATGCATAGTGAGCACTTTGAACCCCCAGATGCTTCACAAATTCATCCATAAAAATTAAAAAAACACTTTTTTTTCACAAAAAAATTTCTTTTTGCCTACATTTTTTTAGTTTCACATGGGCAAAGGGATAAAATACATCCCAAAATTTGTTGGGCAATTTCTCCTGAGTACACCGATACCTTATATGTGGTCATAAACCACTGTTTGGGCGCACGGCAAGGCTCAGAAGTGAAGGAGCGCCATTTCACTTTTTGAACGGAAAATTGGCTCTAAAATTCAAATTGCGCTCCTTCCCTTCTCAGTCCTGCCGTGCGCCCAAACAGTGGTTTATGACCACATATGAGGTATCGGTGTACTCAGGAGAAATTGCCCAACAAATTTTAGGATGCATTTTATCCTGTTGCCCATGTGAAAATGAAAAAATTGAGGCTAAAGAACATTTTTGTTACAAAAATTAAAATGTCCATTTTTTCCTTCAACTTTATTTCAGTTCCTGTGAAGCACCTGAAGGGTTAATAATCTTCTTGAATATAGTTTTAAGTAGCTTGAGGGGTGCAGTTTTTGGAATGGTGTCACTTTTGGGCGTTTTCTGTCATGTACACCCCTCAAAGGGACTTCAAATGTGATGTGGTCACTAAAAAAATGGTTTTGTAAATTTTGCTGGAAAAATGAATAATTGCTGATGAACTTTGAACCCTTATAACGTCCTACCAAATTTTTTTTTTTCTTCCAAAATTGTGCTGATGTAAAGTAGACATGTGGGAAATGTTATTTATTAACTATTTTGTGTCACATAACGCTCTGGTTTAGCAGAATAAAAATAAAAAATTTGAAAATTGCTAAATTTTCAAAATTTTTGCCAAATTTTTTATTTTTTCACAAATAAACGCAAAAATTATCGACCTAAATTTAATACTAGCATGAAGCCCAATATGTCACGAAAAAACAATCTCATAATCGCTAGGATCCGTTGAAGCGTTCCCGAGTTATAACCTCATAAAGGAACACTGGTCAGAATTGCAAAAAATGGTCCGGTCATTAAGCTGCAAAGTGACTCGGTCCTTAAGGGGTTAATTATTAATTTATTTTTACTTTAGTTTTTAGAGCAACCATTTACAGACACCAGCACAGAGAGTGTGGGTGCAGTCTGACTGTAGCCAATCACAGACGCTGGCTCAGAGGGTGGGCGGGAAAACCAGGGGAATATTCATAAAGTTTACTGAGCGGACACTGTATCAGTGTGATAGCGACATGTAAAAATTTGGTAATCATGATTATCATGCTTTAATCCCCATTTTGCACCAATAAAGCTTGCTGACTGGCTGTGTTGCAGCATTTTAACAAGCTTTATCTGGCGGCCATACCTGAACAGTAACACAGGCTTCCCTGAGAAGTCTGTGTTCAGGGTCTATGCATGAACACAAGGTGTCCAGTACAAACCTCAAACTTTACAGTTCAGATTTACCCATTACTACTTATTATATGACTGATGCATGCAGTTGAGCAATCTGATTGAAAGTTAGAATAGTACAGGAGAGCAATGTGTGCAGATACAGAGCTATATGAAAAGCAAGAAAGTGCATGAGGCTGAGTTTTGTATGGTGTACACTTAAAATGATAGCTTATTTACAACCTCTGAACACCCACCAACATCCATTGCATGATAAAGGCAGCTTTCATGTATGTGTTTATGGGATGTATTTACGTACATCTGTCTATTATATGCATACACAGGGCCTTACAGCTGTGCCTCGAGTCAGGAACCCGGCCGCAAATGGAGTGGGCGTGGCCATTGGATCAGGGGCAGGGGAGGCCTGGCCGTGATGTCAGGAGGTGTAGTCATTTGGAGCAGAAAGGCCCATCCCTGGTCAGCACACGCTGATGCTGTGCTTTGTTTTTAACCATTGCCCAGTGCAGCAGCAGTGAGCAGAGGCTGCACTGAGCAGCACTGAGAGCCATTTGTGAATCAGTGTGAGTGTCTCTCTGTGCACTGAGCCTGAGGCAACATGACGTCAGCAGCAGCCTCGGTGCACAGGGGGTCCGCCCAGGCCCGCCCACCCTCTTAGCAGTGTGTTGCTGTGTATAGTGGGCCCGGCCTACCCATCCCTGCCCTCCCACCAGGCCTTAGTGTACAGGGGGATGCCCCGGCCTGCCCACGCTCTTAAGAGTGTGTTACTGTGTACGCCTTGTACACACTCGGCTGCGCTCCGTACATCTCGTACACACTCGGCTAGGCTTCGTACACCTTGTACACACTTGGCTGGGCTACGTACACCTTGTACACACACGGCTCAGCTCCGTACACCTCATACACACGCAGTTCGGCTCTGTACACCTCGTACACACGAGGCTCGGCTCTGTACACCTTGTACACACGGCTCAGCTCTGTACACCTCATATACACATGGCTCCGCTCCATGCACGTGTGTGTATCTAGGTGTACAGTGCCATGTGTGTACGTTGTGTATGCAGCGGAGCTGTGTGTATCTGTTCCTTCCACTACCTTATTATAAGTTAACCTCCAGGCTTCCGTAATATAATAACATCATCAGCAGTCCAGACTTTCCTTGAGGTGAGTTTGTGTCATAATGGTCTTAATGGCCCTAATGAAGAGTAATAAAGTTGCAATCACTGTCTGGGCGCTGGGAGCAACAACACAGTATATAGATTAGAATGTACAGACCTTTATTGTTTCAATGTAGAACCACAATGCGTTTCTGCAGTGGTTCGCTGCCTTCACCAGGTGGATTTATGTCATAATATTGGTGAAGGCACATTATATAGGGTCCTGAGCTAAATTGGGCAGTACAATTCAGAAACCCATTAACCCTACCTGGACCGAGATAGATGCTCAATTATACAATTATACAGCTGTGGTGAAAAAAAAAACATCAAACAATACAATGCACCATGAGCACAGGGCCTAATAGAGTCCAGGGAGAGCTACAGTTGTGGTGAAAGGGCTCAAGGATTCTTATTGACCCCTGGCTTCTTCCACAGAGATTTCTAGGGCAAGCGTGACCAACTACAGTCCTGACGGTCTGAAAACAATGCAGGTTTCATGGATTTCCTTAGCATTGTACAGGTGTTTCATCACCTGCAGAGATGATGATGATTCCAACACCTTGTGCAATGCTAAGGAAATCCTGAAAACGTGAATTCTTCACAGCCTTTGAGAACTGCACTTGGCCAGCCCTGTTCTACTAGAGTGAGTGTAGTGTCTTGCAGTTCCATACCTCAGACCATCAGGCCACAGGCATTGGCTTGTTCACCAGTCTGTGCATGGCAATACTAAAGCATCTGTTTGTAGAAACTGTCACACGCTTAGATGGCGCTGACATTGCTAGATGCTACTGTGTATGTTTGTCTTTAAGAGCTGCATGGTTTATAGTTGTGAAGGTCCTGGCCTCCTGTTTTGTGCTCCAGAACTGCATTCATTATTAGGTTCAACTGCTGGTTGAGGTGTTAATGTGTGACTCACCTTATCTCCCCTCCCCCTAGCCTTTAATTAGTCTCTCCTTCCACCAGGTGGTGCTGCTGATAGAGTTTCACTCTATGCCTGGAAGCCGTGCTGTGCTGACCTGTGTGTTTGTGTTGCTGAAGTCCTTTCCTTTGGAGTTGCTGTATCCCAGTTCTGTGGAGGGAGGTGAGGGGGGAATAGCGCAGGGCTGGAGGAGGAGGTTAGGGAGAGGCTGGAGGCCCGAACCTTCTCACCTTGGGATCAGGGCCATTCAGGGTTCCTAGACTAGGGTCAGACTAGTCTTCCCTGGTCACCCTGCCCATTACTGCTATTCCCTCATCAGCATTCTCACTACACTGTGACATTATCAGCAGCCCATACCTTTTCCCTTGAGTCATTGGAGGCTGTGATGTCCCTAGCCATACGGGTTGACAGACGCCTGAGGGAGAGACCAAAACCTACTATGTCTCCTGTACCTAACCCTGCTGAGGAGACTATACCCGACGAACCCATGCAGTTGGCGGCAGTAGGTTCTCATGTTAAATCTTCTGTGGCTACTGTTCACCAAGTGGGTGGATCATGTTTTTTCTGTGGAAAATCTAACCATTTTATTAAGGCTTGTCCACTTCGCTCCAAGACCACGCAGTCTCAGAAGCAGCCTACCTCAGGCCGATCTGAAGGAGATGACCAGAGAGTTTATCTTTCCTTCCTCGCTAAGTCTCTGTTTACACTGTCTGCCAAGGTGGTGGTGGATGGTAAAACCGAGACTGTGCCAGTACTAGTTCATAGCGGAGCGGGGGTCAATTTGATGGATTCTCACCAGCAGTGCTTTAGTGAGACCCGTTCCCATTGCCTCGATCGACTCAGTTCCACTCAGCCAGAAGTTCCTCTCCCAAGTGGTGCATAATGTGAACCTGAGCATAGGAACTCTCCACCAGGAGGTTCTGTCCTGTCACCTCTTGGAGAACCTGCCCACTCCCATTGTATTGGGCCTTCCCTGGCTGGAGAAACACAACTCAGTAATTGACTGGCAGGCCAGAAAGGGTGTGACTTGGGGGGCTTTCTGTATGAGTAATTGCATCGATACAACTATTTCTACAGTACTGGCTGCATCGACTGCTACCGCACGTCCGGAAGTGAATGGGAGTGAGTCTGGAAGAGGGGGCGGAGTCCAGACTACGCCTCAGATTTATGGTGGGTCTAGGCGTCATTCCAGGAGGAGGGGCCGGGGCGGGACGGTGGTTCCTGCTGTGCACTCCAGAGGTGGGAGCCCTGGGCACCGGGGGGACGCTGCTGCAGTTTTCCATCCTGGATGCGTGCCCTCTAACTGTGATCACAGATTTAGAAATAAACGTGCAGGTCCAGATCTGAGAGTTAATGAGTATGTGTGTTGTCCAAACACGTCAGGTGGAGGTGTGCTGCTGGGGCTCGTGGTTCTGGGGTTATAGGACTGTTTCAGATATCAGCCATTTGTAATCCTATGCTGTACTGCCTTGGCCTATCCCCAGGTTTGGCAACCTGTAATGACTTTCATATCTCGTGACTCAGGGGATGTGGACTACTTTCGGGTGTGCCGTAGTCGAGTCCGGAGGCCTCTCTTAAAAGAGGGGGTACTGTCACGCGCTTAGATGGTGCAGACATCACTGTATGCTGCTGTGTATGTTTGCCTTTAAGAGCTGCATGGTGATAGTTGTGAAGGTCCTGGCCTCCTGTGTTGTGCTCCAGAACTGCATTCATTATTAGGTTCAACTGCTGCTTAAGGGGTTAACGTGTGACTCACCTTAACTCCCCTCCACCTAGCCTTTAATTAGCCTCTCCTTCCACCAGGTGGTGCTACCGGTAGAGTTTCACTCTATGCCTGGAAGCCGTGCTGTGCTGACCTGTGTGTTTGTGTTGCTGAAGACCTTTCCTTTGGAGTTGCTGTATCCCAGTTTTGTGGAGGGATGTGAGAGGGGAATAGCGCAGGGCTGGTTGTGGAGGTTAGGGAGAGGCTGGAGGTTCGAACCTTCTCACCTTCAGAGATACCTTTGGGATCAGAGCCATTCAGGGTTCCTAGACTAGGGTTAGACTAGTCTTCCCTGGTCACCCTGCCCATTACTGCCATTCCCTCATCAGCATTCTCACTACACCATGACAAACACAGTCCAGCCCACAAAGAGTGGACTCAAAAAACTCTACGGCCCCTTTCACATTTCTGCGTTTGCTGCGTTTTGCTGCGTTTTGCTTCATTTGCGTTTTTTTTCGCGTTTTTACCGCTAAAAACGCATGAAAACGCATGCGTTTTATCCCCATTGATTTTAATGGGGACGCATGAAAAACGCATGCAAAAACGCATGTACAAACGCATGTGCGTTTGCAAAAACGCATAACGCATGCGTTTTTGCAAACGCAGCCCAAAACGTTGTTTGCCACGTTTTGAGCTGCGCTTGCAAAAACGCATGCGTTGTGCGTTTTTGCAAACGCACATGCGTTTGTACATGCGTTTTTGCATGCGTTTTTCATGCGTCCCCATTAAAATCAATGGGGATAAAAACGCATGCGTTTTCATGTGTTTTTAGCGGTAAAAACGCGAAAAAAACGCAAATGAAGCAAAACGCAGCAAAACGCAGCAAACGCAGAAATGTGAAAGGGGCCTACTATAACACACGCAGACTATAAGTCAAAAAAACATAAAACATAACAATATACATAGCATATAAACATAACAAAAGTTTCACATCGATCAGCAGCAGCACACAGACTGTTAAAGCGGTGGAATGGCAATGAAGGGCAGAGCCTATTAAAGTCTTTCAGTTGGACCCCAAAGGCTGCATGAATGCCCAGTAAGGGGAAGCACATATGGCGCAAAATGTTTGATGTTTTAACAAAAACTTTAACGAAAGCACATGTCTTGGTCAAGAAAAACTGGAAAAAAACAAGTCCCAAAAGTAATTATCTGGCCAAAATACCAACTAAGGGATGAGTCACATAAAATCCTGCTCACCCAAGCTTTCTCCTGGCAATCCCCACGAAGCATGGAACCAGGGCCTGCCTTGACCCAAGCAAATCCAATAAATGGAAAGAAATCCTTTCAGGTCTTCCACGTAAAGTATTTTTTCAGTTAACGTTTTTTAGTGCTAAGCATACCGTGTTTCCCCGAAAATAAGACACCATCTTATATTTTTTTTTTGTCCCAAAGATGGACCATGTCTTATTTTGGGGGGGGGGGGGTGTCTTATATACCGTACATATCACTGCAGCCTCCCATACACACACAACACACACGCATACACACCCATACACACACACCCATACACACCACACACCCATACACACCCATACACACACACATACCCATACACACACACACATGACCATACCCACACGCACAAACCAATTTTTACTGGTCCAGTGTCCCCGCTCTCCGGTATCTGCGCTCTCCGGTGGCCCCCGCTCTCCGATGTCTGGGCTCTCTTCGCTCCCCGGTTGCCTGCGCTCTCCGGATTCCCGCTGTAGCTGCCGATCTCCGCCCAGGTCAGGAGCCCTGCGCCAATTACAGCGCAGGAACCATGAGCCATATCTAATATATGCAATACTAAGAAACCACTACCAAAGGATAAAAAATCCTCTTCTAGCCAGCACAGGACCTGTGGTTCCCTTAGGTGCAAACTCTAAAAAAGACAGCGATACTTTGATAAAGATCACGGGATGTGATCGAAACGTCAGCTTTATCGCAAAACTGTCTTTATGCACTAAAAATAAACACATATCTTCACCTTGAAAAGACTTTGGAGTGTGCAGTGTTCTTTAAGCTTCATATGGAACCATGAGCCAATCACAGCCCAGGAACCGCGAGCAAATCAGAGGCCATGCATGACGTCAGCTGGCCACAGATTGGCTTGCAATTCCTGGGCTGTGATTGGCTCACGGTTCCTGCGCTGTAATTGGCGCAGGGCTCCTGACCTGGGCAGAGATCAGCAGCTACAGCGGGAATCCGGAGAGCGGGGGGCCACTGGAGAGCGGGGGGCGACCAGAGAGCGGGGGCCACCGGAAAGCTGAGGAGGTACTCCTTATAATCAGGGAGTGCCTTATATTAGGAGGTAGGGCACCCCCCCATGCATGCCTTACTTTTGGGGGGCGGCCTATTTTCAGGGAAACACGGTAGATAATGTGCATGATTTGCATGACGACGTCAACAAGTTTCGGATGGAACCATCCTTATTCAGGGATGGATCACGGTCTCACAGACCCACCAACATGCCTTTTGGAAGGTCCAGTGACCTTGTCTCTTGCCATTTTCAGCCATGCCCTGGATGGTTGTTGTAATTTATTATGATACTCTGCTGCCGAACGGTCTTGGAGGGCTTGCAGGAGCTACTCCTTCAGGCGCATTCTCCACCATCACCTCCCCCCCAGCACACTCCATCATGGGCACCGCTGGAAAGGATGATGAAGGAACTAAAGGATGACCACACCCTCTAGGACAGACAGGACTATCTTGGGGAACATCGACATGCCCTGTGAGTTCGGGTGCATCAGGCTGGCCAACCAAGAGACATTTGAAATCAAAATAAAAAATAAACAGATAAAGCTTTAGGGCCATTTTAAATTTCTATTTTTTTCCCGAACTTAGCCGGATTTGCCGACTTTTGAGGAAAGTGTTCAGGTTTACGATCACCAAACCAAATCAGCCATGTTCTTGCCGAATTTGAAATTGGCGACCATGTTTGAGGAAAGTTCGCTCATCACTATTAACAACCCAGACAGATCTCTGGCTCTTGCCGTTGAATCTACAACCAGAAATGGTTTTGTGTAATAATGGCCGTAACCTGATAGCAGCTCAAAAGCTTGTCAAAGCTCGCAACTGTCCGATGCGTGTCACTCATGCCTGACTTAGTAGTTCAATGGTTTCTGAAAATGGGCCCAGATTTACCAAAGCTACTTGTAGAGGTAGGTCGCATGTGCACCAATTTCAGAAAATCAGCTACAGCTTCCACGGTTCTGGCAGTGCTGCATCAGCACTTGCAATTAGTAGCTGTCACATGTAGACTGCAGTCTCTGTGAACTGCTTTGCAGTAGTTTAAATGGGAGTAAATTATCTTTTGTACATTAAGGGATAACGATGTTGCTGTGGCTCTTCAGCTGAGATGTTGTGTATCAGGTGATGTGGTTTACCACTCCTCCAGCCTTTAACTAATCCCATGACCCATCACCTGATGTCACTGATAGAGTTCATATTCTGTTTGACCCTTGAGCTGTTTGGATGCTGTGGGCTGTTCCTGCTGAAGCCTTTGAGAAGGTGCCTTATCATTTGGAGTCCAACATCATGTGTGGGGTTCGCTATTCCTGCACCAGCCCCCTGGGTGGAGGTGAGGGGGAATTAGACTAGTGCTGGCCAAGGAGCAGGGCAAGGGTGCCAACCATCCTCACCTTCAGAGGTATCTATGGGAATAGGGTCATCTATTGCTTTCTAGTTTGAGGGTCAGACTAGTTACCCGATTACCTCTGTCTGCCACTATAACCCCGTGACAGTAGCGCACTGACTGGTGTGCGATGTGCCCACATGCTGGAACTCCACATTTGGCAAGTTTTTGTGAGCAGAAGAGAGCAGTTGATGTCTGACATCTGTAAGGTTTTATAAAACTTTGTGGAATCAATCAAGGTAAGCGGCAATGATGCTATAATCAGTGTAACCATCCCTCTACTGTGTCTACTCAAACGCTCACTCTTCACAATTATTATTATTATTTATTTATATAGCGACATTAGATTCCATGGCTCTTAAGGTACCGTCACACAGGGAGATATCGCCGGCGATGTTGCCGGTGATCGCGGGAGCGCGCATCCCTGGCAACATCGCCAGGGAGATGTCACACGGAGCAACTTGCCGGCGATTTCGTCAGCTAGTTGCCGCGGCTATCGCTCGCTGGGTTGCCCAGCAACCCAGCGAGCGGTAATCCGCAATGTTGGAGATTGCAGGTTGCCGCGTTAGACAGGGCGATCAGGCATGATCGCCTGACCAACATCGCCAGGTTTCCAGGCAAACAGGAACAGGAGGGTATGGGACCCTGTCTGCGAGGTGTCACAGTCTATGAGACAATTAAAAAGGAAACTTTGCATGTGGACCAAGTGAAGACAGAGGAAGAAAAAACACAGGCTGACTCTTATCAAAATAAACAATGTCAGGGTTGGTCCTGACTTCTAGATTCTGAGCAAATACTTTTGCTAAAGTTCATAGCATCATTAGTACCATATGCCTGTTCTCAATGTAAAAATTAAATTTGAATAATAAATCTGCAGTTTGATAGGGCTCACTTTTCCAATTATTTCATTGATAAAGTAATTATTTGGGTCTAATTTACAATAAATGAAGTCTTTTATTTTTCTTACTTCATTGTTTTTACATTAAAACATTGTCTCTTTTTATATGATGTGAAATGGAGTTGAAATGACACAAAAGCCGACATACTTACTGCAGTATGTGCCATGATATACTTTTCTTTAACACTCCAGGGAGTGCTATATTGCTTGATTCTGCCAGAAAAGAAAAGCTGTTCTAATTTCCTAAACCTCGCCAAATAGGTGCATAAGCAAGCTGTTGGATCATCGATGCAATGGATTTACACAGTACACACATGCAACGCTTTTAACTGCCTTAGTTAACTTGCTGGCAAGCTTTAGTATATATGTGTGCGGATATTAAAATGAGAACAATTAGATGTTGTATTTGTACAACCGAGAAGTGTCCTTGCGAAATTCAAGAAAGTATTGTCTCATATTTCAAACAGGTGTATATTTAAGTGGCAGCTGGGAATTGTAAATTTAATTTTTTCAGGTTTACGAGACTTTGGATCCAAATAAAGACTATGTAATAAACTTGCTTAATGAGTAATACTCATTGTTTCTGTGAGACTATTGCATGCAAATAAGAAACGGAAAAGAATAGAATAGTATCCACTAACAATGCATATGGCAATCATCAAAATATTTAATATACTGATTACAGTTATGTGTTGAGAGATTTCCAGTTTGGAGAATCAAGGGAAAAGAGAGTTTTTCCAAGATACTCTCATCTCTGATTATAACTTTCTTGCTGTATTTCTGTAGATGGAATTAATTGTCAGATTTTGAAAAGGATATTACACATTGATTGTCACATAGACATCTTAATGGAACAATGCACCATTCAATTAGGTAATTATATATTCTTATACTGTAAAACAATGTTAGATTGGGGGGTTTTAGGAAGGAATTAAAAAATCAGAGTGCAGTACATGTAATAATATTGAACAACACCATATCAAGCATATTTGACGCTTATACTGTACCAGGCAATGTCTCTGTGTAGTGATCTCTAGAAACACTGTAAGGCTGCCTTCACATTTGCGTTCCCATACGCAGTCAAACGCATGTGCACTGCGTTCCTATGTTTAACATAGGAACGCATAGTGCTTGCGTTTGCTGCGTTCGGGTGCGGATGCGGACGATATCTGCTCCTTCCGGTGTCCAGCGTCTGCACCCGGGACTCAGCATGTTGCATTTTTTGTGCGCTCGGGGACCTTGGAAGATCAGCAAGCGTCCCCAAGCGCACAAAACATGCATTGTCTTCAATGGGTCCGCAGTGTTCTGCGCTTGACAGCGCAGGAGAACGCTGCGGACCCATTGAAATCTCTCCCGGTGGCCGCCGGTGATGTCACAGGAGCTCACCGACGGCCACCGGGAGATCAGCTCAGCCTCTGCTGATCTCCTCCTCCCCGCCGCCGGTAATCTGCTAGCGATGTCGGCGAGGAGAAACAGCTGATTTGACAGCTGTTTGAATCTTTCCGCGCCGACATCTCCTCTCGGTGTCGGCGCGGGAGATTCAAACAGCTGTCAAATCAGCTGTTCTCCCCGCCGACATGTCCCGGAGCTTACCGGCGGCCGGGAGGAGGAGATCTCCGGCGCAGATCTCCACCCCCGGACACCGCTGATTGGCTGCCGGGCTGCACAGTGATGTGTTCGCAGGCGGACATTCTCCGCTGCGGACACATCAAAATGGCACTGCTTTGCACTGCGTTTGTGTCTGCATGCCATCAGCATGCAGCCACAAACGCAAATGTGAAGGTAGCCTTAGAATATCTAATATTAAAATTATGGCCACAAAGGGACAGCATTTTGCCCCAGATTTCTACTGGCAACATATTAAATATAAGTATACATTTATTTTAATACTATTTATGTCCTTGAAGACGTATTTTAAAAATGCTGAAATGCTAAAGTAGTAAGGCATATTGGCTAGGCATTAACAGACAAATGTTTTATTCTGATATATTTATTTTTTAAACATATTACTAAAAATTTGACTACTGATGCTGGTGATCAAATGATTACCAGTAAGGGTGGCTTCACACTGCCGTCAGGTCCGGTCTGGGGCTGTCCGGTCTAAACCGGACAGCCCCGGACCGGATTTTGGCCCCATATTATTCTATGGGGCCGGATGGAGCCGGATAGCAGCTATCCGCCATCCTGTTTCCAGCTGTCCAGCAGTATCCGGGGCAATCCGGCGCTCCCTAACATGGGAGTCTATGGGGACGGATTGCCCTCTGGTTCTGTGTTCAGATCCGGTCATCCCTGACAGCCCCGGACCGGACCTGACTGCAGTGTGAAGCCGCCCTAACTCTTCAACTATTCTATCACTTAAGCACATTTGCAGTGACCAATTGATGCTTTATTTTAAACTGGGTAGAACAGCTGTTGATCCTTCTCGTTACTATTTAATTTCAGTAGTGAGGAACCCGTCTTGTAGTTTGACACTTCTACATAAGGCCCCATTACACTTTGCAATGCGTCAGCGATCCCGACAATGATACGACCTGGTAGGGATTACTGGAGCGTCGCTACGTGGTCGCTGGTGAGATGTCAAACAGTCAGATCTCACCAGTGATGCAGCAACGATACAGAGGTCATTGGGACCCTGTCACTCAGACTTGTAGTATTGAGGTCGTTGGTCGTTGTCTCCGTCAAACACACCGATGCATGCTGCCCAGGACATTCCAACACAATCGGCGATCTCACAGCAGGGGCCTGGTCGCTGCTACGTGATCACTGGTGAAGTTGCTGTTGTGAATTAAAACTGTGACGCATCAGCGATCTCGCTAGCGATCTCGCTTAGTGTGACGGGGCTATACTTCTACCCCTACTACTAATAATAATAAATAAAAATGGGACACAAAAGATAGCCCATGAGGGATCACATACAATATATTTGGATTGGGAGAAGTACACAATAGATACCAGGTGTGGTTTATGTACACTCACAAAATTTTAGTGTATATGGTTTCCTAAATATTAAAAAATTTAAATCTGAAAATTGTGTCAACTTTTTATTTAGCGCATCCTCCTGAGTAGTGATGAGCGAGCAGTAAAATGCTCAGGTGCTCGATGCTCGGGTCGAGCATATCGAGATGCTCAGGTACCCAATGTTAACCTATGGGAAACCCGAGCATTTTTCCAGCGGCACCCCCGGCAGCCTGGATAAACCCTAAAAAAGTCACAAATGTATAAAAACCGTGCTCAAATGACATGGGAACAGCATGGGGAAGACACCTTTAATCATACCTGACTCCCAAGTCACTGCTGTGAACAATGTTGTCAGAGTATTATGCCACTTTTACGGAGTCACAATAAAACGTCCAAAAACGAAACCAAAATTTTCCTGGGGAAAATATTAAGGGCTCATACTCACTTGTGAGACAGAGTTGGTGTATTATATTTTTTTTTATTACATTAAAGATTTAAAAAAAAATAATGGGAGGTACTCCGATGCCCCATTTAAGAAACGTGGAGGAGGGCCTCTTTAAATAATGTTACCGTTATTAAGAAGTGGATCTTCCATAGTGTTGCACTATGCAGGCTGCCAAAAATTGGGAGGCACTCCGATGCCTTTTTGAAGACACGTGGAGGAGGGCCTCATTAAATAATGTTCCCATTAATAGGAAGTGGGTCTCCTATAGTTTTGCCCTATGCCGGCTGCCAAAAATTGGAAGGCACTCCGATGTCCTTTTGAAGACACGTGGAGGAGGGCTTCATTAAATAATGTTCCCATTATTTGGAAGTAAGTCTTCCATAGTGTTGCCCTATGCAGGCTGCCAAAAATTGGGAGGCACTTCGATGCTCTTTTTAAGAGACGTGGAGGAGGACCTCATTAAATATTGTATGTTCCCATTATTAGGAAGTGGGTCTCTCATAGTGTTGCCCAATCCAGGGCTGCCAAAAATTGGGAGGCACTCCGATGCCCCTTTTAAGAGATGTGGAGGAGGGCCTCATAAAAACAACGTTCACATTACAAAGGAGCAGGTCTCCTATACTTGTAATGCCTATGCACTAAGTACGACTAAAACATTTACCCCTGGGGGGTATACATGAATATACTGTCTAACGTTTTTTGGGTTACGGGCATCATAAATACTCTTTAAAAATATTCTGTGGGTGTTACATCATGGACCACGGTCACCCTGGTGATATGGAAGTGGAGAATAAGGAGAAGGAGGACTAGAGCAAATAGCCAAAATCAGGAAACATATAGCCATGTGAGGGGGTAAAGAGGAGCATGGGAATATACCTCCCCAAAAAAGACACTGGCTTTTAGTTTATATTACACTGCTATAATTTGGTGGTGTTGAAAAGTCTGGCCCAATCCAGCCCATGTTCATTTTGATAAGAGTCATCCTGTCAGCATTTTCAGTTGACAGGCGGGTGCGCTTATCAGTAATAATTCCACCTGTGGCACTAAAAACCCGCTCTGACAAAATGCTGGCGGCAGGGCAGGCCAGGACTTCCAAGGCGTACAGAGCCAGTTCATGCCATGTGTCCAGCTTGGATACCCTATAATTATAAGGCACAGAGGAATCACGGAGGACATTGGTACGGTTGGCAAGGTACTCCTTCAGCATCTTCCCAAACTTTGCAGTCCTTGTGAGAGTACCCCGCACCTCAGGGCCTGTGCCATGGGACGGGCTGAAAAAGCTCTCCCAGAACTTTGAAAGAGTTCCCCTGCCTCTGCTACATTGGAGCTGTGTCTCTGTCACATGTACTACTTGGTTGTCCACCGAACTGTGACCTCTGCCACCAGCATTTTCAGAAGGGAAATTTTTTACTAATTCCGCAACAAGGGCCTTCTGGTACTGCCCTACTTTTGTAGACCTCTCCGCCTCGGGAATAAGAAATATAAAGTTCTCTTCATCCCTGTCTTCTGGCCATCCACGCTGAACAGATGGTATGACAGTTGTGCAGGTAGTAGCCATTGGCAGGTGGTGCAAATGGCCTTTTTGGAATTATCAACAGACTCCATAAAAAACAGCCAGACTCGGGAAGACCTAAGTGTTGTACTGGCAACTTCCGTCGTGTTGGTATTATGGGGAACAGCTGCCCATCTTCTGTCTGTGACCCGGCCACCATATTGCTTCTTCCTGCCTGTTGGGGTGCTAAGCCTCCCACCCCCTGTGTACAGTTGTCCTTGCTCTGCATGCCCTCCTGCCAGTTTTCATCAGTTACTAGATCATCCACTACGTCGTCTTCCATTTCCGCACCCTGGTCCTCCTCCTTACTTTCTGGCAATTGTGTCTCATCATCGTCCACCTCTTGTGACACTTTCCCACCCTCGCCTTCGTGTGATTGTGACTGCTCAAATATTTGGGCATTGCTACATACGATCTCCTCATGCCCCACTTCAAGTGGAGCGGGTGAGAGACCCGAATCTATGCATGGAAAAGTGAACTGCTCTTCAGAGTGTACAAGTGTGGGATCATTTTTGTCCAGGCATTCAATGGGAGGAAGGAGGACCAGGATGAGGAATATGCGGTCCAGACTCACGGCTACTGAGACTTGAACGTGTGGAAGACAGGGTGGTTGTGGTGGTGGCAAAAGTGACTGGAAGCATTAACTGCTATCCAGCTAACAACCTGTTGACACCGCTCAGGGTTTAATAGTGGTGGGCTGCAGTCCCCTAGAAATTGGGACATGAAGGTCAGGCGAGGAAATGTGGGTGTTTGTTGTGGCACAATTCTAGCTTGCCCAAGGCCTCGGCCTCTGCATGCACACTCACCATCATGTCCAGTTCCTCATCCCTTGCCACCGGCCTTGCCACCGGCCATTTTAAATGGTGTGCTATATGGGTTCCAAACGTGTGCTATATACCCTGCCTGTATACAGCTAAATTAATCCTAAAAAGGACTGTTGTTTGGATGGCTAGATAGAAATTAGAAGCCTGTACACCAGCCCCAGATGTGCTGAGTGGTATACAGCCTCTTGTTGTACACCAAAGTGTGCTATGTACCCCTCCTGCCTGTATACAGCTAAATAATTCCTTAGAAGGACTGTTGTTTTGATGGATAGATAGATATTAGAAGCCTGTACACCAGCCACAGATGTGCTGACTGGCGTACAGCCTCTTGTGGTACACTGAAGTGTGCTATATACCCCTCCTGCCTGTACACAGCTAAATTAATCTTTAGAAAGACTGTGGTTTGGATGGATAGATATTAGAAGCCTGTACCCCAGCCCCAGATGTGCTGAGTGGTATACAGCCTCTTGTTGTACACCAAAGTGTGCTATGTACCCCTCCTGCCTGTATACAGCTAAATTAATCCTTAGAAGGACTGTTATTTTGATAAATAGATAGATATTAGAAGCATGTATACCAGCCCCAGATGTGCTGACTTGTATAAAGCCAGTGGCATAACGATTGCGGTCACAGGAGTCGCAGGTGCGACAGGGCCCTGGGCCACACCGCCAGCCACCCCCGGTGCCCACCGATCGCAGAGTCACGTACATGCTTCACATGGATGTGCGTCCCAGAGAGACAGAGTGTCAGGGAGAGGAGAGAAGGGGAGGGAAGCCTCCCACTTCCTGCTCCCGCCCCTCCCCTCCTCTGACCTGCCGGCTTCCTGGCCTGCGTTCCACTGTGCCACCTCCTCCCACTTCCTGCTTGAGTGCACAGTGGAATGCAGGCTGGCGGCAACTCTTGTACTTCCTGAGTCAATCCTCAGAGAAGACCGCCAGAGCAGCAAGGGAACCAGGAGAGGTAAGTAAATATATATATATATATTTTTAATAATTAGTGCAGTATGGGCAGAGGATTATGGAGGGGGGGAGGAGGTCATATATAAAGCTGCACATAATACTGCACTATATGGGAGAAGGCTGCATATATAATACTGCACTATATGGGAGAAGACTGCACATATAATACTGCACTATATGAGAGAAGGCTGAACATAATACTGCACTATATGGGAGAAGGCTGCATATACAATACTGCACTATATGGGAGAAGGCTTCATATATAGTACTGCACTATATAGGAGAAGGCTGCACATATAATGCTGAACTATATGGGAGAAGGCTGCATATATAATACTGCACTGTATGGGAGAAGGCTGCATATATAATACTGCACTATAAGATAATTATATGAGGCTGCATATATAATACTGAACTATATGGAGAGATATGAGGCTGCATATATAAGGCTGCACTATATGGAGAGTTTTGCGGCTGCACTATATGGAAAGTTATGAGCCTGCACTATATGGTAGGTTTTGGGGCTGCATCATGTGGAGAGTTTAGAGGCTGCCCTATATGGAGAGTTTTGAGGCTGTATTGTATTATATGGAGAGTATTAAAGCTGCACTATATGGAAGGTTTTGAGACTGCACTTTATGGAGAGCTATGAGGCTGTATTATGCTATATGAAGGGTCTATGAGGCTGTTTTATACTATATGGAGAGGCTTTGAGGCTGTATTATACTATATGGATAGACTATGAGGCTGTATTATACTACACAGAGAGGATATGAGGCTGCATTATACTATATTGAGAGGTTATGAGGCTGTATTATGCTATAAGGAGGGCTATGAGGCTGCATTATGATATATGGAGGAATGTGAGGCTGAATTATATTATATGGAGGATAATGGGTTTCATTATAATAATTAAATGACTATGGGGCCTACCTTATGAATGGAGGACTATGGGATGCATTATAATACATAGAGGACTATGGGGGTACATTGTAATATATTGAGCAATATGGGGATGCATTATAACAATTGGAAGACTATGGTGACGGGAGGAGGCGGACCATTTAAACCAGGATGTGGGACATATATACCATGATAAGGGCCATATTCCAGGAGGAAGACCATATATAGCAGGATGAGGGACATTAATACATAATAAAGGGGAAGAGGGGTCAATTTGTGAGTCGTTAAAGAATTTAGAACATTACATGAGGCGCATACATTTCATCATCATGTGGGGTAGGGGGGCAAGGTCTAAATTTCGCACCGGGGCCCGCCAGACTCTGGTTACGCCTCTGTATACAGCCTCTTGTTGTGCACCAATGTGTGCTAAATACCCTTCCTGCCTGTATACAGCTAAATTAATCCTTATAAGAACTGTTGTTTTGATGGATAGATAGATATTAGAAGCCTGTACACCAGCCACAGATGTGCTGACTGGCGTACAGCCTCTTGTGGTACACTGAAGTGTGCTATATACCCCTCCTGCCTGTATACAGCTAAATTAATCTTTAGAAAGACTGTGGTTTGGATGGATAGATATTAGAAGCCTGTACCCCAGCCCCAGATGTGCTGAGTGGTATACAGTCTCTTGTTGTACACCAAAGTGTGCTATGTACCCCTCCTGCCTGTATACAGCTAAATTAATCCTTAGAAGGACTGTTATTTTGATAAATAGATAGATATTAGAAGCCTGTATACCAGCCCCAGATGTGCTGACTGGTATAAAGCCAGTGGCGTAACGATTGCGGTCACAGGAGTCGCAGGTGCGACGGGGCCCTGGGCCACACCGCCAGCCACCCCCGGCGCCCACCGATCGCAGAGTCACGTACATGCTTCACATGGATGTGCGTCCCAGAGAGACAGAGTGTCAGGGAGAGGAGAGAAGGGGAGGGAAGCCTCCCACTTCCTGCTCCTGCTCCCGCCCCCCCCCTCCTCTGACCTGCCAGCTTCCTGGCCTGCGTTCCACTGTGCCGCCTCCTCCCACTTCCTGCTTGAGTGCACAGTGGAATGCAGGCTGGCGGCAACTCTTCTACCTCCTGAGTCAATCCTCAGAGAAGACCGCCAGAGCAGCAAGGGAACCAGGAGAGGTAAGTAAATATATATATATATATATTTTTAATAATTAGTGCAGTATGGGCAGAGGATTATGGAGGGGGGGAGGAGGTCATATATAAAGCTGCACATAATACTGCACTATATGGGAGAAGGCTGCATATATAATACTGCACTATATGGGAGAAGGATGCACATAATACTGCACTATATGGGATAAGGCTGCATTTATAATACTGCACTATATGGGAGAAGGCTGCACATATAATACTGCACTATATGGGAGAAGGCTGAACATAATACTGCACTATATGGGAGAAGGCTGCATATACAATACTGCACTATATGGGAGAAGGCTGCATATATAGTACTGCACTATATAGGAGAAGGCTGCACATATAATGCTGCACTATATGGGAGAAGGCTGCATATATAATACTGCACTGTATGGGAGAAGGCTGCATATATAATACTGCACTATAAGGAAATTATATGAGGCTGCATATATAATACTGAACTATATGGAGAGATATGAGGCTGCATATATAAGGCTGCACTATATGGAGAGTTTTGCGGCTGCGCTATATGGAAAGTTATGAGCCTGCACTATATGGTAGGTTTTGGGGCTGCATCATGTGGAGAGTTTAGAGGCTGCCCTATATGGAGAGTTTTGAGGCTGTATTGTATTATATGGAGAGTATTAAAGCAGCACTATATGGAAGGTTTTGAGACTGCACTTTATGGAGAGCTATGAGGCTGTATTATGCTATATGGAGGGTCTATGAGGCTGTTTTATACTATATGGAGAGGCTTTGAGGCTGTATTATACTATATGGATAGACTATGAGGCTGTATTATACTACACAGAGAGGATATGAGGCTGCATTATACTATATTGAGAGGTTATGAGGCTGTATTATGCTATAAGGAGGGCTATGAGGCTGCATTATGATATATGGAGGAATGTGAGGCTGCATTATGTTATATGGAGGATAATGGGGGTTCATTATAATAATTAAATGACTATGGGGCCTACCTTATGAATGGAGGACTAAGGGATGCATTATAATACATAGAGGACTATGGGGGTACATTGTAATATATTGAGCAATATGGGGATGCATTATAACAATTGGAAGACTATGGTGTTGGGAGGAGGCGGACCATTTAAACCAGGATGTGGGACATATATACCATGATAAGGGCCATATTCCAGGAGGAAGACCATATATAGCAGGATGAGGTACATTAATACATAATAAAGGGGAAGAGGGGTCAATTTGTGAGTCGTTAAAGAATTTAGAACATTACATGAGGCACATACATTTCATCATCATGTGGGGTAGGGGGGCAAGGTCTAAATTTCGCACCGGGGTCCGCCAGACTCTGGTTACGCCTCTGTATACAGCCTCTTGTTGTGCACCAATGTGTGCTATATACCCTTCCTGCCTGTATACAGCTAAATTAATCCTTATAAGAACTGTTGTTTTGATGGATAGATAGATATTAGAAGCCTGTACACCAGCCCCAGATGTGCTGACTGGTATACAGCCTCTTGTGGTACACTGATGTGTGCTATATACCCTTCCTGCCTGTATACAGCTAAATTAATCCTTATAAGAACTGTTGTTTTGATGGATAGATAGATATTAGAAGCCTGTACACCAGCCACAGATGTGCTGACTGGCGTACAGCCTTTTGTGGTACACTGAAGTGTGCTATATACCCCTCCTGCCTGTATACAGCTAAATTAATCTTTAGAAAGACTGTGGTTTGGATGGATAGATATTAGAAGCCTGTACCTCAGCCCTGGATGTGCTGACTGGTATACAGCCTCTTGTTGTACACTGAAGTGTGCTATATACCCTTCCTACATGTATTCAGCTAGATTAATCCTTAGAAGGACTGTTGTTTTGATGGATAAATAGATATTAGAAGCCTGGACATCAACCCCAGATGTGCTGACTGGTATACAGCAACTTGTGTTAAACCGAAGTGTGCTATATACCCCTTCTGCCTATGTACAGCTAAATTATTCCTTAGAAGGACTGTTGTTTTATTGGATAGATAGATATTGGAAGCCTGTACACCTGTCCCAGATGTGCTGACTGGTATATAGCCTTTTGTTCTACACCGAAGTGTGCTATATACCCCTCCTGCCTGTATACAGCTACACTAATCCTTAGAAAGACTGTTGTTTTGATGGATTAATAGATAGTTGAAGCCTGTACACCATCCCCAAATGTGCTGACTAATATACAGCCTCTTGTGGTACACCAAAGTGTGCTATATACCTTGCCTGCCTGCCTGTATACATCTCTATTAGTCCTCAAAAGGACTGTTGTTTTGATGGATTTTTTATCCCAGCATCTACACTACCTAAAAGACCCAAAATCTGTCCCTCACTCAGCAGCACTTCTCCGTACACTAGCTGACAATGTGGAGCAAAGTCATGAGCACAGCGCCGTCAGGTCTTATATAGACCTGATGATGCTGTGTGACCAGCCAATCACTGTAATTCCACAACCAATATGGCTGTGGCATTACAATGTGTGGCAGACAATCCCTGCGTGTGGGCTGGGTCTGCAAAGAGTGCCAACATGCAGGGAGGTGGACCCGAGCATGAGCCCAAGCATCTCGCCGGTACTCAATGCTTGAAAAGCATCGCGACTACTGGGATGCTCGGGCAAGCACCGAGTACCGTTGAGCATGCTCGCCCATCACTACTCCTGAATCAATACTTTGTAGAAATATCTTTTTAGCTGCAATTAATGCTGCAAGTCTTTAATAGTATGCGTATAGTTTGCCTAGAGCCTAACATTTTTGCCCGTTCTTCTTTGCAAAATAGCTTTGGCTCAGTCAGATTGGATGGAAAGTGCATGAACAACAATTTTCAAGTCTTGTCATAAATTCTTACTTGGATTTAGGCCTGGACTTTGATTGTTCCATTCAAACTTATAAATATGCTTTGATCTAAACCATTCAATTTTAGTGGTGTCATGATGGTATCATCTGACTCTGTTCACACTATGGAGTTTGATAAATAACCTAGATCCAGTGAGTCACAGACCGAGAGGCAGGAATAAACAACAACTTCTTTACTAAGGAATAGTTTGTCATAAAATTTGGGTTAAAATGCAGCACTTTCCGCTTCATCTCCAACACAATCTCTTTTAAAGATTGTTTCCGGTGCGTCCGGAGTGACGCATGCGCTCTGACTGTGCCCCTCTACAGACCTATGCTTCCGGGTTCCGCTCCCATGCCCTTGCCATAGAAGGTAATGGCGGCAAAAGTGGAAGCAAGCGCAAGGACTCTGCATTTATGCACTAATGCGCTTGCCTGTGAGAGCACCTGCGCTTGCACTTGCGCTAGCGCAGAGCAGGCAAACGCTGCCCGCATACCTGTGAAACGGCAATAAGAAAGCATGAACCTGCAGCAGTGACTCTATACACATAACCTGAGGAATCTCACGCAGGCCTGCGATGCACGTTGGCTCCAGCCAGTCCCAAAAATCTTCGGCACCAAAACAATGTTGAAATAAACAAGGATCTGAGTATGGTCGGACGAAATCCAGCTCACACGCCAGGAAGAACACTTCACCAGGGTTGGTCAGAATCCCTTCATTATGGTTGGCACAGGACCCCGTCTCTCCTCTAACAGCTATTCACAGTCTCTCTGTAGCAGGCTGTCTGATTTCTCCCAGGCAAGATTTCCTCTGTAGCTTTCCAGCTACTGGCCACGTGGTGCACTCAGCACAAGGTCTCTGGCTCAGCTCAGCAAGAACTTTTCAATGTTCCAGCCAGGGTCACACAGCTCTCTCAGGCACTGCTCTTGTTCCAAGGCAGTGACACAGTACTTATTAGGGTAAGAGATCAACAGCTTTCAAAGGCACCTTTGCAGAGCCATAGCACCCTAATCAGAGTTCAGTCTCTTCATTGCTCTCAGAGTCTCACTCTCCAACCTGTGTCTCATCACACAGCAGATCTAACTCCACCCTTCCCTTCACCACTGTCTCCTCTGTCCAGCTGATACAGGGTTTTATAGCCAAGCCCCTGTTGGTTAGCTCAGGCAGGAAAAACTCACAGGGTAAAAGTGCTCTCCTGATACTATGACATTTCAATCCAAACTGTTGACACCACTGATCAATCATGGATCTGATCAGTTGTGTTAGCTACACGTGTCAGCTGATGAGATCAGCTAAGATGTGTGTTGGTGGATGCAAGCTCAATGTGTGAGCTCGCATAAGGGGGCAGGACACGACCAAAGACATATATATATATGCTTCCTTGATCATGAAGGGGTTAACCATTGTAATGATTATGAAAAGAGAGCACAGGCAATAATACATCCACGGTATGGAAACCTAAGTCAAGCTGTTGTTCTCCTTATCTACATTACATTGTGTGTTCACAAGTGAACTTTATTTATCAAAGATTATAATGGCAGAATAACTTCATTTTGTCTGAATCTGAGTTGTAAAATTTAGTATGATACATTTGATAGTTCTAACTCCGGAGCTAGCTGCTGGGGATTATGCTTAAGGTGAGTAGTAATCACATGCCCCCTTAAACACATGTTGCTGCTTGTGTGCCTAAGGAGGGTACTGTGTACAACTCCCCCCAGTGGTGCGTTATAGTATAGCATTACTTGTGGGTAAGGCTCAGCGCTTGTTGTACACTTGCTTTTGCCTATGTAGGACTGATCCCTCTGTGCTCTGAGCCAGACCCAGCCTGACTTTGTTACCTTACCTGGACTTTGACCCCTTGCCTGTGACCTGACTTCCCTCTTTGCCTGCTCTTCTATATTATGTTTTGTTCCTCTGGTTCTCCTGACTTCAGCTAGAATTGAACTTCGTCTCAGACTACCTCTTGCTGTTACTGTACCATTTCTGGACCTCACCTTGGATCATTTGACCTCCTTTTATGACGTTCCCCAGGGCCATGGGGTACTAGGAACCAGGCTATACTGTGTCTGGGGAGTCACAGGGGTCGAGACCTGGCTTCCGTGACTCTGGGTTCAGTTGAAAAAGGGGGAAAAGTTTTGGGAATGGAGTGGTTTAAATGAAAGTTATTCATGATGCCACCCGTAGTGTGTGGCTATATATGGCCACCGCTGCAGTCGGGACTGTTGGTGATGATGGCAGGTGCAGCTAGATGGCAGGCCCTCTACGGGTAGGACCAGTCCCCAGGGCATACATGGTTGTAGTGTAGTGTAAAGTTATCCGTACCTTCAGGCAGCAACACCGTATCTGTGCGATCGCGGTTTCTCTTTCCCCGCTGCGGATAACAATTCGTGCTGGGCTTTACCGGGCTCTTTACTTGTTACTCTCAACAACAGTTTACAACAGTTCCAAAAAGTTCTTTTCACAACACTTGTAACGTACTTCGTCTTACACAGCAGCTCTTTACAGTTCTGACGGGTCTAGGTTCTCACAGCAGCCGGGATTGTTCCTTCGCGTCACTTCCGCTCAGTGTACATTTTGGGCCCTTTTGTTCTCTCTCCACTCCTTCGCATACGGTTACGGTCCGGCCATCACGGGCTTTGTAGGGAATTGTCCCACACCCTAGGTCACTATCGCTAGTACGATGGCTTTGTCTTTTACCGTACTGATTGTTAGGTTTGGGGACAGAGTTCTTGCTCCCAGCCGGGTGTCCTGTGGTTGGGGGCTTGAAGCTTTCCCTGACACATCTACAGAACCGACACTCTGGTTCTCTGGCCTAGCCCACAGTGTCCCGGGTTAGTCGGGCACACCTGACTCCTTCTGTCCTTCCTTTGTGTCAGTCTGGGTTCCCGGTCAGCCATTAGTGGTGCAGGCCTCCGGGCCCCTCTAGTCTCAATTCGATCTCAGTCACTGGCTAGCTGACTGGTGCTTCGGGTTGGGTATTCTCCCCTTGCCCTCCAACTTCTCCAACAAGAATCACTTAAAGTCAACTCAAGTCACCTGGGGTCACCAAACTTGCTTGCTTGCTTGCTCACTCTCTTTCTCCTCTTTCCCAACTTAGTGCTCCTGGGTTTTACTCCAGTTCCTCCACCCCTTTTCTGGGTTCTTTTCTACATCCCACCCACCCTTCTCCCGCCACCCCTTGCCCAACATGAAGTGACTTAGGCTCAGGATCGGAGTGTGTGTGTGTGGGTGTTGATGTGGATTTGACTGTCTTACCAATCATCAGCTGCAGTTCACCTCTGTGGCCGCCTGGTCGCAGGGGCGCCACATTTACTTCCAATGTAAACACCTGTGAGAAGCTTCTTGCAAAAGATATATACGAGCATGCAAATTCATTGCCTGCAAAATCATTTCAAGCAAACTGCACCTCAACAACTTCTAAAACAACAGATTGCAAGCAAATAAGAGAAATAAATACAGGAAAGGTATCCCACAGAACAAGTAAGAAGAAAGTATACCTCCCATAATAGCAAGAATATCCCACATTCTACACTTGTGATAGAATGTGATGCACTGGGTGGACCATCTAACTCCAAGCCCGCATTGAATATACCTACCTCAATATTGATGTCAACAGTAGTCCGGCATTTAAAAACTAGTATTCTAGATTTTAATTGAACGTTTTATCTTGTGCATAATTTTAATTTAAGTGTCTGCATTATAACTATATATTTTATTAAACATCCAGAAGAAGGGTCAATCAAACTTCCGTTGAACCCTTCCTTCACAGTCACCTATAGGGGTTGTCTTAGCACTGGGCCTTAAGCACAAGAAATAAATTGTAAAGTGCTAAGGAATATTTTGCTTATTTTTCATTGTTGTTGTTATTATAACTATTATTTTGCTACTAAATGCACCTTCTAAGACCAAAGATGTTTTACCTGTTAGCTAAAATCTAGAAAATCCAGTCACATAAACTGCTTTCTGGAACTGTGAAGCCAATGCTAAATCAATACAATATTCTAAGGCTGGCTTCACACCACATTTTTTGCAGGATGCACCAGACACAGCCTGACAACTCCGGACAAACACAACCGGAGGGCAAATATGTTCTCCGATCCTGTTTTCTGTCGGAATCGGCAGTGGGCTGCTGCCGCTGTCCAGTGCTGAAATTTCAGCCAGGAGCTCTCCAGTTGCTGACGTTCAGCGGTGGCCACCGCTGAACTTCAGCACCCGGCGTCCGGGAACCGGCATGATTTTCTGTCGTATCTGGCGCCTATAGTCTCCCATGTTAGGGGGCGTCGTATCGCACTGGATCCTGGAGGATCCAATTTGGTCCAATTTTTGCCCCGGACACAAAAATGCTGCAAGCTCCAATTTTGTGTCTGGGGCAAAAAAACTAAATGTGCCTGATCCTCCCAGACAGAACAAAACCGGATGGCAAATCACAGCCATCCGGCCCCATTCGGCCCCACAGGAATACTATGGGGCCAAAATCGGAGATGGGCACCGGACAGCCCTGGATCCCTAAAATTGTGGTGTGAAGCCAGTCTTAGGTTTTTGGTGATGTTGCATTAATTAGTAGGCAATTCCACATGATACCTGGACGGTACAAAGTACCATTCAACCTACAATGCCATAGTGTAAAGAATAAGAAATCTAGTGATGACATCTATGGCAGTGGTCAGGATTTACCAAATCTTGTATCTATTGTATATGCATTTCTTCCTTTAACAAGCATAGCTGAGAAGTATGTAAAAATTAAATTCTTACTCCTTCTAATAATATTCTAATTTTTATTAAGTTTTATAGGGTTATTAATTAATGATTTGCTTGGAAAAGATGAAAATACAGTGTTTAAAAAATAGTTACATTAAAAACATATTATAAATTAGTTTTAATCTTTGCACACTTATTCTCTTGTATTGTTTTAGATTTTCATTTTTTCCAGTGACAGTGCCTTTGTGCATAATTCCAACTCAAACATATTCACATTATTAACTTTTATAAGTTTATTAGTCTCACTGCTAATGAAATCATTCATCCTTTGCAAATGCACATGGCTCCCTAATGAAACTTCACTAGATGGATCAGCAGTTAAGTGAGGACAACCAACTGTTTGTACCAGACCGAATTCTACTTCTTGCCATACTGAATGAAAAAGACATGAACGTCACTTTGAAACAATTACTCACAAGATCAGAAACCTATCATGGAAAAAATGACTGGATTTTATATTTATTTTCTGCATTTCATAACTCAATGAAAGCATTAAAACAGGGCTATAATTATTGTCATGGATTTACACTTCATCATCATTAGTGCAAGCTGGAAAGGTGGATACTGATTTCATTTCACACAATGATATTTATAAATGTATTTGTATCACTTAATTTTTTTTATTACCTACCATTTTTTAAAGAGCACCTGAACCTTCATAAAAAATGCACCTAGTTTTCTAGTTATTTTATTACCTAGACATTTTTCTCCTTATTCTGTCTTGCACCAAGTAACAACAAATAGCTGTTGCAAACTATCTCACCTCTTCTGTTTCTTTTAAGACAATCCTTTTATCAGAGTCAGATGAGTGCAATTTATCTTTTACTCTAATGTAACATACAGTAGATAATAAAAGTCTACACACCAATGTTAAAGCGAACCTGTCACCCCCTCCAGACATCTAAAGATAACATAGCCACCTTCTGCAGCACTAAGGCTACATTCTGACAAGGTGTCTATAGCATTTATGCTCCCTTGATTCACTGAAATAAAGACTTATATAAAATCTGTTTCAAACCTGATCCAAGACCGGGAGGCGGGTTTTCAAGTGTCTGTCTCCCTCCTCTGTGGTGTCAGTCATCCCTCTCTGCTCTCTGTGTGCACCGCCT
Source organism: Allobates femoralis (assembly GCA_033576535.1). Lineage (NCBI taxonomy): Eukaryota > Metazoa > Chordata > Amphibia > Anura > Aromobatidae > Allobates > Allobates femoralis. The sequence continues at coordinate 189,040,258 of JARQOC010000005.1, forward strand.
CCAGGGCCATCTCCCTGCATTACAGAGCTTTGTCAGCTCTGCTACAACATAGAGCTGCTGTTATAGGAGACCCCACAGTAGTAAATCTAGCAAGAGGATCATGAGCAGAGAAAGCACTGCCTGCTACGTAGCAGCCCTTGAGCTGAGCTGTCAGCAGTGCAGCAGAGTTGAGTTTGTGCTTTAGATCAGGGGCTGAGGACGGAGCAATGTTGCTGGGTACAAGAAACTGAAAGTGAAAACTGCTCAGCTCAAAGGCTGCTACGTAGCAGGCAGTGATTTGTCTGCTCGTCCTCCTGCTAGATTTACTACTGTGGGGTCTCCTATAACAGCAGCTCTATGTTGTAGCAGAGCTGACAAAGCTCTGTAATGCAGGGAGATGGCCCTGGAGGCGGCACACAGAGAGCAGAGAGGGATGACTGACACCACGGAGGAGGGAGAGAGACACTTGAAAACCCGCCTCCCGGTCTTGGATCAGGTTTGAAACAGATTTTATATAAGTCTTTATTTCAGTGAATCAAGGGAGCATAAATGCTATAGACACCTTGTCAGAATGCAGCCTTAGTGCTGCAAAAGGTGGCTATGTTATCTTTAGATGCCTGGAGGGGGTGACAGGTTCGCTTTAAGACACAATGGTTTTGTCATATAAAAATTCATATCAAGAAGAATTATTTCAGACCATTTGTTGGTCATTTATAATCTGTACAATTCAATTGAACACCAACCTGGAATCTTTTGGAGTGTGAAAAGTGTGGTGACTTGCTCACTGAGCGTATTGGGGGACACTCAAATGGTAGTGGGATTTAGGCAAAACAGGCACATTTTTCGACGAAATAAAGTTCAACAGTTTATGAATACCTCATAAACAGCATATAGTGCACAGTTCATTTACAATAAATACATCAATGGAACATTTGTGACATACCAGTCTGTCCCAATGATACGACCGCCTAGCATTTACATTCATGCATCAACAGAACATTAGTGACATATACCAGTCTGTTCCAATGACGGATACGACCGCCTGGCAGTATTTACATTGTTCCTTTTAGACATATTCCTAGCTCCATTCACTGATTCCTGCCAGTCCATCATTCAGGAAACTGCCTGTCTGGGATTACAGACTCCTGTCTGTTCCAGATCCTCAACAGCATTGTAGCTTCCTTAATACCCCTGTGGTCTCCTAGTCGCGCACCTTCCAGGATGCCGGTTGCTTCCACGCTTTTATACCAGGTGCGTTCCAGGACAACGGCTGCTGAAGACACTGAGAGCGAGCCTTCACAGGTTCCTTCCAGGGCCCTTGCTGGTTCCAAGCATGAGAGGCATCCTGTGGTCTCTTGGTTGCTGAACCTCATGCCTTCCAAGAAGCCACCTTGTTTTAAGCATGAGATTTGGCCTCCTGGCCATACATCTTCCAGGGCAACTCCTGCAGCCTAAAAGCACAGAGACATACTAATCCCATTATTACAGAGATTATTATCCCTCAGACATGCAAGTGTGTGAGGAATCAACTTTAGCCAAACACACCCTTGTCTTTTAGCCCACCAGCAGTTTAGCAATGCAATGTAATGCATTTTCTGAACCCATGAAACCTCAAGTCCCAGAATAATTCATTACTTAAATTTGATGAACTACAAATCCCAGCATATATATTTGTGATGCATCAAACCACTGCATCACAAAGGTTACATGAAGAACTAAACTAATGTTGATACATAAATATGCACATTCTTAAACTAATACTTTGGTGAAGCACCCTTTGAATTTATTACAGCATTCAGTCATTTTTGCTAGGACTCTATTAGCATGACACATCTAGAGTTGCTAATCTTTATCCACTCTTCCATGCAGATGTGCACCAATTCTGTCAGATTGTGAGGGCATCTCTTGTGTACATGCCTTCGTCAGATGAAAGGGCCAATTTCAATTTGGATTCAGGTCTGGGCTCTGGCTGTACCATTCCAAAACTTCAGGAAAACTTCTGAAGTCTCTTCTTGAAAAGCTATTCTTTTGCTGATTTGGACCTATATGTAGTATAAGTAGTTGTGCTGAAAGGTGAAATTCATCTTAATCTTCAGCTTTGTTACAAAAACCTGAAGGTGTTGTTGCAAACTGATATTTGGAACTGTTAATAATTCTCGCCACCTTGAATACAGCCCAAGTTCTATCTTCAATACAACAGTCCCAAAGCTTAATGCTGCCTCCACCATGCTTCACTGCGGTTATGGTTTTGTTTTGGTGATGCACTGTGTTGTCTTTGCCCCACACTTAACATTTGAAATTTCAGCGAAATGTTGCACCTTTCATCAAGTCATAACGTTTTCCCAGATGCTTTGGCATAAGCAAAAGAAAAGGAAGATTACAGCGAGCTGCAGCAATTAATCTTGCACGGTTTGATTCCCATCATCAAGCATGCCACCTGTGTGGCCACATGAGGAAAAGAAGAAAGGGGGTGGCTTGCTGAAAAAAGTCCAATTTATTTCAACTGCCATATGAAAAATTACAGGTCCATAAGAGGAAAAAAGGATGGCATCGCAACACACTCAAAATATATAAGATGCCATACTCTCTTCCTCTTATGAACATGTAATTTTTTTATATAACAGTTTAAATAAATAAGCCTTTTTAAAAGCAAACCGCAAGCCTTTCTTCATGTTTTTGACATACTTGTTTTACGTTTAGGCCAAACAGATCTTGGATGATTTTCTTTGAAAGAAAGGGTCTAGCCACCCTACACCAGTCTAAACATATGAAGAAAATGGGGGATTGCTGTCACAATCAGTACTAATATATTTCTGAAGCTCCTTTAATATAGCTCTCAAACCAGTCTCCTGGACTTATTTTGTTCTTGTCTGTTCAACAATTTGTGGTCACTGTTGTGCTAAACGTAAGCTACTTATTGATAACTGTCTTCACAGTGTGCCATGGTATATTTAATGTCTTAACATTATTTTATACTCTTCTCCAGACTGATAACTTTCATGGCATCCATAGTGGTAGTTCTTTTGTCCACTATGGTGTCCTTGAGAAGGGGAATCTAGTGATGAAAAAGCTTCCTAGACCTGGCATCTGGATTTCAATGGTATCTGCCTCCTGCCTCTAATGACTTCAAACTCTGCTATTCTGTCTATGAATCATAAACTTAATGGAGCAGGTACAATGACATCACTAGATCATGCCTGCTTTCCAGACTCCAGATAATACACTAAATAAACCAAAGCATCGCATCAGTGGAATGCAGCTAGGTGAGTAGGTTTTCTTTTTTATTATTATTTTATCAGTCATTACTTGTAGAGGCTGCGGTACCTCATGCTATTTATTCAATAGATGTGAGGGTCTGATGCTGTATATAGGATTTTTGTGGGGGCCTTATGCTGCATATAGTGATCTGTTTAGACTATTATACTGTATATAGGGAGCAGTGGGGACTATTGTCCTGTATATAGGGAGGAGTGGCAGCATCATAGTGTATATAGGGGGCCATCATACGGTGAATAGGAAACTGTTGGGCTTATTGTGAATAGTGAACTGTAGAGACATCAAAATGTGCATATGAGCTGTGAGAATATTATAATATATGCATGAGCTATGGGGATATCATGTTGTGTATAGGGAGTTGCAAGCGCCATTCTACTGAGTATAGTGAGATGTGTTTTTTTTTTCTTTTGTCTAAGACCAAGTGTAGTATCATTTGAAAAGGTGGTTTAGGATCGGCCCACATTAGTAGATAGATACATTATAAACATTGGGTATGGTGGGCTGGTTAATACTCCGGACAGCTCATAAAGTTATCTGGGAGAAATCCTGCCCCTCTAGGATTGATGCCATTAGGCTCAGTAACATTAAAATCCTGAGGTGTGAAGTGCCCCAGGAACAGTGACCATGGGGTGCCTTAATTCACTGGGTCAGGGAAACCCAAACATTTTGGCACATTTGCACAGGCACTTCTTATTTCATTCTTTAAGCGCAAACCCTTATTTTGGTCTTTCTGGCAAGGATAGGGGAGTTCTTAAATATTACACTGTGAAAACCTTCACATTAATGAGTTTTAATTGTTTATTCTGTCACGTTTTACCTGTGTGTCCTTGCACTTGGATTTATTGGATTCAGTTCCCTTACAGGATTCACTCGTGACATGTCTTTGGAGAGTGTTTGACCCTTGACCCTACTCTTTCGGGGGGCAGTTGACAAGTCCTTGTTTTTGCTTGGGTGACAGCCTAGGCTGGTGTTAGGAGCAAAATTGGCTATGGCTAGAGGAGGATTTGTCAGGAAAGTAAACCATGTAATTCTTGGTCTGCCCTCCTAACAGAGAAGGTGCTAGAGATCACATGTCAGGGAATCTGATTCAATCACCAGAAGTAGATAAGTGCTTAAGGATAGGCGCTAACTCTTAGATTGGTATATCAAATAAAATAAATTACCAGATTCGTCTGTTCAACCCTTCTTTGGAATGTTTATTTAAAAAGCAAGTACAATCTCTTGATTTATTCACTATGCACCAATTCAGGTAGTATAAAACAATCTGTTGTTCTTTAAAATGTGTGTGTATAACTCACTATTTAAAAACTTTATTAAAAATGCACTTAAAGTGCCAATCAATAAAAATATATACCTAAGGCGGCCGTCACACTCATCAATATTGTGAGCGATATTGTTAGCGATCATGTGCACGTGCGATCGCTAACAATATCGCTCACATCGCTGGTGAGCTGTCACACAGGCAGACTCACCAGCGATGTGGGCCAGCGAGATCGCTGGTAACTATGGTACACATCGGGTTACTAGGCGCCACGCGGCGCTTAGTAACCCGACGTTTACCATAGATACCATCTCCCAGCATAGGCTCTGCCGCTGGGAGATCATTCATCATGGTGTCATACACCACGATCAAGCAGATTGAACAAGCGATGATCGCTTGATATGAGCTCCGGCTCTCATATCTGCGATGTCACGATCAAGCGATTTTACATTGTAAAATCGCTTGATTGCACACAGCGATGCACAAACGATATCGCTTAAGCGATCAAAAAGCAGATCGCTTAAGCGATATCGTGCAGGACATTGAACCGTGTGACGGCCGCCTAAGAGGTATATGGTATATATAGAAGGGATGGGGGCGAATTCCTCGCTACTATTCGGGACTCGCCCGAATAGTAGCGGACTCGGGGGACTCGCTACTCGCCGAGTTTCCTTAGGAATTACTCGGGGGTAGCGAGTCCCTGTACTTTTGCTGTGTATCTATACAGATACACTACAAAAGTAACCTAAAAGTTAATGTAAGGGGTTAAAAACAATAAACATTAGTACTCACCCTCCTGTACTCCTGGACCGGGACCGGTACCGAAGACCTCCGGCTATTACAGGACCTCCGAGACCACCGGGAGAAGATGGGGAAAAGGACCTTGCAGTTCAGCCAATCAGCATTCGGCTAGCAGTCACATGGGTTTGTCATGTGACCGCAGTGCAGTCGCGTCACAACCCATGTGACCGCTAGCCGAATGCTGATTGGCTGAACTACAAGGTCCTTTTCCCCATCTTCTCCCTGTGGTCTCGGAGGTCCTGTAACAGCCAGAGGTCTTCGGTACCGATCCCGGTCCAGGTGTACAGGAGGTGAGTATTAATGTTTATTGTTTTTAACCCCTTACATTAACTTTTAGGGTACGTTTGTAGTGTATCTGTATAGATACACTGCAAAAGTACAGGTTACTACACGGACTCGCTGGACTCGCAACGAGTACCGAGTCTCGGACCCGGACTCGTTAGAGTCCAGCGAGTCCGAGTATTTCAGGATTCGCCCATCCCTAGTATATAGTATAATACCCCAATAAATGGTTTTTCAAATTATAATACCATGTGTATATACAACTCAATAGAGCTATCAGAATATAGATGGCATTCTTTCTGGAGTGATGTTATTAGTACAGATGGTCTCCTAGTTTGTCAGGGATTTCTTTTCTAGGGACCTATTCTTCAGCCTACATGAGTGTTCTATAGGTTACAGGCGATCCTTTGGGTTCGTTGTATTGCACTTGCCTTCAATTTTTCTGAAGCAACATAAGAGCTATAATCTGCATGAGAGCCACATTTCCCCCATTACTTAAAGGGCAGAAGAGGCTGTGATAGGGAGTCAGCCCCCTGGAGCTCCAGCAGGAAATCACTACCATGCTGGGAATTAACTCCTGCCAGACCAAGGACAAATTAACACAAAAACAGTCAACTCCCAAAGACTGAGCAACTAAGAGGTACAAAAGTTTGTCAGTCTCCATAGTGTGAACAAAGTCTGAAGTCGGCTTGACACCAAGTGAGTGCAGTAAGGAGCACCACATGACAGGTTTCTTGTTCCTAACCCTCGCTGTGGTCTGCTGTCTTGAAGGGATGAGGAATAATTTTGAGGGCCCATTTCCCACTGGAAAGGGTTTCAAGAGACTAGTGCTCTTTTGTGGCATCTTTTAGTCACTTTTTAGCACACTAGGGTGGAGAGCATGATCTTAGGGTTTCTATATGTATATAAAAGTTCCATGTAGAACATCTTTTCTACCAGGGTCACATCTATTAGGTTTATTTTTTTAAACTTCTGTCATAGCCATAACTGTTTTATTTTTCTATCAACACACTATATTACAGCCATAGCGCTGCTTATTTCAGCGGCGTATGTAGGCCCTTTTGTTCCTGGTTACCAGATGCTAAGATGAAGCTGACTTCCCTTTGGGCTTCCACACTCACTGAGGCCACTAACCATTTCCTGACATGCGCAGTTTTCGTCTATAGACGATTAAATTCATGTTTATGTCCTATGGCAGCCATTAGGGTGAGTTCTGCATGTTTGAAATATTTTGATCATCTTTTTTTACTTTAACAGATGCACTTAATAATCATGAATATCACTACTTGTCTTCAAATTTGTTATAGACATTTTACTATGACAGTCTGTCTTGTCATTTTTGCACTGCGTGCACTTATATCCCGTGCACTATACTACTGTATAATGAATTTTAAGATGCACTGTATCATGTACTGTACAGCCTTTTTTATGATTTTTATTAACACCTGTTATGTATTTATCCATACACCATATTTATATGTCTCACTATCCATGAACTTTGTACTTGATAAAGGCTGACACACATCCAAAAGATTGTGCCACATGGGCTATTAAAGTCCACTTATTTGCTTCATTTTTCCAGAGGGCTGCCTGTTTTTTTTTTTTTGCTTTATTTATCATTACTTTGGACGTAGCTTATTCAGGGCTCTGCACCCATATTCTAATATTAAGAAGAAAAAGAGAAGGGAGGGGAGCTCCTAGTGAAGCCCAGACAGATGCGGGAGCAGGCTGGGGTAAGTGCGCTCACCTCTGATGGTTATGCGACAGGCATAACACCGGAGAGAAGCGTAGTAGCAAGAGCGTGCAGACACCGGGGATCCGACCAGTGTGAGAATTGCGGTCACGTGGTGCAGTCACATGGGGGTGATGTCACCACAGGTCCTCCAGCTTTCCAGCACTTCAGGAAGTTAGATGTCCTCTCCTCGTGCAGCACCCACCGCTCGCCCTAGGGGCTAAGAGTAATTGTGGAAAGAATAATGGCGATTTAGGGGCGCTCAAGGAGGAGACAAGGGAAGATAGTGATACTTTCCTTTATTTGGCATACACAAGGGGTCTTCACAACGCGTTTCGGCGGTAGCCTTCATCACCTGATGAAGGCAGAGCTACCGCCGAAACGCGTTGTGAAGACCCCTGGTTTATGCCAAATAAAGGAAAGTATCACTATCTTCCCTTGTCTCCTCCTTGAGCGCCCCTAAACCGCCATTATTCTTTCCACATACTCTAATATTAGGTATATTGTACCCAGTAGGGAGGAAGGAGTGCAAATCCCAGCAGTGGAGCCAGTACTCCACACATATTAAATTAAACTTACGTTTTTAAACTTTTTTCTCATATATATATAGCTTGTTAGCACATGTACATCATTGGTAGTAGCCGAGTGCTGCAGAGTATTTTTTCTAGTTATTTGATCCAGCAGCCCTGCTGGCACCGGTTCACATTAGTCTGTGAGTGCTGTGCAGTTTTTTTTCTGTTTTATATATATATATATATATAGTAGGGGCGATGTCTACTACATTATATGTGCCTTTCATTGATAGGCTTAAATTTAGTAACTATGAGTACAATCTTTTTATGGTTAAAATTATGACATATAGAACGTAATGCTTATTCAGGCTTCAGATTATAGCTACGACATTAAATAAGTGGCAAGTGTGTCTGATTGTCCATCAAAAGCAAAGTTGTATGAATATGATATTGATAACATGTGAAAGTCTAATTTCTCCTCATCTATGACATATTACTTGAATTTGGAAAGAAAACTGTCTTTTCCTTGTAGCTTTGAAGTTGCATACATGTCTATGACTGCTTTTGCTGTGAGGCTGATCAACTGTCCTCCCACAAGTGTTTAATGTGGATAGCCATTCATCACCAATAAAACATTGTCCCTCGACAAGGACATAGCTGACTACAGAAAATGTACAGTACTTTATCTTTCTTCATACTAAGGTACAGCATTTTATCTACTAATATCAGGATCAGTAGCAGTGCTGAGAAATCTTTTTAACCTGAACTAAGAGAAGTAAGATGCACATTATTACTGCTGATCTTACTAAGGTGATCTTGATACATTTAAGGGTCAACCAATACAGAAAGGAGAAATAAATATTTTGTCCGAGGCATAAAAATTCAATATGTGCAAGCCACTTATACAGTGATCTAACATATTCTACATGGTAGAACAACAGAATGAAATGTGATATTTGCAATCACATTATTAAGCATTCTGAATTATTTTTATTGATGTGATGTTCTCCTATCCATTCTTCTAGAGGAAACCACTTTCTTAAATCCCAGCTTTCTGGGGACAGTGTGCTCCATATTAACCATTTATATTGGGCAGCATGTTTGACCTAAACATTGTTCTCACAGTTGCATCAAACAGAAGCAGCTTTGCCTCTGCAGCATCTTCATGGCCTGTTCGCACGATGCATATTTTGTCATGTATTAGGTGTGTATCTGCTGCGTATATCTGCACCAAATCAGCAGCATCGTGTTTCCCCAGCAATGCCTATGGGTTTTGCTAAATCCTGTCCGCAGGGTGCCACTAAAATACGCAGCAGATATGCTGCATATTTTAGGCTAGGGTCACACTGCCTTCTGAGCGCCTTTTAACAGTGCTGCGCTAAACACTTAAACTTTTTCTGCTGAAGCGCATAGCGTTAACGCTATGCACTTCAGCAGAACGCTGCCCCATAGCAACCCTTTATTTACCTTGCCAGCAGCCGCACACAGAGCTGCTGGGTGTCTGCTTTTTTTAACGCTATGCACTTCAGCAGAAAATTTCTAAGTGTTTAGCGCAGCACCGTTAATAGGTGCTCAGAAGGTAGTGTGACCCTAGCCTTAGTGCGGACAAATTTGCAGCATGTCAATTGTAGCTGTGGGTTTTTCAACACTGCATGCACCAATTCCCCAAAACCTGCCTCTGAAACAGGGCTTGTGCCCTATGATAGTGTGTGTAAATGTAATAAAAATTTGTTGGGAGTATGTAAATTATATGTGGGGACCTTGTGAAGGGCTACATGATTGTGCTAAAACTACTACTTTAGTAAACATACTCTTTGAAGTCCCGTTGGCTTTTGCAGTCAGAGCAAGGACTTCTCTGCCTCTTCTCCTCAATTTGCATAAGCGCCCAAGCTATGCCTATTCTGAAAGTTCTCTACACACTGAACTGGCAAAAGCGGCGTAGATATCCAGTGATCTAGCCAGCTTCAGAGCAACACTGAGAATTTCTTAAGCAAAAGGAGGCACTCTCCTCCCTGTCCAGGATAGTGGCCACAGCCGAAAGCCTATGGAGGTATCCAGTAGACAACGAGCATTAACAATAAATTAAAAATAATTCCAGTGATTTTTAATAAGGGAGCATTTGTACATTTACTTGCTTTTCAAAGCACTTTTCACTTTTAAACATTTAAGAAGTTGAGAACAACTCTTTAAGAAAAAACATAATAGGTACAAGAATTGAAAAATATAGCATATACTTTTATACAATATGTAACATTACTATAACATACAGTTAGGTCCATAATTATTTGGACAGTGATAAAACTTTTGGCATTTTAGCCGTTTACCAAAACATATTTACGATACAGTTGTATAATCAATATGGGCTTAACGTTTAGACTATCAGGTTTAAATTGATGATACTCACATTCTAATTCTCATGTTAATCAATCATCAATATTAATAAGGTTTAAGTTCTGAAGCTGATTCTAGGTGTGGCATTTGCATTTGGTATCAGTTGCTGCGAACCCACAACATGGGGTAAAAGGAGCTCTCAATGGAAGAAAAACAGACCATCTTTAGGCTGAAGAAAATAAGAAGTTAATCAGAGAGATAACAGAAATGTTAGCAGTGCCCAAATAAACAGTTTGGTACATTGTACTAAAACAAAAGGACACAGGTGTATTTGGGAATCCAAAACGGCCTGGACATCCATGGAAGACCACAGTGGTGGATAATTATCACATTTTTTTCATGGTATAGAAAAGCCCATTCACAACATCGTCCAAGTTAAGGACATTCTCCAGTGAGTAGGTGTTTCAATATCTAAGTCTACCATAAAGAAAAGACATCTTGATAGCAAATTCAGAGCATTCACCAGAGGATGGAAACCAATAATCAACCTTAAAAAAAGAAAGACGAGCATAGATTCTGCCTAAAGGCAAATAAAGAAGCCAACGCAGTTCTTGAAGAGCTTGGATTATAAAACTAAGATCAACCTGTATTAGAATTATGACAAAAACAAAGTATTGAAAAGGCTTGGGACGACTCATGATCCAAAGCATATCACATCCTCTGTAAAACATGGTGGAGGAAGTGTCATGGCTTGAGCATGCATGGCTTCAAACAGCACTGGCTCATTAGTGTTTTTCGATGCTTTGCCAGAAGACAGAAGTAACTGAATGAATTCTAAACTGTGCAGAATTATACTTTCTGCTCAGATGCAAACAAATGAAGTGAAGTTGATTGGATTGTGCTGCACAGTACAGATGAACAATGACTTAAAACATAATGCAACAGCAACCCAGGAGTTTATTAAGGCAAAGATGTGAAATATTATGCAATGAATGAGTCAGTAACCAGATCTCAAACCCACAGAGCATGGATTTCAAATGTTTAAGAAAAATCTTAAGGGTGAAAGACTCACAAACAACTGAAGTCAGCTGCAGTAAAGGCCTGGCAAAACATCACAAAGGAGGAAACCCAGCATTTGGTAGCATCAATGACTTCCAGGCTTTAGGAATCTAAGGAATCTCTACAAAGTATTAAAAATGAATATTTTTTTATGTCTTAGTAAATTTGTACAATTATTTTTGAGCCCTTGAAATGAGGAGACTTTAGAGAAAACAATTGCAATTCCTAAATGTTTCATGGGATAATTTTATATAACCCCTTTAATTAAAACTGAAATTCCACACTTTAATTGCATCTCAGTTGTTTTTCATTTTTAGATAAAAAAAATGTTTAATGCAGAGGCTAAATCAGGAATATTTGGTAATTGTACAATTATTTCATGAACTAACTGTATTTATCATAAACATAAAAATCTCTTTATATATATATATATATATATATATATATATATATATATATACACAAATGTATGTATATGTATATATATGTGTATATTAGGGATGAGCGAGTATACTCGCTACTATTCGGTAGTTGCCGAATGGTAGCGGTATTCGGGCTACTCGCTACTCTCCGAGTACTTATGAGTTCTCGGGAGTAGCGAGTAGTCCTAATACTTTCGCAGTGTATCTATAGATACACTGCGAAAGTAGCCTAAAAGTGATTAAAAGTTGTTAAAAAATAATAAACGTACATACTCACCTTCCGACGCCTGCATCGGGACTGGCAGAGAAGCCATCCGTTTGCTGGGAAAGGACCTGTCACTAGCAGCCAATCAGATGGCCGGTAGCGATCTGGCCAATCAGATGGTGCCACGTCACAACCACGTGATTGCTAGCGGCCACCTGATTGGCCAATTTGCAAGGTCCTAGATGTACTATCAGGACCTTGCAAACTGGCCAATCAGGTGGCCCCTAGCGATGCCGTAGTTGTGACGTGGCGTCATGTGATTGGCCAGATTGCTACCGGCCATCTGATTGGCTGGTAGTGACAGGTCCTTTTCCAAGCAATCGGCTGGCTTCTCTGCCGATCCCCTGCAGGCGTCGGAAGGTGAGTATGTAAGTTTATTATTTTTTAACAACTTTTACTCACTTTTAGGCTACTTTCGAAGTGTATCTATAGATACACTGCGAAAGTATTCGTACTCACTATACTCACAACGAGAAGCGAGTATCGCTACCTACTCTTTGTGAGTATAGCGAGCATGAATATTAAGGTACTCGCTCATCCCTAGTGTATATATATATGTACTTGACAAAGGTGGTGTTACCACCGAAACGTTGTGCCACTAAGGGCTCATTAAAAAGTCCTTTTTCATCACAAATGTTTTTGTGAGCTGCCTGATTTTTCATCTTTTATATATATGTATATACAAATATGTAGGTGGCAGTATATGTAAGATCAGACATAAAGCTTTTCTCCAACCTTCTGGCTGTGTAGGATAGTGGGCAGAATGTCCTCAATGAGGGGAAGGGGTGTGGAAAGATCAGACTAGTGCAAGACTTCATTTTTTCCCGGCATTTTCTGTGTGAATGGTCCTGGTCTGCAGCCAATCAAGGTGCATAAAACATCCAAAATTTGAAGACACAAGGGCTTGTGAAATTGACTGGCTTCTTTCATTGGCTGCCAAAGTCACCTTTCCCAAGAGATATCAGAAGCGGCCATTTGCCATCGTCGACAGTGCTGATGTTGCTCTGTGCTGCTCTGTCTGTATTACACAATTACAAAGGCTAGGGTCAGACTTGCGCAATACCTCAGCCAAAACGTGTTTTTGTCAAGTGCACATGTAAAAACGCATGCGTTACTCCAATTCAAAAAATGCATTGCTAAAGTGCAATGCGTCTGGCGTTATGCGTCTTTTGTAGCCCACATAAAAATGCGGGCTGTAGCTTTTTGAGCCGGTTATGGAAAACTGATGTTTTTTTAACATGGGAGTCTATGGGAAATTCATCTGTTAGCGCATGGTACATGTATGAATGCATTAACGGATGCGTTGACGCATGGTACATACATGTACCATGCATTAATGCATCCGTTAATTTAGACAACATAAAGGCACACATCATGTAAATGCAAAGACAAAAAAATGCATCCTTCAATGCATCCTTCAAGCAGATGCCACAACCCAAGTGTGACCCTAGCCATAAACAGCTACTCCATCACTTTTTAGCTAGAATAGGAGGGCGAGAGTATCTATTCAAACATAGGCATTTTGTGCTGAGAACAAGTGTAATTCCTTGCCATGTTTTTGCAAACAGGAAGGGATTGCCAAATCCTTCAGTTTCCTCTGTTTGGCCCGTAACCTGTGAATCTCAAATCCTTCAGTTTCCCTTAAAAAAGGTTTATGATGATGAGACTCAGGTACCCGAAGAACACCTGCACTATACTGTGCATTCAGGGTAGAAATTGGAGGAGGATTATCCTCATGGTGAGGAGTTAGACAACAGAGAGGATGATGAGCAGGAGATTTTAGATCCACTTGGAATGAACCCAGAGTAACACAGCTAAATAAGGCTAGGGTAACACTGGCGTCATGGATGCGTTTTTTCCATGCATTTTTCACACTTGTCTTTTGTGAAAAACGCACGGAAAAACACATTCATAGGCCCCAATGCAAAAAAAACACATGGCCATAGTGCCATGCATTTGTTGGATGCGTTTTTTGGCTCAACACCAAAAAATGCATCATGCTGCATTTTTTGGTGCGTAGTCAAAATCGCATACGTTTTTGTAACATGGGGCCCTATGAGAATCACATGCGAAAACACATGGCACTAAATGGTAAGTTTTCGCATGCGTTTTTGCTTGCGATTTTTAAGGCTGCTCCAGACCTAACAGCAAAAATGCTGCCCAAAAACACAGGCTGTCAAAAACAACCTTAAAAAATGCAGTCAAGTGTGACCCTAGCCTAACTCAGCAGGAGGAGGCACAGAGACTGAGGGCTCCAAGCGCGACAAGCGCTGCAACCTCAGCCACAACTCTACCTTTGGACAACAGTTGTCGCAGATCTGCATTTGTCCTAGGTTGCAAGGATCGCCTAGCCTGGGCCTTTTTTCACATTGCAAAAGGTGATCCAACTGATGTTATTTGCAATCTTTGTAAACAAAAATTGAGAAGAGGCAAAAATCTCCATGACTGACTACTACATGTATAAATCGCCACGTGGCCCATCAGTATGTATTACTCTAGAAAAAATACTGTGGTAACACTCTTACTAGCAGGCAACACCAAACACTGATCGCCACATCAAATAGATATGCTGATTCTGCTTCTTCCTCCTCCGTTCGCTTGGCAAGTGTTGTACACCAGAAATCTGGCCGCAGGACCTCCACTTGTTTACCCACTACAGTCGTGTCGACTAACAGACCTTCAGCTGTAACGAAAGTGAATAGATCTGGTGGTTTTGACCGATCCCAGACACTGAGGTACACTATTTATTTGTGAACCCACTAAAACATCTCCTTCAGTTCCTTCACAGTGCAGCAGTTTGTCAGGTACATATTATTGCACCCTCTATTAGCATAGCAGCCAGCCATCTGTCCCGCAGTTGTGGTCACGGGAAAGATTTTTTTCTCCTACACATCTCAAAGCAAAGAGCTTGAAATTCACCATCTCCCATTTGTATGCCACGGAAATGCTGCCTTTCCCCATGGTGGATGCAAACGGTTTCCGAAAGCTGATGGCCATTGCAGCTCCCCAGTATCAGTTGCCAAGTCACTATTTCTTACAGCAAGCTGTGCCTGCACTATACCAGCATGTCATAGACAACATCCCCTGTTCCTTGAGAAACTCTGTATGTGACAGCGTGCATATCCCCACTGACACCTGGACAAGCAAACATGGCCAGAGGCATAACAACTCCCTAACTGGCTACTGCGTGACTCTGGTGGTTACTTCCCAAGTCTTGAAATCCTCAAGACTTTTTAGGACAACCTTCTGCCTGTATCTCTTCATCCACTGCTTCTGCCTCGTCCACCTCCTCTAGGGCCTCCATCTGTGCCCTCAACCTCTGCCTTAATGTTGCAACAGTTCAGACAGTATCCATCTAAGCTGCCAGGGAAATGTGACTCACATAGCTGAAAAGTGATGGACAGCTATGCAGGTAGAGTTTGACCAATAGCTGTCTCCGCTAAACCAGGAGCTAAACCTGGAGCCAAGGAAGGCCTAGTAAGATAATGGTGCGAAACTGGTGGTTGCTCTACACCAGTGCAAACTTACATACATGCCTTGCAGGGCTTGCATCCTAAACCTGGTTGTCCAGCAATTCCTATGCCACTATCCAGGCCTGGATTAGCTGCTACACGAGGAACGGTCGCTGTGTGCTCACTTCCACCATTCTCACACCACAGCTCATTGACTAGCATCGCTACAGAGGTCTTTCAGACAACCGGTTAACTGTTTCATTTATGTGGCACCCCAAGGGTTAAATTGCCACAGAAACATCAACACAGGTTTAATCCCCACACAATACTACACTAGAAAGTTGGAGGAGCTTAGGTGGCACCTGCACTAGTGGGAGGAGCTAAGTTGTTTACCACAGAGCAAGAGTGCCAGTTAGTTCAGTTTAGTCTGGAGCAGGAGCAGAGCCAAGTTGAAGTGGAGGTCCTGAGAGGTCTGAGGAGAGGAGACAGAGGAACAGAGGAACATCCCCGGGATAAGAAGTTACCCTAAACTTAACCCCGGAGAGGCGCTTAAGACGGATACCGGATCCGAGGCTGTGCCTGAGACAGACAGGACAGTAAACACCGGGATAGTGAAGGTCCACCATCTTCACTGTACCATAGCAAAGCAACACGGAGGGGTCAGTGACACAGAGGACTCAAGTTGCCTAGCAGATTGGTACCCGTGGGAAGAGTCAGGGCCAGCAGTTCAGCTACAAGCGGCAGCAGGGCCACACACAGCGCATAAGTAGGAAGCCAAGGACCCGGTCAGGGTGGGAGCAACCCGGTACAGACTCCGTGGACAATAATCTGCTTGTACCATCTGCAAAGTAAAGACTTGGAAAACTACAGAAACCGTGTGTGTGATCCTTATGCTGAAGCCCCATTTTCCCTCATAAACTGCCATTGCCTCTACTCTCATCATCTCTACTGCTACCCCTACTCTCCTGCAGCATCAATAACCATCCTCACAGACTTTAACTACTACTACCACTGCCCCGGGGAACCCAGTTCTGCCCACAAGAACTACACCAT
This sequence comes from Allobates femoralis, assembly GCA_033576535.1. NCBI lineage: Eukaryota > Metazoa > Chordata > Amphibia > Anura > Aromobatidae > Allobates > Allobates femoralis. The sequence continues at coordinate 189,056,683 of JARQOC010000005.1, forward strand.
CCTAGCTGCTGTCTCATCATCTCCGGAGGTTCTGCAGCAGCGGTGGTCCCCATTATTGACCACACAATGTGGGTGGCGTCACAAGTGACAAATCCCCTGTAAATAACCCCCATTTTATTGTGCGGGCCCGGGACACGGTCCGGACCAGGACCGCCGTGACATCCCCCAGCAGTACACCGGTCCGGCACCGAGTACCCCGTCCCAGTGGGCTCGAAATTTACATTGCAACGACATGCTGGAATTTTATTCTGCACATGTTGTAGCGACTATGGCATAAGCAACAAGCCCTTGCGCAGTAGGCAATGATGTGTACAGTGACTCAAAGCAAACAGAATGTGGTGAAAATGATAGTTCCAGAGTGGGCACAGACCAAGGACCTCTACATCCTTCCTCACAGTTTCAAAATGGGTACCAAGATGGTTAGTGCTAACGATGCTGTCATCAGCATCACTATTCCGGTCATCTACATGTTGCAGCAAACTTTGAAAAGTCTCTGGAAAGAGGTGGAGGTACCATATGAAGAGGAGAAGGATGTGAAAAGGAGATCAAGATTTTAAAGGCCCGGACTCTCGTCACACAGCTGGATGGCACATCAAGGTGGAGTAGAGTGATAGAGAGGGGCTTATGGTATCAGACAAACAGGTGGTGAAGATACAGGAACTGAGGATCAAATGGAGGATGAGGATGAAGAGGTGATGGGCATAAGAAATGAGGAAGAAATGAGTAAATGAGGAAGAAATGATTCTCCTTTTTGTTGTCCGAGGTTGGTGAGACAGGGACAAGGACACACACATGCTGTAGTATCAAACAAATCTGGTAGACAATCTTAGGACTGGTTTTATCTAACACATTAGTGAGGGACACAGTACATATGGCAGATTTACACTTACAACTCAGGGGAAGTCAAGCCATCAGCGTAGAAAAATAGCAGCAAAGTATGTGTAAAGGTACCGTCACACGCGGCAATATTGCTAGGCAATTTCACTGGCAATTTGCTGGTGGCAGTGAAATCATGGACACATTGCTCTATTTTGTTGCTGTGTACAAATGGAACAATGTGTCCATGATTTCACTGCAACCAGCAAATTGCCAGTGATATTGCCTAGCAATATTGCCGCGTGTGACGGTACCTTAAGAAGCAATGTCTTGGCTTCATTTGACCAATTTTTTCAACCAGCCCGTCCAATGGTAGAAATGAGTAGAAGTGTGACACATAGTGCACTATTCGAGAGCATGCTGCAGGAGTATCTAGAACTCAATATCCATGCTATAAGGGTTTTTTTGATCCTGTGCATTTTTGGCTTCAATCATGGAGAAGTGGCCTGAACTCACCAGTCACTTGGAGGTTTTGTCATGTCCAGCAGCCAGCATTCTGTCAGAACACGTCTTCAGTGCTGCTAGTGGTGTCCTGATGGATAAGTGCATCTGGCTGTCTCCTGAAAGTGTAGACCACATAATTTTTATTAAGATGGACAAAGTCATGGATCTCCAAGGACTTTTCCACCTCAGTGGCAGTGGCGATGTACTTTTCAGTGTGCTGCATTGATCTCGCCATTCTCCAATTTTAATTGATGCCACTTTGGGTGTATCCGAACCTAAATTTTTGAAATGTGAAGATTCTTTTTGGGGTCTCCTGGTCTGTTTCCTTAATTTAGCAGAGCTGTGTGAGTATGATGCCTACACGAGTCACTTTCCTCCTGTTACTGTAATAAATATTTAACCTTGAAATGGCTAGGCCAGGTCCTGTTACATACCCTGTGCCATTCATGCAGGATGCACCATTCTCCAATTTTTATTATGGGCCAATTGATGCCACTTTGAATGTATCTGGCCCTAATGTGTTGAAATATAGAGACTATTTTAGCGGTTTCCTTGTCTATTTCCTGGATTTAGCAGGGTTATGTAAGTATGATGGCTACATGTGTCACTCACCCCCTCATACTGTAATGAATGTTTAACCTTGAAATGCCAGGCCAGGCCCTTTGCCAGGCTTTCAGGCTGCCCCATTCTCCAATTTTTATTGTGTGACAATTGATGTCACTTTTGTGGTATCTGGCCCTAATTTTTTTAAATGTGGAGACTCTTTTTGCGGTTTCCTTGTTTGTTTCCTGAATTTAGCACGGCTATGTGAGCGCCATACCTACATCTTAAGCTTTTAATACTGGTTCAGGCCTTGTCCCATGCGACCATAATGACCAATGATGAAAATTTTAACTATGGGAAATACATGGCAGTTTTCCTGGTGTCTGTCACAAAATTGAACTCTGTTATGGCAGCTTTTTGCCCCTTTAAGGTGTTTTTTAGGCCCTTGATTTTGTTTACCATTGTTTTCAATAGGTTTTGGAAGTTCGACAGATGATTCGTCGAACTGTTCATTGAATGTTGTAAGTTTGCCGAACTGAACAAAATTCGAGCTTCCAAAGGTACGCTCATCTCTATGGCTAACAAGATCATCCCTGGTCTTCATTCGATGCAGCATCCTCTTCATGTTGGCCTCCTGCCAGTCTTGGAATTTATCTGTGGTAGTGACCTGACTTATGCCTACTGCTAACCACCCTTTTCTGCCCTTCAACTTCATGAAGAGGACCATCTCACCAACATACAAGGTGCAGAGTCATAAAGGTAGATGGTCACGCAGCAGGGTGGACTGGTTAACATAGCACCTGTCACCAATCCCGTCTTCAGCTAGGAACCAAACCCCCTTTTCTGGAAGAATGTTCCCAACTGGCCCTCGGTGCATTGCTCATCAAAGCTATTAGCTATGGCAATGGCATCAGAGAGCCTAATTTCTTCCAGAAAAAAAATGGATTGGTAGGTTCAGGCTTATTTAGATAGTTGCTAGGAGGGGTAGGGGTCCCCAAAGAGCATTCTCCCAGTCAAAGGCAGAGAAAGGGGTGCTTCACAAGCAAGGGAAACATGAGCTTCTGCCACTACTACATCGGCTGCAGGTGTAATAAGGCCAGGCATGAAGCAAGATCCTGATTCTGACCTGTGCTGGTCCTGGCTGGCATATGGAACAGTTCACCTCCTGACTCTGAGCTGCATTCCTGTAGGACCTCTTCAGGTATGGGGGAGTAGAACTGGATCCATGCCTCGCTGCATATCAGGCCAATGTGGGTAGCACGGTCATACTCCAAGTCACATATGTACATTGGGAGAAATAAATATTTGATCCCTTGCTAACTTAGTATGTTTGCCCACTGACGAAGATATTAGCAGTCTATAATTTTAAGGGTAGGCTAATTTTAACAGTGAAAGATAGAATATTGAAAAAAAATCCAGAAAATCACATTGTCTAAACTATGTAAATGTATTTGCATTTTGCATAGGGAAATAAGCATTGGATCCTCTACCAACCATTAGGAGTTCTGCCTCCTACAGACCAGTTAGACGCTTTTAATCAACTCATTACCTGCATTAAAGACAGCTGTCTTTATTGTCACTTGTAAAAAAGACTCCTGTCTACACACTCAATTAAACAGTCAGACTCTAACTGCTACAGCATGGGCTACAAAACCATAAGAAAGATGCTGGGTGAGAAGGAGACATCTTTTGGTGTAACAGTAAGAAAATGGAAGAAATACAAAATGAGTGTCAATTGACATTGATCTGGGGCTCTATGCAAAATCTCTCCTCATGGGGTATCCAGGATCATGAGGAAGGTGAGAGAGCAGCCTAAAACTACACGAGTGGAACTTGTTAATGATCTCAAGGCTACTGGGACAACTGTCACCAATAAAACCAATGGTAATACATTATGCCGTAATGGATTAAAATCCTGCAGTGCTCACAAAGTCCCACTGCTCAAGAAGGCACATGTGCAGGCTCATCTGAAGTCTGCTAATGAACACCTTGGTGATTCTGAGAGTGATTGGGAGAAGGTGCTGGGGTCAGATGAGACATAAACTGGCATTAACTCAACCCGCCATGTTTGAAGGAAGAGAAATGCTGCCTATGACCCAAATAACACTGTCCCCACAGTCAAGCATGGTGGTGGAAACATTAAGTTTTTCATGTGCTTCTCTGGTTTGGACACAGGACTACTTCACCACATCGGCTAGACAATTGATGTAGCCATGTACCATAAATTCCTGAGTGACAACCTCCATTCCTCTGCAAGGATATTAAAAATAGGTCGTGGCTGTGTCTTCCAGCACGACAATGACCCAAAACATATAGCCAAGGCAACAAAGGAGTGGCTCAAAAAGAAGCATCTTTCCTCGAACAAAGCCACAGTCACCGATTTTTTGGTAACTTGCTCGTGCTTCCAATAGCAAACTGAATCTGCAATGTTTGTGCTCCATTTGAAACTGGCTAACATGTTCAGAAAAAGGTTTGCTCCTCTCTACTCCTAATTGTGGTTTTGGCATGTCAGCTTTAATACATGTACCGTATATACTCGCGTATAAGCCGAGTTTTTCAGCCCAAAATTTTGGCTGAAAAGTCCCCCCTCGGCTTATACGCGAGTATATAAATTTTACAGCCGCAGCCCCGGAGGTATACAGGCCCCCCCATCAAGCTCCAGGGCCCCCCCCCTTGCGCGGCAGCCTGTAAAGTAAAATCATACTTACCAGTGTCCTGTCACGCCGTCCGCAGCTTGCCGACACACGATCCCCGGCTTCATTCCGCGTCTTCCGCATTCCTGTAGTCACGGGCAATGATGTAATTGCCCGCGACTACAGGAAGTCGGAAGCCGGAAGACGCGGATTGAAGCCCGGGATCGTGTGTCGGCAAGCTGCGGACGGCGCGACAGGACACTGGTAAGTATGATTTTACTTTACAGGCTGCCGAGCAAGGGGGGGGGCCCTGGAGCTTGATGGGGGGGCCTGTATACCTCCGGGGCTGCGACTGTATACAGCCCTGGGGCTGCTGCTGTATACAGCCCTGGGGCTGCTGTATACACCACTGGGGCTGCTGTATACTACCTAAGGGCTGCTGCATATACCTCTGGGGCTGCTGTATACACCACTAGGGCTGCTGTATATACCTCTGGGGCTGCATATACCTCTGGGGCTGCATATGGGGCTGCATATACCTCTGGGGCTGCATATACCTCTGGGGCTGCATATACATCTGGGGCTGCATATGGGGCTGCATATACCTCTGGGGCTGCATATACCTCTGGGGCTGCATATACCTCTGGGGCTGTATATACCTCTGGGGCTGCATATACCTCTGGGGCTGCATATGGGGCTGCATATACCTCTGGGGCTGCATATACCTCTGGGGCTGCATATACCTCTGGGGCTGTATATACCTCTGGGGCTGCTGTATACTACCACTGGGGCTGCTGCTGTATACTACCACTGGGGAGGCTGCTGTATACCTCACTGCTGGGGGTTGTATACCTGTGCTGGAGTCCACCCTCGGCTTATACGCGAGTCAATAAGTTTTCCCAGTTTTTGGGGGCAAAAGAAAGGGGGGTCGGCTTATACACGGGTCGGCTTATACACGAGTATATACGGTATATACCTTGTTAAACTATATAACTGCACTTTTGCCTGGGACCTTTGTTATTACAAAATAGGGGGTAATTCTGTCCAGTTTAATTTGTATATTTTAAATGCTTTTAATCATTTTTGTTGTTTCTTTATATTTTATTGTATTTTATTATAATACCCACTATTGTGCACTGCAATTATTGATTTAACTCTTGGGCTTTGTGTTTGGTACTTTTGTGTGACACGCTCATGCTAGATACTGAACAGTTTTGAAAATTATGTTTCTATTTTTTCATCATTTGCATGTCATTACGAAGTCTATCAATCATGTGATTTCTATAACTCCATGACTTTTCCATCTTGATGTTGCAATTTCAGTGTTAAGAATTGTATATAGAGACAAAATAGTGATATAAACATGCCAATTTAAAACAGTGTTAAACATTAACATCAAAAGAATATTATTTACTATAGTAATAAAAAAGACTAGCATTAATTTTTACAATGTTGAAGAATAAACAGTGTTGCCACAATTGCTATAATTGTCAATAAAGTTTTATAATCTACCATTATCTACTTAATATATACAACTAGTTTGAAAAAACATGTCTCTACCCTTACAATCTTATTAGCAATTCATGCAAATGTCTCTCCTAATGCCTAATATCACTCCAGATTTATTAAGAAATATTTACACATTATAGTTGCATTCTGATTGAAATAATCAATATCAATAAAGTAGAAGAAAGCACCAGTAATTGTGCTAAGATATCACTGTGACCCTGTCTGTGTTTGACAGATGGAAATATGTAAATCTCAATTGTCATATAAATATCCTCTCTATTTTAGAATATTTACAGATACATAGACATAATAAGCTTAAATAATTAACTAAAATCAATTACTCGGGCAACAATTTCACAAATCTTACAGACACTCTTTATCTGTTTATAATTTGCTAATAAGCTACAGAAAGATGTTACTATGTTTGTAAAAAAAAAAAAAAATCAACATTTTAAGTATGTATTTTTAGACTGTGAAATGAAGAGATTTTCTAGGATTTTGAATAAAAATTGGTGGACAACAGGAGAAGTGTTAAAATATTAAAATAACCAATGCTCATTTGCGGCATTCTAGGCCGGTTCAGCATCTCGGCAGCAAATCAGGACCATTAACAGTAATGTACCAGTAATGGTGCAAGCAATGGGGCACTAAGACTGAGGATTCAGGAGACTGAATAGGTGAGTATTGCTTATTTTTATATATGAGTTAATAAGTTAAAGCAACCTGATTAGACTCAAAAATTTAAATGCAATTTGGATTCACCCAGATGTAATTTTTTTTTTTTACTACATGTAAACACAGGAGCGCAGAACCGACCGCAGCACGCAGGGAGCTGTCCTTGGTCATGAACTGAGTTAAAACCGGATTCTCCCAGATTGCCCCGGCCCGGAGCAATCCGGCACCATAGAGTCCCATGTTATGGGGCGCTGGATTGCACCGGACCGGTACAATCCGGGAGAATGCGGTTTGATCCGGTTTTCTCTTTTGGACGCTTTCCCGCCCGGATTTTCAAATGAACAGCTGACTCAGGTCAGCTGTTCATTTGAAGTAGCAGTGCTGTCAGGTTCATGTGAGTTCATTCTTGCCTGCATGAACTCACATGAACTTTCCCACGTCTGGGTGCACAGCTCTGCTACATTTCTGGTGGAGGTTCTCTACCAGAGATGTAGCAGAGCTAAAGAAGAACCCTGGATGGGACTATGTCGGACGGAAGAGGATTTTTTTTAAATAAAGATGAAGTCCCTAAGTGTGTTTTTGTTTTTTTTTTTCAAATAAAAATATTTTTTCTTGGTGTTGTGTTTTTATTTAATCAATTTAATAGAAATTCATGGGGGGCATGTCTTATATTGGCGTGACGCCATGAATTTGGGATTAGGGCCAGCTGATAACAGAAAGCTGGCACTAAGCCCTTTATTACCCAGTGAGCCACCGCACCAGGGCCCTGGAAGAGTTGGGTTCAGCACCAGAACAAGGCGCTTCAATGAATGCGCCATTTTCTGGGGTGGCTACGGGCTGCCATTTGCAGCAGGGGGTGCCCAGAAGGCTTGAGCCTCCCCGCGCTGCGGATTCCAGCCCCCAGCTGCCTAGCTGTACCTGGCTGGACATAGAAATCGCGCGGAGCCCCACGCATTTTTTTTTAATTATTTCATGAAATTCATGAAATAATATAAAATAAGGGCTTCCCGATATTTTTGTGTCCAGGCAGGTCCACATAGTCAGCTGGGGGTTGGGGGCAGCCCGTTGCCGCCTGCTGTATCTGGCTGGCATACAAAAAGATGGCGATGCCCACGTCAAAATTTTTCGGAAAAATCCATTAAACAATCCTATAAAAAGGGACTGCATCTTTATTAACCCATCGACCATGGTCAAGGGGTTAATAAAGATGCAGTCCCTTTCATTCATAATGTTTTTTGGATTTTTCAGAAAAAAATTTGACGTGGGCTTCGCCGTATTTTTGTATCCAGCCGGATACAGCACGCAGCGACAGGCTGCCACCAACCCCCAGGTGGCTATTTGCACCTGGCCGGGCACAACAATAAAGGGGAGCCCCTTTTTTTTATCATTTCATAAATTTCAGCTATGGCAAGCCTTTTAGACCATGCCAGGAACATGGTCCTGTCAGTGTAAAACTTCCACCATCATCTTCACAAGGTCTTTTGCTTTTGTTCTTTGATTGATATGCACATGTCGGACCAAAGCACATTTATCTCTGGGACACAGAATCGATCTCCTTCCTGAGCGAAATGATAGCTGGGCATTCCCATTTCCATCCTGTTTGTACTTGCATATAATTGTTTGTGCAGATGAATGAGGCACCTTCGGGTATCTGGAGATTGCACCCAAGGATGAACCAAACTTGTGCAAGTCCACAAATCTTTTCCTGACATCTTGGCAGATTTCTTTAGACTTCCGCATGATAGTACACAAAGAAGAAGTGTATTTCAGGTGTGCATTAAAATACATTCACAGGTGTGTCTCCAATTAACTCAGATGTTGCCAATAGAAGAAGCTTCCAAACACATGACATCATCATATGAGCTGTGGCAAATTGTTTAAAGACATAGTAACCTTACTATATGTAAACATGTGACTTTGCAGATAGCAATAAAAATGCCTTATAACATTCTCTCTCTTTCATTATTCTGGCATAGTGAGATAAAATGCATATGTGTCCTTTTACATAGTATATGTAAACTTCTGGTTTTAACTGTAAGTAAAAATATAAATAAACAATGAAATACATATATTTCGTGTCACCGTATCCTATATATAAACTTTCACACTATTTAAAGAGGACCTGTGACCCCCCCATGTATTAGAATCTAAGCCCAGCACTGAATGCAGCATGTCTGCTGCATTCAGGCAAGGGGTCCCCCATGGCTCTGTAGGGCTGTTACCCTGATATATAGGCTTAAAAAAACATACAATCAATTTCCATGGAGACGGGCCCTTGTGGTTGAGGCAGCTCTTCACAGCGGTACAAGATGTTTGGAGACTCATTGCCAGAGAAAGTAAAAAGAATCCCAAAATATTTTTTAACTATATAAATAGTAAGAAACTAAAAATTGATGGTGTTGGCCCCTTTAAAAATAGTCTGAGTGAAATGGTGGATGAGGATGATGAAAAAGCCAATATGCTAAATGACTTTTTTTCAACAGTATTTACACAAGAAAATCCCATGACAGACAATATGATCAGTGATAACAAAAATTCTCAATTAAACGTCACCTGCTTAACCCAAGAGGAAGTACGGCATCGTCTAAAAATCACTAAAATTGACAAATCCCCGGGCCCGGATGGGATACACCCCAGAGTGCTGCAGGAATTAAGTACTGTCATAGATAGACCATTATTTTTAATATTTAAAGATTCCATAATAACAGGGTCTGTACCACAGGACTGGCGTATAGCAAATGTGGTGCCAATATTCAAAAAGGGGACAAAAACTGAACTTGGAAATTATAGGCCAGTAAGCTTAACCTCTACTGTGGGTAAAATCCTAGAGGGTTTTCTAAGAGATGCTATACTGGAGTATCTGAAGAAAAATAACCTCATGACCCATTATCAACATGGTTTTACGAGGGACCGTTCCTGTCAAACTAATCTAATAAGCTTCTATGAAGAAGTAAGTTCTGGACTGGACCAAGGAAATGCAGTGGATGTGGTGTATATGGACTTTTCAAAAGCTTTTGATACGGTGCCACACAAAAGGTTGATACATAAAATGAGGGCAATGGGGATAGGGAAAATATGTGTAAGTGGGTTAAGAACTGGCTTAGTGATAGTAAACAAAGGGTGGTTATTAATGGAACACACTCAGAATGGGTCACAGTTAACAGTGGGGTACCACAGGGGTCAGTGTTGGGCCCGCTTCTATTTAATATATTTATTAATGACCTTGTAGGGGGCATACAAAGTAGAATCTCAATATTTGCGGATGACACTAAACTCTGCAGGGTAATCAATACAGAGGAGGACAATTTTATATTACAGGAGGATTTATGTAAACTAGAAGCTTGGGCTGCTAAATGGCAAATGAGCTTTAATGGGGATAAATGTAAAGTCATGCACTTGGGCAGAGGAAACAAAAGGTATAATTATGTGCTTAATTGTAAAACACTGGGCAAAACTGTCACTGAAAAAGACCTGGGTGTATGGGTTGATGACAAACTCACATTTAGTGGTCAGTGTCAGGCAGCTGCTGCAAAGGCAAATAAAATAATGGGATGCATTAAAAGAGGCATAGATGCTCATGAGGAGAACATAATTTTACCTCTATACAAGTCACTAGTGCGACCACAGTTAGAATACTGTGTACAATTCTAGTCTCCGGTGTATAAGAAAGACATAGCTGAACTAGAGCGGGTCCAGAGAAGAGCGACAAAAGTCATTAGAGGACTAAGGGGTCTGCAATACCAAGACAGGTTATTAAGCTTGGGGTTATAAAGCTTGGAAAAACGAAGGCTTAGGGGTGATCTTATAATAATGTATAAATATATGAGGGGACAGTACAGAGACCTTTCTAATGATCTCTTTACTCTTAGGCCTGAGACTGGGACAAGGGGGCATCCTCTACGTCTGGAGGAAAGAAGGTTTAATCATAATCACAGATGCGGATTCTTTACTGTAAGAGCAGTGAGAATATGGAACTCTCTTCCACATGATGTTGTAATGAGTGAGTCACTACTAACATTTAAGAAGGGCCTGGATGCCTTTCTTAAAACCTGTAATATTACCAGTTATACATACTAGATTCTTTGATAGGGCGTTGATCCAGGGAATTAGTCTGATTGCCGTACCTGGAGTCAGGAAGGAATTTTTTCCCCCAATGTGGAGCTAGTGTTGCCACATGGGTTTTTTTTGCCTTCCTCTGGATCAACATGTTAGGCTATGGGTTGAACTAGATGGACTTAAAGTCTTCCTTCAACCTTAAAAACTATGTTACTATGTTACTATGTATGTTACTGTACCGGCACAGAGGGGGAGATGAAAACACAGGTGCAAGTATCGCACCTTGTGGTGTATGGGTGCAAGATTTTCTCGCACCCATACACTTTTATTGCCCTCACACACGTGAAAGTTGTGTGCAGTCACAGCATGCTGCTGTTATGGCAATAAATAGTTAATAATTTATATAGGTTTATAGAAGTCATTCAGAAATCTTTCAGTGTACAGGTTAGAGGCCTGTTTGTAGGAAAAAGGCCTTGCTCTTTTCTCTAGTTAGTTCTCTCTCCTTCTTCCCTCCCACCTTCGGGATTTCTCTGTCTCAGATTTGATATAATGTTTTGACTTAGATGTAGCAGTATAGAAGTTCTTATCAGCATGTTCTGAATGTACTGTACTGTACTTATCAGCATATTCTGAATGTACTGTACGAAACCGAGGCTAAATTAAACTAACACACAGAATATGAATTGAATGTTTTACAGAATAAAATGTAAATTCAGCATAATATGATGCAATCACCCCTAGTAACACCCCTTTTAACATCCCTTTAATGATAAGTAATAAAACTGCTAACCCCTCCTAAAATAAAGGTCTTTGCCATTAAGCTTTACTTTGACATGGATGTCAGCGTGGTTCTTTCGGTGGCGTGCACACACTGATGGTGGGTTTACACACACCAATTTATCTGTTCAATCTCTGAACCAATCTCTGGTTGCAGTGAAATCATGGATACATTGCTCCATTTTGTGGCTGTGTACAACATGGAGCAATGTATCCATGATTTCACTGCAACCAGAGATTGGTTCAGAGATTGAACAGATAAATTGGTGTGTGTAAACCCACCATTAGACAAAGCATCCAATTTGGCGGCAGACAATTAAGATGACAGCCCACCCGAAAGGTGTGGAGGGCATCCATTACACTGCGATTGCACTCGCTTTCAACTCGCAATGCGAGTTTAGTGTGCGGGACTCGCACCAGTGTGCCCTGCCTGATAGGGCAACACTGGTCCGAGTGCAATGCAAGTGTCCTTTGCATTGCACTCGCGCGAGTCCCTCGCACAGTGTGCCTTCAGTCTCAAGTGAAATCACGCAACAACTGGTATGGTGTTTTTTCTCCTGTTAGGCTAGGGTCACATTAACGTTAATCAGGGCTTGCGCTAAAAACATAGGTTTTGGCAGCATGAATGCAGTGCTACCGCCAGGGCAGCGCCACGTTAACGCTGCCAATGTTACCCTATGGAGACGCGGCCTGTAATGCCGTCATCTGATTGAAATCTCGCATTATTTCTTAATACGAGAAAAGACGTTTTCAACAACGTCTTTTCTCACGTTAGAAAATAACTCAAGATTTCAATCAGATGGCTGCGTTGGAGCCGCGCTACGGGCAGCGTCTACATAGGATAACATTGGCAGCGTTAACGTGGTGCTACCTGACGGTAGCACCCCGTTTATGCTGCCAAAACCTGTTTTCAATGCAAGCTCTGATTAACGTTAATGTGACCCTAGCGTTACACTTTGAAAATGCTAAATTTGGGCCTAAATTAACATTTTTGGTGACAAACGTTAAATGTTCATTTTTACTTTCAAATTGCTTTAGTTCCTGTGAAGCACCGGAAGGGTAAAATTAATTCTTGGATGTGGTTTTCAGCAGTTTGAGGTGTGCAGTGATTCCACTTTTGGATATTTTTTGTCACATAGGCCTCTCAGAAACACTTGAAATGTTATGTGGTTTCTAAAAAAATTATTAATAATTTCTAAGACTATTTACAGTTTTCTATGTAACAGAATTGCAATGCATCCATAAAATCTGATGCTATTCTGTGACAACTGATTTTCTTGTGCCCTTAGATTAAATGTGTGAGTCTCATCCAAGTTCCAGAGTAAAATTAAGCATGTTGTGATTTTTTTTTTTTGACACACCAATTCGGTCAGTTAAAAAAGTCAATCATCTGCACTACTTTATTGAATAATATTGGACGGGGTGCTATCTGTTTTTTTCACAAACTTGGACCAAAGATACAGTGGTGTCAATGAACCCATAGAGCAGTGGTCCCCAACCTTTCTGACCTTGAGAACCACGTACAGCTCTGAGATGGGGTCACGAGCGATATTCAGCTCTTAAGAGAGGGTTGAAAGACACATCTAGCTCCCACTCACTCCCCATACATTCTAAGACGAGTAGCACCCAGAGCTCCAATTTATGCCCAGAACTCCAATGTATAGTTAAAGCAAGTATTAATGTACTTAAAAAGTATTATTAATGCAAGCAGTCCCATCACACTGTCAGATCCAGCTTCAAGCACCTCCTCTGTCAGGTAGCATCATCCATTTTCCAGCTTACTATGCCTAAATTATCTCTAAAGGCCAGTATGTTGGCATCCAGGTCTGCTCTTTGTGCTTGGCTATGCACACAATTCACCATCTGGAGACCCTCTCTTCATAGCTCTTTGCTAGACCAGCAGCTAAAGGTTGGCAGATAGCCATAAGCCACCACATAAGCCGGCAAGCCACATGTGGCTCCTGGGCCACAGCATGGGGACCCTATAGAATGCAATCTTATGGTTAGCAGGGTTCTCTCCTGTAGAGTGTAACGGCCACTTTACACGTCCCGATATCGGCGTCCAACTCCGAAGTCACGTGGTTTGTGCGTTGGCCCCGATATCGTTCGTGCGTTGTATGGTGTAAAAGTCCAATTCGATGCAAGAACGATGGCAAAATGATATCGGGGAAGAAATGAGCAGGCTTTCCAACAGCCCGATATTGGATGGACTATGTGGCCGGATTGTGCTGTGTGAAAGCCCAACAACGATTTGGAGCTCAACTTCCCCTATTCTCTCCCATGTTAAATGGTCGTTCCTGGGTCGCCTGTACAAGGGGGTGTACACATCGCAGTTGCGCTGCCTGCCAATATCGCGCTGTGTAACATCTCCTATGCGATCTTGGAGTTCTGCCCAGAAAAAGCGCGCTCCCGCGTCGTTCTATCCAACATCGGACCGATGTTGGGATGTGTAAAGTGGCCATAAGCTTTAGTGATAAGTGGGGTTCTCTCTTGTTGGATGTAAGCTGTTATGGTCAGCAGGGTTATCTCTCTTGTTTGTAAAGTATAAGGTTTTATGGTCAGCTTGTGTCTTTCTCCCTTTTCTAACACATGTATTCTCTGAACAATTATAAGCTTTCCAGTATTGAGATTCTCATGAAATTATTTGCCTTAAATCAAGTATTTTGAGAAAATTTGGTGAAGCTGGTCTAGAATTGACCCATGATAAATCAAGTCAAATTATTTGCAAGAACTGGATTATTAATTTATGTATCCAAACCAATACACTGATCAATGTATTTTTTGTACCATAATACTTAATCAGACATCGGTTTTGTTTCCACAACTACTGTAGTTGGACAGTATAACTTACATGTCAACTCATGTATTATCAAATGTTTTATAAAAATGAATTAAGAATGTATCATGACAAGATCAAATAGAGGAGAACTGTTTCTCCTATTCTACCAGTCAAGTCAGTCTCTTGACCTGTCACCTGCTGAACATCAATTGAAATTGATTGATCAAATCATGTGGGTCTGCCAAGTTGTCGTTCTAGTCAAGTAGAATTCAATGAAGATGATAACAAAACTGAAAAACAGCTTTGTCAAAAGATTTTTGTGATTCTTCCTATTTAAACAGTGATGTTCCTATGCATTGAATAAAATCATGTAATAAAAATAGTTTCGTTTGGAGACAATAGCACAAGCACAAACCAATTTTCAAATAAGCATTTCTAAAAATGGTGAAAATATATGTGGACGAGCCATCCTTAGATGCAAAAGTGGAACTATAAAATAATAAAGCATATAAGCATATTTTTCATTTAAGATGGGGCGGTCTGGTAGTGTGTAACCCTTTTAATATGTTGGCCTGTGTATGACTATATGCAAAAATCTACAACTGTAAGGTAAAATGACACAAACAAATGTAATTTTTCTCTTAGGCCCATTTCACATCAGCGTTTTTGCTGATTTGCGGCAGATTCGGCAGATTTACGGCATCTGCCGCATAAAGACACTTGTAGCAAGCCCCATTCATTCTCTATGAGGCTTGCGGTCAGGTGCGGCATGTGCAGTTGGTAATTGCTGTGCTTGAAAAAAAAATGCTGCTAGCTGCATTTTTTTACCTGCCGCAACTGCCGCAAATGCCGGGTCCGGCAAACCACACTTGCCACACCTGACCGCAAGGTCAATAGAGAATGAATGGGGCTTGCCGCAAGTGTGCCGCAAGAGCAGCCGTTACACGGCAGATCCGGCAGATGCGGTAAATCTGCCGCAAATCAGCAAAAGCACTGATTTGAAAGAGGCCTTAGAAAAAATGAAAACATGCTCTGTATATTTGCAGTGACTGACAGGCTGCTGTGTATTCTTGCAGGTTTCTGTAAATTCCTGTAGTGATGCCTGTTCTGAATGAAAAGCTTTTGTGTTTTACTGTGCTGACTGGAAGGCTGATGCATATTCCTGGAGTAACTGAAAGGCTCTAGTATATTCATGAGTGACCAACGGACTGCTGTGTATTCTGGAAGTGACTGCCGGGCTGCTGTATATACCTGCAGTGACTGGCAAGCTTTTGTGTGTACTTGCATTGACTGACAGGGTTGCTGTGAATTCCTGCAGTTACTGACAGACTACTGGTGTTATGGTGCTGTCACACCTGGCGACGTCGCTAGCGATATCGCCGAAAAAGGGACGTATCAGCGATGTCGCTAGCGACGTCGCGCTGTGTAAACGAGCGTCGCGACCGCGTTTTATCGCTGGTCACAGGTTGTCACGTTTACGGGAAGAACCGTAAACCTGTCAACCGGCGACCTGCGATAAGGCTGGATCGCGCCGTGTGACATCGCCAGAGCGATGTCGGCGGCGATCCAGCCTATACCGCAGCATTGCTGCGGATCGCTCGCTGGGCTGAGCCCAGCCCAGCGAGCGATGTCACCGCCTGCATCGCTGCGGCATCGCCGGCCGCATCGATGCTGTGTGACAGCTGGCCAGCGATGTCGGAAGCGAGCGGGCACCCGCGCATCGCTTCCGACATCGCTGGCCAGATCGTGCTGTGTGACGGCACCATTCGTGTATGAGCAGGGACAACCAGACTGCCCTGCCCTGATTGACAATCTTTTGTGTATCCTTAAAATACCTGAAAGGCTACTATGCATTCCAAAAATGACTGATAGTCTGATGTGTATTCTTGTCACTCACGGACTAAGGTATGTCCTGCATATGGCGCAACACAGAGGTTACATCGGGATTGAAAGGGAGAGGAATACCCTGGAACAAAGTCATAGAAATGCACTAGACTGCACCACTATAATAATACTTTAGAATGCAGGGGAAGACGGACTGGGGAACACAGACAAAAAGGATAAAAATCCAATGCTAAGGGTGTAGCCAACACCAGGACTGCAGCAGCTTCCAGAGACCTCATAACTCCATGATGGTATGCAAAGAAAGATTCTATTACCTGCATCAGGTGATGGATCATGTGACTATTTAAAGGGAATGGATGTGGTCCCAAACCTGCATCACCTAAACCAAATATTCCAGCAAGGAAAATGTCATTAACTCTCGCAGCACCAAAAGAAAGCAACTACGTTTAAAATCCAGAGTCTCTGTCACCCATATATTTCACTCGTTACTAGCTCCATTAATCCCTCGCCTAGTATGAACTTGTCATCTCTCCCTCCACCCACCCCATACATCTTGCCTCCTCCTCAAAACTGTTCCTTCACGTTAAAATCCTTTGCCTCAAGATACATATGGTCAACTCATGCTCTCTCCTGCTCTGACCTACTAACTCTTTCTGTGCCTCTCCTCATTGCTGGTGATATCTTTCCAAATCCAGACCCTCCAAACCATATTCCCCCAAGTAATTTCTAACTCCTATTATTTTTTTGCAACCATTCTAATCCACAAACATCCGGCCATAAAGCGAGTATTACCGGGACAGGGCAGGAAGGTGGACTTTTCTTGAGTTTTCACTGCATCAAGCACCCTGCTGTGTCCCCAGAGAGGACCTAACATTCAATCTGCTCTTACTGGAGAGACAACTCCTTTTCCCTCTTCTTAACTTCTTAACTAGTTCACACTCCCCAATCCACAAATTTACACATCCTTGCAGGAATTTGAAACACCTTGATTTAAACTCACTCACTGCATCCCTTCTCCCTCTCATAGGCATAGCTACCTTACACAATGCAGATGCTGCTGCCACTTATAGAATACCTACTGCTATCAATTCAGTCTCCCCACTAACGTATACCAAAATCCGCAGATTCAAAAGGCAACCCAGGCACATTAGTCTGACTAAAGAACTGAGGCAGACTTCCAGGACTTCTGGATTCCAACTGTATAATTTCACTGAAACTGCCCTAAATAAAGTCACCAATGACTTGCTTACTGCTTAAGCCAAGTGACATTACTATGTCCTCCTCCTCTTGGACCTGTCCTCTGCTTTCGACACTGTGGACCTTTTCCTCTTACAAGAGATTCACTCATCTCTTGGAATCACAGACTTGGCCCTATCTTGAATCTCTTTAACCTAACCAATCAAACGTTCAACGTCTCCCACTCTCACACTACATCCTCATCTTGCCCCCTATCTCTTCTCCATCTAGACCTTTGGCCTGGAACAGCTCATAGAGTCCCATGGATTTCAGTATCATATCTATGCTGATGACATGCAGATATATCTCTCTGGACCCTCTTCTCCTGTTTACTAACCAGAATCTCACAATGTCTGTCCACTATTTAATCCTTTTTCTCTGCTCAATTTCTAAAATATCACCATGAACAAAATGCAATACTTCATCTTTCCTCCTACTCACCTAATTCCCTCCTAACAAACCTATTCATCAAAGTCAATGGCTGTTGACTCTTCTCACTCCCATATGCTCAATACATAGGGGTAACCCAGACCTCTGTATTCCTTCAAGCTATTATCCACCTCCTGCTGGTTCCAAATCAAACATATTTGCCAGATCCGTACATTCCTTAACCAAGAATCTACAAAAATACTAGTGCATGCCCTCATTATTTCCTGCCTGGACTACTTCAACATCCTGCTCTGTGGCCTACCTTCAAACACTGCTCTACATTCTAACCTAAACTTTGCTGCTCGAATAATCCACTGGGTCCTCCCACTATTCCCCGACCTCTTCTCTCTGCTATACCCTTCACTGGCTTTAGAAATGCCAAAAGGGGACCATCAAAAAAACTTACCACTAAGGAGCTGAACCTAATACAAAATGCGCACAAAGAATGAAGGGAACCTTAATTATAAAGATGGGTGCAGCCCAGGTGCAAAATGCTGATGAGACAGACATTCACAACCTTTAAAAATAGAAGGGGTGGCTGCTTGCATAAGATTTGCACACAAATAAGGATTGCAAATGGAGCATGTCACATAGGTGAGTGAGATACACAGTGTCTTTATAATGGAGATTCCCCCATGTGTGTGCATTTAGTATTAGGTTAGGCTCCTTGATTGTAATTTACTAAAACTGAGGATGCTGCATAGAAAACTGTAGTCTTCAATACACATGAATTGTATATTGATTTATGTTTTTCTGCTAAGTTGGCCAATTGTAATTGAGAAACAGCCATCTAGAGTGATATTTGGGGAAGATGTTGAAAATTTGCATACAAATTGTCTGTTGTGGAAGTGTAACTGGTAAGAAACTGTCCCACTTGTGTTAGAGCAACACAACTAATCAAAACACTGACTTAATGAGCTAGGAAAGACAAAGACATGAAAAATCTCTAATGGCAATTGCTAATGTAGGCGACGGAGTGCACCATGCAGCACAACATCAATGAGTACGAGCAGCTCACAGTCTCTACCATGTGAGAGTAAAAAGCAAGGATTGCTTAGGCTGGGGTCACACTTGCGGTGAAATTTTGAAATCCTGAGCCGGTTTTGAGCTGTCAAAAAGCTCAAAACCAGATCAGGAACCACTCCCCATAAGAGCCCATTATGGTAACCGGATTGCTCTAAATGCAATCCAGTTACCGGCTTCGGATCTACAGCCTGCGATAAAAATCATGCAGGCTGCAGTTTTCTGAGAGGTTCTCTCAACTGCAATGCGGTAACCGGATTGCTCTGGATGCGTAATCCTGAGCAATGCGGTTACTGTTTACTTTGTTCATCCCTGTTGCCACAGGGATGAACAAAGTGTTAAATGTTATTAAGACATTAAATATTAATAGTAGCTGTGGGCAACATGTCTGTAGGGGGTGCCCACCCCTCCTAGAGACATGCTGTCCACTCCTGTGGGCATGTGAGGGGTTAATATGGCAGTTATACTATTACTTGGTCCTGTAACCATTAACATTAGGTCTATGGGCAGCGCACCGCCATAGACCTAATGTAACTGCTTACAGGACCCTGGACAGAGGCTGATACTATACGTACATTAAGTACAGTATGTCCAGTACTGTCAGGAGCCGCGGCTTCATTCATAAATTTGTACAAAGCTGGCATGCCATTACACATCCTGAGCAATCCTCTTACCGCATTGCGGTTGCCAGAACCGCTCCGAAAACTGCAGCCTGCATGATTTTTAGCGCAGGCTGCAGATCTGGAGCCGGTAACCGGATTGCATGTAGTGCAATCCGGTTACCATAATGGGCTCCTATGGGGAGCGGTTCCTGCTCCGGTTTTGAGCTTTTTGAAAGCTCAAAACCGGATCAAGTTTCCAAAATAGAACCGCATATGTGACTCTAGTCACGAATAAATCTATCCATTTGTTATTCTTTTCAATGTGTCCAGGCCATAAACCCAAATTACTGTTGTATGAGCCACACAAAATCTGAATGTAAATATTTTCTATTCTCTGGCAATAGAATCTTGAAAATGGTTGTAAAACTAAATACAATGGACCCGATCCATTGAGACTGGAGACTTCTTCACCATTCTTGATGGGGGAATGTGCTTGCGTCAGACAGGCATGTGACTCTTAAAATATCAGGGGCATCTGACAAGTGATGGACACCCCTCCATTTGTCCCTTGACACAAATGTTATTCAAGTCATAAAGTCAGGCTTGAACATTCTTTCACGCCAGGTGAAAATTAGGATAGAATGCCATATGTTAAAACATTTCACCGCAACTTTGTTTTTTTTTTTCAAATTTTTGCAACTTTTTAAATCTTTTACTCCACATTTCGGAAATAAAAGCTTTGTTGCATCAGATCCAATGTGTATCATTAAGTTATATAAATTGCTATAATCATGGAACTTACTGTTGACCGAGTGTAATTGTTACTATTTGCTATTCGAAAACTTGGGAGGCCGTTTCTTTGACGCCAACATTAATGGTTGCAGTTTTTTTCCTGTTGCAATATTTATGCCATTTTAATACTAGCGTTAACGCATGGTACATGTATGTACCATGCGTAAATGCATGCGTTTCCCACAGGCTCACATGTTAAAAAAACACGTGTTTTTGCAAACACCTCCAAAAACATTGTTTACCATGTTTTTGGGTGCTTTAGCAAAAATGCATAGCGTTAAAGGTGTTGCATTTTGACCATGCGTTTTTTGCATGGGAGCCTATGGAAGCGTTAACGCTACTGTTTTCCACAATTTGCAATTGTGAACAATTCTAGCTTTTAGCGCATCCAAGGCTCGAGTTTAACCATAGCCATAGTGCGATATTCGTGATACTCGTTGCTCAGCGAGTAACACTGGTGCTCATGAGTGATGCGTCGATCTTGGGCAATCTGACACATATTGCCAGCTCCCTTCAGTACATGAAGGGAGTTGGCACCTCAGTAAGAGCAGATTGAATGGTAGGCTCTCCCTGGGAGGCACAATAAGATGTTCTATGCAATGAAAACGCAAAAAAGCCCACCCTCACGCCCTGTCCCGAAAAGACTCATTTTATAGCTGGATGTGTATGGGTGGAGCCTATCACTAATTGACTAACATTGGACTCGAAGTTCGGATGAATACACGAGTATTGAAAACTACTCGATACAAATATAACAATTACGAATATTTCGCTACCCGCTCATCCCTAATGGGACCACATTGTCCCTTTCCGACCACATCTGCTCATGCACTTTTTTATACATACATTGCTTATCAACATCTGTTAATGGAGTATTATTGGCTACAAGACCATAGTTCTCTGCTGAATATGATAACTATAATTAGTGAATATATGATATAACAGAAGCTAAAACAGTAGACTATAAATAATTAGAAACATACTGGATAAATTAGACCTAGAGTGTAAATGAGTTCTATGGTAACTATGTGTACAGCAAAGGTTATTGATTTTCTAATTGATACATAGGTTACATTATATCTCATAAAAATCAGTAATTTATCTGTAAATAGATTTATGGAGACTGGGAGAGAAAACAGTTATTTTATTTCATTGGCATTGGATTTTTCTCTTTCATCTAAAAGGAAGATAGAATGGACAGACAAATAGACCGCCTAGCTGCAGTTTGATTAGTTTCAACCCTAGATGTTACAGAATACCTGAATGCAAACGGGAAAATAGTTTCTCCTTTGACTTGGTCAGGAAAAAAGAAACTAAAAGACATCATGTGAAAACCTGAGGCCTTGACAGATGCTGATAGAAAGAGAACAATCAGTAAAGAATGGCAAATTATTAAAAGTATAAAAGAAGAAACCATGCTATCTGTTAAGCAAGTGGTCCATTCAATCAGCCGTAAAAAGATGATGTGTTTTAATAAACGTATTGTATTAGTGGATTACATCCTGGGAACATAACTCTTATAGCTGTCTATAAATATTTATAAAAAGAAAAAAATTCAGTACACAATATTCATGAAATGTATTCCTCTATTCTTGAACCCTGCTTTTCTTCTGTCTATGCTTTTTGTATTTAATTCTGTCTTTCCATGAATCTTATTGTTGTTTTCACGTGGCTGGACCCTACTTGCCATTACATTTGTAGGCCTTCACCAGGGAAAGTTATCTTTGATAGAGGTAACCCATTATTTACCAATGTCCTTTTTTTAGGACGCCTAATCTTTTGCTTCTAGCAACTAAGATTTTATAATTAGGTCCAATTTTTTGTGTTGTGTTTGTAAAATGAATGTTTTCAAAACAGGAAATCATGTCATTGTCATTTTTGATTGAATATTTTTCCACCCAGAGAGCTTTCAAACACCTATTTTCGAAAAGAAAAATTGCTAATTTGGCAAGTAATGGGTTAAAGCATAACCGCCATTTAAATATTTTTTTAGTACTAATGTAGAGCAAGTGGTTTTAGTAAACTTCCAAATACACTTTATAATAAAATTCAGGTTTAAAACCATTCATAGACCTTCCACAAGGTGTCACCACTAGACATATATTCATTCTCAGTGAGATCCGTCTTCACACTGAATACTGACTTATTTCTATATAGAGAAAAATTGAAAATGAAAAAGTAGAGATACTTGGTATTATGGAAATGGCCAAATCGATAATTCACCCAGTTGCCACGCTGAGGTGATCTCCGTCAACTGGGTCCTAACACTGATGTAACTGCCTGGTGTATTTCTGGGCTTTTCCTCATCGGCTGATACCAGAGAATAATTGATTTGCAGTCTTATAGCTAAAAACAGGTGCTTTGAATATATAATTGGTGCCTTGGGAAAAGAGGTTAACCCCTTAGGTGTGATAGAGACTGATACCAGAGGGCAATAGCTTATATATGACAACTAGAGTGGGGAAAGGTGCTAGCATACGGGTGTTGAGCCCATGTCATACATATACAGTACTATGCTGCACTCAGTCCTGTCAATGAAGGTGCTAACTAAACACAATTCAATTTCAAATATAAATAGTTGCATTCGACACAGACTTATTTCTATATAGAGAAAAATTGAAAATGAAAAAGTAGAGATACTTGGTATTATGGAAATGGCCAAATCGATAATTCACCCATTTGCCACGCTGAGGCGATCTCCGTCACCTGGGTCAGATATAAGCTATTTCCCTCTGGTATCAGTCTCTAGCATGCCTAAGGGGTTAACCTCTTTTCCCAAGGCACCAATTATATATTCAAAGCACCTGTCTTTAGCTATAAGACTGCAAATCAATTATTCTCTGGTATCAGCCAATGAGGAAAAGCCCAGAAATACACCAGGCAGTTACATCAGTGTTAGGACCCAGTTGACGGAGATCGCCTCAGCGTGGCAACTGGGTGAATTATCGATTTGGCCATTTCCATAATACCAAGTATCTCTAAAAATAAGTCTGTGTCGAGTGCAGCTATTTATATTTGAAATAGAATTGTGTTTAGTTAGCACCTTCATTGACAGGACTGAGTGAAGCATAGTACTGTATATGTATTCACACTGAATACGGCCACATGACCATATAAGGGAGAGGGCATGGCCTAAACTGTGTGCGAGCTCCAGACTGCAGTGACAAAATATCATATTACTTCAGGCTACAGCATAGTTGCTACGGAATGTCAGAATTTCAGGATCACTGCAAACTCCTCTTTCCTTGGCATAAACTTCTGATCTGTCATCTGGCTCCCTCTATGCTCAGTCACGATCTCTGTTAACCCTTCCCCTGCTTGCACATCACACTGCTCTCTATCAGCTGTGCTCTCAGGACCTGTGACTGCAGAAGAGCAGATACGGGCTCCCGAGTGACAGCAGAGGTGAGGGAAGCAGTAGAATTATGCAAACAGTACTGGCAGACACTGAGGGACACTGGCCATGCCCATACAGCAATAAAATTCATATATTCAATGTTTGGTATGTAGTTTTCTTAATTTGATAGATTCACTATAGTTTCTTAGTTCTGTTTGCCCAGGTCTATGCCAGGTCTTTACATTAGGGTTCGTACCGCTGGAGTCAGTCCACTGACAAGAGAACCTTGGTAGACTTCAGACCTGAAGCTCGTGACTGTGGAACAGAGACAATTCTCTGACAACATCTACATCTGGAGTCCTTTCTGGGAACTCTGTTCCCACTGTCCACCTATGATGAGATGGCATGTCAAAATCACCCAATTTTTGAGGCTTAAAGTACTCATTTGGCTTGCATGCTGCTTCTAATCGCTATACTACCTGCTAGTACAGCTTTCTACTAACTAAACTAAGACAAAGTCTTCCCTCTACCCCAGATGCTAGCTCTACCCCAGTAGGCTCGTCTTACTTCTTTGCTACCACTGGCCATACTGTCAGTAGCTGAACAAGCTTACATAAACAACTATCACTATGTTAAGTCATATCTTATCCCTAAGTGCTAAGTCACATCCTATACTGTACATTATCTTATACTCCATACCATATACATGTTATTACATCACATACATAGAAACATCACATTATATACAATAACGCAGGACACCTTTGACACAGTGTGGTTGGTGTCTTCAGGGCAGGAACATCTGGGTACCGACCACCCCATTACACAATGACAAGCACTAATATAATGATAACACTGATGGTACCTTTACACGCCGCTGCCGAAAGGTAGAAACCACCAGGTATCGCACGTGCATGCGCGCGTTTCAACGGTTCCTAACGGTACCTGATGCCGCATTTACACGCTGCCACAAGGTGCTCCACAGTAGGTTTTTTCGATCCCTGGAAGTACCGACGGGTGCCACGGGTTACCTTCTGTGGAGCACCTTCCCTGATTTACACGCCGCTACCACAAGGGAATAAGGGCGGACCTGGGGCAGCAAGGACAACACAAAGGCGTGCCACAGTCCGTCACTCAAAGGATTGGGAATGCAAGGTGTGTTACTTGCTGCCAAGTCCCCACAAATCACCAGGAATCCAATTTGGATAGCAAAAGATCTTTATTTCCTTTCCTACGCATTTCAATGCCTCTCCTGGCACCTTACTCAGGGATATCCTGCATGATCGTGCATACGGCGCGTATATCTAGTGCTGAAGTGACAGCTCATCCAAGATGGCGCCCTGTGAAGGGAGAGCCGATCATAACGCAGGATCCTCCACCAATGATCGCTGATGGGGCGCGATATCCCG
The DNA here is from genome assembly GCA_033576535.1 of Allobates femoralis. Taxonomy (NCBI): domain Eukaryota; kingdom Metazoa; phylum Chordata; class Amphibia; order Anura; family Aromobatidae; genus Allobates; species Allobates femoralis. The sequence continues at coordinate 189,081,648 of JARQOC010000005.1, forward strand.
GAGGCTGTGTCACACCCCAGGGAATAAACTAGGTGTCGAAAATACCTTCCTGTGCCCCGATTACAAGCCGCTACCATAGGGTTTATACCTGCTTGTTTTTCAGCACAGCTGGAAAACAGGTATCCAAAAAGACGGGTGGCAACAACCTGAATTACACGCCGCCACTTAGTGGTGTTTTGAAGGTACAAGGTACAATTGTCTCCGACACCGGCCGGCTTCTACCTCTCGATAGCGGCGTGTAAAGGTACTGTAATATTCTCACGATATGAGGCATTCACAAGAGTAAACTTTAACTGTACTTTATTCTTGTCTTCTATCTTTCTCCATCATATTGCAGAACAGTCTTTCCAGCAGCATGTTCCAAAGTGAAACCAAAACTTAATTCTCCACCTCCTCCTTCCTCTTACCCATCATACAACAGACCTAGTTCTCTTAAAGAGGCAGATCTAATTATTGTACATTACATCATCCCCCCTTTTTTTTTTTTTTTTACAACTTAGAAGAAATACACTGATAATATAACCATGTGAAAATGTCCAATAAATATATATGTCGGTTTTTGCCTATTTAGTCTATTCAAATCAAGCACCGAAAAGAAACAAAAAAAAACACAAAAGACAACAAAAAAACACACAACCAAAAAGAACTCTGTATGTTTTCTGTTCTTTTCTCTTTTATACTTCTTCAATAAGCCGCGATGGAGCCCTCCTTTCTCGTGTTGGATAGCGTCTGGGCTCAGTGAGTGTGTCCATTATTGAAGGATTGTTCACTTCCGGGTGGTCCTCTCCACCATCGAGTACCAAGTTTTCCACCAGAGGAAGATCATTACCATCATTTTGCGGTATGATTTTAAAATGTGAAGAATTTCTAGTTATGAAGTGTCCATTTCGCTCAGCCGTGACCATGCTGCCTTTCTTATCAGTAACATTGTATTGTGCAGGATTATAAGTAGCTGAGGTCTTGTTGGTTGGTTTTTGACGCACGATGACAACATCCCCTTTTTTGATGGCACTTGGCTGTGCCCTTCGCCTTCTGTCTGCATAACCTTTCATAGCTTGTTTGTTAGAAGAGTCTGCTGATCGCACAGAAGAGTCACTTGGTAAGGGATGACTGGTCACATCAGGGATATGTATCTGTGGAGTTTTGTTGAACATTAGATGAGCTGGAGCAGCATTAGTAGTAGAATGTGGCGTATTACGATAATTGCGCATGAATTTGTATAATAACTGTTTCAGCGGGGTGTGCTCCAGACTCGCTGCCTTGACTCTTTTCCCCATAGTGCACATGAAACGTTCTACTATACCATTGGCTTGTGGCCAGCAAGGTGTGATTTTCCTGTGACTGAACCCCAAGTATTCAGAAAATTGTGTAAACACATGTCCATTGAACAGAGGTCCATTGTCTGTTTTAACCACTCTTGGAATGCCATATGCAGAGAATATGTCATCCAGTTCTGGTATGACACTAGTGGCAGATGTTGAAGATATGAAAAAAATGACAGGGTATCTAGAATATTCATCAATTGTTATTAGAATGTACTGGACATTGGGTAATGGTCCATATATGTCGACTGCCACTTTCTCCCAGACAGCAGTGGGTAGCGGAGACATTTGCAGTGGTTCTAAGTTTGATGATGGAGTAATGAATTGACAGGTGGAGCAATGTCTAATCTTCTCTTCCACCAATTGATCCATGTTTGGGAACCACACTTTTTCTCTAAGTAATTTTTTAGTACCAACAATTCCCAGATGACCTTCATGTGCGATCTGTATGACTAAGTTGCGCAAAGTCTTAGGTACAACCAGTTTGGTACCTCGAAGAATGAGGTGTTCTTCAGTGACTGATAATTCATCCCGTACACTTGAGAATAGTTTTAATTCCTTCAGATCAATCTCAGACTCGGGAAATTTTTCTTTTTGAATTTCATGCCACCTTCGATTTTGTATGATTTCTATTAAAGCACAAAGCGTCTTGTCACTCGTTGTTGCATTCACAAAGTGATCAATGGAGAGTGCTTTAGGCACTGCATGAGCTGTAATGAAGCGTATGTATTCTTCAATGGAGGATCGCTCAGGTGAGGCATCATTCATAGGATGTCTTGAAAGATAGTCAGCCGGATTTCTGTATTTTCCAGGTTTGTGAACAATTTTGTAGTTATAGTCCTGTAGACGTAGACCCCATCTTTCAATGCGTGCAGGCATTTTAGCTCTGGGATTTCCAAAGATCGTAAGGAGTGCTTGATGGTCAGTGACAATGGTGAAGGGAGCTCCATAGAGAAATAAGTGAAAGTGTTCACATCCCCAGACAACTGCCAAGCTTTCTTTTTCAGGTTGTGAATATTTCTTTTCAGTGCTTGTTAAACTTTTACTTGCATAAGAAATGATGTGAGGATCTTGATTATTATCCTTATATTGTGCTAAGATAGCACCCAGCCCCACGGGACTGGCGTCCACAATTAATTCGGTTTGAAGTGCCGGATCAAAATAAGCCATGGTAGTGGTTGAGCAAAGTTCATTTTTAATTGCTTCAAAAGAGGTCTGACAGTCTTGGGACCATTGAAAAACACAATTTTGCTTTGTAAGTTCTCTTAATGGACTGCTGATAGTTGAAAAATTTGGAATATATCTAGCACAGTAGCTTGCCATTCCAAGAAAAGAGCGTACTTCACTGGCAGTTTGTGGAATTGAGGCTGTCTTGATGGATTCTACTTTCTTAGGGTCAGGTTGTACTCCTTTTGCCGAGAAGATGTGACCATAGAACTCTAATGAACTTCTATCAAATTCGCACTTTTCTTTGTTTAAAGTGAGTCCAGCAGAGAGCAGGCATTCAAAGATGTTGTATAGAGCACGATTATGTTCAGCTTGAGTTTTACCAAACACCAGTATGTCATCACTGTAATTAAAGGCATTTGGAACGTGTTGAATGACGCTCCTTATCGCATCCTGAAAAATTTCTGCTGCTGAGCAGACTCCAAAAGTCAATCTTTTATATCTTCTGAGGCCCACATGTGTGGAAAATGTTGTAAAGTATCTGGATTCTGGACTCAGTTCTAATTGGTGATAGCCTTTATTGAGGTCGAGCTTTGAAAAGACGGTCGCTCCATTTAATAAATGAATGATGTCATCAATCGTGGGTGAGATATGTCTTTCTCTCTGGATAGCGGTGTTGGGTAGGCGCATGTCAACACACAGTCTCACCTGCTCTGGAGTCTTTGGTTTTGGAACTACCACAAGTGGAGAGACCCACGGAGTGGGGGACCAGTAACAGTTTCAATGACGTCCTCATCCATGAGGAATTGAAGTTCTTTTTCCACCTTCTTTCTCAGGTGAAAAGGAATGCGTCTATGTGGTTGGGCTACCGGACGAACGTTGTCATCCACATGAAGATGTATTTGAGAGTCCTTTAATTTCCCCAAACCACTAAATAAGGAGGGAAAACTGTTTACCATGGCCTGTACATCCATATCTGCCGGGTCAGTTATGGTATGAAAAATCTGGATGAGACCTAGCTTCAATGCAGTGTGATAGCTGAGAAGACAGCCTCCCAATCCTTGTAATGTGTGAAAAGTGGTTTTATGCCTGTTTTCTTTATAGCTGATTTCCATGTCAAATTGTCCTCTTGTTGCTAGAGGTGTTGTAGATCCATATGGGAAGATTTTTGTGTTCACTTGCTGTAAAACTGGCTTATTTTTCAATTGTTCATATGCAGTGCTGTCTATAATATCCACTGAAGCACCCGTATCTATTGTAAAGGTGATATTGGTGTTGCAGATTGGGAGTATGATGCAGGGAGACTGTACGGAGCCAGTGGCAGAAGTGGTGAACACATAGTTTTCCGTCCCGGACATTTCTTCTGTGTCCTGATTTATCATTTTTATATTTGCTGGCTTTGTCAGAGGCAGAGAAGACTTGTATTGTGCTGACCTGCAGACAGCTGCAAAATGATTCCCTTTTCCACATTTACTGCATGTCTGTCCTATAGCTGGACATTTGTTCAGGTGGTGAGGGAAATCCTGTCCACATCTATAGCATTTCCTCTGTTTTGGGGTTTGCTTGTCTTGGGCATTCTTATGCTTGAGATTATGCACATGTAAATGATCCCCACTCTCCATTGCAGTAGCCTGATGATCTGCTGTTTCTATAGCACGGGCCATTTTGAGTAAATCATGTAGAGAGAGATCCTGCTGCAGAGCTTTGCGCCTTATGGTATTGGATGAGCAGGTGACAATTACTTGGGTTAGAATTTCATCATCTACATCTGTGAATGCACATCCATGTGCCAGCTCTCTCAGCCGGGTGACATAGGTGTCTATGGATTCTTCTGGGAGCTGCTTAGCAATTCTGAATTTGTATCTTTCATATCTGATATTTTGTTTGGGATTCAAGTAGTCAGTGAGAGCTTTGGTGCAATTCCTGTATGTGTCTGTCTCGGCTGCAGGTAATGTGCTGTATGCATCATAGACTCCTGAACCTGCACAATGTAAGAGTACAGCCTTCCTTCGTTTCTCCTCTTTTATGTCCACGGCTTCTAGAAAGTTCTCAAATCTGTTTAGCCATTTTCTCCAGTTATGGGAGAGATTAGTAGCATCAGTCATATCAAACTGTGGGAAACTGTGTAAGTATTCAGCCATGATAGAGTCTCTCAGTGATGCTGGTGTGTGAAGCAGTAAACAGTGATCAGTACTCACAGCAGCCAGTGGTTATATCATCCCATCCTCGTCGCCAGTTGTAATATTCTCACGATATGAGGCATTCACAAGAGTAAACTTTAACTGTACTTTATTCTTGTCTTCTATCTTTCTCCATCATATTGCAGAACAGTCTTTCCAGCAGCATGTTCCAAAGTGAAACCAAAACTTAATTCTCCACCTCCTCCTTCCTCTTACCCATCATACAACAGACCTAGTTCTCTTAAAGAGGCAGATCTAATTATTGTACATTACAGGTACCATTAGATGTAGCTAAGAAATAGCTTTCAAAATAGTTAGAAAGTGTCCTCAACTTAAATACCTGGTCCAACAGCTATTTCATTTAAATCCCTATCAGATTAATCTAAACTATTTTCTAATATAGTTGCTATCATACTTCTATGTTTTTACCTAATTGCACTATCTAAGTGCTTTTGAATTTTTTCCCAACTTCCTGTCTGATGACACTTCATTTGAAAATCCCAGAGCATGGGATGCTCAATCAAAGAGTCATCAGTGGGCAGAGGTTGTGCTAACTGACACAGCCTCTGCCCCCTCCCTGAAACAAAGCACCATCAGTAACACTCAGTTCATGGACTGGTCTGGTCCCTGCTGTGTTCCTGTGTATTGCACAATTTGCTCAGTAACAGCACGTTATGTGCTGCTTATTATAGATAATCATTATTCTTTATATCTTTTTTGCTTACCTCTTTTAATATTCTCTTTAATAACTAAGATTAGGTTCATTGCACAAATATTTTTTACAACACAAATCCTTCTCACATTAGCAATGCACTTCCTGAAGAACACTTTGAGACTGCTCCTTGAGCCAAATCCTGAAGAGCAGTTGACTTCTGTTCTCAAAGTCAACAAAGTTATCTTTTTGCCGTATTAATTTTTGCATACAATTGCTACTTCTTTGATGCATTATTTTATGTATATAAATGGCCTACTGAGAGAGGAAATTGACTTGAATTCTAGTATCACCTGTTGAAGGTAGATTTGTTATTTTATGTAGACAAGAGTAGGCAAAGGGTAAAATATGGGACATAGAGTAGAACATAGAATCCAGGCAGCAAACTGCAGACATACTTGACTTTTTATATTAGAAATTCACTTTATATATCATATACCGCATGATACTATTAGGTTGTATATCTTTCATAACTTCTCATTCATTACAGCAATATAATAATGGCCATTGCTGAAATGTCAACAGCTGACACATATGCTCACCAAATGAAATAATTGAAAAGTGTGCTTGGCTTCCCTTGTCCTGATCTGAAAGTTTCTGAGACAGCTTACTAATTACTGAATAACTCTTTTGCAGTTATTTGAAAGTGCTAATTCTACAAACTAAAGTTTCATGTCTGTTTTAATGGAAACCTGAAGACAGTGAATTTTTCACAAAAATCACCTGCATTGATTTTCTCTACTTGATTGAATATGTGGGCAAAGAAGATGTACAGGTCTATTGTTCCTTGTTTGGCACCACTATCTGTTTACTAACGTCTGTTCTTACTAGTAAAAGGACAACTTGCCACAGAAAATGATAATATGTAGTTAAATATACTGGCTAGACACTCCACTCCCCTTCAATTTCATCTAAGGTATCTAAAAAGGCATATATTTTTTAGAACTTGTATATCTATATATTAGATATATACACTTTTTGCAGTAGCCTTCAGTTTTTTTGGCTGATCCTTGCCTTTAGCTTACTGACCTAATTATATGAGTCAGAGGTCCCCAACTCCAGGCCTCAAGGGCCGCCAACAGTGCAGGTTTTCAGGATTTCCTTGGTATTGCACAGGTGCTAATGTGATCATCTGCACAGGTGATGATTCCAGCCCCTGTGCAATACTAAGGAAATCCTGAAAACCAGCACTGTTGGTGGCCCTTGAGGCCTTGAATTGGGGACCCTTAATATGAGTTGTGCGGTTTAATAGTGCTACCTAATATAATGGTACTTGTCAAAAGGTCTCAACTGGAACATACCTCATGCATGAGAAATACATTAATTTTTAAAGTTAACCTCACGATTAATGTATTCGTTCAAGTCAACTTTGACACAGGTATGTCAGCCCTGCAAAGTTTCTACAGATAACTTTAACTTGTCTTAACAGATAAATAATGGGCCTGTTAATAATGTTTATTAATAATTTGCAAGAAAGATGGGCATATAGTATCAAGTAGAATAAATTCCATGAAAAAATCCCTATTCTTTTGTAATTTGCTTTGCATGAATTTATCAAAATGGCTAAAGACAGCTCAAGTCGTTTAACAGTGGAGCCCGACTGTTTTAGCACAGCTATTAGCTTCCTAGACTACTGTGCTTGTCAAGCTTCAGCGCTGTTGTCACCCTGTGTCCAGGTCAGCCCATTAACCTCATACATATTCACTGATTCATCAGACTTGGCCCCGCCCAGCCTCTCTGCCAAAATCTTTGAGTGGTTACCATAAACAGTAGCTGACTGAGTCTTGAAGTGAAGTATAAAATGAAATAAATAATTGAAAAAATTGGTGTGGGGTCCCCCCAGTTTTTATACCAGCCAAGATAAAGCACAAGGCTGGAACTTGGTATACTCACCCTGGGGAGGCACATAGTTATTGCCCCCCTCAGGGTAAGAATAGTAGCCCTCAGTCACCTCATCTTTGCCACATTCATTAGAAGCAGAAAATCTGGGCATCTTGCCTGGCTCTTTCTGATGCCCTGGTGCATTGGGAATCCGAGTGTTTGTCATCTAGCATTATATTGGTAATGTCAAGCCTCTATGAGGCCTGCCCATTACCAATCTGATGAGTAAATAGTTAAAAAACATAGACAGAGAAAAATCCTGTATTTGAAATAAAACACACTCAGAACCATCTTCTGTCCATTTGTTAACCCCAAACATACTCTCCAACGGTAATCCACAGCACAATGTTCCTCAAAGAAGCTCTGCAGCTCCCCTAAATTACAGTGAGAGGAGAAATTAAGCCATGGTCCCACACATCGGCATCAACCGGCGTGGCTGCCTGCTTTCCAGAGAGGACCGTGCAGCTGCATTTATTTCTATTGAGTTTCATGCTCCTTTCCTGGGAGTGGTCGGCCGTGCCTAGTGATGCTGATACAGAAGTGGGACCATGGTCCTCAGAGCAGCTTACTCACACTGATAGGCAGCTGCATAAGCGGTGATGTCAGACCATTCATCTGAGGTCGCAGCTAAAGTACCATGGCAACTGCACCAGCTGTGACCTCAGATGAACTCTCTGATATCACTACTGCCAGAACTGTGTCTTTTCATGCAGTCTAAGTGTTGTTTGCAATAAGAGGTCACTGCAATGTAACCAGTCATCCCGATGTAGCAGAGATGAGAATCTTTGAGCTATATTGTTGTTGATTTACCATCAGAGTGTATGTTTAGGAGTTTATAAATGAGTAGATGAGGGTGTCTGCGTGGTGTTTTATTTCAAATAAAATATTTTTTTTGTGCGTGTCTGTCTTTTTAACTATGTCCTTATAGGATTTATGATGTATGGGTCTTATAGAGACCTGAAAAATTTCAATCCAGGGCTTGATGACAGCTGTCAATACTCAGCTGTCATTCACCTCTTCTATTACCCTGTCTGGCAATGCACCAGAACAGCAAAGAGGCATTTCTAATGGAGGCGCCAGTTCTGGGGCAGCTGCTGCCTGCTATTTTTAGGCTGGGGAGGGACAATAACTATGGCTCTTTCCACCCTGAGAACACCATACCCCAGTTTTTGGCTTTACCTTGGCTGGGACATTATATAGGCATTTTACATGTATCTATGTATGTATGCATGTATGTATTTGTCTATCCTTTCCATCTATCTATCTATCTATCTATCTATCTATCTAAAAATAAAAAAAAACAGGCAGCACTCCATGTTGAAGGTGAAGTGGACAAGTTTAATCCAGCCTCTTGTAATGCAATGTTTTGACCCTCAGGTCTTTCTCAAGCAATATTTCAGCGACAGAGGATTTCAAAGCCAACTGGGCTGAAGGAAGAAAGATCCTGACAACCAAGAAAAGGTCAGACTGGACACCTGATCCTAATCGTAACTCCCATTTGGATAAATATATAGACACTTTCAGACATTTGGTAAAATCCACTAATTTAGATACACACAAGATGCAACCATCCAACTCCAATGCGAAGGAGAGAAGGGCCATACAGTCTTTGAAAACCAACTAAGAAATCATTATCAAACCTGCAGACAAGGGTGGTTCAATAATGATGAACAAATCTGACTACCTGAAGGAAGCAAACAGACAACTGACAGACACATGCTACTGCAAGAAATTGCAGTCTGACCCCACACAGGACTATCAGAAGGAATTAAACAGGCTGGTTTCTTGTCTACCTGACATATCCTTAAGAGCTGATAACCTAATATCAGAAAGTCTAAGAACAGGCACATTCTACAAGCTTCCCAAAATTCACAAATCAGGAAATCCAGGAAGTCCAATCATTTCAAGTGTGGGCACCCTCACCGAACAAATTTCTAGGGAGGTAGAGGGTGTTCTCAAACCCCTGGTAAAAGAGACACCCATCTACATTCAGGACACAACTGACCTATTGAATAAACTGTCAAACTGTCAGCAATAGGTCCTCTGCCAGAAGGAACAATCCTAGCCACCATGGATGTGAAATCTATGTACAGTAACATCCCACACCAGGATGTATTAAATGCCTGCAAAGCCTTCCTGGAAAACACAGGGATTTATGCTGATCCTGTGGTGAAGCTTATAAAATTCATCCTCACGCACAACTACTTCACATTTGACAACTTATATTTACAGAAGACTGGCACAGCAATGGGAAGCAAAATGGCACCACAGTATGCAAATCTTTTCATGGCCAAGCTTGAAGGTGACTTTTTATCCTCTTGTCCTATCAGGCCTCTGGCCTGCTACCATTATATCGATGACATTTTAATCATCTGGATGGAGTCTGAGCAATAGCTGAAGACATTTCATGAACACTTTAATTAGTTTCATCCCACCATCAACTTAACACTCAACTACTCCTGCACTGAAATCACCTTTCTGGACACCATCATTAAGCTACAGAACAAAGAAACAGAGACATCCCTGTACCGGAAGCCAATTGACCGTCCAGCATATCTCCGATGGGACAGTTCCCATCCAATACACATAAAAAACTCTATTGTGTACAGTCAGGCCATCATATACAATTGGATATGTTCCTACTCTACAGATAGAGACAATCACCTTGAGTACCTCAGAAAGACCTTTTTGAACCAGGGCTACCATCCAAGAGCAATTGAAAACCAGATTACAAGAGCCACCAGAATATCAAGGAATTGTCTCCTATATTACAAAACTAGAATAGAAAACAACAGAGTTCCTCTCATAGTCACCTACAATATAAGTCTGGAAGTGCTAAGAGGAGCTGCACGGAAATTGCAAACCACTCCTACAAAAAGATGCCCGACTAAAATCAATATTTCTGGATCCCCCACTCTTGTGTTTTAGACAACCTCCGAATCTAAAAAACATCATTGTCAGAAGCGTCCTGTCCTCTCCAGCAGCAACAGGAACCTTTCCCTGTAACCAGTACAGGTGCAAAGCCTGTCCATCTATAATGACATCCGACAAGGTAAAGATTCCTGGGATATATCAGGACTACAAAATCCCAGGTGACTTCAGTTGCATCACAAGCAATGTCGTGTATTTAATTATATGTACCAAATGTCCAACAGGTGGTATGTACATAGGGGAGACCGGGCAAAAGTTCAGAAAAAGAATGAATTCTCATCACCACTCAATAAAAAAAAAGCGTATGGATCTACATGTAGCAAAACATTTTTCCAGCCCTGACCACAGTGAAACCGATATGAGGCTTCTTATCTTAAAGGCAACTTCAAATCACAGAGAGAGAGAGAGAAGAATTTGTGAATACAAATTGATAATGACCTTTGACACATTGAAAACAGGATTAAATATTTCACATTGATTCATGGCTTTTTATATAAAATGAAAGGGTATTTGGGGACATCACAGATTCATACGTTTTTATATAAATTGAAAGGACACTTGGGGATATCACATCTCCAAGAGACTCCATTTTGAGGGCTATGAACTTTTGCCTTTTCGTATGTGAACTCTGCTCTCTACAACTCACTTAAGTATTTTCAAGTCTCCACAGGCTACTAACCATAAAGCAATTATATAATTTATTCAGCTTATCTCAGAAATTTGGTTTCTCTTTTCCCTGCTTTTCCTCCCCTCCCTAACCTGACTCTGCTTTATGTCACCTGTCGTATTTATTACAGCATATAACACTGTTTTTTTTTTCATTTTTTTTTCTTTTGCTTATGTATATATGTATGTGCCTTCAGAATTTGTGTCATTACCAGCCTGAGAAAGGGGCCTTAGTGTCTCGAAAGCTTGCTATGTTTACCATTTTTTCAGTTAGCCATTAAAAGGTATCAACCACTGAGGACTCTCTGATTCCAATATTTTCTAAATATATACAGTAACAATTATGTCTTCAGGCAGAAAGTATTTGATGGGCGCACTGGATACCACCCTTCCCTGCTCACCACCACATACCTCCCCTCTTTTACCATGGCCGTCTTCGTCCATAGTGGACACCTGGAAGACATGATACATGCAATGGCACATAAAACACAGGTAAAACATAAAGTATTTTCCTTTTATCTTTGGGTCATATTGACTCCAATATAGCTTGGTTGAGATTCCGGAACTAAAGTGTCCAAGTCTATATTTCCATAAAAAAAGGCCAATAGGCCAACAGGAGAACAAAGTCTACAAAGGTTTGCATAGGCCCCTGCGACCAGGCGACCACAGAGGTAAACTGCAGATGAGGATTTGTAAGACAGCCTGATCCACACCAACACCCACACACACTCAGATCCTGAGCCTAAGTCACTTCAAGTCAGGTGAGGGGTGGCAGGAGTAGCTAAGTGTGGGTGGAACTTAGAAAAGAACCCAAAGGAAGGGTGGAGGAACTGGAGTAAAACCCAAGAACACTAAGTTGAGGAGAGCTCCATGGAGGGTGGTGAAGTAGAAAGGATCCTCAAGCAGAGACACCCTTCAGCTAGCAGCGACTGAGACCAAGCTGAGCATAGAGGGGCCCAGAAGCCTGCACTGCTAATAGCTGACAGGGAACCCAAGCTGACACCGGGAAAGTACAGAATGAGTCAGGTGTACCCGACTAACCCGGGACACTGGTGGCTGGGCCCTAGAACAAGTGTGCCGGCTCTGTAGATGTGCCCGGGAAAGCTTCAAGCACCCAACCACAGAACATCTTGTGGGGTGCGCAAACTCTATGTCCCAGAACCTAACAATTGGTGCGGTGAAGGACAAAGCCATCTTACTAGGGCTAGTGCCCCAGAGTGTGGAACAACTCACTACAAAGCCAGTGACGGCCGTACTGTAATCGTACGCAAAGGAGTGGAGAGAGAACGAAAGGGCCTGAAAGGTACACTGAGGGAGAGTGACGCAGAGAAACCATCCTGGCTGCAGTGAGAACCTAAGCCTGTAAAGAGCTGCTGTGTAAGCCAAAGAGTGAAACAACTGTTAAAAGAACTGTTCGGAACTGTTGTGAAGCTGTGTTGTTTGAAAGTAACGAGTAAAAATCCTGGTAAAGCCCAGCATGGTTTGGACTCCGTTGTTTTATCCGCAGGAAACAAGAGAAGTCGCAAATGCGCAGAGACTGTGTACCACTACCTGAAGGTACGGTGAACTTCATTCTTACACTACACTACACCTTCGGGTGCCCTGGGGACCGGCCCTACCCATAGAGGGTCTGCCCTCTAGCTGCACCTATCATCATCCCCAGCGGTCCCGATTGCAGCGGTGGCGTCATATAGCCACACACTACGGGTGGCATCACAGATAACTTTTATTTAAACCATTCCATTCCCAAAAAACCATATCCTCCTTTACAACTAAACCCAGGGTCACAGGAGCTTGGTCTCGACCCCTGTGACTCCCCAGAGACGGTATAGCCCGGTTCCGAGTACCCCACGGCCCTGGATCACGTCATAGGCATTAGAGTCCATTCTGTTATTGTGGCAGTAGCACAACACAGGGAGCATCAACACATCCTTCATAGTTCTTGAACATTGCAAACAAATGACCCAGCTGGCACATCGATTCCTCCAAATGTTTCCCTTTTCACACAGCAGTTCATAAGACCCAGCAGTCCTTTAAGGATCAGTAGAATATATTTAAATCTGGCACAGTCCATCAAGATAATGTGGCACAGTCCATTAAGGGCACAGTCCATTGAGGGCTTTAAGGTGTAGCCTGAAGGCTGCAGCCCCGCTATTCTATTAAGGGAATGCATGACAAGTGCAAAACTAGGAAAGGGGAAAAATTAAATTCGAACTACCCGGCCAAGAAGTAACAAAAAAAATGACTCGCTCTTGTCAGAACTGCAAAAAGTCCTCATCTGTCCAACAGGACAAGATGCAGGGTCCCAGCAGGGACATTTTTTCTAATAGGTCAGTGAGACAACAACATGCCATTCTGTGAGCATTCCTCTTTAATCCAAATTGATTTTGAAAGTTTTACACTTCTGAAAAAACCCACTTCACAGTTCACGGGATTGACATGGCTGTTTCACAATGTAAATCAATAAAGAAAAAATAATAATCCAGCTCTCTCACTGTGAGTCCGGCATGCACAGATCAGTGCACTTGTGAGGAATATGGCGTTGTTATGAACGACACTTACTCCAAAATAGCGACAAATTGACTCCTTTTATTGGTGCCAAAAAGATAACAGATTTAAACTTTTCCACAAAGATATGGGCCCCAACAGCCTGATTACAGTATACAAATTATGCAGCCCAGGAGAACTCAAGTGCCAGTTTTGCAGGAAGGGAACACAACTACCCCTAACTATACCACCCCCACTCTTACTCCCCACAGGGCCTACCCAGGCTTTTACTGCAGCCGCGGCATGTGCTCCGCTCGGGATATAACCTTACACCCACCTCTCGCACTATTTACAAAATCCTTCGGGATCCCTGATTCCCCTTTATAAATCTATCCCACAACCTATTTACAGCAAATGCAGGTTCCCCTCCTGCAAGGGTAAATTTCTTAGTTAAACTTGATAATGCACAGCTAACAGTTAACAGGTGTATTTTGTTTAACCCTAACCAACGGCCACTGAGGTATATAAAATTTTTGTTACACTAGGTTTTTTTTACCACAGCCCAGTATAACAGGGATGGCAATTGTTCTCTAAGGGTGCCGTCACACCTGGCGACGGCACAGTCGATGTCTTAAGCGACGTAGGGGCGTGGCCTATCTGCGCCAATATCACCCCTGCATCGCCTACTGTAAAGGAGCGATGTCGGCACCTCTGAGTGCTCGCCTGGTTTCACATCAGTGATGTGAAACCAGGCGGTCAATCTGGGGCGATATGAACACATCCCCCATGTAAACGGCCGCCGGCGACCTGACAGGCGATGGGAGCCATAGGCTCCCATTGTACAGCATCGCCGCTGGGGTTTTGAGACACCCCGGCGGCGATGCCACCTGTCAGCTCGCCGGGGCATCGCCGGAGGTGTCTCCCCATGTAAACGGGGGGCAGTGACGCTGGCGGGGCGCCAAAAACATGCGCACTCCCGCCAGTCGCCGCCAAGATCTCCGGTGCCGTCGCCAGGTGTGACGGCACCCTAAGTCCTATGGTGTCATCCACGTTCGGCTTCACTGTGGCTCACACTCGTGCAAGTCTCAGTATTCAGAATCTTGTATAGACCAAGCCTGGTTGGTCTCTCCTCAGGAGTACACACAAAATAGTCCTTTGCAGTTTCTTGTTAACTCGTCCTATCTGACTATTGACCGATCAACCTTATGTACTTACAGCACACGGCTTATCTTTCAGCCCATATTGTAGATCAAGTCCTTGAATAAATCTAACACGTTCAAGCCAGGCAAGTCCTTCCCTAGGTCCATGAGCCATTCAGAACAGCCGACACGTCGTTATCTGTGTAGAATGTCCTCAGGAATCCATCATCAAAATCTTCCTCACAAGACTCTGAAAGAACTACTTTCTGTTTCCAGTCCTTTATACTCATGTTCAATGGTGACCTCCAGTAGCCAAATTAAGTTACTGCAGCATTATTTCTTAAAAAAAAACATTAATATGCTACACTCTGACAATGCCCAGGAGATCCACTGATTAGAAAAACAAGCAATCCAGCTTCTAGTGCAAAAGTTCACAGTTTTTTTTACATTGCCTGATGTCTATGCTCAGAGAGCCAGATGATAACTGCAACGCGATGTCAGGCAAAGCTTTTCTGACCCTGACTGCGTCCTTTGTCAAGCATTCTAGGCCCCCTCATGCTGCAAATTGCAGCCAACAGCCACCCCAGAAAAAGGTAGACTCATCATAGCGCAATTTTTTAAACTATACCTGACTTTTCCAGCTCCCCTGTAATGGTGGCGGTGGCAGACTGGGCAATAAAGGGTGTGGTGTCCACACACGCCTAGGGGACTGCTTGGCTGCTCATTAGGCTCATGAAACCTCCTCGAGAACTGCTTGGTCGCAGAAACTGGGCAATCAACCAGGTCTTAAGGTAAAACAAAGTCCAGCAGTTTATTTACATGCCTCATAAACTGCATACAGTACATAACTGTGTCTGTTCAGACTGTCCCAATGGCCAGGATGACACACACAGCAAGTCCCGATTAGTCCATAATAGAGATCACTGACCTTAGTCCATAAGAGTGATCACTAACTTAGTCCATAATGAGGAGATGCTGCCTCTGCAGGATCACACTGCTCAGACCAGCTTCAAGCTCCCTGAGTCCGGGTTGATCCAGGCTTCCTTTAGATCTCCTCACCTATTGTGGGCTCTGGAATCATGTCCTTCTGGTCACAAAGCTCCTCTACATCTCGTGGTTCAGGACCTTTCTTGACCTCACAGCCCATGTGACTAAGAGGAAGTCTGCTTATCTGTGTTCTATCACACCCACAGGAGGATCCAGGTTAGACAGCCACTCCCCTGGCTTCCAACCTGCAGCCCCAACACATCTAATGCCGTTCCAGAGCCCTGGAACCACAAATCCCAGCACCAACACCTGTGGGGCAGTCAACCGCTGCACCGCAAGGGGTTAATGCCTGCTGAATATTGACAGCTGGCACTAAGCACGAGATTGATAATGTCAGGCCAATGTTAGACTTGGCAACTATGAATCTCTAGTAAATGGAAATAATACACAACACAGAGAAAAATCATTATATTTGAACAAATAACATAAATACATATCTCAACTCCATCTTTACTACTCCCACATACCCCTCAATGATCCTTCATCCAGAGTCTTCAGGGAGAGAATGGCAGGGAGATGTCAGATGCAGGGGGATGTCAGACACAGGAAGGGGGAATCTCAGACGCAGGGAGGCGATATCTCAGACATAAGGAAGGAGGTTGTCAGACGCAGTGTGGGTGGATGTTATAGACAGGGAGGGGGGCTTCAGATGCAGGGAGCAGGATATCAGACAAAGGGCAGGGGATGTCAGATGTAGGGAGGCGGATGCAGGGAGGAGGAATGTAAGATTCAGGGAGGGGGAATGTCAGATGGAGGGAGGGGGATGTAAGACGCATGGAGAGGTGATGCCAGATGCAGGGAGGGAGATGTTAGATGCAGGGTGAAGAGATGTCAAATACAGGGAAGGGGGATTTCAGACACAGTGAAGGGGATGTCAGGTGCAGTGAGGGGGATGTCAGACACAGGGAGGGGAGATGTCAGATGCAAGGAGGGGGGATGCCAGACACAGGGAGGGAGGATGTCAGATGCAGTGTGAGGGGATGTCAGATGCAGAGAGCAGGTTTATCAAATGCAGGGAGCGAGGATGTCAGATGCAGGGAGCGGGGATGTCAGACACAGGGAGTGGGGATGTCAAACACATGGAGAGGGATGTCAGATGCAGGGAGAGGGAATGTCAGATGCAGGGAAGTGGCAGGAGCAGGAGGATCACTGAGGAAAGGAGGACAGCTGCAAAACAGAAAGGGCAGCTGCAATGCAGGGAGAAAATTACTGAGGCAGGGGAAAAGCCGGTGGTGGCGGTGGCAGTAGATCTTGGAGCTAAAAGCTGGGCACTATACCAGCAGAGACCTCTCTCTTCAGGGTAAAGTCACATGCAGTGGTAATGAAGTCACAGAGGTGGGGGGATGAGGTTGCCAAGGCAGGGGGGATGGCATTGCCAAGGCAGACGAGGTGTCACTGAGCAAGCAGCAGGAGCCAGAGAGGCAGTGGCAACAGCAGTAGATTGCAGGGCACAGGATATAACCGGGTAAAAGCAGCAGGGCATAGGCGACTACTGGAAAGCAGCAGGGCACGGGAGACCACTTGGAAGCAACAGGGCATGGGAGACCAATGGGAAGCAACAGGGCATGGGAGACCACTGGGTAAGAAGCAGGGTATGGGAGACCACAGGGAAGCATCAGGGCATGGGAGATCACTGGGAGAGCAGCAGGGCAGTGGGGATTACCTAAAAAGCAGCAGCAGTCAGGAAGGCGGTGGCAGATTACAGGACACGGGAGATCACTGTGTTTGCACCAATGGATTGCAGGGCACAAAACCTGGCACAATGCAGGGCAGCAGTCAGGGACTTCTCGCTTCAGCCTCCACTGATGGGATGAGAGAGGGCAGTAACAGGTCACACCACCCTTCTACATCTGATTGGAGAGATTGTGTCACATAGCTGTTCTTAGCTGGATCTCAATGTGTCAGCCAATTTTATTGATGAAACATTATAATCACTGTGATTGGCTGTTCAGCTTTGAACAGCAAATCACAGCAATTGCAGATGTGGGGTGGCAAAGCCATCTCCCTGAGGTCAAGCTGAGGTCCCCTCCTTTCCAAATCTTTGGGGACTTCACTGCAATCCTGATCACCGGGGATACAGGGCCGCGATCCTGCCATGACAAACCCGTACATCACAGGTTGGTAAGTACAACGAACCTTTGATGAATCGGTAGGACAAAGTTCGGAAAGGGGTTAAAGGGATCCTGTCACCTTCAAAACGCCTCCTAAGCTAGCAAAACATGTCCCTGCAGCATCCCATCACTAATCTCACACTTCTTTTGTCTCCTAAAAGCATCCTGTGAAAGTGCATAAAGACGTTTTAATACTTACTCATTAGTGATTATAATTAGCAGGAGCTATATTCTTTAGTCACCAGGGCGGGCTGTTTTGCAAGCTCCAGGATCCACCCTCTCTCTGTCTGTGTGCTCTGCTTGTGCAGGCTTTACCCTCCCTCCTCTCTATCACTCACAGAATGCAAATCATTAGTCCTGCCTTCAGCTCCACATCACAGCAGCACAGACAGAGAGAGGGTGGATCCTCGAGGCTGCAAAACAACATGCCCTGATGACTAAAGAATATAGCCCCTGCTAATTATAATCACTAATGAGTAAGTATTAAAACGTTTTTATGTACTTTTACAGGATGCTTTTAGGAGACAAAAGAAGTGTGAGATTAGTGATAATATGATGCAGGGACATGTTTTGCTAGCTTAGGAGGCGTTTTGGAGGTGACAGGATCCCTTTAAAGGGATGTTTAAAGGAGATTTTAAGGTTCTTGGATTGTCTACTTCCTCATTGAAGTGACAATTTGCATATGTAATTTCCCAGAGGAGCATTGTGGCTTTAAGTCCCCTCCCGGCCAGCTGGCAGAATACTCTCCACAGGGAGAATAGTTGTTCCCTCGCTCTCAATAGATTTACACATGCTGACTCTAGTGTGGAAGGGGACAACTTTTTTGGTTTTGCTGCATACGTAAAACAAAAAACTGATTGCCGCACTCAGTATTCTAACTGATACATTGTTAGATTCAGGATTTTTAACCTGCATTATGCTGCTCTCAAATAAGGCAGCAAAACCCTTCTGACAGATATCCTTTAAGTAAAAAAGCTGATGCTATATTATTCTGAAATGTCTAAGGCGGCCGTCACACGCATCAATTTCTTGAACGATATCGCTTAAGCGATCTGCTTTTTTGATCACTTAAGCGATATCGTTTGTGCATCGCTGTGTGTAATCAAGCGATTTTACAATGTAAAATCGCTTGATTGTTTGATCGCAGATTTGAGAGCCGGAGCTCAAATCAAGCGATAAATGCTTGATCAATCTGCATCATCGTGGTGTGTGACACCACGATGAACGATCTCCCAGCGGCAGAGCCTATGCTGGAAGATGGTATCTATGGTAAACGTCGGGTTACTAAGCGCCGCGCAGCGCCTAGTAACCCGATGTGTACCATAGTTACCAGCGATCTCGCTGGTCCACATCGCTGGTGAGTCTGCCTGTGTGACAGCTCACCAGCGATGTGAACGATATTGTTAGCGATCGCGCGTGCATGTGATCGCTAACAATATCGCTCACAAGATTGAAGCGTGTGACGGTCGCCTAAGGCTAATCTCACAAGTATGTTCTATAACATCCTGACACGCCCAAGGTCTCCTGACCTGAACTCAAAAGCCTCTTGGGCATATATGCTTCTTTTCCATTTTGGTTAGACCAGAGGACAGTCCAGACATCAGAGTCCACTTTAGGACCTTGAATATTGGATGTCTAAAATCTACCTAAGGCGGCCGTCACACGCTGAGATATCTATAGCGATATTGTAAGCGATCACGTGCACGCGCAATCGCTTACAATATCGCTCACATCGCTGGTGAGATGTCACACAGACAGACTCACCAGCGATGTGGAGCCGCGATCTCGCTGGTTACTTTGGTACACATCGGGTTACTAGGCGCCGCGCGTCGCTTAGTTACCCGACGTGTACCATAGTTACCATCTCCCAGCATAGACTCTGCGCTGGGAAATCGCTCATCGTGGTGTTATACACCACGATGAGACAGATCGTCAAATCGCTCATCGCTAGATCTGAGAACCGGAGCTCAGATCAGCGATGTCACGATCAAGCGATTTAACATCGTAAATCGCTTGATTACATGCAACGATTTCTTGCCCGATATCGCTTAAGCGATCAAAAAGGAGATCGCTTAAACGATATCGGGCAAGAAATCGTTCCGTGTGACGGCCGCCTAACAAAGAACATTTCTTATGGTTGCAATAATTCCTCAATACATCAAATACATTACACTAAATTAACTAATTTTCTGGCTATCCATTCCTTGTTTGCTATGACTGATAGTGGTGCATGTAGAAATGTAAGTGCAGTCAGACATTGCGGTTATGCACAGCTTGTTAACTTGACTGATGGCCTTACAGCTGCTCCAAACATGAGCCATGAGAACAGTGCAGTAATAATATCAGATTCATATTTAGTGCCACCTTTACTGCTTTGCTAGTTGATATTTTTTTACATCTGAGCTCACCCTTACAAACATAATGTTATATTAGAATAAGTGTCTGCAACTTTGCTAATCTTAAATTTAGAAAGGTAAGAAGATTTGCCAAAGGAAAGGGTGAATGGACCTTCAAGACTTTACTACAAGGCAGCAAATAAACTCTGCGTGAACCGAGAGTAAATACATTAATAAATTGCTCCTAGCTGGGAATAAAACAGGACTCAATTTGTTATCAGCAGTAGTAGAGCACCACTTGTTAAAACTGACAGATAGCTCAGCTAGTAGAGCAGTAAGATGTACTATGGCTACATTAATGCTGTACTTGTAAACAAAATGCTAGACAAACAGGTATATTATGTAAGAAGACATATGGGATGCATAATATATTCTCTAATTATCCTCTCATTAAACTTCGGCTAACACCTCATTCACATGTCCTTGATTAAACACATGTGAAAAAATAGTACCGTGTCATTTGGATCATTGTGTAATCAGTATATGGTCCATTTGTCAGTTTTTATCATCACTGTGTCATCAGTGTTTTTCATAGATCGACAAATAATTGAAGGGCAAAGCTTCTCCTATACTTTGCAATGTTAAATAAGTACAGCACACGGAAGCCATTTGTAATCTGTACATGTTTTTCACAGACCTAAAAACTTGTGTTTGCACATTTCATCCATGATACCCCCAAAAAAATCGGACATGACTTTGTCAGGGACACACGGCCCGTGAAAGAACATGGACATGTGAATAACACCATACGTTATAATGGATGAATGTTATATTCATTAAAAAAAAGTACAACATGAATGTTTGAATGATGACTTATGCATATAGAAAATAGAATTTATTAGACAATGAAAATCAATAGGCCGTCAGATGTAGCAATTTTAGGAAAATATGTAGCCCATAAATGGACCTACTTAAATAGGTTTACCATTACAAGTGTGGACCGTTAAGGGCTGGGGTACGCAGTATCTGGGTCAGTATTCAGGATAAGGGTGGGAATGCCCAGTGCTGTTGCCCCGGCTCACATTGGAAAAGGGAGAGTAAAATGGAGATATAAAAGCTATAAAGAAATAATAAGTCTTTGACACCAGTTGAGATGTTCAGTCTGTAAGTGGCTGGCACTGCAGGTAATCCCTGGGAGATAGGTGGGCTGGCAGTGCAGCTGGTTAAAGTGTATATGTAATTTCATTGAAAAAATAAAACACAATACTGCACTGGTTATTAATGATGGGCCACATAGCAGCTAAGATGATGTTTTTTGTGCCACATTTTTCTGTGCTCTTGTATAAACTGCATTTTATGGCATGGCCAGCAGATGATAGGGAGCAGTGCAATGTGACAGCAGGGAAGGGTTTATTAGAGGGAGCTGTGTGGAGCCAGCTAACAGATCAGAAACTTGTGCAAATTAAAGAGGAGTTTGCCCTCATCCTGACATTCTGACATTGCTCAGCACTGTATCTCACTAACAAAATTCTAGAGTCCATTATTTAGACTGTATTTTTAGCCGCATCATCTCACTAAAGGTTTCTTTTACCATATAAAGATAGACGGCAATTTCACACCACACTTAGGTATATAGTTGCAAAGTATTTTTATTAATCATAGGATCAAAAGTTCACACTCAGTAAAAACCGTCCCCTAAAAGCAACCCAAAGCAGTGTGGGTACAGTTACAAATTACACAAGTATAGGTCAAATACCATAATGATACAGCCACTACTGTAACAACATATGAGAGATCAATCACATTTCCACTATACTTGCTTCATCCCATAGAGCTTGTCCTCCTTGAGGACAGGATTACAGCAAGGTACAAGATAACCATCACTTATCACCCATAATGTTGAAATATAAGTAGGACCGTGACCATACCGCACCACACTGCCCAGCACCTCCATACTGGGACCTAGATTCAACCCACAAAAGATACAATAAATCGCTAACAAAATTCTAGAGTCCATTATTTAGACTGTATTTTTAGCCGCATCATCTCACTAAAGGTGCTGGGCAGTGTGGTGCGGTATGGTCACGGTCCTACTTATATTTCAACATTATGGGTGATAAGTGATGGTTATCTTGTACCTTGCTGTAATCCTGTCCTCAAGGAGGACAAGTTCTATGGATGAAGCAAGTATAGTGGAAATGTGATTGATCTCTCATATGTTGTTACAGTAGTGGCTGAATCATTATGGTATTTGGCCTATACTTGTGTAATTTGTAACTGTACCCACACTGCTTTGGGGTTGCTTTTAGGGGACGGTTTTTACTGAGTGTGAACTTTTGATCCTATGATTAATAAAAATACTTTGCAACTATATACCTAAGTGTGGTGTGAAATTGCCGTCTATCTTTAATTGCTCAGCACTGTGCTGTAGCCTGAAGTAATCTGATACATTGTCACCTCATCAGCTGCAGTCAGCAGTGTCAATGCTGTGTAGGCCCCACCCCCTTTACCCTTAAGTTTTTACATGCCCTATATTCAGTGTGAGAAGCTTGAAGATGGATCTGACTGAGAATGAACATATGTCTGCTTCAGGCATAGTCTAGTGGGGACACCTTGTGTAAAGTTTATGAATAGCTTTCAAACAAAATTCTCTTACAAAGTATATTTGAAAGTTTATTAAAATTACTTGCTCTACATTATTACATTATTATTAAATAAAAAAATAAACAGCTGTTACGCTTTAACCTTTCTCAACTTGGGCTGGCTACCAGGGGATGATGAGTGTGGTGGTAGTCAGATGTAAAAGGACACACACAGTCAATTTCTTTGCTTTACTTTTTACAGAAGATTTAAGTTAAAGCAGATCCAGAGTAATACAAATGCCACCAGGCAGGTGTTCTGGCCAGTCTGATGAGAACTGTAGTTAGCTCTGCTGGTAGTGTATAGTTGTCTTCCTGCTGACTTATGTAGTTGAGTGGGTTTCTAGGTGCCTTTGTACTGTTATGTACTCCCTCTGGTTGCTGTGGGTTACCTCCTGCCAGGCGGGTATTGTGGGCACTATTAGTATCTGTGCTCTACTCAGAGCAGTTATCTGGCCCTTTGTATCACTGATGCCCCAGAAAGTTTCACTTAAGTGGCTGGTGAGCATGGAACTCACTAGCCTCCTGTATCTGCCACCAAGCTTTGTAACAGGGACTGGTAAGTAGTAGGGATGAGCGAGTCTACTCGTTAATATTCGTTACTCGCCGAATAGTAGGGTACTCAGGCTACTTGTTGCTCTGCGAGTTTCCTAGTGATTAACTCGCACAGTAACGAGTCCAATGTAAATCAAGGGAAATGCAATTCCTCTGTTGCTGGACCCTATAAAGAGGTCTGGCAGCAGAGGAAAACCTGCAATTCCCTAATTCATTGTTTAGAAGCCTGCGGTAAAAAGCCGTAAGCTGAAAATTAAAACCGGATTGTGCCGGATTGACCCGGCCCGGGGCAATCCGGTACCATAGAGTCCCATGTTACAGTGCGCCAGATTGTCCCGGACCGATTTTGTCCAATTTTTATAACCGGATCAAACTGGATTGCCCCGGTCCGGGGCAATCCGGCGCCCCCTAACATGGGACTCTATGGTACCGGATTGTTCTGGACTGGGGCAATCCGGGAGAATCCGGTTTTCATTTACAGTTTATGGCTTTTTACTGCCGGCTTCTAAACAATGAATTAGGGAATTGCAGGTTTTTCCTCTACTGCCAGACCTCTTTATAGGGTCCAGCAACAGAGGAATTAATCGCAATACCCGCTTCCCCATTGACTTAACTAGGACTCGCTATACTGGTAACGAGTACCGAGTATCGGGACCTACTCGTTACGAGTCTAGAGAGTCCGAATATTTTAGTACTCGCTCATCCCTAGTAAGTAGCTCCTGTTGCTTTTCCCCAGAACCTTTCTCTTGATTCTTCTCTGTCTTACTAAACACTAAACTCTAACTCTTCTCGCTCACCAGTGAGAGTCACATGTCCAAATAAGGCATCCAGGGCTCTGTATCCTAATAAGGATTCAGGCAGTCTGCGAGTGCTTCAGACGTCAAGCAGAGGGAGCACCAATTCTCTTCAGACATGGCATTGCAATCGATGTAGAAGAAATACTATTTGTGGCAGTCAGACTGCAAGGGCACCGCACAAGCATTTATGTTGTATGCACAGAATATGCTATTAATGTTTAATAAATGCCTTCTCTTCCCTCGGGCAGAAACATATCAGTTAGGGATAGCTTGATGCCCCTGTCCTGAGAGTTGGCCATTTGCAGTGCTCTCTTCATTGACTTTTTGGGACTCTGTAAAATAGTTGAGTGCTCTTATAATTTGATAAAAGGCATCATAATAGCAAAAAATGTTATCACATAGATTTTCAACTAGAGCAGCATGTGAAGTTCTTGCTAATATTGTGTACAGTTCCCAGTTGTCATTCTTAAATTACAATTTTAAAACTGAAATTAATTGAACTTATTAATGTACTTTAATTATGAAATCACCACTATTGGCTTTATTTCAGCATCCCTCTTGTCTCCCCAGCAGATCCAATTTCCCTATAATGAGAATTCGCAGGTTGGATGCTAGGCTAAGTCTGCTGGCTAAGCCAGTCACTTTCTCAGCTATAGATAATGCTGAGACATTAAACAAGTTGGCATAGCTATTAAACTTAACTTAATTCCCAGCCTCACTTATCACACGCCAACACATAGGGGAGGGAGGAGAACAAGAGATCTCTGAAAGTGTTGACCTCAACATGGAAGTGGAGTTCTCAGATAAGTGTGCAGAAATCTGGCATATGGTGGAGCTTTCCATATGTCCATATGTCAGTTAGGAAATTCAATTAATTTCAACTTTGAAACCACTTATAATTTCACCATGCAACCATTTTAAGTTTGTGTATACATGGTAGGGTTATGACACCATACAACTTCAACGTTGCAAAGCGCTATAATTTACTTATTTAAAAAAAGAAATGCGGGTGTGCAGTGCTGCTGGAGAAGAAATCACTGCATCACTGAAGGTAGAAGAATCAATTGCACTTTCGTCACTGTGCATTTCCAGGTTGAACCCAGGAAAAGGTTGGTTCAACCAAAAAATTAGATTAAATTGCAATGACTTCTTGGGCTGGGGTCACA
Organism: Allobates femoralis; assembly: GCA_033576535.1. Taxonomy (NCBI): domain Eukaryota; kingdom Metazoa; phylum Chordata; class Amphibia; order Anura; family Aromobatidae; genus Allobates; species Allobates femoralis. Next base: position 189,106,784 of record JARQOC010000005.1, read on the forward strand.
CTTAAAAGGCACAATCCGGTAACTGCATCCATTACCGGATGTGGTGTGCCTTCGTATTATCTTTTGATAGTAAAATTGCAACCCTCATTCAGGATCTGGATGCATTAATGCATCCGGTTTTGGAAAGTGGGTTTTTGCAATTTTGAAAACCACATCCGGATCTGGTACTGCAAGGTACATTTATGTACCTTGCTGTACCGGATCCGATTCCCGTAGGCGTCCATGTTAAAAAAAACAGATCCGGTTTTGCAACCGCTCCGAAAAATGCAGCCTGCATGATTTTTACCACAGGCTGCAAAACCGGATGCGGTAACCGGATTGCAAATAGTGCAATTCGTTTTCTCTATTGAAGCCTATGGCTGCTGATGCAGATGCGGTTTTGAGCATTTTTAATGCTCAAAACCAGATCTGGAAGTATAAAAATACCGCAGCTGTCACCCTAGCCTTATACCAGTCACTCTAGTGATTTCTTCACCAGTGGCGCAGCACACCCACATTTCTTTCGTGAAATATATCTACTTTGGAATTCACCAACCAGATTAGCAGCTGTTGTAGATCATTGTATGTGATGCTTTCTAAGTGTTGTGGCTGTCACAGCACAACAAGGTAGGTGCAAAAAATGCTTAAAACACATATGTCACTTAGTTAATGCCCTATATGTTATTCTTGTTGATCTCTAACTCTCCATAATTTACATTTTCACACCCAATGAAGATTTGTCTAATATTTTAGATTCCTATGAGCAGAGAAGCCAAATTGGGACACCATATATGGCACATGAAAATAGCTGTGGGGTATTAGCTATATGCATGTTGTCTAAGGAGCAATGGACTTAGATTTTTCTTGGAACCACATTGGTTGCAATTGTGAGGTCATTTGACTTTCAACATGCAGAAGAAGTTGCAATATTGTGTGTTTTATGGTCAAAATAGTGAATTTAAAAAGGACCTGTCACCAACCAAACATGGTGATCTAATTACAGCACTGAATGCACCATGTCTGCTGCATTCAGGCAAGGGGTCCCCCAGCCCTTGAGCCCCCCTGTACCCTGAGATTATACACTTTGAAAACTTACATAGTGGAGCCAAATAGGAGGTGGCTTGTGGCTGGAGCCAAAGGGCAGTTTCACACTCCCTGTATGTTTAATCCTCCCACAGCTGTCTCCCTGATGCCAATCATTGTCTCCCTCGCCTGCTGCATAGTACACAGAGCTTATTGCAGTGCTGGCCGCTTTGCCCCGTCTCCTGCGGTGACATGGTTAACATGGAGTAGGGCAGGTATAAGCGGTGATGTCACAGCAGGAGGTGTCGGCGGCCGGCCTCCTGCTGTGACATCACCGCCTTTCCCCGCCCTGCTCCATGTAAACCATGGAGTAGGGCGGGTATAAACGGTGATGTCACCACAGTTTAAGGAAACCATCTCAATGGAAAAATGTTTTATGCTTTCACATATTAAACTTGCAGCATACTAGCACCTACTAGGGCATGTATGCCCAGAAAACCAGATATTGCTCAACCACACTTGAAAATGGAGAGTAATATTATTTTATTTTTAATATCAAATATCCAGAATTTTTATTTTAGCCTATATGTGTAATAGAAGGGATTCCCACCTAAGAAACCCAATATTAGGCCGGAGACACACTATTCGAGATGCATGTGAGATACTTGCATGACTCATGCACAACTCTCCTGTAATGGTCGCTGACTCTCTGGAGAGGAGCATGTCAGCTTCATAGAAACACAAGCAGCTGACACGCTCCTGTCCAGAGAGACGGCAGCCGTCCCAGGTGAGTCGTGCGATACTCATGCAAGTATCTCGCATACATTTTGCATAGTTTGCCTCCGGTATTACCCACAGAAAAGATCAGCTATAAACAGTACCCATGTATTACACAGAGTGCTGCTTGATTTTGCCATGTAATCCTGCAAAACAAAAAAATGACTGGCCTTATTCACAACTGACTATAGCAGATGGCACAGAATCACTGCACAATGGATTTGTCGAAAACTTGCGCTTTCTCCTCTATCTCTCTTTCTATCTTTCTGTCTCTTTCTCTTGCTTTCTCCCTCTCTTTATTTCTCTCTATTAATGATAAGTGGCTTGATTTGAAGATCATAAGATTGCAATATGTCACCAATGTCTTCACTATTTCCAATCAATGTAACAAAATTAATACATGAAAAGGTCCATAGTATAAAACAATGGTCATATTATTAATTCTATTATGCAGGTTTTCCCAGTTCCAAGCAATGACATTTCAGGAAATCCCATAAATTTGATATCATAATGAATTTGTTTTCTTGTCAGTTGCCAACTCGTTGTACATTGACTGCCGTAGAGTCACTGAAGCTTTGTGACTTTTATTTAAACATATAAGGTTACAACGTCTACATGGATCAAAAGATTATAACAAGGCTTCTTCAATTTACCAAGGCTAAAATGTTCAGAGCTGAAGGCTTTAATGTCCACGCCTGAAATTGAAACAGATTGCACTGCAGACAGGTGTCTCTTTGAGTAAGAGTGACACCACATTTAGAGAGAATGGCAGGAAACAAAGATAAACCAAAGGAAATTGTATGCCGTATGAAAAAAGACATCTGGTTACCTTTTTTTTTCTCCTAAGTAAGAAAGAAAATCCTGTTTCCTCCAATATTGTACTGTAGCGTTACTCCTGACAGAAACATCACGTCTGTCTCTGCCCTTGTCAACACATCTCACTGTCCACGATCACTCATCATCTCCAGACAGACAGCAGTGAAAGAGATCATCAATTGCCAATGCAATTTTGCAGATACACTTCATAAATTTTAATTACATTCTGACTGAAAATGAATGGTCAGAAAATATAAAACATCTGCCATCCAGATCATTTACATTTTTCATACAATAAATCACCAACAACATCCACAACAATGGATTAAATCATGTGGAGTGTAGTAGGTCAAGAAAGCGGAATAGACACCCATAGTGTGATTACTGTTTGGCCAGAAGCCATAGCGCAATGTATCAAAATAGGAAAAAATAACTCAGGAACCGGCAACCATTTTACTCCCGCAGCCATAAATAAAAGCATATAAGTTTTAAGTCAGAGAATGGTAATTGATCTATTACCACATCAACACAAAAATATGAGCATGTTTAAATAAAGGCATATCTTGACAATTATGACTGGAAAAAGTGACCATTTATCACGAGATTGGCTTGTTTATCTTCTCTTGAGGTCATCTGTTTCATTTAAGAAAAAATCGATTTTTATTAGCATCATGGACAGAAATGCAGCATTTCAACTCAACAGATTTTTACTGGTAAAATTATATGATGTAATTGTCTTTTAACATCAAGTATTTCAGTCCGTTCTTGACATAATGATAAATTGTCTGAAAGGAGTTCTCATTGGCAAGCGATCAATCTAGGAGTGCATAAAAAAAAAGTCTGGTATTGTTCAGCCACTTTAAAGAGGCACATGTGTGATTATTCTTTAATTCTGCCATCCATTAACAGAGAGTAATACAGAGAGTATATTGTAATATTTAAAGTTTTCCATTATTGGGCATTTCGAGCACCACCTTTGTCCACTTGTCACACCTGATGAGATGAGCCCAAGGGATAGTGGATCCACTGGACCAAAAACACTGATCTCTAATGTGAATGAGCACCCCTGAATGGCCACTGAGTCTTCACTATAGCAACAGGAGTGGGCATATGCTTGGCGGGTAGGCAGCCAACAGAAGACAGCAACAGGGGATCTTGGTACCCTGGCAGCTGGCTCCACAGAACAGAGTGGGGGGTACAACCCCTAATGACAACAGAAAGGTACAGTCCCTGGTGGGTTCAGACCAAGTTCTGGTAGGCATGGACAGGCACGGCAGATTGCAGAAGGCTCCAGAAACTGGCAGGCACAGAGAGGTACAGTAGATGACAGAGACTGGTGATGGCTGGCAAGCACATGGAAGCACAGCGGATGACAGAGACCGACATTAGGGAGCAGGCACAGGAAGGCACATCAGATAACAGAGACTGGTGGTGGCTGGCAGGCAGTGGGAGGCACAGCAGGTATCGAGTAGGTACTGGCAGGTGCTGAAAGGCATTAAGAAAGTCAGTGTCATAGCTCCGTAACAAGGGTATGCCAAAAAGAAGTAGGAGAGACAGATAGGGCAACATGTAGAAGGCAATTTTCTCCTTGTGCAGAGCTCCTATCCAAAGTTCCACTTGTTCAGTGACCCAATTGGTGGACTCAGATAAAGGCTTCCCATCAACTGAAGCTGAGAATTCAGAAGAGAAGTCAATGAAATCTGGTACCTGCAATGCCTGCTGCATGAAATTCCCAGCTGAACCTGAATCCATATAATCCACCTCCATGAACAAAACCTCTCCGGATGTCACCTGCATCATCAGAGGAGTCATTTTCCCCAAGGGAGGCCTCTCCAACCTGCCCTAGGCTTGAGAATTTTCTACTTCTCGGGACAGAGACAGATCAGATGATACGCGCTTTCATAGTAGAGACACAAGCCCTTGGTCAATCTTTCCTTTCGTCGTTGCTTCACGATTTTAACATGGTCGACTTGCATGGGTTCTGGGTTGGAGGAAGATGCAGATGGGCAAGGTGTGAGCATTTTTTGAAAAGAGGGTGCGAGGCACATGGGCTTCTTCTCCCTTGACACCTCTCTAGACTGCTCCTAGAATAGCAGACCGGTTCATATAGCAAGGGAGATCACATTTTCCAAGGTAGATGGTACATAACGACCAGCAAGCTCATCATAAATCCTGCAGAAACCAGGGCTTTGTGGTTCCAACCTAGTTCTGAAAACAGTATGCCGAGCTGTATGGCACCCTGACTTCCCTGACACAGCCTGAAGAGTGAAGAAGCCACCAAGGTGACTAAGCCCAGCTCTTTAAATACTTCACATAATGCTGTCAGGAAGGACTGAAGAATCGAAACGACAGGATCACCTCTCTCCCTTAGAGGATTTATCCATGCAAGTGCCTCACCCTCCAGATGGGACACAAGGAAAGCCACTTTGGCCAGGTCAGTAGGGAAGTGGAGAGAGAGGAGATCAAAGTGTGGTTTCACTGATTCACCAATCCACTACATAAGTTGGAGTCTCCATTTAACTTGTAAGGAGGAGATAAGCGAGAGACCATGGACAGGTGAGAGGTTCACCACCAGATACAGAGCAACATCTTTGGCAGGCAACGAGTATATACAGAGGCAGCAGCACTCACCAATCTTCCAGTCGTTTATTTATTGCACAAACAGCATAAAAAGCGATTATCAGAGGTGTTTACAGGGGATACAGGGGGAGGATGGGATGTCCCTCAAGCAACGGGCCGTTTCACGCCCACCACAGGGTGCTTCTCCAGGCTGTTTTATGCTGTTTGTGCAATAAAGAAACGACTGGAAGATTGGTGAGTGCTGCTGCCTCTGTATATACCCATTGCTAAGGAATGACCTCGTGATCGGATGTGCACCACACATGACCAGGAGCTGCAAGGCAGTGTGACGGCGGGTCCATGTGAGCTCCAGCCTGGAGTGTGGTTAAATCTTAAGGGGAAGAGAGCTGCAGCTGTGCCCAGCAACCTCAAAGAAGTAACATCTTTGGCAGGTGCTGGTGCAATGGCAGCCTGCAGGCTATTCAAGCGAGTGTCCACAGAAGACATGAAGGCCAGCATGTGGGTCTGCATCTCACATTGGCAGACTAGCTGAGTGGCATTAGTGCTAGCAGGATCCATGGCCTGTTCAAACTATTGTGCCTAACAAGGCAGAGGGCGCAACTCCTAATGAGTGACAGACACATACAAGTACTGGTGGGTTCAAACTAACTCCTAGTAGGCACGGACAGGCGCAGCAAATAGCAGAATCTGATGGTAGCTGGCAGACATAAAGAGCAAACTACAGAGGCTGGAATTGGCTGGCAGGCACAGGAAGGCACAGCAGATGATAGAGACTGGCGGTGACTGGCACAGCAGTTGTCGAGTAGGTACTGTAAGGTGCTGAAAGGAACTGAGAAGATATGAGCACAAGAACAAGCAAGGCACAAGAGGACCTGACAATTAGCTATAGTAAATAAGAACTAACCTAGACACTTTGAACAGGCACCTCCCAAAAGGAGAGCGTGCCGTAAATACCTTGGACCTCTCAGCCATAGGCATCTCTAGATTAGGTCACACTGGCCCTTTAAAACAGAGTCATGTAGCATGTCTGCACTTTGAGCACCTTCCCGAGGGCCTGCCCAGCATGCTTGAGCCTTGGAGCAGAGGAAGATGGAGCTGTGTGAGTGGGAAAATTGTATGGTGAATATGTCAGCGCCCTTGACACGTGGAGTGCAGGGATTATGACAGTGTGGCGCCCCTGCGACCAGGGTGGCCACAGGTAGAAACTGCAGCCAGGCAGGAGGGTAGACAGTTTGTTTAGCAAACACCTCAAATCACATATCCACTGATATAGGGACCTAACCCTGAGCCTGGGACTCTAGGCAGGCAAGGGGTAGTAGGGCTAGATATGAGTGGGTGAAGCATAGTCATGGTAACAGACTAGTATATAAGGGAGAAACAGGAAGCAGTTACCCAGTAGGCGGGTGCCGAGCAGCAAAGACCGGACCAGTACCATCAGGTCCAGGAAAGACGTGAGGGCCAGCAGTTAACTGACAGTAGAGTCTCCCCTGATATTACTGGGAAGTTACATGGGAAGAGAAGGACCCGGTGATCCCTTGTGAAGCAGGGATACCAAAGGTTAGGCTAAAACCAGAGTGTCAGCTCTGAGGGGTACTGAAGATTTAAACCGGCTCACCAGACAAACTGACGGGGGACACAGATTCCAGGTCTGTGTTCCCAATACAGGATTTGGGGCACAGCAGCAACTGAGAGGATCCGGCTTACCGCCCATAGACTTAGGGGGAAGCTACTATTGGGGACCGAGCTGCCGCTCTGCAATCCACCTGAAGGGAAAGACAGAGAATCAACCTGAAAGGACACATAGATGGAGTGAGGAGTCTAAGAGTGACAACCTGGCTGCAGTGGGTTCAAGTGTACCAGAGTCAACTATGTAAAGCTGTGGAAACTGTATTGTACCTGTTGTGCACTGTTTGACTGAAGAATTGGAGAAGTAAACCAGGGTGAACCCTGCTTCAGTGTCTGTGTCTGATTTTAGGTATAAAGAACTGTCAGTCCTCCATTTTACCCTGTCAGGAGCTGTCCCGATCCCCAGCGGGCTAATCCACCTTCCTGCAACATCTATAACAACCATCAGACTTTAATTAACACTGCCCCGGGGAACCAGGCTCTACCTGCGGGGAGCCATTCCATCTAAAGCTGCCAAACATCATTCCCGGATTTTCTACAGCAGCGGTGGTCCCATTACTGACCACATCCTGTGGGTGGCATCATGACAAACCAAATCCCCTGTAAAAACACCCCATTTTATTGTGCAAACCCGGGACACGGTCCGGATCAGGACCGCCGTGACATCCCCTGCAGTACCCTGTTCCGGCACCGAGTACCCCTTCCCAGTGGGCTCCACAACCGCGCAACACTACTCCAGTGTCACATGACCACACCTGGGACCTGCTAAATAACAAAGTATCATATTTATCTTTTGAATTTTGGAATTTACTTAAAGGACCATTCTGGTGATTTTTTTTCTGGTGATATTTTCTTTCTAATAAATTAGCAAACAATAATGCATATGTAGAGATAAAATTACAATGCTTAAAGGTAACCTGTCAGCTCGATTTAGCACCCTATTCTACCATTTCCTGTCCCTGCACCTTGCTGACTCATTCATAACCATTCCTCTCATGAGCTAAAACTGCACTGTAAAACTTTTATAAAATGATTTAATAACATATAGCCAAAAAGAAGGATGGCAGCACTCAGCATTCCAATTTTGCAGCTGGTTAATTTAATGCAAAAATTACAGCAGCAGGTGCATGATACAGGGAGGGAGGTGCTAGGACCGACGGTATCCGCTTCGGTGACACAGGACCTGTAGAAGCGGGACATCCCGTGAAGCAGTCACCGTCGGTCCTAGCACCTCCCTCCCTGTATCATGCACCTGCTGCTGTAATTTTAACCAGCTGCAAAATTGGAATGCTGAGTGCCGCCATATTTCTTTTTGGATTTATTGTCTTGAACTCTGGCTGAGCAACAGGAGATTACACAGCACGTCACCGCTACAGGAGTATAGGAGTAACGCCGCTAACAGGTCAGTGCCCGGTTTTCATTTCTATACATAAATGTAACTTACACATAGTCTACATCCATAAACTGATAGCGTGGTGTCTGCGTTTCCATTCTCTCTCCTAACAGGCTCTTAGCACGTCCCGCTGGGTGTCAACATTCTGTCTCCTGTCTGGCTCTGGCACATGTGCAGTGCGCATATTAAAGCTGCCCGTACAGCCTGATAAGCCCCCACAATGCACTGGACCGGTACTGTCATGCGGTCAGTGCATCAAACTACATGGAGGAGACAGGAAATTCAAAAGAGGCTGAACAGGAGACGGAATGATGACGCCCAGCAGGGCATGCTAAGAGCCTTTCAGGGGGATAACATGGAGCCACGGAGACCGCCCAGTCAGTCAACGGATGTAGATTGGATGTAAGCTATTAAATCATTTTATAAAAGCTTTATAGTGCAGTTTTAGGTCAGAAAGGGCTTGGTAGGGACAAGTAGTGATAGAATAGGGTGCTAAATCGATTTGACAGGTTCCCTTTAAGATTTGATGTCTTTGTCTGTATCTAGGACCAATCTGCGATCACATGACCTACCTAATCACACAGTGTCTTCTGTTTGGAGCAGAGATTTTCTCAATGCAAGTATTTGAGACTCAGAATAATGCTCTCTAGACATGGAGTGTGAAAGTCATACATTGAGGAAGTGACCAGTGCGAAACACAGAAGACACTTTGCAATTTGGCAACAAATCTGGTCAAGGGATATCATACCAGTGCTATAAACAGCCAAATATGTCAACCTGTAAGTATTGCAATACACTCTGCATACAAACTAATACTTGCTAATAGATGGGAAAATGAAAAAAAAATCACCAATGTGCAACTTTAAATGAATTCAGAAAGCCAAAGTTCAAAGTGTGAAATTGCAGCAGACTGTCTATGTCTACTTCTATCTCCTCTCTCCACCTTCTCTCCATAGTTTTATAAGAAAACAGTAACAGCTGGTGCGGTTACTACGATGAACTGTCTGAAGTCTACGATGAACTGTCTGAAGTCACCACTGTCAGTGAAAGCAAGCCTCTTCGGTGTGTGCAGACACTATAATGGTCTCCACTCACTGCATGTAGGCATGCCTGGAAATTGCTGTGGATTATCATTGGAGGGCAAGTTTGAGCTTAATAAATGGGTGACAGCGGGTTGTCTGTGTGTTTTATTTACAATAATGGAATTTTCTATGTGTATTTTATTTCTAATAAAGGAATTTTATATTTGTCTGTGTTTTTTAAATATTTACTCACTGGATTGGTAATGTAGGGTATAAAAAATGCCTCAACATTACTAATCCAGGGGTTGATGACAGCTGTAAATACTCATCTGTCATGAACCCCTTCTTTTACCCTGACTGCCACCACACCAGGGAAGCGGGAAGAGTCGGGGTGAAGTTCCTGGTGTCGTGCATCTTATGGAGGCATCAGTTCTGGGTAGCTGCGGCCTGCTATTTTTGGGGTGGTCATTATTTACAAGTTATTAATTTGAAAAATATAACTTGGTGTGACCTCTGCTTTTGATTACCAGCAGATGGAAAGCCGCCAGGTGTGGTCTGCAAGCTGCAGCTCTCTGTTGTACCCTAGCTGGCGATCAAAAATGGGGGGAACCCCATGGTTTTTTTTTTTCAATTCTTATTTATTTTTAGCAAACTAAATCCTAAAACACCCTTTAGTGCAACAAGATTAAAGGGTGCTTACAATATATAGGGGGATTGGACATTTTATAGCTGTTTGACATGTATCTATCTATAATTCTATCTATACTTTTCATCCATCCACCCATACATCCAATCATTCATCCATTTACTTGAACAGCGGAATGCTCAAGTAATCTTTAAATCTTTAAAAATCTTAATGATAAAAGATTTTAAAACCTTTAGCTGACAACAATCCCAGAAGTTAGTAATGTTGAGGTGTCAATCAAATATGTATTGGTGTGGTTATTTGTATCCTTACTTACTTGATCACCTGATGAACGTAGCAAGCTACTACCGAAAGACAATGTGAATATAACCAATAAAAGGTCTGTAATATCATAAAACTTCAGTCTCCCTCTTTTGCCTAGCGCTTTATTACACAGCTTCTATCTTTATCTGCGTTCATGTCCGCCTGAGAGTTATGCGGCAAGAGCAGCTGCAGGCCTCGAAGATTCCCTATGTCTGGATAACAGGACCTGGGGTGACATGTTTCTGGTGACGTGCTTCTGGTCACGTGGTATCGGAGTCTGATGAGCCGCACAGACCAGCGGCTTCAGTATTCCTCACCTCCACATTATACTTCAGAGTTGTGCAGGGGTGCACACACCAATTTGGTGAGTGATCTACAATCCTTCTTATTTCCCCCTCTGGATCGCCAGGTTTCACACAGGAGCACCCTTTGTGTCTTTTTCTTTTACCTTCAGGCCAGAGGCCTGCAACTTGTTCTCCAGCATTTGCAGGGAGGTATAAAAGCACCTCTTACTTTGCAGAAACAGTCCAGCACACAAGGAGTAAATTTAAAAAACTTTACTGTTGTAGAATGTAAAAAATCACATGTTGCTACATGACGAAAGTTTTCAAATATATTTTACACAAACACTGATCATTTTTAAATAGGCACTTAACAAAGACTATTTATAATAAGTCTAAAAGACACACATAAATATATAGAGTAACAGTGATGAGTTTAGGGGGACAAACACTTCATGGGGCAATGGACACCAACCTGCTGCAATAACTAACTCCCTAACCCACATACCTCCCCTTTTTATCTATGGCCGTCCTCAGCCATAGTTGAAGACATGATGCATATAATCACACACAAAACACAGGTAGAACATTATAAAAAGTCTTTTCCTTCATTCTTTGGGTCATCTTGACACTGGTCTCACTGTGTTGAGACCCCTGAACTATAGAGTCTTTCCGTTTTCCCCTAAAATATGCTAACAAGCCAAGAGGAGCACAAAGTCCACAAAGGCTCGCATACGCATTGGACTCTAGTCTCTCATTGTGGCAGAGCACAACACAGGGAGCATCAGCATATAAGTGAGTCCTTCACAGTTCTTGATCATTACAAACAAATGACCCAGATGGAACATTGAGTGCTCTGATTTTTCCCCTTTTCACACAGCAGTCCATTATACTCAGCAAGTCCCACAAAGAGCGCCAGAGTTCATTAAAATGGGGCACAGTACATTAAAGACACAGTCCATTTAAGGCACAGTCCATTAGGGCACAATCCATGTAGGACACAGTCCATTAAGGACACAGTCTATTTAGTGCTTTTAGGTGTTGACTGAAGCCTGCAGTCCTGCTAATCCTGCAGGGGGAAGCGCTATTGGCGCTAAACTGGGGAAGGGAAAAACAAAATTAGGCCTATCCAGCCACAAGGCAGAGAAAAACAGGCCTTGCTCTCAGAGCTCAGAATTACATAGAATCCTCATATATCTAACAGGTCAAAATGCAGGGTCCCAGTAGGGGTATTTCTTTTAATGAGTGAGTAACCCAGCAACAGGCCTTTTTAAGTGCAGTCCTCTTTAATTGTAGGCCTTTTGTTAAGCCTAGCACTGTCACAACAGCTCTTTCACTGATGACCGGGATGGAGATGCTGTTTCCATAGTATAGGCTCCTGGATGGTCTTGGGGGATCACAGTGCCTACTCCTCCAGGGGCATTCTTTTCCACCACCTGCCTGCAAGCATACCCAGTCAGGACCACCACTGAAGAAAAATACAAATGAGTTAGGGGGCGTCCACCCCCTCTAGCACCCCCTCTAGCACACACCGGAGGAACTTTGACAAACCCAGCAACTCCAGCAACCCTGACAATCTCTTCAGGCTCTCTTTGTTCCTGTGGGTTTCACTCCAGCTGGCTGGCTAACATGGTCATGTTTGGCAAACCGCCAATGCTAAATCCTCTCCATGTCAGCCTCCTTCTGCCACTCTTCAACATCCTCTGCAGTAGCAACCTGACTTAGCCTCACCACATACCACTTGCGGCTCTTCAATTTCATGAAGGTGACCATGTCTCCAACATAAACTGCAGAGTTGGAAAGGCAGATGTTCACCCTGCAGGGTGGATCGGTTGACATTGCGCTGTCACAAGTCATGTCTTTAGCTAGGAACCCAAACCCCCTCTTCTGGAAGAAGATCACCAGCCGGCCCTGAGTACATTGCTCATGAAAGTGATTACAAAGAGACCCCTGCAACCACTCTTGGGTGAGAGCATGTGAGACCCTCATTTCTTCATTCTTGGTTCATGCCTAAAGGACACTTGCTCGGGAGCAGTAGAGGGCCCCACATGGCATTCTCCCAGTCAAAGGCCTCTGGCAGAAGTGCTATGGAAGTTAAGGAAACAGGGACTTCTGGCTTTACTACCTCCTCCTCTATTTGCTAATCCACCAGCTGCGGCTTTTTAAAGGCCAGGCATGTTGCAGGATCCAGCCTCTGACCTCTGGAGGTCCCACTGGTATACATAATGTCTGACTCCTCCTGACTCTGAGCTCCATTATTGTTCGATCTCTTCTGGTATATGGGACCAGAACTGGATCCTGACCTTACTGCACATCAAGCCAAATGCAGGGTGCGCATTTGAACCTAAGCTCACATATATGGGCATCTCCTCTGTGGGCTACTCCAGTTGTGGTGAAGCACCCTCGGCCCTTGGGATGGTGTGGTAAATCAGCTCCTCCAAAGCTTCCATGCCTTGAGTGGATCCATCAGGTCTCCAATGCGGGACTGCAGGCACACAGTACATGATGAGGCGCGTTGTATGGCAATCCCAAGATGGCACTGGCCTCCGCAGTAAAGCGTTCTTTCCATTGTCTAGGATCCTGCTTCTTGTAGCGCTGGGATCCAATCACCTAGGGGATATCAATGATTACACAATCTTGCTGCCTACTCCTCATTAATCCTTCCATGTGGTGGGCTGTAGAAAGCACCTGACTTACAAACCCATTCCCCATGCCATAGGCAACACTTGAAATGTTTCATGTCATGAACAAATATGCAAATAGAGTCCATGGAGCCTTATTTAGGAATCTCAAACACAGGACTAGCCAGATATCCCTCCAGGGAAGGACCTAGCCATGGCGTGGTTCATTGAGGAGACCACCATAACCACCATATTAAGTGGCCCTTTTAGTCAATATCCAGCTCTTTACGAGTTTAAAGATATGACAAGGGAAATACCAAAGCCAGGTCTCCATCCACAGACAGCTGTTTCGGGGTTTTGCCCCTCATCAGTGTGGAGTAGGATTCTGGCTAGGTGGGAGCAATGCCTAAAAGACCAACATCATGAAACAATCATTGATCTCAGGGAGACCAGTCAAAGAGAACACTGCAGGCAACCCAGAAAAGCGCTCAAACACAGTGAGATCCTAGTTGCATTGCCCCCTGGGAAATACAAATATGCAAATAGAGTCCATGGAGCCTCATTTAGGAGTCTCAAGCACAGGACTAGTCAGATGTCCATCCAGGGAGGGACCTAGCCATGGGGTGGCTCCTTGAGGAGACCACCATAACCACCATGTTAAGTGGCCCTCTCAGTCAATATCCAGCTCTTTACGAGTTTAAAGATATGACAAGGGAAATATCAAAGCCAGGTATCCATCCACAGACAGTTGTCTCTCATCAGTGTGGAGTAGGATTCTGGCTAGGTGGGAGCAATGCCTGGCAGACCAACACCACGAAACAAATGTCATGAACAAAGGAATAGGTTTCTGAGGACCTCAGAAGAAGAGATCTTGATGATCATCAGTCTAGAAACTCGCAAAACTATATCTAAAGAGTTCGAACGACATACATTTTGGTCAGAGAGACTGAGTATAAATAGAAGACTATTATTAACATCCTCAGGGGTCATTGTTCAACAAAAATTATTCAGAGAGACAGACACCCTAATTTTATTAATATGTTGGAGAAGACCTAAGCTAGCAAGTCATGGGGAAAAACCAACAGTGTTGAAGCCTTTTGTAGGTTGGAATGGGCTAAAATCATTCTAGGACTAATCAAGATTAGTAAAGATGGACTCTATTGCTACAGAAGAGTGTCACACCAGATACTGAAAGCAAAGATTCACATATTATTGCCACTTGTAGTCATGTGATATTGGATCATTTACCCAATACAAAATGACAACATCTGTAATATTTTTTTACTCTTGTTTTATTTGGGTTCTCTTTAAATACTTTTAGTTTAAGATAAACTTTGCATAGATACATGGAAAATCGAGAAACATTCACCAACTTTCAAGCACTATTGTATATATACTCATTCTTTGTATGGAAAATATTAATAGATGGCACAAATTAAATAAATATATATGATGTGTTAGATATGTATTTATGACTCTACAATGTAGTACCAAACCCATTGCCACAAATCACAGTGAATGACATTTAACACAGCATTTTTAACCAAGTGCCATTGTTTATTAAATATTTATTTTATTACTATTGTAAGGGTGATAGCAATATTTTTATATTCGTTATTATTTGCACTGAGAGCAGAAGCTGCTGTAATGTTGCAATCAGCCAGTATAATATTATTTATTAATGTGATGGTTTCCTTATATGCAGATTTTCTATGCAAGAGTGAATTATTTAAAAGGTGCAGCTTGTAGATTTCAGCCATCAGCTGCCAGTGATTTATTTGTTCTGTTATTGTTTTAGTAATGCTTAAAAGTGAAAAGACTTGAAGTGATCTATACTCTATTTATGTTGAAATAGTAAAGTAATATCAGTACACCTTCCCAATGTATCTACAAATATTCAGATTTTAAGCATTTGGGAGAGTTATATGCAGGGGCAAGGGTGGAAAAAGCCAATTGAAGGACTGTGTGAATTGCATAATTTGTTCATATTCATCTTGCATATCTGCAACTTACATCTAATATTTACAATTACTGTACTAGTGCATCTCAATTAATTAGACTATCATCGAAAAGTTAATTTATTTCAGTAATTAAATACATAAAGCAAAATGCATATATTATATAGAGACATTAAAAACAGAGTGATCTTTTTGAATTGTTTATTTCTGTTATTGTTGATGATTGTGTGTTACAGCCAATGAAAACCCAAAAGCCGTTGTCGAGCCCACTGGGACGAGGGTCTTTACTGGGGAAGTCACGGGTGGTCCTGGTCCGGTCCGTGTCCCGGGCCCTGGCAATTAAAGGGGGATATTTACAGGGGATGTCACTCGTGACGACACCCACTTGATGCGGCCAGTGATGGGGGCCGCCGCTTCTGCAGAACCTCCGGGGACGATGTAATGGCAGCGGAGATGGTGTAGTTCCAGTGGGTAGAACCGTGTTCCCCGGGGCAGTAAGGGTTAAGTCTATTGTGGAGTTTGTAGCACACTTACTTCGCAGACGCTGCAGGGATTTCTCCTCCTGGCTGGTGCTGACAGGCTGTGTCCTGTAAGGAGAGAATCACTTTCGTGCAGAAACACAAGGGAAGCTGTTCCAGGGTTCTCCAAAGCTTTACTCTCAGTTGTTCAAACAGTTCACAGGTAGTTTGCAGTTCTTACAAGATTCAAGTACAGTTCTCAGTACACGGGCACATTCTCCCTCTCCGGGTTCCCTTTGCTCTGCAGCCAGGCCTCTCTCTCTCTCTGTGACCCCTCACACAATCTGCAGTGTCCTTTCCGGGCTATTACGTTCTCTTTGCTGCGTGTTGTGTGACACTGGACAGTATGGCGGTGACTCGGGCTTCTGTGAGTCCTAAGTGTGTCACTGAGCTGCCTGTCATTTGGGTAGGGATCTCAATCTGAAACTCAGACCCCCCGTCGTGTTGTTTGGGGATGCCGGGTAAACTGCGTTCCCCTCTAGAGCCGACACTCTACTTCAGCCCAGACTCCAGCAGTCCTTAAGCCTGAGGCTCTACCAGGCTCCTTTCTCTCTGTTCCTCTCGGTACCATAGGAGGGCTACTCCGCCTGCAGTCAGTAGCTTCAGCTGCGTTCCTAGGGCCCGGGTTACACCGTCCCTTCTCAGTCCTCTCACACTCCTGGTGGTATCAGCTTCGGATGGGCTTTCTCTCTCCTCTGGCTCGCACTGGCTCAGTACAGATTCTGCGCTCCTAGGTCTTACTCTCACAGGACGTGTGAGCTCCAGTCTTTGCTTCTCAGCCTACCTCGGCCTACTGAACTCCTTCACTCCTCCCCCTTCCTATATACTGTCAAGTCATCTGACTTCGGGTGTGCCCAACCCACTCCTCTGAATCCACCACCCCTCAATCTCATAGAGTATCTAATCTCAGGGCTGGATGTTACCTTCTCTTACACGTGGGTTATGTGGGCTGTGAGGGTGTTGGTGTGCAACAAGTGTCCTACCTGCCTGGCTGCAGTTCCCTTTGTGTCCTCCTGGACGCAGGGGCGCCACATCATTATCTCAGAAAATTAGAATATCATATAAGACCAACTGAAATAATGATTTTTAAATCTTATACGTTGGCCTAATGAAAAGTATGTACAGTAAATGCATTCAATACTTGGTCGAAGCTTCATTTTCATTGGAGAGGGTGGGGGGTGCACCGACCGGCCGGCTACTTACCGCTGCCTCCGCCGGCTGCAGACTCGCTCCCCGAGTCTCTGCTGCTTTTTCCGGAGATTCCCGAACACTGACAGAAGGAGTGAATAAATTAACTTCCGTCACTGCTCGGGAATCGCCAGCAGCAGAGCGAGTCTGGCTGCCAGCAGGGTTCAGCTCAGGTCATAATGACCTGAGCTGAACCCTGACTGTTTAGTCAGTTCTCAGCTCTGCTACATCCCTGTCTGTCTAAGCACAGACAGGGAAGTAGCAGAGCTGAGATTGTGTTTTGGACTACGTCGGACGGAAGAGGATTTTTTTAAATAAAGATGGAGTCCCTAATGGCTTTTTTTTTTATTTCTAATAAAAAAAAAATTCTCTGTGTTGTGTTTTTTTTAAAACAATTTAATAGAAATTCATGGCGGTCATGTCTAATATTGGCGTGACCGCCATAAATTACGGGCTTAGGGCCAGCTGATAATACAAAGCTTGCGCTGCGGATTTCAGCCCCCAGCTGCTTAGCTGTACCTGGCTAGACATAGAAATTGCACGGAGCCCCACGCATTTTTTTTTTATTATTTCATGAAATTCATGAAATAATAAAAAAAAAGTGCTCCCCTATATTCTTGTGTCTGGCCAGGTACAAATAGGCACCTGGGGGTTGGGGGCAGCCCGTCGCTGCCTGCTGGATTCGGCTGGTTACAGAAATAGGGTGAAGCCCAAGTCAAATTTTTTTCTGATAAATCCATAAAACAATATAAATAAAAGGGACTGCATCTTTATTAACCCCTGGACCATGGACGAGGGGTTAATAAAGATGCAGTCCCTTTTTTAGGATTGTTTTATTGATTTTTCAGAAAAAAAATTACGTGGGCTTCGCCGTATTTCTGGAACCAGCCGGATCCAGCAGGCAGCGACGGGCTGCCCCCAACCCCCAGGTGCCTATTTGTACCTGGCCAGACACAAGAATATATGGGAGCCCTTTTTTTATTATTTCATGAATTTCATGAAATAATAAAAAAAAAAATGCGTTGGGCTCCACGCAATTTCTATGTCTAGCCAGGTACAGCTAAGCAGCTGGGGGCTGGAATCTGCAGCGCAGGGAGGCCCAAGCTTTCTGGGCACCCCCCGCTGCAAATTGCAGCCAGCAGCCGCCCCAGAAGATGGCACATTCATTGAAGCGCCATCCTCTGGCGCTGAACCCCGCTCTTCCAGTGGCCCTGGTGGCGGGTGGCTCACTGGGTAATAATGAGGTTAAGGCCAGCTTTGTATTATCAGCTGGCCCTAAGCCCGAAATTTATGGCGGTCACGCCAATATTAGACATGACCGCCATGAATTTCTATTAAATTGTTTTAAAAAAACACAACACAGAGAAAAATTTTTTTATTAGAAATAAAAAAAAAAGCCATTAGGGACTCCATCTTTATTTAAAAAAATCCTCTTCCATCCGACGTAGTCCAAAACGCGATGTCCTCTCTGCTACATCTCTGATATATATGTCTATGCACAGGGAGTGAGCAGACTGAGAACAATCTCAGCTCTGCTACATCATCTCTGTGCACAGACATTCATGTCTGTACACAGGGAGAGCAGGCGGGCTCTAGGACCCTGGAGCTGCGGCAGCCCGCAGGACCCGAGCCCGGCACAGAGCAGACAGCCGGACTCGTAACTGTGCGAGTTTCCCTGCGATTACTTGCACAGTAACGAGTCCAATGCAAGTCAATGGCAATCCTAGTTTTGCCAGAGTCTCTGACAAAACTAGGATTGCCATTGATTTGCATTGGACTCGTTACTGTGCGAGTAATCGCTGGGAAACTCGCAGAGTACCGAGTCCTGCCAGTCCCTTACTACTCGCAGAGTAACGAGTCCTAGCGAAGAGACTCGCCCATCCCTAGTCAAGTCAGCTTTCTTTCCCATGGTTGTGAAGCCTACTGAACTAGACTAAGGGCTCAAATTCAATGCTTAGTAAACCTTTGCAGGAGTATTGTGTTAATTATTCTAATTTTCTAAGATAATTAATTTTGGGTTCTCATTGGCTGTAAGCCATAATTATCAACATTAACAGAAATAAACACTTGAAAAAGACCACTCTGTAATGACTCTTTAGAATAAACACATTACACTTAAAGAGAACCTGACACCCCATGGTGCTTTTCAGAGTTAAAGCACCAATGAATGCAGTGTGTATGCTGCATTCAGGAAAGGTGTGTACCATGTCTCTACCCCCCCCCCCCCCCCGCAACCCCAAAAAAGACACTTTGGAAAGTTTAGGGTTCAGAGGTCCAAGGGGCTCATCTGATTATGCTGTACTCACAGCCAGCCCGGTCCTCCCCGCCTCCTGCCTGTATATTCCGCCTCCTCTTGTGTGGGCCTGCCCTCCTCTTCCACTCCACACAGACACACACACAGGTATGAGGCGGGGGGGGGAATGAGCTGGCAGCAAGCACAGCATAATCAGATAAGCCCCTCGGAGCTCTTAACTCGAAATTTTCCAAAGTGTTTTTATTCGGGATACGGGGGGGGGGGGGTAGAGATATTGTACACACCATCCCTCAGTGGTGCTTTCTCTTTGGAAAGCACCATTGAGGTGACAAGTTCTCTTTAAAATATTGAATTACACTGAAATCAATTAATTCTTTGATGATGTTCTAATTTATTTAGAGGCATTTGTATATCTTTAGGGTTGATATGAACATCCTGAGAGGTTTAAAGCAGCAAAGGAGTTCTATGATTAGGCTAAAGGAGTTGTTTCAACTTTGGACATGGGTAAAAAAGGAAAGTGCCTATAAAAATAAAGAAATTTACCCCTTATTAAAACTCCATAATGATTTTTATTTTGATTGTTTACTGCATTTACGTTGGCTTTTAGCCACTTCTTCATGTATCAGCATTCGCCAGTTTTTCAGAAAGGAGATCATTGCTCACAAGCTCTTTGCTTTAGAACTTGCAAACTCTACTCTAAAGCTGGCATTGATCAGCTTCACAGCTTTTTCACTCCTCCAATACTGCAGATGCAAAGCCACTTCTTCATGCAGCATAAGGCAACAAAAATTTAAGACCAGTTACACAACCGCTGTTCTGAAATGTCAATCATTAGAAATACACTGTCTTCTGGCAAGCGGAAAACCTAAAGTCTGATGAACAAGGCATTACTGGAGACAAAGCTTGAGACAGACCTTTTATCTCTCTATACAGAAGTCTACAGGACCTCTTTCTTTAATTTATCTGTGAATGTACACTGCTAAGTCACTCAAGTAGGCTGCCTTCACACTTGCGTTTCTGTCTGCATGTGTATGACATGCAGATGCAAACGCAGGCAAACGCGGCCCACACTGATGTTAACTCAGCTGAGACTCTCCGCATGCGTTCACATTAGTATGCACCCTGGCCAGCCAATCAGCTGTCACAGGGGCGGCCGGGAGGAGATCAGCGGTGGAGATCTCCTCCTCCTGGCCACAGCTGATCTCCCGCTGGTGTCAGCGCGGGAGATTTGAAGACACAGCTGATCTGACAGCTGTTTAAATCTCCTGCGCCGACACCAAATTGGGTGATATCAGTGCAGGAGATATGAAACAACTGATCGCTGCTTCAAATCTCATGAGCCGAGCTCGCCTATTCAGTGTCGGCGCAGGAGATTTAAACAGCTTTCAGATCTTCTGTGTCTTCAAATCTCCCATGCTGACACCAGCGGGAGATCAGCAGCGGCTCTAGCTGACCTCCCGGTGGCCGCCGCTGATCACCGGTGGCCACCGGGAGAGATTTCAATGAGATCAGCAGCGTTCTCCAGTGCTGTCATGCGGAGGACACTGCGGATCCATTGAGATCCATGCATTATTTGTGCGCCCGCGAACGCACAAAAAATGCAACATGCTGCGTTCAGAGTGCGCTCAGAAGATACACAAATTGTGCATCCGAATGCATATGCAGCCAAACGCAGCCATAAGCAGGCACATGCGTTCCCATGTTAAACATAGGAACGCATGTGCGCAAGCGTTTTGCTGCGTTCGGTGCGCTGCGTTCCAAACGCAAATGTGACGGCACCCTTAGTGCATCTTAAATTATCAGCTCATCATGTATGTACTAGTAAGTCATAAGTAGTCCACTTGCAAACCTAAAGGCATCTGTCATGTCAATAAGACAATTAACCTGCAGATATAGGGTTAATCTGTTGGTTAATTGCATTCTGAAGGTGTCTGGCTTTGGTATTACAAGTGTGAATCCTGTGAGAAAGTGAAATTTCGTTCTCCCTGGAAATGCTGTCTTTTAGACATACAGGCTTGCCAATAGCAATCATATTAACCACTCACAGCACTGAGAGTGGCAGCTAAAAACACTGACTGGCTACCATCTCTGCAGTGCATCAGTGATACTTCCATGGAAGCCCCACAAAGCTGTAATAATAGTGAGACAGCAGAGAGCACAACTGCAGTCACTTCAACCTCCCATTCTTAAAGGACAAAAGCTTTTATTACTAAGTTAGAGATTTTTTTTTACTTTTCCTAATAATAAATGTTACAGAGAGTAATACTTTGGCATCCTTTTACAACATTAAGTTTTTCAGATGGTCATAGATCCTCTTAAATGTTTGTAGTGTTGTTTATGTTATAGGTCACCTGGTGAGTTAAGTTTCATTAACTATTGGTCTAGATGAAAAGCAAAGGCCAATGGTCTTGTTGAAGCAATATGCAGTGGAATTGGATAAGATGGACTGCATGTGGATCAGCAGAGCTGGATTAGCAGAACGGTATCTGATCTGGAGTGACATATAAAAGGCTTGTGGCAATGGGATTGAGGTCGGAACTCATTACTGGCCATTTTAAAACAGTCCATTTTTTCTTTTTCCACTATTCTTTTGTACTTTTGGACGTGTGCTTTGGGTTATTGTCTTGCTGGAGGACTCATGATCTTCCACTCAAACCAAGTTTTCTTACACTGGGTAGGACATTTCACTCCAAAATCTCTTGATAATTCTCTGATTTCATGATTCCTCTAATACGATCAAGGTCTCCAGTACTGTATGCAGCAAAGCAATGCCACAGCATTATGAATCCTCCACCATGCTTAACTGTGGGTAGGGTATTTTCATTAAAATGTTCATTGCACTGTCTGTAAACAAACTTCCATTGCTTTCATTGCCAAAGGGTCTATTTTTCTTTTATCTGTCCACAGAACATTTTCCCAGAAGCATTGTGGCTTGTCAAGGTACTCTTTGGCAAAGATCATTCATTCCTTTTTATGTCTTTTCTACAGCAATGGTTTCTTCCTTGGCCTTCACCCATAAATCACTGCTTGGTTTATTGTGTGGCGTATGGTACTTGTTGAAACCATGACCCAGACTATTACAGGTTGGCCTTCAGGTCTTTGGATGTTTGACATGTTTTCTACACAATTTGCACCAACCATCGAAGACATTTCTTGTCAATTTTCCTCTTTCTTCCAAGGCCAGGAAGGTTCTTGACAATTTCATGTTTGTTACACTTCCTAAAAGCATTGTGCACTGTTTAAACATGAACAGTAAGGTTTTCAAAGATGGCCTTACACCCTTTGGAAGCCTTGTGTTTGCTTACATAGCAGTTCTGATGTCCCCAGACATTTCTGTTATATTTACCATTGTGACAAAGTAACATGGCCTAACATGTGGCTTTTAAAACACTAAAGTCATCGTTCATTAGTATATTCATATCACATGGTCATGAACAATTTACCACAGGTGATTCTCATTTGTGATTTACCACAGTCAAAATGTGTGCACATACTAATTTAATGTAAAGTGTGCCAATACTAGTGTCAAAACTAGCTTTAGGTTTTTCTCATTTTAGCTCCTATTGTTTTTTGTTGTTTGTTATTTGCTCTTTTGTATTTAAGATGAGAGCTCTATACAAAAAAGTTGTTGAACTCAACTGTAACGCAATGGATTGCCATGGCAGCCAGTGGCTAACTTCAGATCACTATCTTTGCCATATGGGTCCTTCTGTGAAATCGAGCTTGTTGCTGATCAAAGCCTAGCATTTTCTAGGGGGAGTTAGGGTCCTTTCACATCAGCGTTTTACGCTGATCACGGCAGTTGCGGTGAAAAAACTGCAACTGCCGCGATTACCGCATAACGGCCGCGATCGCGGCATACTTGCGACAAGCCCCATACAATGTCTATGGGGCTTGCGGTAAGTGTGCGGCAGGTGCAGCAAGTGCGGTTTTGGCACTTGCGGCAGGTGTGTCCGTGAAAAAAACGCACTTGCCGCACCTGCCGCAAGCCCCATAGACATTGTATGGGGCTTGCCGCAAGTGTGTCACGCGATCGCGGCCATTATGCGGTAATCGCTGCAGTTGCGGTTTTTTCACTGCAACTGCCGCGATCAGCGTAAAATGCTGATGTGAAAGCAGCCTTAAAAGTAAAATAAAACTTAATTCAAAACAGTTTTTTAAAAAGTAAACAATATAAACAAAATTACACTGTCCCTCCCCATTTCATAAAGATTTAAAGAAAGTTAACATGTTTTTTATTGTCAAGTCCTTAATAGTCTGTACTACTATAAAATTATAAAATTGATTAAACCAAACAGTAAACCAGATACGTAAAACTAATTGAGAAGTCCAGACTTGCTGTTTTTTTGTCCCTGCACCTAAGCAACAAAAATTAATAGAAAGCAATAATCAGCAGCAATCATCAAAGCATCATTGATAGAGAAACAATATTAGTCTTGGAAAATTGCAGCATAAACAATTGGTAGACTAAAAAACCTATGTATTTGTCAATGAAAGAAAAATTGTAAAATGATTATTATAAAAAAAATGTGCATCAGTTTGATACTGGTGTCATTTTACTGAATTGAGGAATCATGTTTGCAGATCATTCTTCCCACACAAAGAATGTTAAAATTAAATCCAAATGTTCATTGTGTCTTCTTTATGATTTTTACCCAAATTATCAGGGGTGGACTGGCCCAGGTGGAAGGGGGGCAAGTGCCCCCCAGGCTGGTGCTTTAGCCCCAATTTAGGGCCGCCCCTTTAATTATAAGGGCTGGCAGCCGCTATTGCTTTGCAGCCGCAGCTGCTGCTATTACACAGCCGGCAGTGCGCGGTGAGTGAAAGCACCCTCCCCGCTCCTCACCCGGCCACAACCGATAGCACCCCCCTCCCCCCTGATCCTCACCCGGCCACAACCGATAGCACCCCCCACATCTCACCAAGCCACAACTGATAGCACCCCCCATCCCCCCCCCCCGCTCCTCACCCGGCTACGACCGAGGATCCAGCTGCCACCCGGGATGAGCTCTACCAGTCAGGCCCTGCCAGTTACACAGCAGAGCATATACCTTATAATAAAGTAATAAATAATGTAAAGTAAATAAGTAAATAATACTAGTGCATTTAAGTAACATAGGGAGCTTGGTTATCAAAGTTGGATCAGAAAGCATGAAAGGCATCCTAGCACAACAGGGTGTGCCCATCGTTATGGTCCTACTTTGGTATTAAAACCTTACCTTTCATCTGTGACATCAAAGTGAATAAGGAAGAGAAGTGGCTTTGACTATAACAACCTGTCCATGGGAAGCTATCTAGATGAAGTGTCTAGCTCAGAGGGAGGGACCACCCCCCATTTGTGCACAATCCCCAAAAAATGCAGAAAATAACAAAAAAAAGTGAGCCAGAGCAATATGCATGCGCAATAGGAGCATGTTCACACTGTGGCCATTTCACAGACAAACTACCATTACTTACCGTATATACTCGTGTATAAGCCGACCCGTGTATAAGCCGACCCCCCTACTTTTGCCCCCAAAACCTGGGAAAATCTATTGACTCGTGTATAAGCCGAGGGTGGACCCTAGCACAAGTATACAGCCCCCAGCAGTGTGGTATACACCAGTCCCAGAGGTAGATACAGCAGCCCCAGTGGTAGTATACACGCAGCCCCAGTAGTATATACAGCCCCAGTGGTAGTATATACAGCCCCAGTGGTAGTATACAGGGCCCCAGAGGTATATAGCAGCCCCAGTGGTAGTATACAGTGCCCCAGAGGTATATAGCAGCCCCAGTGGTAGTATACAGGGCCCCAGAGGTATATAGCAGCCCCAGTGGTAGTATACAGTGCCCCAGAGGTATATAGCAGCCCCAGTGGTAGTATACAGGGCCCCAGAGGTATATAGCAGCCCCAGTGGTAGTATACAGTGCCCCAGAGGTATATAGCAGCCCCAGTGGTAGTATACAGTGCCCCAGAGGTATATAGCAGCCCCAGTGGTAGTATACAGGGCCCCAGAGGTATATAGCAGCCCCAGTGGTAGTATACAGTGCCCCAGAGGTATATAGCAGCCCCAGTGGTAGTATACAGGGCCCCAGAGGTATATAGCAGCCCCAGTGGTAGTATACAGTGCCCCAGAGGTATATAGCAGCCCCAGTGGTAGTATACAGGGCCCCAGAGGTATATAGCAGCCCCAGTGGTAGTATACAGTGCCCCAGAGGTATATAGCAGCCCCAGTGGTAGTATACAGGGCCCCAGAGGTATATAGCAGCCCCAGTGGTAGTATACAGTGCCCCAGAGGTATATAGCAGCCCCAGTGGTAGTATACAGGGCCCCAGAGGTATATAGCAGCCCCAGTGGTAGTATACAGTGCCCCAGAGGTATATAGCAGCCCCAGCGGTAGTATACACGCAGCCCCAGTAATGCAGGCCCCCCCAGCGTCTCTCCGGTCACCTGTAAAGCAAGCTATACTTATCAGTGTCCCGCTCGCACCCGCCGCTGCCGACATCCACGATCCTCCATCTTCATGCGACTCCTCTTCCTGTTTCCTGTGCGCGTCGCCGGGAATGACGTCATTGCCGGCGACGCGCACAGAAACAGGAAGAGGAGTCGCATGAAGATGGAGGATCGTGGATGTCGGCAGCGGCGGGTGCGAGCGGGACACTGATAAGTATAGCTTGCTTTACAGGTGACCGGAGAGACCCTGGGGGGGCCCTGCATTACTGGGGATGCGGGGGCTGCTGTATACCGATGTATACATCGGTATGTACCGATGTATACATCGGTATACAGCACTGACTCGCGTATAAGCCGAGGGGGGTACTTTTCAGCCCAATTTTTGGGCTGAAAAACTCGGCTTATACGCGAGTATATACGGTACTTATTTGCTTTATTGTAGAGTACATGCTTATTTTGAGTTTTTCTCTTGGGTTTTGTTTGTGAAATGACCACGATGTTAAAGTGTTCCTTTTGTACATATACCGACTTATGCTCCGGTTCATTGTTTTGTTTTATTGTAAATTGCATATCATTTTAAACTACTGTTTGTGATGCAAAAAAACACATATGCATATGACTATAGAAAACGACAAATGCTGAGTCCTGAAGGCATTCACTGTACTATCATTATGGCTATCCTAGACTGTAATATAATATACATCACTATGGAATAAGTGAGATGAACTGTACGTGAATAATGGTAAATTGTTAAAAAGAAAATGGATACAAAATATACATCATTACACTTTATTCATTTTGATTTAGATACATACATATGTAAAAAAACATTTCTTTTGTATAAAATGCAGAAATGTAGAATACTTGAAATATGTTTTTTAGTTTTTAAGAGAATAACCACATCCAAAATGCAATGGACGATTTGCAGACAGGAGGATATGAAGGAAAACAAATACTATTCTCCTGCTCTATTTAGACCCTTTGTTATGATTGTTCCCTTATCATGGACCGCCATACCAATGAACATGTAGAGGTGCAAGGTCAGCAAAAATTGGTTGTACTAAGCACTAGGGAAGAAGACAGGGCACAAGAGAGTCGGGGCGAACTGGGTCAAATTTAATGATCAATACAACAGATTCAGGAACATACAGAGGTGAGCTAAAAAATGCTATATCTTACAGTCCTAAGAACTAACACAGCTATAAAGATAGCTTTACTATCAACGCTCGAGAATATTGGCTTACTTAACTTTTGTGCGCACAAAACTGCAAGCAGAAGTCACTTGAATTGTTAACCACAAACATATTCCTTTATAACTATTTTTGTTGTTTTGTATATAATTTTTAGTTTCTTTTCATTTACTGTTTCACAATATATTGTCAGGATCTTTTAATTTCACCCAAAATGATTACTGTGTTCACATATTTTCTTTTGGTTTCCATTCGCAACTAGAGTTGAACCACCACCCTAGTGTTCTAGTTCGATTCGATTCGTCGAATGGACGGTGTGTTCGTCGAATGTTCGTCGAATGTTGGTCGAACACCCTCGAACACACTAAAACACTAGTGTGGTGGTCAATTTCAGTTCCACAATGTATATACATACATTGCGGAGCTGAAATGAAATAAAATCAAGGGTTAAAAATAAAAAAAATCGATACTCACCTCTCTAATCCATCCAGCGACGCTTCCAGCACTGCCTACCTGTCGGAGATGTGATCCCGGCAGCGTTTCCCGGTGAAATGACGAGATCTCGCGATAACTCGTCATGTGACCGGAAACCGATGCTGAGATTGTGACGTCACCGCAGGTCCTACAGGCCCTCACTAGTAGTGAATAGTAGTGAGGATCTGTAGGACCTGCGGTGACATCATAATCCCGCAGTGATTTCCGGTCACATGACGGGTTATCGCGAGAACTCGTCATGTGACTGCAGGTCCTCACTACTATTCATTACTAGTGAGGACCTGTAGGACCTGCGGTGACATCATAATCTCGGCAGCAGTTTACGGTCACATGACGGGTTATCGCGAGAACTCTTCATGTGACCGCAGGTCCTCACTACTATTCATTACTAGTGAGGACCTGTAGGACCTGCGGTGACATCATAGTCTCGGCAGCGGTTTCCGGTCACATGACGAGTTATCGCGAGAACTCGTCATTTCACCGGGAAACGCTGCCGGGATCACATCTCCGACAGGTAGACAGTGCTGGAAGCGTCGCTGGATGGATTAGAGAGGTGAGTATCAATTTTTATTATTTTTAACCCTTGATTTTACTTCATTTCAGTTCCACAAAGTATGTATATACCTTGGGGAACTGAAATCGAACTGAAATCGAACATGAACTCGAACTGCCGAATTTAGAGCAAATTGTTCTAATTCGACGAACGACTCGAACATCGCCAAAAACAGCTCGAATTTGAGATTGGCGAACAATTCGAGTCGAACACCGCTCATTTCTATTCACAACAATAGCCACAACACTGTGCCAGATCTGGGTCCGATCAACACCAACTCTGTCACCATATATAGTGGCTGCACTTCATTACATTCTATGGCACAGGTAATGCAATAAGCAAAAGGAACCCCAGCAAACCCACCTATTATATCAATAAAATCTTTCAGCAATTGATAGAATCTGTTCTAATAAAATGATCCATAATAGATGTCATGGGTTTGAAATAAATAGAAGCTGTGATTCCAGTGACGACAGAACCTTATAGAATCAATTGCAAAATAAACATTAAAACGCCTAAATGTACTTTGGACAGCGCACATCCAAGTTCTGTCTTTTTATGTTTTACATTTGATGGCAAGAGCAGCATAATATACACAATCCATTAATTGAGGTCTTGATATTAATGTTAATACAACCTTAAAAACCCTTCACCACCAGGCAATTTTCCGATTTGTGTTTTAGTTTTTAATTTTAGTTTTTCCCTCCGGCTTTTCCAAGAGCCATAATTTTTTTCTATTTCTGTTTTTTGCGGGATGAGTTGTATTTTTGAATGACATCAATCATTTTACTATATAGTGTGCTGGAAAATAAATTCCTATGAGTGGTAAAGTTATAAAACATTTGCAATATCACGATTGTTTTTTGGGCTCTTATTTACGATATTCATTAAATGGTAAAATTGACCAGTATGATGTACAAGTTTGTAGATACCTAACATGTATACACTTATCTTCTTCAAGCCGAAATGTTGCGGTCCCTGGGTGAATAAAATCCACATTTGATTTTCTAAGGTAAGTGCTGCTGTCCATTTTTGTCCTATATCTAAAGCCTTGGATTGTGGTAGGAGGGCCTTGCACCCGAATAAGGACATTTTGTGCTGTTTTTTTGTTTTGTGTATATATATATATATATATATATATATATATCAATAACAATAAAGAGAGCAGCACAGCTGGTGTGGCAGGGTGCAAATCTATCCAAGCACTTCTCAAATTTGCTTATTCAACAAACCAAAAAGGAAAGCAGCACTCCAAGTCAAATTTCCAAATTCTGCCTTTATTAGGCCATCAGGTGCAGTGTGCGATGTTTCAGACTCAGTCGCCTTTCTTCTAGCAACTAGTCACAGCTAGGTCTTGACCTTTTTAATACATATTCATTAATATCAACCAATTACAGCTCATTATCACATTATAGTAAAAAGGCCTGATGCAATTGCATCGGGACGCGGTGAAATGAATTGTGAGTATACAGGCGGTCAGTGGGTAGCAGAGCATCGAGGCGGCTCTGTGGGTAGCAGAGTTATAGAGGCGGCTCTGTGGGTAGCAGGTATAGAGGCGCTCTGTGGGTAGAGAGTACGAGGCGGCTCTGTGGGTAGCAGAGTATCGAGGCGCTCTGTGGTGGAGGGTGAGGAGAGATGTGGCTCTGTGGTGGAGGGGTGAGGAGAGATGCGGCTCTGTGGTGGAGGGTGAGGAGAGAAGCAGCTGTTGGTGGAGGGGGTAGAGAAGATGCGACTCAGTGGTGGAGGGGTGAGGAAGAACGCTTAGTGAGTGGAGGGGTGAGGAGAGAAGCAGCTCAGTGTGTAGGTTAGAGAGTGGCTCAGTGGTAGGGAGGGGTTAGAGGACAGGCTCAGTGGTGAGGGTTGAGGAGAGATGCGCCAGGTGGAGGATGAGGAAGAGACACATATAACAACAGAGTGAAGACACACAGATGCAGAGATTACACACAGATACACACATTACACAGAGTGCAGAGACATTACACAGAGTGAGAGACATTACACACAGAGTGAGAGACACATTACACACAGAGTGAGAGAACATTACACACAGAGTGGACAGAGAGACATTACACACAGAGTGGACAGAGACACATTACACACAGAGTGGACAGAGACACATTACACACAGAGTGGACAGAGACACATTACACACAGAGTGGACAGAGACACATTGCACACAGAGTGGACAGAGACACATTCACACAGAGTGGACAGAGACACATTACACACAGAGTGGACAGAGACACATTACACACAGAGTGGACAGAGACACATTACACACAGAGTGGACAGAGACACATTACACACAGAGTGGACAGAGACACATTTACACACAGAGTGGACAGAGACACATTACACACAGAGTGGACAGAGACACATTACACACAGAGTGGACAGAGACACATTACACCAGAGTGGACAGAGACACATTACACACAGATGGACAGAGAACATTACACACGAGTGGACAGAGACACATTACACACAGAGTGGACAGAGACACATTACACACAGAGTGGACAGAGACACATTGCACTCAGAGGACAGAGACACATACACACGAGTGGACAGAGACACATTACACACAGAGTGGACAGAGGCACATTACACACAGAGTGGACAGAGACACATTACACACAGAGTGGACAGAGACACATTACACACAGAGTGGACAGAGACACATTACACCAGAGTGGACAGAGACACATTACACACAGAGTGGACAGAGACACATTACACACAGAGTGGACAGAGACACATTACACACAAGTGAGTAGGACATTACACCAGATGGACAGACACATTAACACACAGAGTGGACAGAGACACATTACACACAGAGTGGACAGAGACACATTGCACACAGAGTGGACAGAGACACATTACACACAGAGTGGACAGAGACACATTACACACAGAGTGGACAGAGACACATTACACACAGAGTGGACAGAGACACATTACACACAGAGTGGACAGAGACACATTACACACAGAGTGGACAGAGACACATTACACCAGAGTGGACAGAGACACATTACACACAGAGTGGACAGAGACACATTGACACCACAGAGTGGACAGAGACACATTACACACAGAGTGGACAGAGACACATTACACACAGAGTGGACAGAGACACATTACACACAGAGTGGACAGAGACACATTTACACACAGAGTGGACAGAGACACATTACACACAGAGTGGACAGAGACACATTACACACAGAGTGGACAGAGACACATTACACACAGAGTGGACAGAGACACATTACACACAGAGTGGACAGAGACACATTACACACAGAGTGGACAGAGACACATTACACACAGAGTGGACAGAGACACATTCACACAGAGTGGACAGAGACACATTACACACAGAGTGGACAGAGACACATTGCACACAGAGTGGACAGAGACACATTACACACAGAGTGGACAGAGACACATTACACACAGAGTGGACAGAGACACATTACACACAGAGTGGACAGAGACACATTACACACAGAGTGGACAGAGACACATTACACACAGAGTGGACAGAGAACACATTACACACAGAGTGGACAGAGACACATTACACACAGAGTGGACAGAGACACATTACACACAGAGTGGACAGAGACACATTGCACACAGAGTGGACAGAGACACATTGCACACAGAGTGGACAGAGACACATTCACACAGAGTGGACAGAGACACATTACACACAGAGTGGACAGAGACACATTACACACAAGAGTGGACAGAGACATTCACACAGAGTGGACAGAGACACATTACACACGAGTGGACAGAGACACATTCACACAGAGTGGACAGAGACACATTGCACACAGAGTGGACAGAGACACATTGCACACAGAGGGACAGAGACACATTGCACACAGAGTGGACAGAGACACATTGCACACAGAGTGGACAGAGACACATTACACACAGAGTGGACAGAGACACATTCACACAGAGTGGACAGAGACACATTCACACAGAGTGGACAGAGACACATTACACACAGAGTGGACAGAGACACATTACACACAGAGTGGACAGAGACACATTACACACAGAGTGGACAGAGACACATTGCACACAGAGTGGACAGAGACACATTGCACACAGAGTGGACAGAGACACATTGCACACAGAGTGGACAGAGACACATTGCACACAGAGTGGACAGAGACACATTACACAGAGTGGACAGAGACACATTACACACAGAGTGGACAGAGACACATTGCACACAGAGTGGACAGAGACACATTACACACAGAGTGGACAGAGACACATTGCACACAGAGTGGACAGAGACACATTGCACACAGAGTGGACAGAGACAAATTGCACACAGAGTGGACAGAGACACATTACACACAGAGTGGACAGAGAGACATTACACAGAGTGGACAGAGACACATTACACACAGAGTGGACAGAGACACATTACACACAGAGTGGACAGAGACACATTGCACACAGAGTGGACAGAGACACATTGCACACAGAGTGGACAGAGACACATTGCACACAGAGTGGACAGAGACACATTGCACACAGAGTGGACAGAGACACATTACACACAGAGTGGACAGAGACACATTACACACAGAGTGGACAGAGACACATTGCACACAGAGTGGACAGAGACACATTACACACAGAGTGGACAGAGACACATTACACACAGAGTGCACAGAGACACATTGCACACAGAGTGGACAGAGACACATTGCACACAGAGTGGACAGAGACACATTACACACAGAGTGGACAGAGACACATTACACACAGAGTGGACAGAGACTCATTGCACACAGAGTGGACAAAGACACATTACACACAGAGTGGACAGAGACACATTGCACACAGAGTGGACAGAGACACATTGCACACAGAGTGGACAGAGACACATTGCACACAGAGTGGACAGAGACACATTACACACAGAGTGGACAGAGACACATTATTACACACAGAGTGGACAGAGACACATTACACACAGAGTGGACAGAGACACATTACACACAGAGTGGACAGAGAGACATTACACACAGAGTGGACAGAGAGACATTACACAGAGTGGACAGAGACACATTATTACACACAGAGTGGACAGAGACACATTACACACAGAGTGGACAGAGACACATTAGACACACATTGTATACATACATTGGTGCAGACACAGAGGGGATTTGGGGATAGGGGCGGGACGGGCGGTGACGTCATCAATGCAGTGCGCGGCTGTGGGCGGGCTGGGGTCGCACTGTGTGCTCTGTAGTGGGAGCAGGCCGGTAATTGCGTGTGCGTGAGGCGGCGGTCGGCGCTAGGTGGGAATTGCGGGGGAGCAGGATGATGTGGCGGGGGAGCGGGTGAGCAGCGGGGAGCAGGAGGATGTGGCGGGTAAGCGGGTGAGCAGCAGTCGGGTGTGTGGCGCCAGGATTTTTGCGCTTCCGGCCAGTGTTGGCGGCTCGCGATGGCGCATGCGCGCCATCGCTCGCAATAGCGGCACAGTGGCCGGAAGTGCAAAACTGGCAATTATGTATATAGATGTTTCTGTATTCATTTATATTGTGCCCCATTCCATATGTTTTACTTGTGCCCACTTACATTATATACTATCCACTTATAGTCATCCACAAACTTACCATTTTTTTGCAAATTATACATTATACCTCTTATGTGGGCTTAATTACCATAGGTGCCAGCACTCTAATGTCATTTAATTGCGCCAGTTATGTCCATTTACCTTATAAGCCTGCTGCCACCATTATCCTTGTGTTTCTCCACCGGCGTTGGCTGTGCACATGCACAGTATCACGCATCACAAGCCGTTACCAGGCAAGTACCGGAAGTCTATTCTGCGCCATCTTTTTACTCTGGCGCATGCGCTGTATACATTTGGAGGTCCGCTGCCATATTACAGTTTCTATTACCGGCGGTCTTACTAATCATAGATTTAATGCGTTAAAAGTGCCTATACTTGATAATATTAGAAATATTAAGGTTCCTTTAGTGCTAAAGTGGATGTTTTTAACCATATTATGGATGTATAATACTATTAAAAATTATTGTTGTTACATTATTTTAGTCGTTAACCCTTCACTATGGTATATATATATATATATATTTATATGTATACGTGTACAAACATATATATTAGAGGGAACCTGCACTGAGCCACTCCCTCTCTCTGGATTTAGAAAACCACATTTCAATGGGCTAGTAGGAACCTGGTACCAGAGAACAAAAGTACCTAGGGTTACTGGGGCAGGGGTGCACACACAGAAAGTATGATCCCATCACTTACACTAGAGATAAAGTGCATTGTTCTCTGTTAGCAGGTTCCAAGTTTCCCATTCAAGGGGAGGCTTTAAAACCCAGAAAGAGGCTTTGCAGGTTCTCAGTGAGAAAACACGCCTCAACGTGGCTACTGGGTGGATGTAGACATGGCCATATTTATATGCTAAATGTCTCATTAATATATATAAATCTCCTTAGCTACAATGCTAGTCTATATTATTGTATATTCATAATTGCATAACTTAGTAATCAGAGTGCAGCTGTCTTTTTGTTACAATATATTATGTTCAGCTTTGCACATGGACACATTGCACATTGAGGAGGACCACAGTTTTTTCTTATTTAGATTATGAGGTCATAGCTTCTGCTAGTGGACCCCTCACCCACTAGGCTCAGGTGCTTTTGTTCTCTGTTGTTCTTTGTTCCTACTCATCCATTCAAATGGAGATTTTAAAACCCAGAGAGAGAGGCAGTGAGTCAGTGTTGCTTCCCAGTAAGGAGATACCTCTCAATGTGGCTATTGGGTGGATATAGACATGGTCATCTTTATATGCTAAGTATTTCATTTATATATATATATATATATATATATATATATATATATATATATCTCCTTAGCTACAATGATAGGCTGGCTTCACACTGCAGTTTTTTCACTGATCAGTGTCCATCCAGTTTGTGGGTCAAAACAAGGAGTGTCTCCAAAACCCAGAACATGTGTCAATCTTTCAATTAGGCCTGTTTCACACCTCTGCGCCTGGCCACATCACCTGCACCAGCCTGGTCGCGCTGGCACAAGTGCAGGCGCAGAGGTGATGTGGGGCCGCGTTTACAGGTTTGGTAAACGCATACCTAGTGCCTCCTATGCGCTCAGCTGCGCTCGGTGCCCCCATTATATCCTATGGCCGAGCACAGCTGAGCGCGCGCTCTGCCAGTGAGAAGCGCAAGTGAAACTGGCAGAGCGCACGGCGCATGTGCCTGGTCTTGACGCACCCGGAAACGCCCTATTGAGGTGTTTACGGTGAGTCAGAGCCGGCGCATGCACCGTCCGCTCTGCCAGTTTCACTTGCACTTCTCACTGGCAGAGCGCGTGCTCAGCTGTGCTCGGCCATAGGATATAATGGGGGCACCGAGCGTAGCTGAGCGCTACTGCAGGGCATGTATGCGCTCCATGTGCTAGGCTGCCCCAGGCCTAAATGGCCCTGCGATTTCCTTTGCGCTGGCGCAGGGCAGCCAGAGCAGCCTAGCGCAGTGAGCGCATAGATGTGAAACAGGCCTTATAGTTTTTCTCTGCAAGTTCCTCTCCTGGTTTTGGCACACAACTGGATGGACACTGATCATTAAAAAAACTG
The DNA here is from genome assembly GCA_033576535.1 of Allobates femoralis. NCBI lineage: Eukaryota > Metazoa > Chordata > Amphibia > Anura > Aromobatidae > Allobates > Allobates femoralis. Next base: position 189,142,110 of record JARQOC010000005.1, read on the forward strand.
CAGTGTGAAGCCAGCCATACTCTTGTGTATTCTTAATTGTACAATGTATTATTCAGAGTACAGCTATCTTTTTTGTTACTAGAGAAATTATAACTTTTCTGATACATGTTTAAACTTTTTATAAATAGAAGTAAGAAACTGCTATTTGCTTGGTGAACTTGTGATTGTTATTTCTATCAGTTTTAATACTGTTTCTATATAATATATTGTAGTAGGTGCATTTATTCTAATTTGAGTAAGCTAAAGTGGTACTGTATTTTACATTTTATAAGATGCCCCCAAATATAGAGAAAGAAGATAGGTAAAAAAAATTTTTTATGTGAAAATGGGGGTCCATTTTATACAGGGGGGCTCAACATATTGCCTCATGTTACACAGATTATAAAATGCTCTTTTCGTCCCCAAAAATTTGAGAAGAAAACAGGGGTGCATTCTATAATCTGGTTGTAGTTTACAAGAGGGATGGGGGAGTGCAATGAAGTAGGGGTCTCAGGAGGCAGGGTCATTGTTGCATAGAAGCCTCCAGTAGTTTCAGGAGTGGGACAATGCTGTGGGCTGTGTGAGGCAGGAGCTATCCCAGTGGTTGAGTCAGGTGAATGTCGGCAGTTTGGGCTTCAGGGAAATTGAGTTGTACTCATTGCATATGCAGATTGATTGAGATCTCAGCTCAATGATGATGCCATTTATCTGAAGCACGCTGTTGGGAGATCAATGAAACAAGAGACAGCCGCATGCACAGATTGAGATCTTGGCTCAGCATTGTTTCGCTGAACTCCGCACCACCAACATTTACCTGAACAAAACAGCCGGGATGGCTCCTCCCTCGCACCGCCCGGAGCATGGCCGGGACACTCCCTCCTCCGAGTCCAGGGCCCGCAGCATTGCCCCACTCCTGCCACCACTGGCAGCAACCCTGCCCCCTTTGACCCTGCTCCACCACTTCTGCTTCCCCCCAGTAAGCTTCAACCGGATTATAAAATGGACCCCCATTTTTACATAAAAATCTTTTTTTTACCTATCTATCAGCTCAAGGGCTGGGGGACCCCTCGCCTGGATGCAGCAGACATGCTGCATTCAGTGCTGTAATTAGATCACCATGTCTGGTTTGGTGACAGGTCCTCTTTAATTTAAAGCTGCTATTTGGCATTATTTTATTTTTTTTATTATGAGCCTAAGGCCCCTTTCACATCAGCGTTTTTTTGAAATTGCGGCAGATGCGGTGAAAAAAACGCATCTGCCGCGATTACCGCATACCGGCTGCACTTGCGGCACGGTTGCGGCAAGCCCCATGCAATATATAGGCAGGCTTGCGGCAGGTGCGGCAAGTGCGGTTTTGGCACTTGCGGCAGGTGCGCCGCGAAAAAAAACGCACTTGCCGCATCTGCCGCAAGCCCGCCTATACATTGTATGGGGCTTGCCGCTACCGTGCCGCAACCGTGCCGCAAGTGCAGTCGGTATGCGGTAATCGCGGCAGATGCGGTTTTTTCACCGCATCTGCCGCGATTTAAAAAAAACGCTGATGTGAAAGGGGCCTTAGACTGCAGTTGGATTGCTGCAGATTTGTCTCATGTGAAAGAATCGGCCGATTATACTAATGACATTCAACTCAAACTCTGATCCGATCTGTTAGCTTAGTGTGATCCGATTCTCTTGGCTGAGAGGATCAGAGCACACTGTCAAGAAGAACAAAAGTTTTCCATCCTCCCATTCTATAAGTTCACAGAAAACAGACTGTACTCGAGTGTAAAGTAGTCTGATAATTTCCACCTACACATAGAGTTGGGTGCGTGCTGTCAGATTTGCGCTGTCACTCTCAGCATGCTCCACTTCTCATGCACAATCAGCATGAGAAAAAATCATTCATCACTACCCCATAGTAGAACACAGCTTTGAGTACGATCTGTTATAACATTAGATAGCACCCATCCATGTTATATGCTCATCTGTTCTAAGATCTAACAGACAGTTAGTTGGTAAATGTTGATGTCATGCTGATTGACAGCAGGCTCCATGCTGTCTAATTGCATGGAGATGCCTGACAATCAGAATGACATTCGCAGTCATGCCCAGTCAACAGAGGAGCCTGGAGGAAGAGCTGATCTGTTGACGTAAAACAGCAAAATTGCTAGCAGGTCTATGACTGCTCTGGGTTGGCGCCAGGTAGAACAGACAGGTAGATAACAACTACCTTCCTGTTATTTCTTAACCCATTGATAAAAAATATTGACTCCCCAACAACACCTTTAATTCAAAGGCAAATGTAAGCATTATATGGTGTTGACATTCAGCTTAATTGTTTTAAAAGGTCCGACTCCTGCCAAATGTAATTTCAGGACATTAATCTAAAAATATGCAATACTTGTATAGCTATACTTATGGCCTCAAAGAGTTGTTCTACACCAATTGAATAAAGTATCTCACAAACATCGTTCCAAGAAATACATTGAGAAAATCCCTTGCATAGCTGTTTATCTTTATTTCTGTTCCAAAGATCTAAGCTGCAATAACCCCAGGTTGTAGAAAAGGCCTCTATGCAATAGATCACAGGCCCAACCAGGGTTTTACAAGGCCTTCTGCAGATTTCCACTCAAGGCCAAGTTTTCAAGTATATTCATTATAGTAGACATATAAAGTCTTGGAAGATTGTCCTGTGCACAGTATAATTACTGAAGATACAGGATGTCCAGAATTTTTTAAATATGTTTCTAAAGTGACATCTAAAAATTAAAATGTGTTTATAACAACCATGAAAAGAAATGTCAGGGTTAGAATGATGGCAGTCATACAAAATCCAGAGCAGATGGGAAATGTTACTCCTTTGTTAGGTCAATACCTTGTAAGAAACTGGCCCAAAATATGTAAACTTTAGACATTTGAGCTGTTATGACCCTGATGGTCAAGTCAAATGTCAGTAGCATATACAGTATGCCAAATGACTAAGTGAGAGAGATATTGCGATGAAAATATTTATTTGCACATGTAGCAGGTGCCAAAAAGACATCTGGTGCCTGCAACAGTATCTGTGTCATAAACATTTGCCGTCTTATCAGGTGGTGCCATCCAGCTGTTGAGATCTGGGTGATAAGTGCGACAACACAACTACAGATGGCATCATCTACAAATTGCTGCATTTACACTTAAACCTGCTGTATCATTCCAAGGTGAACTCTCAGGTCTCCAAACATGACATTTTGGTTAATAATTCTATTGTTCATAACAATTTTGAAATGTCTTTTCTTACAACTCTGCGTTATGTTTTTCCTCTGTTATAACTTTGGTCAAATCTGTCCTCTTATCAATGGGGACAATTCATGTTGTTAGTGTATGGACAAAGCATAGTGTCAAGGGGAAAGGTAGTCTTGTTTATTTCTTCATACATCCCCAAGGAGGAAAGAAACTATATCATGAATGTCACATAATGGAGGGAGATCATTGTAAATGAATGTTTGATCTGCTAGTGCATCTCAAAACATTAGAATATCATCAAAAATCAATCTAATATTGCTATTATTCAGGGCGTTTCTGGAAGCCCTAAAACGCGTTGACTAATAAATCAATATTATATTCACCCTTTGATGTCTCGTGGAATACGACTGGGCGGTTTTTAACCTTTCATCCTCTATACTTTCATTTTCTGAAATAATAGTATCTCCATGCTTGTCCTTTTTCAAAACAAATCAGCATCTGGCTGAGTGAGCAACCATTGATGTGGGGAAAAAGTATGTAAAGTCTTTCACCATTGAGTTAATTGTATAGCATGTCCAGTTGAAACCAGAAGTTTACATGTACAATATAAAAAGACATATATGCATGTTTTTCTCGCTATCTGACATGAAATTAAAATAAACCTTTCCAGCTTTAAGTCAATTAGGATTACTATAATTACTATAATTATTTATATCTGCTAAATGCCAGAATAATGAGTGATAGAATGTTTAACTCCTTCATGACCCAGCCTATTTTGACCCTAAAGACCGTGGAATTTTTGTCAATTCTGACCAGTGTCCCTTTATGAGGTAATAACTCTGGAACGCTTCAACGGATCCTAGTGATTCGGAGATAGTTTTTTCGTGACATATTGGGCTTCATGTTAGTGGTAAATTCAGATCAATGATTTTTGTGTTTATTTGTGAAAAAATCAAAAATTTGGCAAACATTTTGAAAATTTCGCAATTTTCAAATTTTACATTTTTATTCTGCTAAACCAGAGAGTTATGTGACACAAAATAGTTAATAAATAACATTCCCCACATGTCTACTTTAAATCAGCACAATATTGGAAAAAAAAATTTTGAGGGTGGGAAGTTATAAGGGTTCAAAGTTCATCAGCCATTTCTCATTTTTCCAGCAAAATTTACAAAACTATTTTTTTTAGTGACCGCATCACATTTGAAGTCCCTTTGAGGGGTGTACATGACAGAAAACACCCAAAAGTGACACCATTCAAAAACTGCACCCCTCAAGCTACTACTCAAAACTACATTCAAGAAGATTATTAACCCTTCAGGTGCTTCACAGGAACTAAAGCATTTTCACATGGGCAACAGGATGAAATGGATCCGAAAATGTGTTGGGCAATTTCTCCTGAGTACACTGATACCTCATATGTGGTCATAAACCACTGTTTGGGCGTACAGCAGGGCTCAGAAGGGAAGGCGCGCAATTGGACTTTTGGAGCTAATTTTCCATTCTAAAATTGAAATTGCACTTGTGAAGCACCTAGAGTTTCATAGTGTTCACTATACATCTAGATAAATTCCTTGGGGGTTCTATTTTCCAAAATGGGGTCACTTGTGGGGGAGCTCCAATGTTCAGGCACACAGGGATGGGCTCTCCATACGCAATATGGTTTCCGCTAACAATTGGAGCTAATTTTTCCATTGAAATTGTTAGTGGACACCATGCCATGTATGGAGAACCCATGGCACCAACACAAGGGCAACTGGTAGAGTTGGGGTACAGCACCAGAAAATGGCGCTTCTAATGAATGCGCTATTTTCTGGGGTGCCTGTGGGTTGCAATTTGCAGCGTGGGGGCCCACGTTTGGGTCTCTCCATGCTGAGGATTCCAGCCCCCCAGCTGCCAAGTTGTACCTGGCTGGCAACCAAAAATACAGCGAAGGCCTTTTTATATATATATATTTCTAGAACTGATTTTATTAAAAAAAATGACATGGGGCTCCGCCATATTTTTAGTCCAGCCAGGTACAACTTGGCAGCTACGGACTGCCAGCAACCCCCAGCTGCCTCATTGTACCTGGCTGGCAACCAAAAGTACAAAGAAGCCCATTTTTTTGTATTTCTAGAACTAATTCTAGAAATAAAAATTATGTGGGGCTCCACCATATTTTTGGCCCAGCCAGATACAACTAGGCAGCTGGGGGCTGGAATCCTTAACATGGAGAGACCCAAGCATTCTGGGCCCCCCATTGCAGCCTGCAGCCACCTGTGTTGGGGCAGAGAGTTCCAGAGTATGAGGGAAGCACGGGAGAAATCTTGTATGCAATTGTGGGAAGAAGAGATGAGTGGGAAATAGAGAAGGAGATCTTGAGAGGATCCAAGTTGCATGTAGGTAAGTACCAGGAGACAATGTCATAGTCACAGATGTATGGAGGAGACAAGTTGTGGATGGCTTTTATGTCATACTTAGGGTATTGAACTGTAGCTTCTGGACAATAAGAAGCCGAGAGAGGCAGAGAGGAGAGGCTGGGGAATAATGGGGAAACAGGTGGATTAGTCAGGAAGCAGAGTTTAGGATAGATTGTGGTGGTTTAAGAGTGCTAAAGGGGAGGCCATAGAGTAGGAGGTTGCAATATTCAAGGTGCGAGATGATGGCAGCATGCACGAGTGTTTTTGATGTTTCTTGGTCAAGGAACGTACGAATCCTGGCAATAATTCTGAGTTGGAGTTGACAGGAGTTGGCAAGGGCTTGGATATGTGGCTTGCAAGAGAGAGCAGAGTCGAGGATAACCCCAAGGCACTGTGCATGCGAAACTGGGGAAAGTGAGCAGCCATTGACTTTGATGGATAGGTTTGGTGGAGGGGTAGAGTGGGATGGGGGAAAGATGATACATTTTGTTTTGTCCATGTTCAGTTTTAAAGATCGAACAGTAAAGAAAGATAAACTAGTGGACAGACATTGTGGTATTTTGGTTAGTAAGGAGGTGAAGTCAGGTCCAGAGTGGTAGATCTGCGTGTCATCAGCGTAGAGATGATACCGAAACCCATGAGATTCCATGAGCTGACCCAGGTCAAAGGTGTAGATGGAGAAGAGCATTGGTCCTAGAACTGAGCCTTGTGGAACACCGACAAACATGGAACGAGGTGAGGAGGTGGTGTGAGAGAGGGACACTGAATGTCCGGTCTGTTAGATATGACAACATCCAGGACAGGGCCAAATCTGTGATGCCAAGAGATAAGAGAATCTGTAACAGGAGAGAATGGTCTACAGAATCAAAGGCAGAAGACAGGTCTAGGAGGAGGATGAGGACAGAGTAGTATAGCTTTCTCTTGGCGGCTAGTAGGTCATTGGTAACTTTAGCTAGGGCAGTTTCAGTAGAGTGATGTGGTCAGAAGCCAGATTGTAACCAGTCAAAGAGGGAGCAGAATGAGAGGTGGGAGTACAGTTCAAGATGGACATGCTGTTCCAGTAGTTTTGAGGCATAAGGGAGAAGTGATATTGTGCGATAGTTAGACACAGAGGATGGGTCGAGGGATGGCTTTTTGAGGATGGTAAATCCTATTGAAAATTTAAGGGCAAAGCTGACATGGCAGGTGCGAGTAAGGCAACCTACAAACATGGCTCAGTTACACCAACTCTATCAGGAGAAGTGGCCCCACATTCCTACCAACTACTGTGAGAAACTTGTTGAAGGATATCAAAAACGCTTGAACCAAGTCTTAAGGTACCGTCTCATGTGGAGATATTGCCAGGAGATATGCTAAGCAATCTACGAATGCGGCGATATTGCTACCACATTGCCTGTGCGTTGCGGCATGTGACAGGGCGATTTTACGGTGAGAAATCGTCGGTGGTGCATCGCCTGATCGCCTTGCTCTGCTGAGAAATCAGGCGATTTCCACCAGGCGATTTCAGCGCATCATGGCATGTGATAGGGTGATAGCGAGCTCAGACCATCTGGAAGCAATTCCAGAGGTGTGCCTGAGCATTCTGTTTGGGGCGCCCCGTCTGCCGCAATTGGTGACAGGTCCTGCATTCCCATTGGCTCCCCATGGCAAAAGCGCCATATTTGATGATCTTTGCGTTCTTCATCAGACTCATCTTCTTCATCTTCTTCACAAGCGTATGGAAAGGCAAAGTACGAGCATCATGGAGTACCACATCAGAGTGATACTGCGTGTATGATGTTTGTACGTCCTCAATAAATTTGTAATGGGGCCAAAATGTACATTGGTGTATGCAAACATACACAGAAAAATATGTGTACTAATACTTGTGTCAGTGTTGTTTGCCGAAATGTGTCACTGTCAGCCAACAATGTTCACCAAACATAAATGAAAAAACATGTAAACCCGAAATAAAATTGTCACACATGTACGTCCTCGAGTTGCCACGCACGCACGTCACCCTGCAGTTCGTTCTTGATGTATTGAGGTGATGTTACGGCGTCCCTGAAATACACACTATTCTGTAGCACCAAAAGTTCTGCAGTCCCTCAAGTGTCCTCTGCGTAACGAGCATGCGCAATGACGTCATGTCGTTGTATCACGTTGGGCCCTGCCTTCCAGGTACTTTCGCTTACCCTGCAGAGGTAGCCATGGGGTCAGGACAGAGAGCTGCAGCATGAGGCGAGCCAGAGCTGCTCATTCTGATAAACATCCTGGACAGCTGGGATTATTGGTGACACCTGCACCCACGTCTCCGCAAGCAGGCCATTCTGCATAAAGTAAAGAGGGCCCTGCTAATTAAACTGGGTGTGGAGTGCACCACCCAGCAGATCCAGAAGAAGGAGGCAGCCCTCAAATACAAGTGTTCAGCCCGCATTGACACCATCCATGCCCAGATTAGGAGGCTGCGTGGTGAGTATTTGTGATACACACATACCTCATAAAATTAAAGAAAAACCTGTAACACCACATGGAAGTGTAGCCTGTCAGATAGGTACCCTGATCACCTGATGTTGTGCCTTCATCCCTCTGCATCTACTGGTTAGTCAAAAAGCAACAGGAAAGTGCACACTACACTACTATGTGTTGCCATTTCTGATGTGAACATACTAATCATACCACTATATCAACACACATACAGTACAGATCAAAAGTTTGGACACACCTTCTCATTCAAAGATTTTTCTGTATTTTCATGACTATGGAAATTGTAGATTCACACTGAAGGTATCAAAACTATGAATTAACATATGTGGAATAATATACTTAAAGGGAACCAACCACCTCAGATGACGTGTATAAGCTGTTAATACATGTCCCTGGACCCTACCTACACCATTGCAGCTATCTTTTTGCTAAGAATATTGATAACAGCAAACCGAAATAAACAGTTTATAAACTTACATGGCTTTAGTACATGAGGGCGTCTCCCTTGGGCTCCAGTACGAGAGGGCTGTGTCTCCAGCAGCCTGAGTGGCTTTCCTCCCCCTCCCTCTCTGTTTGCAGGACGTCACTGAAGGACGTGATATTATCTTATTGTGGGCGGGCACGCAAGCCAGCTCCCGTCCGTGCCCGCCCACAGAAAGATAATATCACGTCCTTCAGTGACGTCCTGCAAACAGAGAGGGAGGGGGAGGAAAGCCACTCAAGCTGCTGGAGACACAGCCCTCTCGTACTGGAGCCCAAGGGAGACGCCCTCATGTACTAAAGCCATGTAAGTTTATAAACTGTTTATTTCGGTTTGCTGTTATCAATATTCTTAGCAAAAAGATAGCTGCAATGGTGTAGGTAGGGTCCAGGGACATGTATTAACAGCTTATACACGTCATCTGAGGTGGTTGGTTCCCTTTAACAAAAAAGTGTGAAACAACTGAAAATATGTGTTATATTCTAGGTTCTTCAAACTAGCCACCTTTTGCTTTGATTACTGCTTTGCCCACTCTTGGCCTTCTCTTGATGAGCTTCAAGAGGTAGTCACTGGAAATGGTTTTCACTTCACAGGTGTGCCCTGTCAGGTTTAATAAGTGGGATTTCTTGCCTTAGAAATGGAGTTGGGACCATCAGTTGTGTTGTGCAGAAGTCTGGTGGATACACATCTGATAGTCCCACTGAATAGACTGTTAGAATTTGTATTATGGCAGAAAAAAGCAGCTAAGTAAGGCCATCATTACTTTAAGAAATTAAAGTCAGCAGTCCGAAAAATTGGGAAAACTTTGAAAGTGTCCCCAAGTGCAGTTGCAAAAACCATCAAGTGCTACAAAGAAACTGGCTCACATGAGGACCATCCCATGAAAGGAAGACCAAGAGTCACCTCTGCTGCAGAGGATAAGTCCATCCGAGTCACCATCCTCAGAAATTACAGGTTAACAGCAGCTCAGATTAGAGACCAGGTCAATGTTACATAGAGTTCTAGCAGCAGACACATCTCTACAACTGTTAAGAGGCAGCAGGCCTTAATGGTAAATAACCACTGCTAAGGACATGCAAGAAGCAGAAGAGACTTGTTTGGGCTAAAGAACACAAGGAATGAACATTAGACCAGTGGAAATCTGTGCTTTGGTCTGATGAGTCCAAACTTGAGATCTTTGGTTCCAACCACAATGTGTTTGTGCGACACAGAAAAGTTGAACGGATGGACTCTACATGCCTGGTTCCCACCGTGAAGCATGGAGGAGGAGCTTTGATGGTGTGGGGGTGCTTTGCTGCTTTGAAGCTTATCAAGAGAATGCTAAGATTGTGCAAAACAGTAATCAAAGCAAAAGGTGGCTACTTTGAAGAACCTAGAATATAAGACATATTTTTCCGTTGTTTCACACTTTTTTGTTAAGTATACAATTCCACATGTGTTAATTCATAGTTTTGATGCCTTCAGTGTGACTACAATTTTCATAGTCATGAAAATACAGAAAAATCTTTGAATGAGAAAGTGTGTCCAAACTATTGGTGTGTACTGTAGCTGGATAGTAAGCCTAAAGGTACCTAAAGACGGTTGTTTCCACCCATCACTTGCGGCACCTGTTTCAGAGCACTGCTCTAAAACAGGTTGATTTCAACCCGGTGGTAACGGCGTGTAAATACAGTAGAGTAAGGTTTATTCGTCACCTGGATAACTCCGCGGGGCGTGACACAGCCTCCGGGAAACCACCCCCCTGCAGCGATCATTGGAGGAAGCTCCTGCGTTACGATTGGTAGTCGCTGCATAGGGCGGCATATTTAATGAGCTGACCAGTCACACTACACAATTGCTCGAGTGTCATGTATTAGTCAGCTTCCTGCGCTGGCTGGCCAATCATGATGCTATTGCTTTGTTCTATCAGCGTACCAAATTCTCGTAATCCACAATTCTGGCACGCCTATGTGTTGTCCCTGCTGCACCAGGTCCTCCCATATTACCCTCTGTAGTGGCGTGTAAATGAGGTAAGGTGCTTTTCAGAAGGTAACTTGAGGCACCCGGCGGTGCATCCAGAGATAGATTCAACATTCTGTAAAGCACCTTATAGCGGCGTGTAAAGGCGGTGCGGGTATTGTTTGTAACCGTTGGTGCGTGCTCGTGCACGTGAAGCACCCGGTTGTTTCCACCATGCTGTAGCGGCGTGTAAAGGTACCTTAAATGTTAACATGTACGTCATACTTTCAGCACCATGCCAAATACAGTCAAGTGACACATACAGCCTGTGACACAATGTTGTTGGGAATGCCAAATATATCCATTACCAAGTTTTTAGTTTAATGATGCCACATGAGCAGTAAACCACCTTAGCCCTGTGTGGTCATGTGCATCTGTACATTACTCTGCATGGATATGAATGTGTCACTATAGTTGTTATCATTTGTCACAATGATTTGTGCGGCCCAATATTCCATCATGTAGGCCCATCATCAACAGCATAGCTCTGCACACACAACATTAATGGCCCAATTGTGTGTATCAAACTGTCTGTCATGGGCATCAGTAAATTTTTGTTTGTGCTACATGTCCCCCAAAATTTGTTTTTGGCCATGGCCATGTAGAGATGGCCACAGTCAGGTCACAGCACATCACTATGGGCCAAGCAAAAAGCATGTACATGTGTACTGCAGTCATCACTGACACCCACACAAATGTCATGTTTTTGGTCCTAGGTGTTGTGGGTGGTGTACATGTGTACATAATTGCAATGTCTAATCTTAGGCTAGGGTCACACTTACCATGAGTTTTTTTGGTGCCTTAAAAAAAGCATGCGTTTCTGCATGCCTTTTTCATTTCTGCATGCCTTTTTTTAGGTGCCTTAAGCCACCCATGCGTTTTTACATGAGTTTTTGAATCAGCACCCAAAAAAAGTTCATGAACTTTTTTTGGTGCGGTTTTAAAAACGCATGCGTTTTTTTAACATGGGCCCCTATGGAAAACGCGTGCGTTTTTGGATGGTACTAAATGGTACTAATGTACCATGCGTTTTTGCGTGCGTTTTTGATGGCAGCTACTTACATAAGTGCAAAAACTCATGCCAAAAATGCATAGCACTTTAGGCATGCATTTTTGCTATTAGGGCATGCGTTTTTTACATGGGGGCCTATGGGTGCGTTTTTACATGCGCTTTTTATAATGCAGGTCTCCAAAAAAGCATGAAAAAACTGCAAGTGTGACCCTAGCCTTACAGAGGATGCTGAGAGCTCTGAAGGCCACCCATCACCAGCCTCCAGCCCACCACCCGCCAGACCTCCTTCCCTGCCACAAGTGTGGCGCCCTGCTCATGCAGGTAGCCACAGACTTCCCTAATGCACAGCTGGGTTTCCACAGCAGGTATCTACTACATGCAACACCTTCCACCCCGGCACAGTAGGGAGAGCTACACTCACCGACTTTAGCTGAGTTCCCCTATAAATACTGCTGCTGGGGGAGGAGTTAGTGAGAGTGTGCAGACGCTAGGAGAGCTGCGAAGATGTTCTGGTGGTTGGTACCGCGGTTAGGCCCAAATCAGTGACCCGGAGTGGCCCTTCTGCCGTCCAGCCAGCCTAGGAGTGGCGACAGAAGGCAAGGAGCAGAGCCAAGGGAGTGAGGAACCGGTGGAGGTTCCCCAAGATGTACCGGACTTCGGGGATTCGCACCTGTAAGATTACTTCAAAACTACTGAAAACCCCATCATACCGTAGAGACTTCAGTCACCCGGTCCCCCTGCATACCCAAAGAAAGGGAGCCAGACACCACAGTGTAATACAGCAGTGATCAGAGAGGGTAACCCGTGGACCGCGCAGGAGGAGAGAGTAGAGACCATAGAAAGTGAGGAGGCCAGTTTGGCTGCAAGCAGACAGGGCTTCAAGAACCATAGAGAAACTGAGGAGGCCTTATACCCACTTGCTGTGGAAGCTCACTGTGCACCTGGTCACCCGACAGTGCCCTGGACGTCTTTACCTGCTATACCACCAGTAAAAAGGTAAAAGAGACTTTCTACAGTGTGTGCGTCATTCCTCTCTGCTCCTGGTGCCCCTTAAAGACTGCTCCATCACTCCTTATCCCAACTTGAAGCTACAATCCAAGCTGCCCCTTTACACTATGCTGCACCGGAGGCCCAGCTCCACCTGTAGGGAGCTTTGCCATCTCAGCCGCATTACCATCGACCTCCGGAGGACTGTGGCGGCGCTGGTGACCCATCACCCGGTACTACAGGTGGCGTCACATGACAAACTCTAATCCCCTGTACATACACCCCTTATTGAAGTATCACCCAGACCACGGGATCAGGCGCTGCCATCCGTGACATCTCAAGATGTCTAATCTAGAGCAATGCGGTTACCGTCTACTGCCGCAGGATGAACAAAGTGTTAAATGTTTATTAACACATCAAATATTAAAAAGAGCTGTGGGCAACATGTCTCTAGGGGGTACTTCCCCCCCCAGAGACATGCTGTCCACTCCTGTGGGCATGTGAGGGGTTAATGCAGCTATTATATTATTGCCGGCTTTTGTTGGCTTTGTACAAATTTATGAATGAAGCCGCGGCTCCTGACAGTAGAGTAGATACTGTACGTAATGTATGTATAGTATCAGCCGCTGTCCAGGGTCCTGTAAGCAGTTACATTAGGTCTATGGCGGTGCGCTTCCCAAATAGACCTAATGTAACTGCTTACAGGACCAAGGTCTCTCCACATAGGTGTACTCATCTACTAATTCAGACGTGGTTGGAGGCCCCAAGTCGCCATATGCCCTACCAGTTGGCCAACTTGGTGGGTGGGGTGTCTGGGGTCCCTGGACAAATCAGGATTTTGTCCAGGACCATGCAATGGTGGACGAGGACCCTGTGACCCTGACACCTGGCCACTGGGGATGGCAATATAGGCCAGTGGCGTCAGGGCGTCTTCTACGCCCGCCTCCAGGGCACGAATGATGATCTGCTCACAAATCTGCCGCTACTGTGTTGACATCTGGACCACCCGCTCATTAACTAGGTGCCCAGTATTTGGCTGATTTTCGGTGTGGACCAGCACCCGCTTAGCCCACACTTCCAGCTCAGTATTCGGCGGTGTCAGGGCCCGTCTTCTAGAGACACCTAAGCTGGGACTAGGGTGCTGGTTCACCAAACTGGGACCAGGCACAGCCTCCTCTGCAGATGTGGTCGGAGGAGGATCCTGAGCGGGTGACCCCTCCAGCGTTGGCACCTGCTCCAGCGGATCCAGTAACAATGAGAAAACAAAATAATAATCAATGGGCATGTTCCACCAAGAGGCTATTAGCCTTCACAGATGTACTGCAACAGCACCAATCCCAATACATTGTATTCCATGCACACAAACGTAACAGATAGCAGCAAAGAAATTACAGTGGGCAAAATGTCCACTCTACTTACCTGAGGGGAAAACATGTAAAGTGCTGTGTGTTACAACTAATCAATATAACAACAGAGGAGGCAAGTGTGTGACCCATCACCAACACAACCAGAGTATAGTTTAAAGACCCACAGGATTGTGGCAGAAGGAACTTGACAACACACCATGTGAGAACTACCACCAAGAGATGCAGATACACTAGAACATTACAATAACCTACCTCCAGTGACGGATCGGTGGCTTCGGATGTGGCCCAGGTGTCAGCAAACTCCCTGACGCACCATAGACCTCGAGGAACATCCTGATCCAGAGTGAAAATGAGGAGGTCATAGTACTACAGTTGTGGCACATGTACCTCCTCACTTCCCATCCCAGAATGCTGGGAACTCTGGAGGCTCTTGTGTTCCTTTCGGAATACGGTGCGCAGGTGCTTGATTTTATTTTGACAATCGCCTTGTCCCACCTCTCACCAGGGTTGTGCTCCTGGGCGAGGGCGACAAGGCGGCCATAGGCCACATCCTTCACCTGATTGTTCTTATAATCAGGTGCTTGCAGCTGCAACAGGCATTCGTGCTCCTGGTACATGGCCAATAATGCCCTGATAAAATCCTGATTGTCCGCCATCTGCAACATAAGCAAAAAACACATCACAAACCACACATAGATGTATCTATATTCACATAATGTCCCCCGATTAATGGTCACATAATCACAACCAGTCATTAATATGACATAATTTGGCCCAAACATTGCCCTGAATCCTGACTTACTAAAATGTCAATACCTAGCCTAACCCCGGCGAAAACTACTAACACCTGTTGTCTCATGAATGGCTACAAAAACCACTATTCTACATACGTTAGGGTACACATAAATGTATTAGCAAAGGCCCTATGTCTCAACAGCACAACAGTTGTATGGCACTCTGGTTTGTTGTATGGCAACAGTACAGGTTTAGCCGTTCTTTGCAGCATAATGTAGACAAAGCGCAACACAGTAGATGAGAGCTCTGAAATGTGTAGACCCACATGATGTGGCACACATGACATTGACGTCCAGAACATGGCTACATAAACCATAAAATCAACATCCATGTACGGCTACATAGCCAACATTATTGTATAAAATATTTGATATGGGCCACTAAGTGGTGGTAGGAGCCAAATACACAGACATGTGGACTTGATGAAGGCATGGACAGCGCTATACCTACCGTCTGGCCAGCAGAGTGTGCTTGAAGAGATGCTACCAAGATGTTGCATATGACTTTGCAACACACAAGTGCTTTCAACACTGCCCTTTTTCAATGGAGCAGCAACCAATAAAAACGCACCTGAGTAAGCAAATCATGCGGCTCGGGTGTGGCTACACCAAGACTGGTGCGTGTATTGGATGACACCACTGTGCTGTGATTGGCTGCGTTGTATATAAAAAAAACACGCCAGTGCGTGCTCCAGCTAGCTCGCCAGAGTCATTGGGTAAGTTACGATGTTCAGACGTCCCATCTACGATGCTTGAATGTGTTTTGTAGTGAGCCTTCTAATTTAACATACATGTATACTGTGTGGACAAGCACAAAAACACCTCCAGGTTAGTGCACGCCAGACTCCAGATGTGGGACCTTGTCTTAATAGATCCAAACAAGTGTATGGCCTTGTTCACACATACCTGCGTTTTTGGGACTCTCTGCGTTTTTTTGCTGTTTTTCAATAACGCAGATGCGTTAACGCATGGTACATTTAAGTACACATGCGTTTTTTAGCTACACTTGCGTTTTCTTCCCCCATTCCAAAAAACACTGCATGCAGCGTTTTTGGGTGCTGTAAAAAAACGCATGCGTTTTTTTAACATGGGGCCCTATGGGAAACGCATGCGTTTTTAAATGGCACTAAATGGTACATGTGTTTTTGCATGCGTTTTTACATGCGTTTTTGGTGAAAAAATGACTATGGCTAGGGTCACATTTCCGTTTTTGTAACTAAATCCTGATCCGGTTTTGAGCTTTAAAAAAGCTCAAAACCGGACCAGGAAACGCTCCTCATAGGAGCCTATGCAAAACACCGGATGGCTTCACAAGCCATCCGGTGGCCGGATCCGGCACTGCTGCCTGCGTTTAAAATCATGCAGGCAGCAGTTTTCGCAGCGTTTGCCGGGACCGCACTGCGGTCACCGGATGGCTCAGGATGTGTAATCCTGAGCCATCCGGTAACTGCAGAGTTTGCGGATCCCGGCTATTGGCGGGATCCGCAACCTTAATAAAGAGTTAAATTGTTGATCTCAATGACTGTTTAAGGTCTGTAGGGGGGCTTAGACCCCCTACAGACCGGCCGACCACTTATACAGTGTTCTTGTACAATTTCACAATGGGCACGGGCTCTTCGGAGCAAAGTGCCCCCCCCCCCCGTATCACTATACAGGGGTGCATACACCCCTGTATTACAATGATGCATTAATGATGTGTAGTCCAAAAAGGATTTTATCACTCGCAATGTAAGTTTATACTTACAGCATGTAAGTTGTAGGCAGAGTCCAGCGAAATCCATAGGCGGGGCTGTGTGCAGCAGCCTCCGCCCGCTTCATGTTGATGGCCGCCCCCTCTGGCCGTAATCCACTGCTGTGAGGGCGGATACGTCGTTAAAGGGGCGTGGCTAACCTCGGCACATAGTTAGCCACGCCCCTTTAACGACGTATCCGCCCTCACAGCAGTGGATTACGGCCAGAGGGGGCGGCCATCAACATGAAGTGGGCGGAGGCTGCTGCACACAGCCCCGCCTATGGATTTCGCTGGACTCTGCCTACAACTTACATGCTGTAAGTATAAACTTACATTGCGAGTGATAAAATCCTTTTTGGACTACACATCATTAATGCATCATTGTAATACAGGGGTGTATGCACCCCTGTATAGTGATACGGGGGGGGGGGCACTTTGCTCCGAAGAGCCCGTGCCCATTGTGAAATTGTACAAGAACACTGTATAAGTGGTCGGCCGGTCTGTAGGGGGGTCTAAGCCCCCCTACAGACCTTAAACAGTCATTGAGATCAACAATTTAACTCTTTATTAAGGTTGCGGATCCCGCCAATAGCCGGGATCCGCAAACTCTGCAGTTACCGGATGGCTCAGGATTACACATCCTGAGCCATCCGGTGACCGCAGTGCGGGATTCAGCACACATTTTTGAAAAAAATGTGTGTGCCCGCCATTGCGTTCACCGCATCCGGATCCGGATGCGGTGAATGCAATTTAGGTTTTCAATGTGACCCTACCCTAAGTCCAAAAACTTCAAAAACACTTTCAGACCCACAGGGGACACTATTTGGCACTCTTAGAAAAGCTGATAAGTTTTTCTAAGTGCTAGAAAAAAACGCATAGGTGTGTGTGAACAAGGCCTATGCATGGTTACATAATGCTGCATGTCGCCTACTCATTGTGCTTAGATGTTGTGACTTAGACTAGGGTCACACTTGCGTTTTTTTCATGCTTTTTTGGAGACCTGTGTTTTTAAAAAGCATGTAAAAACACACCCATAGATCCCCATGTTAAAAAATGCATGCCCTAATAGCAAAAACGCATGTCTTAATAGCAAAATCGCATGTCTAAAGTGGCATGCATTTTTGGCATGAGTTTTTGCACTTATGTGAGTAGCTGCCTTCAAAAACGCATGCAAAAATGCATGGTACATTAGTACCATTTAGTACCATCCAAAAACGCATGCGTTTTCCATAGGGGCCCATGTTAAAAGACGCATGCGTTTTCAAAACAGCACCAAAAAATAGTTCATGCACTTTTTTTGGGTGCTGATTTAAAAACGCATGTAAACACGCAGGGTGCCATCAGACACCTTAAAAAACACATGCAGAAATGGAAAAAAGCTTACAGAAACGTATGCTTTTTTTAAGGCACT
Source organism: Allobates femoralis (assembly GCA_033576535.1). Lineage (NCBI taxonomy): Eukaryota > Metazoa > Chordata > Amphibia > Anura > Aromobatidae > Allobates > Allobates femoralis. Next base: position 189,159,946 of record JARQOC010000005.1, read on the forward strand.
AAAAAAACTCATGCCAAGTGTGACCCTAGCCTTATATTGTGTAATGTGTACAGTAGTAGTGTCAATGATGTTGTGTGGCCAACATTTACAGTCATGCTGAATGTGTCCGGACTTGGCCACAAAAAATGGATGTGTAGTGTTGATGCGCCACCTTGACTGTGTTTGCACTATTGTGCATTTGTGAGGGCCATTAACCAGTATCTATTAAATTTGAACAGGGATGTAGTTTGGTTATGGTGACTCATGCAGTGTGTAATGTTGCCTTGACATTTCTTTGTTTATACACCATGCATGTTGAAGGTGGTGGCATTATGGATTTGGTTGTAGTGTCCTACAAATGTACATGTATGGGCCATAATTGGTATTATGATGAATGTAGTAATGTAATTTCCACACATGATGGTCTACAATATGTTTGTGGTGTTATTGTCAATGTTCATTTTGGCATGGTTAAGGTAGTTTATGTGGATTGTATTTTTTGTGACCATATTGTTTGTGTGTGGTTTTGTTGGCTTAACTATGTTATTGTATGTTGTATGACTGTTGGGTATTTCAGAGGGGTCTGGCCACTACTTTTGAACCTTGTATTTGATCCTTATATGTGTAGCATGTATGTAGGCAAGTCAACATAGTGTGGTTTAGATGAGTTGTGACATATAAGTTAGGGCTTACCTTTATTTTTTAAACATTTCCCCAGGGATTGGTTGATCTGCTCATCATGGATACTGAACGGATGCTTCTCGTGGCTCTTGCCTTGGTGGATGAGAACTTGTGGCTGGAGGAGAGAGCTGAGAGATTGCGGGCTCAAAGACCATGCCGTGTGTGGTCTTGGGAGTGGCTTTTGCAAAGAGAAGACCTGAGCCACATGCGGCTGCTCCGCCAGCTGGAGAACAGGAGTCCGCATGACTTCAGAAACTATCTCCGTATGTCCGAGGACTCATTCAAGTTCCTATTGGACGGCATTCAGCCATGGATAGCCTGGGAGGATACTGTGATGCGTAGAGCTGTGCCACCTGATGAGCTAGCTGTAACTTTGAGGTTCTTGGAAACAGGTCGATCGATGACGGACCTGCAATACTCTACAGCTGTGTTGCAACCACTGCTGAGCCGCCTCTTACCAGAGACATGTGAGGCCATCCTGAGGTGCTTTGTGCCAGCCTTTTTGCATTTACCAACCACCCCCACAGAATGAATGGATGTTGCCAGTGGTTTTGCTGATCACTGGCAATTTCCAAACTGCGGTGGGGCATTGGATGGTAAGCACATGAGGATCACTCGACCCCCCAACAGCAGGTCTTTTTTTATAACTATAAAGGCTATTTTAGTGTGATCCTCATGGCCATTGTGGATGCTCACTATGAGTTCCTTTATGTGGATGTTGGCATGAATGGGGGTGTCTCAGATGGGGGTGTGTTTGGGCACAACTCCTTTGGCCAAGAGCTGAGGAGAGGTGCTCTCAACTTGCCGTCAAATGATGAGACAACTGGTCATCTCAACTTTCCCTTTGTGGGGGATGAAGCATTTCCACTTCATGCTCACCTACTTCGACCATATCCCCAGAGGATTGTTACTTCTGAGCAGCACATTTTCAATTACCGGCTATCCTGGGCATGCCATGTGGCTGAAAATGTGTTCGGGATCATGGCCAAAAGATTCCGCATCTTTCATACGCCTTTGAATATGAAACTAGAATCTATGTTTATAGTAGTGCTAGCATGCTGTGTGCTACATAACTTCCTGCATCATAGGGATACTGCATCATACACGCCGGCAAGTTATGTGGATTCAGTGGACTCTACAACAGGGGAAGTCCGTTCCGGGGCGTGGCGTGCAACTGACCCTGGTCTGGAGCCACTCCAGCCGCTTAGCCAGGGTTGAGGTCCGCAGGATGCCAAGAGCAGCAGGGACAGCTACTGCTCCTACTTCAATGGCCCTGGGGCCAGGCGTAGCGTGGCTGGGTTTGTCACCCAGCTCCAGCAGGCAGAGGGTGTAGTCAGCAGTGTGCCTGCAGCCTTAATTTTTTTAGATTTTCGTATGTTTTCACCCTTACTAATGTATTTTTTTGTTTTTGTATTTTAAAAATTTTATATAAAAAAATTAAATGTTAAAAGTATGGACATTGTTTACGCTAATCTTTCAGTTATGTGTGTGATGTTAAACACTTCTGTTTTTGTCCAAAAGGCAGGCCTATCTGCTGCTCCCTCTCGGCTTGCTGCAGAACTGAGAGCCTGTCAGCGTCATGAAAGGAGCGGGGCTAAAATTGTGTCATACCGGTAGCCCTCCCCTTTCATGATGCGGCCAGGCTATCAGCACTGAAGCAAGCTGAGAGAGGCGTACATAATTATAAAGCGGGCGGAAGGAGCAGCAGACAGGCCAGCCTTTTGAGACTTTTTCAGAAACAGAGAACTCACACAGGACGAGGTAAATATAACCTCTTTTCTCTACTTTACAAAATCATTTTTTTCTGCAAAAGGGATGGCTAGAAATGATAAGAGGGGGTGCAGGGACAGGTATAAAGATGCGGGGGGGTCAGTTTGTAAGATCAGGTTCCCACTATACAACAGCTGACAGGAGTCAGCTGTTGTACATAACATATTACAGCAGTATAAGCCCACCTGAGTGGCTGTAAGGTCTCTAGGGGGACTGGGCACCCCCTAGAGACATTAAACAAGCATTTATTTATTAAATTTTAAGTTTTACAGAACACAAAACAGTTTGCTCATCCCTGTGGCAGCAGGGATGAGCAAACTATCCGGTAACCGGATTGCTCAGGATTACACATCCTGAGCAATCCGGTTACCGGATTGTGGCTTCACCAATCCGGTTCCCGGATTGCTGAATGTATGAAGACAATTGCGTTCACCGCATCCGGATCTGGATGCGGTGAACACAATTCAGGTTTAAAGTGTGACCCTAGCCTAAGTCCAAAAACGTCTCAAAAATGTTCAGAGCCACAGGGGACACTATTTGGCACCCTTAGAACAACTGATCAGTTTTTCTAAGGGCTAAAAAAAACACATTGGTATGTGTGAACAAGGCCTACCTGGGTCTGTCTTTACTTTTCACTACAGGGCAGTTGCACATAGCATTAAGCTATGGAGAGAGGTATGTGACACCACAATGGTGGTTATGGGTCCCAGCAGCATCGTCTGCTAATGTCCAGTACACAGGTCCAGGCCATTGGTCTACACTCTATGCTCAGACTGTGTCTCATTCACCATATAATATGTGTAAATACACATGGGTGTGTTTCAACACACATGCACATTTGTATTGTGTTTGTTGAGGATGGAGGTCAACATCAGTAAGCAGACACGCATGTCTGTGATACGGCCAGGGGCAGAAGGGGAACTCAGTCACTGGATCTGCTGAATAGGAAGTCACGGATGGACGGGATCCCGATGCCGTGCCCTAGTGATCAACTGGGTAGATGATGATGATGGGGGATAAAGGGATTATTTACAGGGGATCGTGATGCCCCCTTTAGTTTCTGGTAATTTGGTACTGGCGCTGCCAGCCGGCCGCTGAGGTGATGGTTGGGGCAGCAAAGTGTGGTACAGCTCCCCACAGGTGGAGCTTTACCTCAGGGCAGCAATGAAGGAGGATGGTGAGGGAGGGCAGTAATGAAGATGGTGCTGCAGATCTTATCCCTCTGCTGAGCTGCTGCTGATGCTGAGCCCTCCGGGCTGCGGCGGGAAGAATAACGAAAACCAGTTCAAGTTTAACTCCACTTTACTGGGTACCGGCTGATGGCATAAACAAGACACGGTACAGTTTGGCTTACAGGGTGGATGTTGTCAGCTCAGGGTCCCCCTTATGGAGTCTCTAGATGTTCATTGCCTTTGTCTTTCAGGGTCTCCTTCCTTCTCAGTCTTTCCCACCCTTGCAGAGCTCTCCCACCAGTCCCCTGATCTCCTTCAGTGAGACACGGTTATCCTTTCCCGGATTTAAGAGGAGTCATTAATCTCCCCGACGTGGGTAATCAGGCCATTTCCCCAACGGTTCTGGATCTAGAGGGGTCCTGAGGGGTGAGGTACCTTGTGGTGCTGCCAGCAACCCGGTCTCTATGGGCCTGCAGCTCATCGGTTTGCGGTCAGGGCTAAACTCCTGACTCCCTCGGCTTTCCGTGTTGCCGGTGCTCCCTCAATGTGACCAGTCGGCTCCTACCAGTCCTTTCCCGTTGCCTTCTGCTCTGGGCCCCCACTTGAAGATAGGGCTCCCTCCTGTTGGCAGTGATGTCAGGCCTGTCCTACCTGACTGCCTTCCCAGCAATAACTAACTGTCAACTGTCACTCTCTTCTGCATCTACCCCTAGGCTCCACCCCCTTTTGGGACTTACCAAAGTACTGGTCGCCCCTATACTAGTGATCTATTTCTAGGTGTGTGCACTTTCAGACTCCACATGTTTAAACCCTGAACTAGCAACTTACAAAGGATTATACATTTTGTTGTCATACTGTAATACCTCCCTGTGGCGCCCAGCCTCAGGGGCACCACATCTGCACACACATACTTCAGCCACGACCACACACAATCCATGCAGATATGTCCAGAGTGTTGTTTTGAGCTTACCTTCGTAAACAACAGATGCACACATAGCCATTCATGGTGTACTCCACAGTGCTACAGACGAGCCGTCCTGTGTGGCATTTTGTCAAAGGCACAGTGTCTTTTTGAACCCGCAACACATGACAGCAGCGTGCAGTAGTGAGATAGTGTAAAGGGCAAATGCGTCATGTAGTGGGCAGACTTCCTGACAAGTCTGACCAATGGCGGGGCAGTTGTGTTGGCCAATCGGAGTGGTAGGGGCGCAGTGTACAACACTCTGGAACGCAAGTCTCCTGGCCGCGCTCACATTCTACACCCACATTGCTGATGAGATGTTGGTGTGTGACGCGGCGATTTGGCGGCGAGGTAGGAATGTGAATTTGCTTCCGGTCTGCGCCAGGCGATTTCCGGAACGCAGGATCGCCGAACATCGCACGCCAGATCTCTATGTGTGACAGGGCGACGGCGATGTGCAAAAAAGTCCCTGGAACGTGCACGCTCTCGTCAAATTGCCAGGCATATGGTGGCGATATAGCTACGTGTGACGATACCTTCACAGTTTAAGGGCAATGGTACCAAATACTATTTAAATATTTGTAAATTTTTGACTTGCAGAAAGTAATAAAAATGCATTAAAACATCCTCATTATTATGTTATTTGGCAAATATATATAATTATTGTAATTCTAATTGACCTAAAATGGGAAAGGTTTATTATGATTTCATGTTAGACAGAAATAGGGTGTTTTCACATCTATGCGCTCACTGCGTAAAGGTAGTTTTACACGCCACCACTGTGTGGTAGCAACTGCCTGGCCATGGGGATTTTTGTGCCTGTTGCCTTGAAATTGCTACGAAATGGCGGCCTGTAATTTGGGAAAGTGATCGGGTTTCTCGCTGTTGCTTCGGATACCTGTTTCCGAGCCGTGTTCAAAAATCCAAGGCAACACAAAGGCACAATTGCCATGGTATGTGGCGTCTAAATGGGGCACAGGGATGGAATCAGCGTCGCCTAGTGAATTCCCAGGGGTGTGCCACAATCTGCTGGATACCGCGCCCCATCAGCGATCATTGGTGGAGGCTACTGTGTTACGGTTGGCTGTCCCTGCACAGGGCGCCATATTTAAAGAGCTGTCCATTCACACTTCACAATTGGAATGGCGTCATGTATTAGCCAGCCTTCCTGCGCAGGCTGGCCAATTATGACGTTATTGCATTGTCCAATCAGCGTATTAACGTCACGGAATACACAACTCTGTCACGCCTATGTACTTGCGGCGCGAAAGATGTACGCCCATATTCTTTTGTGGATAGCGCCGTGTGAAGCAGCGAAGGTATTCAACAGGAAGTTATCCGCAGGATCTGTCGGAACTTCCGGGGAACAAAGATACCTTCAGTTGACAAAGCAATGGCGGCGTGTACATGCGGCATCGGCGATCGGTATCTACCGTCAAAAACGTGCACGTGCACGTACGGTTGATACCGGTTGCTAGGCACAGTGGCGGCGTGTAAAGGTACCTTTAGGCTGCCCTGCCTGCCCTGCGCCAGCGCAAATGCAAGCGCAGAGGCATTTAGGGGCTTGGGTAGCCTAGCACAGGGACGCATAGATGCCCTGCATTAGCGCTCAGCTGCGCTCTGTTCCCCCTGTGCTAGGCTGAGCTCAGTGCCCCCATTATCTCCTATCGCCGAGCACAGCTGATCGCGGGCTCTGTATACTCTGAAGCGCAAGTGAAAGTGGCAGAGCGCACGGCGCATGCGTCTGGTCAGATGCTCCTGGAAACGCCCAATTTGGGCGTTTCCTGGAGCGTCTGACCAGGCACATGCATCATGCGCTCGGCCACTTTCACTTGCGCTTCAGAGTATACAGAGCGCGCGCTCAGCTGTGCTCGGCGATAGGAGATAATGGGGGCACTGAGCTCAGCCTAGCACAAGGGGCACTGATATGCGTTTACAGAAGCTGTAAACGCGGCTCCACAGTGTCACAAGTCACCTCTGCGCCTGCACCTGCGCCAGCGCGATCAGGCTGGTGCAGGTGATGTGGCCAGGCGCAGAGGTGTGGAACAGGCCATAGTGTTATTATATAGTGTATGTAAACTTCTAGTTTCAACTGTAGGCTAAACTTGCATTCTGTTTCTATAGAGCATTGCCATTAAAGGGGTTTTCCTTTTGATCAAAATTAATTTTAAAGTTGATTCTAATTAATAGATCTTGTAATAATAATAGATTCCACAATTGGATGTGTTTAAAAAAAATGTTTCTGTGCAACGTTCACATCTGCGTAGCAGGAAAAGTAGAGGATGTCTTACGTTTTTCCTCACCTAGCATCCATGGAAAACCACCTGTAGCAATTAGCGTGGTGGCTACATGGGAACATGGGTCCCAGGGGTTATTGCTGTAATCAGTATAGGGTAATGGTTAGTTTAAAGGAGTTTAATAAGTTTTTTATTTTAATTAAAGCAGTAAAATTTAATCTGGTGAGGTGTCCTCACCTGCGGGCATATAGCATTTTTTGCTATCTGCATGGTAACAAGCAAGCGAGGTTGCTATGGATACCTGCTTGCTTGGTGAAGGTCAGCCAGGATTGGCTGAGAAAAATGCGGGAAACGGTTTGTTTATATCTAGTCAGGCTGAGCCTGACGTCATTCATCAGCCGTGTGAAGAAGAGACACCCACCCACCCGCCCTGGAGAGGGCTATACCTTCACTGTCGTTTGGCTTGATTCGAGGGGAAAATTAACCCAAGGAGTTTTGGGTGTGTTGGTAATTATAGCGGTACAAAAAGGTGGTTGATTGTTTAGAGTTATATAGGATATTTTTATCTATTTATTTGGTTTTTGTACCGCTCTTTGTTACCCTGAATTAAAGCCTTACGGCCATTCCCCGCCACCGTCTGGTGTAGTTATTTCGCTGTATAGATAAGTAAGGGGAGTGGGCCCTATGTTCCCATGTGCCATGTGAGTATGTGTGTGTGTGTTATTTTTTATTTAGCATCTATAGGTCATGCGAGTGCTCTATTAGGCTAGGGTTTGACCTGCGCACGCCTTGAGCCTGCTGGATCCATTTAAAACTTAGACTAGGGTCACACTTGGAGATATTCCATGCAAATTTCACACATGTCTTTTGTGAAAAATGCATGGAAAAACGCATCCATAGACCCCCATGTTAAAAACGCATTCCCCAATGCCAAAAACGCATTTCTAAAATGCGTTTTTTGGATGGGTTTTTGGCTCAGCACCAAAAATACTGCAAGCTGCATTTTTTGGTGCTTTTCCAAAAACGCATGCGTTTTTTTATCATGGGGCCCTATGGGAAACGCATGCATTTTTGCATGGCACTAAATGGTACCATGCATTTCCGCATGCATTTTTGCATGCGTTTTTTAAGGCTGTCCCACACCTATCAGCAAAAACGCAGTCCAAAAACGCAGGCTGGAAAAAAGCACCTTAAAAAACGTATGCAAGTGTGACCCTAGTGTTAGAATCTGGCAAGCTTAGCGCATAGCGTTACCAGCATATATGCGCCGCCTGGCTATACATCCCTATGGCAACCTGATGCTTCATCATCTGCTGGCAAATCCTCAGATATGCACTATTGCAGAGCACACAGGAAAATGCTGCATTACCTGTGCGCTCTGCAATAGCGCATATCTGGGGATTTGCTGTGAAGCTGGTGGATGCAGTAAGCATTGTGTTGCCATAGCAATACATTGACAGGCAGCGCATAACATTACCTGCTGGTAACGTTATGCGTTGTTCCGGCCAGAAACTAAGTTTCAGACAGATTATCCAGGCTCAGGTCAGACGCAGGTCTGACCCTTGTCTTAATGTGCGATTTTTTTGTCTCACCCACAAAAGAAAGCACATTAGCATTGCACTGGCATGACATACGGTATAAATGCTAGATGGGAAAAAAAAGTGCACACTCACACGACATACAAATGACATATGGATGCTAGGTGAGGAATAACATCTTGACACTCTCCTACTGTTCCTACTGAGAATCGAGGAGATTTTATATATTCAGATGAAAATGAACCCTAAATGTGTCCTTGCTATGTACACTCCCTGACAGAAGTTATGTCGCTTATCCATATTATTATTATTATTATTATTATTATTATTATTATTTTTATTTATAGAGCACCATTCATCCCATGGTGCTGTACATGAGAAAGGGTTACATACAGACAAGTTAAAAGTACAATGAACAAAGTGACAGACTGATACAGAGGAGAGAGAGAGGACCCTGCCCTTGCGGGCTTACATTCTACAGGGCAATGGGGAGGGAAACAGTAGGTTGGGTCTGCTCGGGTGGTGCTGGAGTTCCAGGTCCGATGGTGGTGGAGCACCAGGTCCAGTGGTGTTGAGGCGGCACTGTGGTCATTGCAGGTTTTAGGCTGTTCTGAAGAGATGGGTTTTCAGGTTCCACATGAAGGTTATGAGTGTAGGGGACAGTCGGACGTGATAGGGTGCAGAGTTCCAGAGGATGGGGAATGCTCGGGGGAAGTCTTGCTGGCGTTTAGATGAGGAACATACAAGTATGGAGGAAAGAAGGAGGTCTTGGGAGGATCAAAAATTATGAGTTGGATGATATCAGGGGATTACTTCAGAGATATATGGGGGGGACAGATTGTGGATGGCTTTGTAAGTCAATGTTAGTATTTTGAATTGGATACGCTAGTGAATTGGGAGCCAGTGGAGGGATTTGCAGAGGGAGAAGTGGAGGAATAGCGAGGAGAGAGGTGGATTAGTCGGGCAGCATAGTTAAGGACAGATTGAAGTGGTGCAAAAATGTTAGCAGGAAGGCCACAGAGTAGGAGGTTGCAGTAGTCGAGGCGAGAGATGATGAGGGCATGCATTAGTAGTTTAGCAGATTGGGGGTCGAGAAAGGGATGGATTCTGGAAATATTTTTGAGTTGGAGGCGGCAGGAGGTGGCAAGGGCTTGGATGTGCGGTTTGAAGGACAAGGCAGACTCAAGTGTTACTCTGAGGCAGCGGACTTCAGGTACAGGGCAAAGTGTGATGTCATTTATTGTGATAGATAAGTCTGGCAAGGAAGGTATATGAGATGGAGGAAAGATGATGAGTTCGGTTTTGTCTACATTGAGTTTTAGGAAGCAGGAGGAGAAGAAGGAGGATATGGCTCATTGACACTCCGGGATTCTGGACAGCAGAGAGGTGACGTCTGGGCCAGAGAGGTAGATCTGGGTGTCATCAGCGTACAGGTGATACTGGAAGCCATGGGACTTTATGAGTTGTCCCAGACCAAGAGTATAGATTGAAAAAAGGAGGGGCCCGAGGACAGAGCCTTGAGGGACACCAATAGAGAGGGGATGGGGCGAGGAGGTTGTGTGGGAGTGGGAGACAATAAATGTGCATATGGAAAGGTAGGAGGAGATCCAGGAGAGGGCAAGGTCAGTGATGCCAATGGAAAAGAGGATCTGTAATAAATGGCAGTGGTCGACTGTGTCGAATGCAGAGGACAGGTCTAAAAGGAGGAGGACAGAGAACTGTCTGTTAGCTTTGGCCATGAGTAAGTTGTTAGTAATTTTGGTCAGGGCAGTTTCAGTAGAGTGGTGAGGGCGGAAGCAGGATTTAAGGTCATCAAAGAGAGAGTTGGATGAGAGGTGGGATGAGAGTACAGTGTGGACATGCTTTTCGAGAAGTTTGGAAGCGAACGGGAGCAGAGATATGGGCCAGTAGCTGGATGTGGAATAGGGTCAAGGGATGGCCTCTTTAAGATAGGTGTAATTGCTGCATGTTTGAAAGCAGAAGGAAAGGTACTAGAAGTTAGTGATAGGTTGAAGAGGTGGGTTAGGGCTGGGATAAGTGTTGTGGTGAGGTTTGGTAGGAGGTGGAATGGGATAGGGTCCAGTGCACAAGTGGTGAAGTGCGATCTGTAGAGGAGGTGTGCAAGTTCTCTTTCAGTAATGGATGGGAGGAGGGTTAGTGGGGGAGAGGATTGATCCACTATACATGGGGGTTGCGGTGGTTGGGCAGCAAAGACTTGTCTGATCTGGTTGATCTTGTTGGTGAAGTATGTTGCAAAGTCTTCTGCAGAGATACGAGAAGTAGGAGGGGGCAGTGGGGGGCGGGGGAGGGAGTTAAATGTGTTAAATAACTGCCTGGGGTTGTGGGACAAGGAGGATATGAGGGTAATGAAGTAATCCTGTTTAGTGGTGGTGAGTGCTGACTTGAATTTGAGAAATGCTTGTTTGAATGCTGTGTAGTCTTCATGTGAGTGTGTTTTTTCCAGCAACGCTCTGCAACCCTAGCTGCTCGCCGCAGGTTTTTAGTGATATCTGTGTGCCAGGGTTGTCTGTTGATTCGTCATGTTCTGCCATGAATGAGAGGGGCAACTGCATCAATAGCTGAGGTGAGTGTAGAGTTGTAGAAAGCTTTGGCATTATCTGTGTCATGGAGCGAGGATATGGATGATAGTGGTAAAATGGTGTTGGAGACTATGTGAGTGTCAAGATGTGTGAGGTTTCTGCGAGGGTGTACGAGTTGGGGGACATGGGTGGCAGATGAGGAGGACAAGGTTGAGAAGGTACGTAGATGGTGGTCAGAGAGGAGGAGGGGAGGTTGAGGGTTTAGTTAGGGAGCAGAGGCAGGCAAAGATGAGGTCTAGTGTATGTCCGTCTGTGCGGGTGGCTGTGGAGGACCATTGAGAGAGGCCAAAGGATGAGGCAAGTGACAGGAGCTTGGAGGCTGTTGACTGGTGGGTGTCGATGGGGATGTTGAAATCGCCCATTATGATGGTGGGAATGTCAGCATATAGAAAGTATAGGAGCCAGATGGAGAATTGGTCAAAGAAGGTAGTGGTCGAACCTGATGGTCGATAAATGATGGCCACTTGTAGGTTGGAAGGAGAATAGATACGGACAGAGTTCACTTCTAAAGATGAGAGGATAAGGGAGGAAGGAGGAGGAATTGGGTTGAAGATGCAGTTGTTAGAGAGGAGAAGACCCACTCTTTCGCCGTGTTTGTTGCCAGTGCAAGGTGTGTGGGAGAAATGAAGTCCACCGTAACACAGCGCAGCAGGGAAGGCTGTGTCGGAGGCTGTCAGTCATGTTTCTATGAGGCCCATGAAGTCTGTGAGAGGAAAAGAGGTCATGAATTAAGTGGAGTTTATTACAAATGGAGCGGGCATTCCAGAGTGCTCCAGAGAGAGGAGGTGGTGGAGAGGGGGTTAGGGAAATAGGTTTTATATTTAGGAGATTGCAGCTGTTTCCTGCAGGTGTGGGGTGATAGGAGGAAGGAATAGAGGGGAAAGTTGGCTGTGGGGGTCCTGGGTTGGGAGATATGTCGCCAGCGGATAGCAGCAGCAAAGAGAGAGTAAGCAGGTGGGAGAATGAGAGCGGCCGGCTTGTTTTGTGTTTCTGCAGGAGGGGTGTGAGATTCAGAAGAAGGTCAGCGGAAGAGATCAGGTGAGGTGATAAGAGAGATGGGAAGATAAATATTTGTGCTGGGAGTGTTGGAGCTTGGGGATAGTGAAGGAGGGAAAGGATTAGTGGTTTGAGAGAAAGCACTGGAGACTTCTAAGGTAGCCAGCAATGAGTCCAGACCTGAATCCCATAGAACACCTGTGGAGAGATCTAAAAATGGCAGTTTGGGGCTCTGATCTGGCACAAATCCTAAGTCATATTAAAAGGCTAGTTAGAAAGTCAGTTATGACTTTTAGTATCGCTACCATTAGGTGGCATTAGAGTTTGTCTTCCTCACTGAAGTGACAATTTGCACACATATATATGTATATATATATATATATATATATACTAGCTGTGGTACCCGGCTACGCCCGGGTTAATAAATAACTGATGTTAGCTATAACAAAATAGAATTTAAATATGTCATATTAATGACCTGTAGGAAAATAGAAGCTGAGCTGTGATTGGTTGCTATAGGCAGCCTAATAAATCTCCAGCCAATAGTAAACCCTCCCCCCGGCTGGGCAGTATATGTTACCTCACACATACACATAATAGACAGCTCATGTGACTGACATCTGCCTTAATTCCTTACATGGCACATGTGTTGCACATTGGCTTTTTTTCAATCAAATGTTTATGTTTGGAAATTAAAGATAGCACACGTATGAGGCGAGTTGTGTGAGGTGATTTGTGCACATCTGTGTCTGTCTGTGTGGTGTGTGTGTCCCTGGGGTGTGTGTATGTGTGTGTCCCTGTGAGGTGAGTGCATGTGTCCCTATAGGGTGTGTATTTGTGTGTGTCCCTGTGGCAGGGGTCTGTGTGGTGTGTGTCTCTATTGTGTGTGTCTCTTTGTGGCGTGTGTGTCCCTGTGGGGTGAGTGCATGTATCCCTATAGGGTGTGTATGTGTGTGTGTCCCTGTGGGGGGGGTCTGTGTGGTGTGTGTCTCTGTGTTGTGTGTGTCTCTTTGTGGTGTGTGTGTCCCTGTGGGGTGAGTGCATGTGTCCCTACAGGGTGTGTATGTGTGTGTGTGTCCCTGTGGGGGGGGTCTGTGTGGTGTGTGTCTCTGTGTTGTGTGTGTCTCTTTGTGGTGTGTGTGTGTCCCTGTGCGGTGAGTGCATGTGTCCCTATAGGGTGTGTGTGTTCCTGTGGGGGGGGTCTGTGTGGTGTGTGTGTGTCTCTTTGTGGTGTGTGTCCCTGTGGGGTGAGTGCATGTGTCCCTATAGGGTGGCTATGTGTGTGTGTCCTTCTGGGAGGGGGGTCTGTGTGGTGTGTGTGTCTGTGTTGTGTGTGTCTCTTTGTGGTGTGTGTGTGTGTCCCTGTGGGGTGAGTTGCTATAGGGTGTGTGTGTGTCCCCTTGGGGGTGTGTGTGTGTCTCTGTGTTGTGTGTGTCTCTTTGTGGTGTGTGTGTGTTTGTTCGAATGCGTGCTGAGTATCCAATGTTGGGGCTGCACCTTAGCGACTATACACTTGCTGTTACTCTTTGTGTGCATGTGGTCTGTATACATGTCCCCGTGCGTGGTAAATATCTCATGTTAGGGCCCCACCTTAGTGACTATATGCTGGTATGTGCTGTTAGTTTTTGGCACTATCATTAAGCCCCTCTCATTCCCAACTGTCAACTGGTAACTGTCACTTTTTCCCCATTATGTAGATAGGGGCAAAATTGTTTGGTGAATTGGAATGCGTGGGGTTAAAATTTTGCCTCATAACATAGCCTATGACACTCCCGGGGTCCAGACGTGTGACTGTGCAAACTTTTGTCTCTATAGCTGACAGCTGTCGATTTTCCTCCAACATTTTCCATTCACTTTTTCCCCATTATGTAGATAGGGGCAAAATTGTTTGGTGAACTAGAACGCGCAGGGTTAAAATTTCGCCTCACAGCATAGCCTATGATGCTCCCGGGGTCCAGACGTGTGACTGTGCAAAATTTTGTATCTGTAGCTGGCAGCTGTCGATTTTCCTCCCACAAGTTTCCTTTCCCTTTTTCCTCATTATGTAGATAGGGCCAAAATTGTTTGGTGAACTGGAGCGCGCAGGTTTAAAGTTTCGCCTCACAACATAGCCTATGACGCTCTCAGGGTCCAGACGTGTGACTGTGCAAAATTTTGTGGGTGTAGTTGCGACGGTGTAGATGCCAATCCCGGATATACACACACACATACACACATTCAGCTTTTTATATTAGATATATACATCCTCCCTTTATTTTTCTAAGATAATAACCTTGGAGTTTTCATTGGCTGTAAGCCATAATCACTCTGTTTGTAATGACTCTAAAGACTAAAAGTCATAACTGACTCTTTAACAAGCCTTTTAATATGACTTAGGATTTATGCCAGATCAGAACCCCAAACTGTGACACTGCTTTTGAGGGTGATTACCCCTCATCAGTGCAGTGTGTGAGATTTCAATATAATATATGCATTTCACTTTATGTAATGAATTACTGAACTAAATAAACGTATTCATGATATTCTCATTCATTGAGATGCACCAGTATATTTCTTTCGGGGCTTTGCACCTTTTGTGGGTCTTTACACTCTATTTGGGATTCAGCATGCCTTATTAAACATTCTTTATACAGTTTGTTCCTCTTGCCATTTATGGTTCACTTTGTATGAACATTTGTAGAAATTAGATCAAGATTTTACTGTGTTAACAATCATCTTGTCTTTACAACTTGTGTGTGCTTTACTTATTTTTAGGCTGTATCATTTTTTGATTGTATTGATATATACACTGTCGTATGTTGGGCTACTTGTATGGTTTTGCCTTAAGTGAAATTCTGCGTTTTAATTGGATTTTAAACACATAATCAATAAAGATTTATTTTTCTATTTTGGCGTGTACTCCTAAGTTTCTTGGTTTTGGAGAAGGCTGAAAACCCATCTCTTCAGAACAGCCCCCAACCTGCAATGACCATGATGCCACCTCACCATCACTGGACCCAACGCTCCACCACCACTGAACCCGGAGCTCTACCACCACTGGACCCGGTATTCCACCACCACTGGACCCAGCGCTCC
Organism: Allobates femoralis; assembly: GCA_033576535.1. Classification (NCBI taxonomy): domain Eukaryota; kingdom Metazoa; phylum Chordata; class Amphibia; order Anura; family Aromobatidae; genus Allobates; species Allobates femoralis. The sequence continues at coordinate 189,174,955 of JARQOC010000005.1, forward strand.
ACCACCACTGAACCCTGAGCTCCACAACCACTGGACCTGGCGTTCCATCACCACTGGACCTGGAGCTCCACCACTACTGGACCCAGCACTCCACCACCACTGAACCCGGAGCTCTACCACCACTGGACCTGGCGTTCCACCACCACTGGACCCAGCGCTCCACCACCACTGAACCCTGAGCTCCACAACCACTGGACCTGGCGTTCCATCACCACTGGACCCGGAGCTCCACCACTACTGGACCCAGCACTCCACCACCACTGAACCCGGAGCTCTACCACCACTGGACCTGGCGTTCCGCCACCACTGGAACCAGGGCTCCACCACCACTGAACCCGGCGCGCCACCCACCACTGGACCCAGCAGACCCAACCTACTGTTTCTCCCCTACAAGGGCTGGGTCCTCTCTGCCCACTGTACCTGTCTGTCACTGTCAGTCTGTTCGTTGTATTTTTATCTTGTTTGTATGTAACCCTTCTCATATACAGCACCATTGAATCAATGGTGATCTATAAATAAATAATAATAATAATAATAATAATAATAGAACCCTTTTAAAACTTCATACTTAGTTATTCCACTTAAGGAGAGCTGACTACGCCAAAACTTTTCCAGTAGGAATGCAGATATTCTACAAAGTAAACGTTTCAGTAAAGTCCCCTCTAAGACATTGTTTACTCTGTGTATTACACATGTCAAATTGTAAATCCTAAATAGGTCTCTTATTTGTATATTGATTGTGGTTTGTATATTAACATTATGCAAACATTATATAACCTCCTTTATTACAGGGTAAAATAACATAATAAATGAGAATAAAAAAAAGAAGTGCCCCGTATAAAAGCTTCAATGTTTTATACCAGACTTCACCTCCCAAGTCATTATGGAATCATTTGGTATTCATTGCGATAACACCAATCATAATGAACTCATTTGGAATTCATATGGCTGTCATATGCACTTCCAATGGAATCCCATTGTGGTTTAGAGCTAGTTAATACTAATAGTAATGGACACTTAAAAGAAAGTGTCGCCATATAGGGTCAGTGAGATCAGAATATTTGGTTTATTCAAGGAAAAAGCTCATCCTTTTGGAGTTATACTAATCATTTTAGAACGTCTTTACAAGTGAAATGATTTCTATTCCTGCAAGTATAGTAGCTCATGCCCATAGTTCACAAATCTTCCCTTATTAATCCTGGGTTTAATGGAATTATAAAGAGATTTAATCCTTGGTGTAAAGGAGTTATGATATTTTACTTAATAAAGCCACACTGTAACAGTTTTTCACTAAAATGTAATTAGTGAGGATGTACAACCTTTTATTATTATTACAGGTATATTATTTTGCAGTACAGCCTAATAAGAACAAGCTGTAAAAGAAGAAATTGTATTCACATACTTTATGATCAGGATTACAGGGCGCTCTGATATTCACAAAACGTCCTTAGGACCTGTTCACTTTTTTTCATTGAGTGTTTCATACCAAATTGTCAGATGTAGCTGTGCTGCAGTTATCATATTGCACTTCTAAAGGATCTCTAAAAGAGCTAATGTACAGGTGCATCTCAATGAATTAGAATATCATCATAAAGATCATTTATTTCAGTAATTCAATACATAAAGTGAAATGCATATATTAGAGAGTCATTACAAATAAAGTGATCTATTTCAAGTGTTTATTTATGTTAATGTTGATGATTATGGCTTACAGCCAATGAAATCCCAAAGATCAATATCTCAGATAATTAAAATAGGAAAGATGAAGAGTCTGAGAGATAAAATATTACCTAAATAGGTATCAGGGGCCTCACTTTGTGTGGTTGTGTGAGTCAGAACCACTATTATTATTATTATTATTATCATTAATATATATGTTAATATTAGATTCCATGGCGCTTTACATATGGAAAGGTGCAGACGAGGACAAGTACACTAAGTATAGACAATGAAATCGTACAGGCACAGGAAGGGAGAGGACCCGGTCTACGAGAGCTCACAGTCTATGAGGGATGAGTGGGGATACAGTAGGAGGGGGGAAATGCCAAACGCAAGATGGTGCAGTGCACCAGGTCTTAATGTAAGTAGTAGGCTTGTTGGAAGAGGTGGGTCTTCAGGGTTCTCTTAAAGGTTCCCAGGATAGGTGAATGTCTGATATGTTGGTGGAGAGAGTATGCTGTTGTGAGAGGAGGAAATGGGAGAACAGTAGAGAAGGAGCTCTAGGGAGGAACACAGGTTGTGTGAGGGTAGGTATCGGGAAACCATGTCAGAGATGTATGGGGGGGGGGAAAGGTTGTAGATGGATTTGTATATCATGGTTAGGGTTTTTGCTGAAAGAATATTTGTTGCGACACTAAACATGTGGAATATGAACTAGCATCATGGCTATGAAACAGGGCTATGTACAGCTAAGATAATGCATATGTGACAGAGAAAACACAAATATTGCTCTGGACTATACAAAAAATAGAGAGACTTAGCTTCAACAATGGCCACTGCAGAAGAGCCAGATAACCACGACAAGGTGCTCTCAACTTACTGGGTCCTAATGCTATCTCACTACATGTGGTATGCAATTGGTTTTTTTTATGACTGTGAACTGCATTTAAAACCTGCTGGTTTGGTATGTCTCTGGACCTGGGCTACAGCAATATGGAGGGATAGGTGTGGCTACAGGGCTGGGGGAGAGAGCTCGGTCAAAAAATAGTTATACTATGTATTAAATAATGACCAACATCACCTTCATGTAAAGGCACAAGTAAAAAAATACATACACTGAAAGAATATTTGCTGCGACACTAAACATGTGGAATATGAATTAGCATCATGGCTATGAAACAGGGCTATGTACAGCTCACATAATGCATATGTGACAGAGAAACACAGCATGGTTAGGGTTTTTAACTGGGATCTCTGGGAAGTGGCAAGCCAGTGAAGAGCTTGGCAGAGGGAAAAGACAGGAGAGTAGCGAGGAGACAGGTGGATTAGTCGGGCAGCAGAATTGAGGATAGATTGGAGATGTGCAAGGGAGGTAGTGGGGAGGCCAGTAAGCAGGAGGTTGCAGTAGTCAAGACAGGAGATGATGAGAGCATGGACAAGTGTTTTGGCAATTGGTTAAAAAAAAGAGCTGGCTTGCAACTATTATTGTGTGGGTGCCAGAACTAATATTTGCTATATAAAGAAATCTGGCACACCATAAAGAAAAAATAGTCCAATGATTGTTGTTGATGGCTTTTATTCGTGAAATCAATTCAATATTTCTTTTTTAGTATATATATCAGTCATTCATATAAACGTTTTCGGCTATCGCCTTCTTCAGACACAAATAACAATGACACCTTCTTTCTCGTGTGTCTTAGATCTTCAGATATACAAAAAAATTGCACAAATGTATCTTATGATTGCAACTGTGCAGTTCACTATTGAAATCAACCGTCATATACAATAAAGACCCATTGGGAATTCACTGCTATATCGATTAACTGGGATTACACTACCACAACACAATGTAATGGGGATCAATTGCAAAGTAAATGCTTAAGGTACAGCCCAAGAAAATAGGAATCGCCAGAAACTGGTGCTGTTCGTTACAGGGCCATGGCAGGAATGCAGTGAATTCCCAATGGGTCTTTATTGTATATGACGGTTGATTTCAATATTGAACTGCACAGTTACAATCATAAGACAAATTTGTGCAATTTTTTTGTATATCTGAAGATCTAAGACACACGAGAAAGAAAGTGTCATACAGTTATTGTGTCTGAAGAAGGCGATAGCCGAAAACGTTTATATGAATGACTGATATATATACAAAAAAAGAAATATTGAATTGATTTCACGAATAAAAGCCATCAACAACAATCATTGGACTATTTTTTCTTTATGGTGTGCCAGATTTCTTTATAAAGTGTTTTGGCATTGTCGTGGTCAAGGAAAGAGTGTATTCGGGGAATGTTTTTGAGCTGGAGTCAGCAGGTGGTGGCGAGGGCTTGGATGTGGTGCTTGAAGGAGAGGGAAGAGTCGAGGATTACCCCGAGGCACTTGGCGTGGGGGACTGGCGAGAGTGAGCAGTCATTGACAGTGATGGATAGGTCTGGTGGGGGGAGTAGAGCGATTAACTCAGTTTTGTCCATGTTCAATTTTAGGAAGCGAGCAGAAAAGAAGGATGAGATAGCAGACAGGTATTGTGGAATTTTGGAAAGTAGGGAGGTGATGTCGGGCCCAGACAGATAGATCTGAGTGTCGTCGGCATAGAGGTGGTATTGTAGGCCGTTGGACTCAATGAGTTGTCCTAGACTGAGGATGTAGATGGAGAAGAGTATTGGTCCCAAAACTGAGCCTTGGGGAATACCAACAGATAGGGGGTAGAGTGAAAAAGAGGTGTGGGAGTGGGTGACGCTGAAGGTCCGGTCCATTAGGTAAGAGGGAATCCAGGATAGGGCTAAGTCAGTGATGCCAAGAGATTCCAGAATTTGAAGTAGGAGGGAATGGTTGACGGTGTCAAAGGCAGCAGATAGGTCGAGGAGGAGGACAGAGTAGTGTCGCTTGCTCTTGGTGGTCAGCAGGTCGTTGTTGAATTTGGCTAGGGCTGTTTTGGTGCGTTGTGATTAAACCCTTTCAAGAACTAACATCCTCTCAGGCATCTTCTCTAGTGCCCAGACACACTACTTGGATTTTATTGAGTGATCTTGGCATAGGAATTGCTGGACAACCAGGATGAGGACATGAGCCATGCAAGTCAAGTGTGTAAATTTGTCCTGGCATAGGGCCGCAATCAGATTCACACCATTATCGCACACTGCATTCCATGGCTCCAGTTTTGACAGAGACAGCCATTGCTGAAATTTCAGATTTTTCCAGGGACAATGTGTCGTCGGTCCGCGCTGCCACAAATAACCCGAATCAAAAGTTCACTCTATACATTTATTTGGATCCATTCCACACGTTTCGGAACCTGCTATGCTCCTTCATCAGGGAGTGTATGAGGAGCATAGCAAGCTCCGAAACGCGTTTGATGGATCCAAATAAATGTATAGAGTGAACTTTTGATTCGGGTTATTTGTGGCAGCGTGGACCGACGACACATTGTCCCTGGAAAAATCTGGAATTCGACCACATAGCACGTGGAGGTGTGGGTTCAGCAGCAGCCTCCATTACATGTTTTTCATACTGGTTGTGTGTCACACAACTAGACCAGGTGAGCAGTGTTCATTACGGCTCTTAAGCCGCTGATTGTTAAAAAGATAAGACCCTATCTGCGCTTGCTTCCTTCTTTTAGTTTATTATTGCTGAAACTTAGCATGCATAGCAATCCACAACTCTTCAGCTGTGTGACTCAGGTCTCCAAGGCATTTTAACTTAAAGGCTGCTTGATGGTGGAGAGCCTGGGCATTGCAGTATGGAGGTAGGGTGGATTCTGTCTGAAAGGTTGCAGCATTAAGGGAGAGGTCAAGGGTGCAGCTGGAGGTCCTAGAGAAAGTGAACGAGGCAGAAGCAGTGGAATAAGAGGTACATGTTAGGGATGAGCGAGTCTACTCGCTAGGACTCGTTACTCGGCGATTCTTAAGGGACTCGCTGGACTCGGGAATCGGCGAGTCTTTTAGCGAATACTCGCTCACTAACGAGTCCACATCGAGCGTCGCTTTGCGGCCGGCGCGTCGGTTTGCGGCAGGAGGAGGTAAGGTCAGCTTTGACAGCACCCCCTCCTCCCCGGTTCTCAAGGCTGCCTGGACCTGACAGCACCCCCCCCCCCCGGTTTTCAAGGCTGCCCGCGGACCTGACAGCACCCCCAACGCCCCCCCCCCCCCGGTTTTCAAGGCTGCCCGCGGACCTGACAGCACCTCCCCCCCCCCCCCCCGGTTTTCAAGGCTGCCCGGACCTGACAGCACCCCCCCCCGCTTCTCAACCAGGGCCGGGGATACCTAACTGCCACCCAGGGGAAGAGGCTCCAGCCAGCCCCTGAGTCCAATGCAAGTGAATGGCAATCTGAGAGTCCGAATCCTAGCGAGTCTGCGATTCCGAGTCCTGTATTCTCTATTCGGGACTCGCGAATCCCTATTCCCTATTCATTAACATTGGACTCGCTAGACTCGCCACGAGTACCGAGTCCTGGGCTCGGACTCGTGCGGGTCTAGCGATTCCGAGTAATTTAGGACTCGCTCATCCCTAGTACATGTAGAACTTTGTTCCAAAAGTCTTGGGGATTTCAAGACTTGGGGAGTAGCCCCATTTTCCCCTGGCCTCACAGCCACCAGAGTCACCAGTAGCCAGTGATAGAGATGTAATGCCCCTGGACATGTTTGCTTGTCCAGGTGTCAGTGATACAATGCACCCTATCACACACCTTTTCTCAAGGAATGGGTAACTTTGTCTGTGACATCCTGGCATAGCGCAGGCACAGCTTTTTTTTAAGAAGTAATGGTAACTGGACAACTGATTCTGAGGCCCAATAGCTTTCAGAAATAGACTGTATCCACCAGGTGGAAAGGCAACATTTCCGTGGCCAACAAATTGGAGATGATGAAGTTCAAGCTCTTTGCTTTGGAATGTGTAGGAGGAATACATTTTTTTCATAACCACATCTGTGGGACCAAGGGCGAGCTCCTGTGCTGAGAGAGTTTGGAGAAGGATGTACCTGACAAAATGCTGCACTGTTAGGGATGTGCAAGTAGAGATATTATGGTGGATTGACTAACACGTTGTTTGCTTGGTGTCTGAGATTGGTCAAAACCAACAGGCGTGTCTACCTCTGTAAAAGCTGAGGGGCTCCAACACGACCTGACTGTCGAGGGTAAACAAGATGAGGTGCTGCAACTAGACACCTATCGGACAACACTTGCCATGGTGATGGAGGAATAAGATAGCAGCAGATGCAGTGATCCGGTGCACTGTGTTTGGTGAGGCCCACTAGGCACAGTTTTAGCATAGTAATTTTGCCAAAGTAAAGTATGGTGCTTGGCCATGTGGCAGTTCATGCATATAACAGTCACATTGTTGGTGTTTTTGCCTCTACTGAAGTTTGTATTTACAAAGTTTGCAAGTAACGTGAGTTGAGTCAACTTTTGCTGTGTCAAAAAGGCCATGAGAGGCAACCCTTGCTGCCTCGGACCACTACAGACCTGCGACCGCTGCTGTCCAGACCCAGGGTTGTGTTGGAGGATGCAGTGCTTGTTGTGTATGCAGCCTTCAGTCTCTGTGTTTAAAGGCACAACCTAACCTCCTCATCTTCTTCCTTCTCCTCCTCTGCTGGGCTAGTCAGCTGCATGACTCTGAGTTCATTTCAAGTGGGATCTCACACCTCATCGTCATCTTCTCTGTTCTTCCACTCCTCACCATGAGATTCACCCTCCTCATCTTCCTGCCCTGAATGCACGGTACAGTGCGGGTGCTCCTCAGGTATCTGAGTCTCATCATCATTATTATGTCCCTCCTGGCAGTTAACGTCTGGTGGTGAAAGTCTGGATTCTGCTTGGACCCTGCTTTGTCCATCCCCAGATCCAGCTGCAAAAGATTTTGGGTATGGGTGCAGATGCTTTCCTCCTCTGAAGTATGAGAATCTTTAGTGCAGATCTCTGATGCAATGGAATAGAATTTATAAATTTCTCTGCAAAATCACCCATCTGTGTTTCCCCACAATCAGTTGTGCGTTTGGAGAGTTGTGATAATGGGTAATTTGGGGGGCCACCTCTGAGAACTGTACTGTTTGTGATGTTGTGGTGGAGGAACAGGAGGACAGGCCACTTGATACAGAGCATGTCATGAACTGTAGCAAAAGCTCTTTCTTGACCTCATCCATAACTTGAATTGCTGTGACAAAGAGGCTGGAGTAGTCAGTCCAGTAACAGAAGTTGTCACTTTGCTTGGGATACGACAAGACAATGTTTGGGCAGTACATCTTTCAGTATCATTAGCCTACTCTTCTTTCTAACAACCTTATTCCCCTTCCCCTTTCTACCATGACCTCAGGATTTCCCAGTAAACTTTTATGCACTCAGATTTGGAAAGCACTTGTTTGAAGCCAAACACAGCCTTTTTAGTACAAAATGAAGGATTTGGCAATCACTGGTTAGAAGTTAAACATAGGCTTTTTATGGGAAACTGAATGATGTGGCTTTCACGGGTTTGAGGCAAAAAAAAAATGCCTTTTTATGGGAAACTGATGGATTTGCAATCACTGCTTTGTGGCCAAACACTGACTTTTTTGAAGACTAAAACAATTTTTAGGAAACTGAACGCTTTTTTAGGAGTGACTGAACAATTTTGCATTCACTGTGTACCAGTCAATCTGGGAGAAAATAGCAATAAAATTTGATGTTTAACATAGCTACATTTTAACCAGTCTATTATACAAAGAATAATATGTAAGTAACTGGAAATGTACTAAAAAGTGTAACGTTGAAACTATGGAAGACATTAAAGATCACCTTCCGTTCTTTATATCTTTAATTCCAACAATAATAACAATCATCTTTTTTGAGCAGTCAAGCTGTCACCTTACCATAGACGACGATATTGTGTGTTTAAAAATATCTTGCCTACATGTAGGTTCATCCTAGGAAAAGTATTAGACAATGCAACGTCGAACTATCCAGGCAGAAAAAATCCACATTGTCTACAGTAAACTGGGAAACTCATTATTCTCTTGAGATCAGTCCCATGGGCCCCAAAATCTCGATATGTATTACTATATTCCAGCTGTCAAGATAGTGCCTTACAGTATAAGAAACATTATATACACACAAAGGTATACAACATCTATTATATAATTGCGAATGGCTTTTTTGCCCCCGGCGTGGTCATGTGGATACGCGCGAAGCATTGGCCGCGAAGCGGCCATTGCGAGTCGTGCGTGGTCATGTGGATACGCCCGAAGCATTGGCCGCGCAGCGGCCATTGCGAGCAGTTCTAAGGCGACTCGCTATGCCCGCGCAGCGGGCATGGCGAGTCGACTTAGCAGCGCGAAGCATTGGCCGCGAAGCAGCCATTGCGAGTCAGAGACTCGCCCTTCTAGAATCCCGATGCATGTGCATCGGGCTCCCAGCTAGTAAATACATAAATGCACAAATTAGAACAGTCTCTTTTTAATTTGAATTTATATTGAATATCTGTTAGGCCATTTACATTTCACTAACTTCAAGCTTTGCTCTGTTGTTAGGGCCCTTTCACATCAGCGTTTTTTTAAATTTGCGGCAGATGCGGTGAAAAAACCGCATCTGCCGCAACTGCCGCATAACGGTTCCACTTGCGGCACGGTTGCGGTTTTTTCCATAGGAAGTATAGGGGGACTTGCGGCAGATGCGGCAAGTGCGGTATTGCACTTGCGGCAGGTGCGGCAGAGAAAAAAACCGCAGTAAGCCGCGGTTTTTTTCTCTGCCGCACCTGCCGCAAGTGCAATACCGCACTTGCCGCATCTGCCGCAAGTCCCCCTATACTTCCTATGGAAAAAACCGCAACCGTGCCGCAAGTGGAACCGTTATGCGGCAGTTGCGGCAGATGCGGTTTTTTCACCGCATCTGCCGCAAATTTAAAAAAACGCTGATGTGAAAGGGCCCTTACTATTACTATTACGAAGTTAGTTTTCCTTAATATATATATATGTATATATATATATAATAACTATATATATGTATATATATATAATAATTCCCCTAAGCCAGCTTCCGTCACTATGTAACGTTTATGATGTCACATCCGACAGACGCTGGCTTACAAGCTACGTTTAACCCTACCCAATATGGCCACCGCTTTGTCGGTAGTGGGGACTTTCACTGCCCCACTACCGATTATAAGCTGCTGCTCTGCCCCTCCACGCTGACATTATACTTACCACCTGTCCGCACACCCGATTGCAGCCATCCTCTTCTCTGCGACTCCTCCGTCTTCCTGCATCTTGCCTCTAGCCGCTCCGCCCGTCATCTTGCATGTCGCCACCCCGCACACAGCGAAACCAAGATGGCGGCCGGAAAATCTCGCGAGGCTTCCTGCCCGCCATCTTGAATGTCGCCACCCAGACAGGCCGAAACCTAGATGGCGGCTGGGAAGTAAGTATGTCGCCGCCACTTTGCTGCTGACCGCTCTGCCCCCCCGGTCTCCGATGTCCGCTGACCACACTACTCCCCCCCGACTTCCGCTGATTACTCTGCCCCCCGACCTCCGCTGAACACTCTGCCCCCCCGGCCTCCACGGACCACTCTGCCCCCCGGCCACCGCTGACCACTCTGCCCCCCTCCGGCCTCTGCTGTCCACTCTGCCCCCCCGGTCTCCGCTGACTGCTTTACCCCCTGGCCTCCGCTGACTGCTCTGCCCCCCGGCCTCTGCTGACTGCTCTGCTCCCCCGGCCTCCACTGACCACTCTGCCCCCCCAGCCTCCGCTGACCACTCTGCCCCCCGTCCTCTGCTGACCACTCTGCCCCCCATCCTCCACTGACCACTCTGCCCCCTCTTCTCCGCTGACCACTCTGCCCTCCGTCTTCCGCTGACCACTCTGCCCCCTCCATCCTCCGCTGACCACTCTGCCCCCTCTGTCCTCCGCTGACCACTCTGCCCCCCGTCCTCCGCTCACCACTCTGCCCCATCGTCCTGCACTGACCACTCTTCCCCCCCTGTCCTCCGCTGACCACTCTGCCCCCCAGTCCTCCGCTGACCACTCTGCCCCCCATCCTCCGCTGACCACTCTGTACTCCCTCCTCCGCTGACCACTCTGCCCTCCGTCCTCCGCTGACCACTGAGCCACCGTACAGTGCTGACCACTGAGCCACCGTACAGTGCTGACCACTGAACCACTGTACAGTGCTGACCACTGAGCCACCATACAGTGCTGACCACTGAGCCACCGTACAGTGCTGACCACTGAGCCACTGTACAGTGTTGACCACTGAGTCACCGTATACAGTGCTAACCACTGAGTCACATCACTGCTCTAATTATTGAGCCACCATATACAGTGCCAACCACTTAGCAACCATAGAGTGCTAACCACTGAGTCACCGTATACAGTGCTAACTATTGAGCCAGCGTATACTGTGCTAACCACTGAGCCCCCGTATACTCTGCTAACCACTAAGCCCCTGTATACTCTGCTAACCACTCAGCCGCCGTATACTCTGCTAACCACTGAGCCGCCGTAATCGCTAACCGACTACCCGTTACTTGCTAACCACTGAGCCCCGTATACTCTGCTAACCACTGAGCCCTTGTATACTCTGCTAACCACTCAGCCACGTATACTCTGCTAACCACTCAGCCGCCGTAAAGTCGTCTAACCACTGAGCCCCCATATACTCTGCTAACCACTGAGCCATCGTAAACTCTGCTAACAACTGAGCCACCGTACAGTGCTAACCACTGAACCACCGTACAGTGCTAACCACTGACTCACCGTATAGTGTTAAACACTTAGCCACCATAGAGTGCTAATCACTCAGCCATCTTATACAGTGCTAACCACTGAGCCACCTTATACAGTGCTAACCACTAACCCACCATACTGTGCTAACCAATGAGCCTCCATACAGAGTTAAGCACTCTGCCTCCATATAGTGCTAACCCCTGAGCGGCCATATACTGTGCTAACCACTGAGCTACCATACTTTGCTAAACACTAAGCCACCACGCAGTGCTAACCACTGAGGCACCGCGTTGTGCTAACCACTGAGCCACCATACAGTGCTAACCACTAAGCTACCGTACAATGCTAACCACTGAGCCACCATACTGTCCTAACCACTGAGCCACCGTGCAGTACTAACCAGTGAGCCACCATACATTGATAACCACTGAGCTACCATACTGTGCTAATGACTGAGCCACCATACTGTTCTAACAACTGAGCCACCATATATAGTGCCAACCACTGAGGCACCATACAGTGCTAATCACGAGTCACCGTATACAGTGCTAACCCCTGAGTCACATTACTGCTCTAATTATTGAGCCACCATATACAGTGCCAACCACTTAGCAACCATAGAGTGCTAACCACTGAGTCACCGTATACAGTGCTAATCACTGAACCACATTACTGCTCTTATTATTGAGCCACCATATACAGTGCCAACCACTTAGCAACCATAGAGTGCTAACCACTGAGGCTCCGTATACAGTGCTAACTATTGAGCCAGCGTATACTGTGCTAACCACTGAGCCCCCGTATACTCTGCTAACCACTGAGCTCCTGTATACTCTGCTAACCACTCAGCCGCCGTATACTCTGCTAACCACTGAGCCGCCGTAAAGTCGGCTAACCACTGAGCCTCCGTATACTCTGCTAACCACTGAGCCCCTGTATACTCTGCTAACCACTCAGCCACCGTATACTCTGCTAACCACTCAGCCGCCGTAAAGTCGTCTAACCACTGAGCCCCCATATACTCTGCTAACCACTGAGCCATCGTAAACTCTGCTAACCACTGAGTCGCCGTATACTCTGCCAAGCACTCTGCTGTGGGCAGGAGAGGGCCGAGGAACAGCAGCCGGGTGCGGCCACGAGGGCCCCCTCCCGCCCCCTACTGCCTGCACCTGTCCGCTGTCCCCTTGGTCCCCTCCTGCCTGCACCCGGTTGCTGTCTCCCTGGCTCCCTCCTTCCCGCATCCGGCCACTGTCCCCCGGCCCTCTCCTGCTCGCACCCGGCCGCTCTTCCTCGGCCTCCTCCTGCCCGCACATGGCCGCTCTTCCACAGCCCCCTTCTACCCGCTTGTTCCCCTGGCCCCCTCCTGCCCGCACCCCGGCCACTGTCCCTCGGCCCCCAACTGACCGCACCCGCCTGCTGTCTCCTCCTGGACTCCAATTGAGAAAGACGCCGATTTGTGTGTCGAAACGCGTTGTGGTCACACCCTGCAGCCTTGTGTAATAAACTTAAGGTAATTCTATGAAGGCTTGATCTTGTGTTACCTAGTGCCGCATTCTAACACCGCTCCTTTTATCATTCCTCCTGGACTCCGGCACCACTGCACACTGGCACCGCTGCACACCGGTACTGCTGTATGTATTCTATCTATTATAATAAAAGCCCTAAGCCAACTTCCATCACTATGTAACGGTATCGCTACATCACATCCATGACAGAAGTTGGCTGTACAAACGTGGTGGGTGCTCCAAGATGGCCAACCTTTGGCGGTAGCGGGGCTTTCAAAGCCCCACCACTGCCATTGGAAGCCTCTGCTGCGCCCCACACTCTGTCACACCCCCCCACTTCATCACACTCCTCATCACACACATTTCCCCCCCTCTTCATTCAGCAACTCCACACGACCCCACTTCACATACAACCCCCCCTCTCTCGCCAGCAATCATACTTTCATCTACACTCATGCCACCATCTATACTTACCGCCCCGCCATCAGAGCCCCTCCTCTTCCATGCCGCCGCCCCGCTGCCTCCATCGGATGGTGTTCGTCGCTGTCCATCCGTCCTCTCCGGTGACATCCAGCGTCCAAGATGGCGTTCAGGAAGTCTCGCAATATCCGCAACTCTCGCAAGACTTTCCGGACGCCATCTTGGTTCTCGCCATAACCAATATGGCATCCTGGAAGTCTAGCGATATCCGCAACTCTCGCGAGACTTTCCGGACGCCATCTTGTTTCTCGCCATAACCAATATGTCGTCTGTCAAATCTCACGATAGTTGACGCCATTTTCTTTTTGCCATTTCTCAATTCCGTCCTGAAACTCTCGCGAGATCCAGGATGCCATTTTGAATGGCGCGCTTTTTGAAATTTTACTTCTGGGGGGCAGAGAAAAGGGCAAGAAAGAGAGCACTGGGGGGCAGAGAGATGGGGGCCAGAGAAAGGACGGGGGGACCAGAAAAGAGAACATTGGGGGAGAGAGATAGGGGGCAGAAAAGAACATTGGGGGACAGAGAGAGGGGGGCCATAGAAAGGACGGGGGGGACCAGAAAAGAGAAAACTGGGGGGACAAAGACAGGGGGCAGAAAGAGAACACTGGGGGGCAGAGATAGGGGGCAGAAAGAGAACACGAGGGGGCAGAGACAGGAGCCAGAAAGAGAGCACTGGGTGGCAGAGAGAGGGGGCAGAAAGAGAGCACTGGGGGGCAGAGACAGGGATCAGAAAGAGAGCCCTGGGTGGCAGAGACAGGGGGCAGAAAGAGAGCACTGGGGGGGCACCGCCGCACACTGACACCACTGCACACTGACACTGCCGCACACTGACACTGCCGCACACTGACACTGCTGAACACTTGCACTGCTGTAGGCATCTATTATAACAAAAGCCCTAAGCCAACTTCCGTCACTATGTAACGGTATTGCTACGTCACATTCGTGACAAAAGCTGCCTGTACACCCGTCGAGGGTGATCCAAGATGGCCGACCTTTGGCGGTAGCGGGGCTTTGAAAGCCCCCCTACCGCCATCAGTGGCCTCTGCTGTGCCTCACAATCTCCACTGACACACCATCACACTCCTCACCACACCTCCCCTCTCTTTCTGCACCTCCCCACACACGCGATCCCCTGGCCACTTCACATACACCCCCCCTTTCTGTACAGTCTCACACTCATACCCCCATGTACTCTCACGCCGACATCTATACTCACCGACACCCATCGGCTAACACGCCGCCAACATCCGATCATCTCCTGCTATCCGCTGCCGACATCTGATCTTCTCCGCCGACATCCCATCTTTTTCTCCGCGATGCCGACGCCATGTTGGATCTGCCCCATCAGGCGACATCCATCCTCGACGATGATTTCTCGCGAGACTACCCACCCGCCATGTTGTATCTCGCGAGATCCAAGATGGCGGCCAGGAAGTCTCGCGATACTTCCCGCCCGCCATGTTGGATCGCACCACATCCAAGATGGCGTTATGGAAGTCTAGCGAGACTTTCCGGATGCCATCTTGGATGTGGCGCAATTCAAGCCTTAATCTAGTAATAATAATATTTATTCATTTATATAGTGCTATTAATTCCATAGCACTTTACATGCACGAGTAATGCTGTCTCTCTTGGAGCTCACAATCTAAACATCCTATCAGTATGTCTTCACAATGTGGGAAGAAACGGAGTGCCCGGAGGAAACCCACGCAAATACAGGGAGAACATACAAACTCCTTGCAGATGTTGTCCTTAGTGTATTTGGTGGGAATTGAACCTAGGACCTCAGTGCTGCAAAGGCTGCAGTGCTAACCACTTGAGCCACTGTTATACATATATGCATAAGTTTGCAAAATGAAGACTGCAGCACTCAAAATCAGGATGTTTCTAGCCTTTAATGGCCTGCAGGCATAGTACAGCGACGTTTCGGTCAGCTTGTGACTTTCTTCCAGCAGTCACTTATGGCTAATGCTGGGTATTTTATACATCCTTCAATAGCAGTTGTTATCCAATTATCATCTTACAAACAATTTATTAAGTGCTTGAAACATTTTACATCCATATTACATATTGTGCTGTGTGAACTTTACATAATTACATCTAATAATTGCATTATAGTGCTATTAACGTTTCTACTTACTGTAGATATTGATGAGTGTGCCAATCAACGCTCAGGTGCCTGCTTAATTAATCTCCATTATTACAAAAAACATGCACAAACTATTGTGCTCCATGTGCAGCCTGTCCTTAGCTGCTCGCCGCCATAATGGTGTTGTTTACATTCTATTGCGCATGCGCTGGTGCCTCTGCGTCACTAGATACACCTAACTACAGGAAAAGCCTTCAGCGCCATGTTGGAAATCCCGCGCATTCACACTAACGCTTCTATGCCCGGCGGTGTCACATTTTAATTGTTCCCTTCATCTGAATGTTTAACATTAAAATCGCATCATTTTTACCTATTAGGTGGCGAATTAAGTGATTAGTGACTCTATCCTTGTGATTACTGTTATAAAATAGTGTTTTTTTGTACATTTTGTATACTTTATCTTATTGTACTAAAACGCTGCTGTTAAAGTGACAGTGTTTATTTACATGATTCAAATCTCTTACTTTGTTTTGCCTTATGAGTTATTTATATATATATAAAAAAAGTTTTTTTTTTTCTTTTATATATGGATTACACTCCTTTCATGTTACATACCACTTTCAATGGATATACATATATACACCTCTACCTTGTGTCTTTTCTCAATTTATTCACATAGAAAGTGCTTCCCATTCCTGGGTTAAAGCACTCCCCTGTCAGTATAGTGTCTAGAGAGATGTTTTTCTCCCTTACACTACCTGCCCAAGGAAACCAGTGAAAATTTTTTTCTATTTATATATATCTATAAGAGATTTAGCGTTTCTTCAACATGGAACCGGGCAAAGTTCTGTACACAGAAGATGATGAGAGCCGTATCCTTAAAGGAGCTGAAGGAAACACAGAATTCTTGAGTATACCCTCTACAGTTGCCTTAAAACGCAAGTATGAAAATGATTCCAAGAAAATTCTGTCTCTAAAATGCACCTGATTATGCTTGGGCAGTATTACAAAAACAAAAAAATCTCCAGGGGTTTGAGATCTAACATACACCCCACTTTATTTTTGGATGACAGTGATTTTTTTCTAAATTCATGTCATTATCAAATAAGTATGCGATGGAAGTAATGTTATTAAATATGGAATATATACAGCTACAACTGACCGAAATGAAAGATAACATCAAAGATATAGAAAGTGAACTGATGGGTATACTCAAAGAGGAAGAGTATTTAAAGTTTAAAGAGTCTATCAAGGTGAAATTAGACAAACAGAGAAAAGATACTGAAGAAACAAAGAGACAAAAATGGGCCAGAGACACAGAAGATTATCGTGTAGGTCTGGTGTACAACTGGCAAAGAGATGGACTAAATAAATGGCAAAGAAGAGGTCACTACAAATGCTATTTTCTTGATAGAAAAAAGAAACCTGTTTGATGAATAAACTGTCTAACCTTCATTCATGCAGACCAAGAACCAAATCTAGAGGACGACGAGGAGGGTGGAAGCAACATCAGCAGCAGAAAAAAGAAGGACAAACCGAAAAGTCAACAGCATAAGGGAAACCGAAAAAAGGACCACAACTAGTCATCAATTTGTCTGGTAAAGAACTCTCGCATTATCAGATAGAGGTCTTGGAAAAGGGTTATCGTATTGTATGTCCACTCATGTGAATTGTTTTTTGGTGGAAAAAGAGATGTATCAATTTTTTAGAAATATAAGATTGAAGTATCATTTTCATGATAAAGCTGTGACGAAAGGGCAACCCACTAGTGAGTTAGAATTAAAGAGATTGGGTATTCAGCGCAAAAGTGATTTTGTGCCTAATGACGATGTCCCTATAGTAGAGGCCTTTGAGCAAGCGGTTAAACAAGAAATAAAAATGCTACGGGAGACCATGAAAAAGGAATTAGTGAAACCTTATGTGACAAAAGAACAATTTCAGGCAGTACAGGAACTTGTGACACCGGTTTTGTATCTGGTCCCTAAGATTCACAAATCATTCATTGACCCGCCAGGAAGACCCATTGTGGCGGGAATAAACTCTATATTCTACAATATTGGTATTTTTCTGGAGAAAGTCATGAGCCCCTTTGCAAATGAAGGAAAATCATACATGAAGGATACAGGGCACTTCCTTGATATGTTACAAGTATAAGGCGGAAACCAAATTTATAAGGGATACGAATGTAATTGGCATCCTTTGATGTAACATCATTATATACCTCTATAAGACATGAAATGGGATCAAAGTAATTTCAGATTTTCTAAAAACAACTGATTATACGGACCCATGTAAGCAATTAATTGTAGATTTACTAGAGGTTGTCCTCAAGCAGAACTATTTCATGTTTGGGGATGACTTCTTTTTACAATTGATGGGCACCGCTATGGGGGCTCGAATGGCATGCTCGTATGCAGGGGCAGTCATGGTCTACTTGGAAGAGAATTTTGTCTACACATCCCACCACTTCTCTAATGTAGAGAGGTGGTGGAGATATGTCGATGATATTTTCATAATATGGAAGGGAACTGAAAATGAACTATTGTCCTTTTAGAGCTATATGAAAGCAATAGATGATACAATAAAATTTACAGAAGTACATTCCCAGACAGAAATGCAATTTCTAGATGTAAAAGTACTCTTGAAAGAAGGTGAACTTGGTACAACACTCTTTGTCAAAGCCACTGATCAAAACGAACTTCTTCACTACACCAGTGGACACCCCAATAGTCTTCAAAAAGCAATTCCACTCAGTCAAATGATTAGAGTAAACCGAATTGTAAGTGATGAGAAGGAAAGAAATCATGAAAAGATAAATTGATTGAAAAATTCAAAGAGGGTACCCAAATGCGATCTTAGAACAACAGAGAAAGAAATTAACATGTAGAAACACCAAAAACGTAGTAGAGAAAAAAAGAATCCCATTGATACTAACCTATGGGGAAGAAACTAAAAGCATAGTCAACATTGTTCAAAAACATTGGGGAATGCTGAGAAAATGCTTACCCCAAGTGTGATGAACATATAAATATTACACATTATACAGGCGATAAAAACAAAACAGGAAGCTACCCCTGTGTAAATTGCATTAATTGTTCACTTATGATAAAAGGCAATATGGCACTGAAGGCATTTCCTGTAATTAGGTGTATCTAGGGACGCAGAGGCACCAGCGCATGCGCAATAGAATGTAAACAACACCGTTATGGTGGCGAGCAGCTAAGGACAGGCTGCACATGGAGATAATAGTTTGTGCATGTTTTTTGTAATAATGGAGATTAATTAAGCAGGTACCTGAGCGTTGATTGGCACACTCATCAATATCTACAGTAAGTAGAAACGTTAATAGCACTATAATGCAATTATTAGATGTAAATATGTAAAGTTCACACAGCACAATATGTAATATGGATGTAAAATGTTTCAAGCACTTTATAAATTGTTTGTAAGACGATAATTGGATAATAACAACTGCTATTGAAGGATGTATAAAATACCCAGCATTAGCCATAAGTGACTGCTGGAAGAAGGTCACAAGCTGACCGAAACGTCGCTGTACTATGCCTGCAGGCCATTAAAGGCTAGAAACATCCTGATTTTCAGTGCTGCAGTCTTCATTTTGCAAATTTATGGTCTGTATAGTGGTGGTCGATCCCCATCTAAGGACTGATAAAAGCACCTAGCATATTGCTAAAAAAAGAACTGCTGCTCAAAATTTTTTTTCTATTTATATATATGCATATATATATATTATCTGTATTCTTATCCAGTGACTGTCACAAATTATTAAATAGAATGACAATGCACAAAAATTAATAACAATATATTCTTTGAAAAATATGATTATAAGGCATGTTCTGAACAATGCTTTTTATAAATATGCAATATTTTGGAAGTGGGATCACTAAAGTATGTCTGACAGTGATGCTTTTAGAGTTAAATGTAACGCATAAGAGATAGGCTAAAACAATCAGGTGCTCTAGTTGTTTTTAAAGGTAGAGAGGCATTCTGAATCTTTGGGCTTCGCCACAATAGCTTAAATGCAACAGCACATTTTTAAATGGTATGGCTATCCACTATCCATACAAAGTTTCAGAACAATATACATTTCCTTTGTTAGGCTATGTGCCCACCTAGCAGTATATTTCTGCACCAAAACAATGCATTTCCTGGCAGGCAAAAGACTGCAGAAAAACAGTGTTTTCTGCTTTTTGATGCATTTTTCTGTGTATTTTTTCCCATGAGTGTCTATCATATAGTCGGTGAGAAAAACAGAGGGAACAATTCAGAAAGACTGGACATGTTGCTTTTTTTTTTGCAGCAAAATTTGTAGGTGGAAGAATCTTGAAGGTTGGCACAGCACTTCAGAAAACCTGTAGCCTTTGAAGGAATGAGTTTTCCCTTGCAGAAAACTGCAAGTAAAATTGCATAAAAAAATGCTAGGTATGCACATAGATTAGGCTTAGGCTAGAAACACAGGACCATATGAAAAATCTGACTATTTGTCACCCAGGAAAGTAGGAGGAGTGACATCCGTTTCTTGATCCATGTGGCATGTGAGTGCAATGCGGTTGTGTGTTATTTTTTCAGTTAACATCAGTGTGACATCCGTGAGACATCGGTGTGGTGTCCTTGTGCAAATCATTTTTAACATGGCTAGCAGCGTTTCCCTGTCCGCTCAGTTTAAGCGGACACTAGGCAGCCTTGTCTGTGAACTGGCTACCACAATCAACATGGGGTAACCAGGGGCTGCGTCACCAGGAATTGGCGGTGCAAACGCATCTCTGCTTCACTGGAAAAAGCTAAGTATTTAGCGCAGACACGCTAAACAATAACAGAGAAGATGTGTGAACATGGCCATTTCCAGGCACTTTACCAGGCTATTGCAGCAGCTCTAGTGGTGGTGGTGGCATGCTGTGTAATAAGGGGTTAATACCAGCTTGGTATTTCCAGCTGGTATTAAACCCTGAGATTCTTAATGTCGGGCCAAGTTAGACCCGGCCATTAAGAATCTAAAATAAATTGTTAAAAAAGACACAACACAGGGAAAAATAATTTTATTATAAATAAAAACACAGAGACACTTAGTGAGCCCATCTTTATTAACTCCTTCACCCTTGTGCCCCTTCACAATCCTCGTCTTCTCTCTTCCTGGACACATGCAGCTCTGCTACATCAAAGACCGTGGGGAGGAAGAACATGTCCACTCCCCATGGTTTCTGATCACTGAATGATAGTACTGAGACCTGCTGTATAGTAAGCGGAGAGGTCACCGTTCCCATTGTAACCGCTAATAGCATTTGCTATGGCAATAAGTGTCCTCAAGTGAACTCAGTTACTCCCAGCTTACCCAGCTGGCTGCAGC
The DNA here is from genome assembly GCA_033576535.1 of Allobates femoralis. Taxonomy (NCBI): domain Eukaryota; kingdom Metazoa; phylum Chordata; class Amphibia; order Anura; family Aromobatidae; genus Allobates; species Allobates femoralis. The sequence continues at coordinate 189,195,741 of JARQOC010000005.1, forward strand.
TATTCCTGCGGCTCCTGAATTACCCATGGGGATAGTGGTGGGGTAAGCCAGGAGTAAGGCTAGGGTCACACTTGGCAGTTTTTCTTTATCATGTTTGCAATGAAAAAATGCTATGCATTAATGCTATGCGTTAATGCATGGTACCTATATGTACTATGCGTTAACGGATGCGTTTTCCACAGGGCCACATGTTAAAAAAACGCTATGCGTTTTTTAGCAGTGCATTTTGACACTACATTTTTTGCATTGGAGCCTATGGATCCGTAAAAAGAATCAGTTTTTCAACATTTTCAACTTTGAAAAACTGATGTTTTTAATGGATCCAAGGCTCAAGTGTGACCCTAGGCTAACTCATTGACTTGCATTGGTGAATCTAGCATGATTATCAGATCCACTCACAGCAAGTTGCTACTATTTTCTCATCCAGAATCTGGGGTTTTGTTTTTGCATGTCAGAAATGTTTATTTCTAAATTTTGTGCAGTTATATTAGTTTACCTGGTGAAAATAAACAAGTGAGATTGGAATATTTTAGGTTTTTATTAAGTTGCCTAATAATTCTGCATAGTAATAGTTACCTGCACAAACAGATATGTTCAACCATATTTTTTTCTTGTAATCTCACATGAAAAGATAGCTATTGTGCAAAAGCAGCTTTGATATTTGAGTCTTTTGGGTTGATTAAGAACGTAGTTGTTGATCAATAATAAAAATAATCCTCTAAAATACAACTTGCCTAATAATTCTGCACACAGTGTATTAGTTACATTTATGGTGTATAGCAAGATAACTACAAAAACACAAAAGAAAGTATAAAGTCTATAAGTGTCCTCATTTTGTATGTCCAAACCCTTTAATTAAAAGCGCCACAAGATAACTGTGTTGATTTTGTTCATTTTAGGCTTATTCTTAGTATCGTCAGCCAGCAGGTTCCAATTATTTTTTGTTTTAGATTTTTTTCTTTTATACATAGTGTATTTGCACCTTCTGCTTTTGCACAATAGCTATCTTTTCATGTGAGATTACAAGAAAAAAATATGGTTGAACCTTTATCACCAACACCATAGCATATTAGCTAGTTTTAAGTCTGATGGTGGGGTTACACGTCCCGATATCGCCGCGATATCGGAGGCAACGCCGCGGGAGCTCGCATTTTTTGAGCGCTTTTCCCGATATCGCATCGGCGGTTTACACGCTGCGATATCGGGAAACAACGTCCCTCCGATGTGTACGCCCACCAACCCAGTAACGACCATTTAACATGGGAGTTAATGGGTGAGGTGCGAGTACGCATCGGAGTTGGGCTGTCACACGCAGCGATCCTGCTACAACGGCCTTGCGATATCGGGGAGTTGAATAGCTCAGCTATTCAACTCCGATATCGTTTTGGCATCGTTCCAGGATCGCGTTGTACGCTCAAACCGTACAACGCGCACCCGATATCGGCTCCAACTCGCGACCCACGTGACTTTTTGTCGGAGTTGGGTCGGAGTTGGACGCCGATATCGCGGCGTGTAAACCCACCAATAGAGTCACCAGTTTTTGCATCAGTTGTGATTTACACTTTTAAACTTTTAACTGCAAATCCTAAAGTAGTGATAGAGAAAACCTAGATCTAGGAAGAAAGACTCCAGACATCATGGAAAATAATAAGTATTTATTGTAGGTATCATGCAATCTTATATATCTTTTCATGAAATACCATGTGTTTATATATTTAGGCAGAATATGAGATAACTATCATCTATAATTACATTCATTGTTCCTTACCTGCATTCACCGAGACTATTGTATAATTTGAATTCTCCTGTTACTTTGCAGTGTGAATGACGTCACAGTAAATTTACTGATTTTATAAAAGGCATTATTCAGTGAAAATTAGAAAATAAAATATAGCAAGTTAAAATTCAGTGATAATGTGCTCCTTAACAAGAAAAAAGTAAAAGGGATATGAAAATCATAGAAAAGGTATTTCTTAATTGCTTTCATAATCATGTACTCATGTTAAATATTTGTGCCTGTCATTCAAAACACCAATCTTCAGGCAATTGTCTCCAATATCCCTCCAACTAATTAGATCACAAATGGTTTAAAGGACAGGACAATGCTGAATATTTATCCTAACACTTTATTTTAACAGTCAAACCAGAGTGCAAGATATAATTTTGTTCTTGTGATCAGTTGGTTTAACATTGAAGAATAATTCCATAATATATCTAAATTATCAAAAGCTACAAAATCATGAAATCTACTTTGGGGCTAAACACTTTCTAAGCACAAGTACAGTATAAAGCCGTGTTTTACACAGGTTGAAATAAATATACACATTGCATGCACAACCCTCAGTATGTAAAGGCTTAGTTCTGGAATAATGGGGAAATGTTACACAGGGCGACCATTATCCTTCTGCACTGTAAAGGGGTAGTAGGATCTTCAGGCACAGCTATCACATAGATCAGAAGTGGGGTTAATTATTGGGGTTTAGGTTTATTCCAGCTTCTTTCCAAACACATAACAGCAGTAGAACTTGCCTGAACATCTTGACTATTCTCAGTCTCTATTCTCCATCACTTCTCCACATGTCCCCGGACACACCTCTCCTTTCTCAGAACTCCCTGGGACTTTCTCCTAATCACATCTAACCCCTTAAGTTACTGTCTGATTCTGAATAACAGAGCAGCTTCTAGAAGTCACATACAGTATTATAAACAGTTTTGTTTCAATTATGATCAGAAGCTTACAATATTTAAGAACAATAGCTATAATGAAATTTAAGGTCATGTATGATCTTTACTAGTAGGTGTTATGGGAGTACAAAACCGAGAGTGGTTCTATGTCAGAAAATCACAGCACATTGCTACACACTCTTGCACTGCTTTAGGTTCTAGTTAGCTGAGCAGATTTTATTTGGTCCAGTGCTGCAAGGGTCAAACAGTTTTATTAGTGTCCAAGGTTTTTGTATCGTGGGCTATCTCAGATGTTAAGATTTTTCCACTCTCATCTGCTATAAATACTCACCTGTCAACTAGCGAAGTTGTCAGTGAAAGTTTGGTATATCCTGGTCTGGGAGTGGAGTTGTGAGCTGTGGACAAATAAGGCTGGGGTCACATTTATTACTGAAATTGCGTTCACCGCATCCAGATCCGGATGTGGTGAACGCAATTGGCTTCAGTCAAGCCGCAATCCGGTAACCGGATAGTTTGCTCATCCCTGCAGCAGCAAACTGTAAAATCTGTGAATAAAGCTTTATTAATGAAAAAAATGGTGCCCTTCATGTTTCTAGGGGGTGCCCACCCCCCTAGAGACATGCTACCTACTTAGTTTGGCAAGTAATAGGTTAATATCTTATGTACAGTAAAGCCGACTCCTGTCGGCTGTGTACATTTTTATGAATGAAGCCGCAGCTCCCCTGTGAGCAGCGCTCATACTATACCTAATGTACTTATATTATATGCGCTGCCCAGGGTTCTGAAAGCTTATACAGTAGATCTATGGGCTGCGCAGCACCATAGATCTACTGTAAATGCCTGCAGGACCTCGGACAGTGCACATACTATAAGTACATTAGGTATAGTATGAGCGCTGCTCACAGGGGAGCTGCGGCTTCATTCATAAAAATGTACACAGCCGACAGGAGTCGGCTTTACTGTACATAAGATATTAACCTATTACTTGCCAAACTAAGTAGGTAGCATGTCTCTGGGGGGGTGGTCACCCCCTAGAGACATGAAGGGCATAATTTTTATCATTAATAAAGCTTTATTTTACAGTTAAGCACTTTGTGTATCCCAGCAGCAGCCAGGTTCAGCAAAGTATATACGGTTACCGCATTGCGTGGCTTAGAACTGCTCCAAAAACTGCAGCCTGCGTGATTTTTCACCCAGGTTCCTATGAGGAGCGTTTCCTGCTCCGGTTTTAAGCTTTTTAAAAGTTCAAAACCGTATCAGGTTTTAAATAAAAAAAAAACGGAAGTGTGATCCCAGCCTAAGTTATATAAGGAGCCATATCCTCCGTTTGATGCTTGGGAGTTTGATTGATGTCTTCCCATCCTTAATGTCATTTTATCTTGCCTCATTAATCCTCTCCCTTTACTCCTACCTGCAGTTTGGTGTGTATTGTATGATTGGTGGGTTTTTTATCTTTGTCTGTCTTATCCCTTTGTGTGCTTTTCCTAAAGTGGGACTAGTGTTTTTGCTGTCCTGCACACTCATCAGGGTTGTGTTTAGGGAAAGACAGCGATAGAAACATGATCGCCACATGGGGTGAAAGAACCCATCTAAGGACACCAGGGAGCTCAGGGTTGTCCAGGGAAAGTGTCAGGGATCATCTCTCCTTATTCTTCACTAGTGAGAGTGTGGAGCCCACTGGGATGGGGTACTCGGTATCGGAGCGGGGTATGACGGCGGTCTTGGTCTGGACTGTATCCCGAGCCCACAAGTATTGGGTTTGGGGGTTATTTACAGGGGATATAGTCGTGACGCCACCCGTGGTATGTGGTCAGGGTGACCACCACTGCTGCAGAACCTCCAGGGATGATATTTGGCAGCCGGTAATGTAACGGCTCTCCATGGGCAGAGCCTGGTTCCCCGGGGCAGTGATGATCATAGTCTATGGATAATGCAACGCAGGGGTAGTGGTAGAGATGACAACAGTTTGTGAGGGAGAGTAGGGTTCGAGCGCAAGTATCACACAGACTCACGGTTTTGTAGTTTTCCAAGGCTTTACTGTAGATGGTATTCAGTAAGTATTGTCCACGGAGTCTGTACAGGGCCGGGTTGCTCCCACCCTGTCCGGGTCCTTGGCTTCCTACTCCTGCGCTGTGTGTGTGGCCCTGCTGCCGCTTTAGCTAGGCTGCCGGCCCTGTCTCTCCTCACTGGTACAAAACTTGCTAGGCAACTTGAGTCTTATCTTTGTGTCTCTGACCCCGCCGTGTTGCTTCGCTATGGTACAGTGAAGATATATAATCTTCACTTATCAGGTGTTTTCTGTGCTGCTTGTGTCAGGCACAATTGTGGATCCGGTATCCAGTCTCTGCACTTCACTGGAATGAGTTTAGTGTAACTCTGTGTCCTGGGTGTTTTCCTCTGTTTCTCCTATTCCTCAGACCCTGGCTGGCCTGGAAGTGCACAGTTGACCGTGGGTTGGGCCTAACGCAGCCCTTTTACACACAGGTCCTTTTACTCAGTCCTCTCAAGAACTGAACTAACTGACACTTCCTCTCCACCCAGAATATATAGGGAAGCAGCTTTAGCTCCCCCTTCTGGCGCTAGTGTAATATTGTGGGTTATGTGGGGAATTAACCCTTAGTGTTGTTACTGTGGCACATTAACCCTGGGGTGCCACAAGAGTTTATCCCTTCCCCATCCCTTCTTGCACTGGCCAGCCCCCTACTTGTACTGCAACAGCCAGTAGCTGCCCTGGAATGGTACCTAGTATTTATCGACAGCCACGTTCAGCCTCACCATCAGAGGCATCTTATAGCATGACAGTAGGGTTGGATTTTTGGGAAATATATTTTAAAAGAGTATATTAGTAATAACACAGGTATACAAATTTGGGCTTATTAAAATTCTTTGAAATCCAATGACTGGCATGATTTTGTATGCCCTGATTAAAAAAAACAAAAAAAAACACAGATCCACATGATCAGTAGAAGCTGGAAGAACAATATTCATGGGAATAGGGTCTTATATGATGGCAAATACGAAGTACTAGTAGTTATGTAACTGCTCACCTTGCATGGTTGTGTCACACACAACCACTATAGAAGCAACTGGCTGTCGTACACCCACAAATAAATAAATTCTTGGAACAGAAAGCAAGAAAAGGGTTCTATTGAGCTGCCAGAATAACACAGGGATCCATTGTCTCTATTTTGAAGTTTATTTGTTCAACGCATTTAAAAGGGAACCACTTCTTCATCAGGACCAACAACTTACATTGCAGCTGCTCAACTGCTGCAACCCTCGTGTAGCTCTGAAATGACAAAAATGAGAGGCGCAATCTTGAATAATACCCGGTGGTCTAATGGGGATATATTGTTAGTGGCGGTTATCACCACTCACCTGGACTGGTTGTGCTGTCCGTGCACAACCACAGTGTCAGCGTGTAGCTGCTGATTCCAATGTATCGCTCCAAGCGTCGCTGCTCCCAGCCGCCTCCTCAGGTCACGTGTTCCGCCTAGGTCTTCTAACCAGGGATCTCTGACATCAGGGCAGGTTCTTTAATTCTCTAACTAAGCTTCTTCACTACTGTGCAGCTCCAGCCAGATCCCATAAGGGATAATGGTAATGAAAAGCAGTAATTCTGGTATTATTTAGGAGCGCTCAGTAAAGAGAAGCAGATACCAATAATTAAAGTAGACCTGTTTATTCTGGCTTGTCCACTACGCGCGTTTCAACAGCGGCCTGTTGTCTTCCTCAGACAACCCCCACCTGAGGAAGACAGCAGGCCGCTGTTGAAACGCGCGTAGTAGACAAACCAGAATAAACAGGTCTACTTTAATTATTGGTATCTGCTTCTCTTTACTGAGCGCTCCTAAATAATACCAGAATTATTGCCTTTCCTCGTGTAGCTCTGACTGACTCCTCTTTCCTGCTCTGCACTGATAAAATCTGTAAGATGTGTATACTTGTAAATGTAAGTTGTACTTGTCCTGATGAAGAAACGGTTCGCTATGAAATGTGTTGGCCAAATAAACTTTGAAATGCAGACGATGGATCCCCTGTGTTGTTCCAGCAGTGCAATAGAACTCTTTACTTGCCTCCTTATTTAAAAAAAAAATACTTCGATTTTTAACCATCACATATGGATTTTGCACAAAACTCGTGTGAAATTACAAACATGCGAGATGAACAAAAAAATACCTTTATTGTAGCCAAAATTGTACACAATACTTTACATTAATTTTATTAAACATTCATTCTGCAACTTAATTAGAAATTAATGCTTGTGCCTTTACCTTTTCTCTTTAAAGCTTCTCTTGATTCTTTGAAAGGCCTGAGGATCTTTTCTGTTCAGCATTCAGCAGTAGTTCCCCATCATGTTCCCATTCCATCTACTTTGGTATTGTTGTCCCATCTCATTGATATCCCATTGGCTGGGGTCACACACACAGATATCTGGGCAGATATTGTTCACAGATCTCTGGTTGCAGTGAAATCATGGACACATTGTTCCATTTTGTGGCTGTGTACAAATGGAGCAATGTGTCCATGATTTCACTGCAACCAGAGATCTGTGAACAATATCTGCCCAGATATCTGTGTGTGTGACCCCAGCCATTGATGTCTTTCTCTTTGCTCTTTGCTATAACAGTACCAAGGAATTCAGGGAAAGTATTCCAAATGGGCATATAAAAAATGTAACTTCAAATTCATCAGACAGCCAAAGACTTTCAAATATTTCAGCATGTTCTCCATGATAGACTTAAAATTTGGATCTTTGTTGTTCACTAGAAATTCCTTCACTGAAGCATACTTACTGCCATTGTGCAGTAACAAAGCTTTCAAAAAATGTTGGGGATGAATTAAACACGAGTCTCCACTCACACTGTATTTTTGTACTCTGTGTTAAAGTGTAAATGTCATTTCATTGAAAAAAGAAAATAAACAATCCTGCACTGGTTGTTAATGATGGGTCAAATAGCCACTAAGCCAATGATTTTTTTGTGCCATATGACTGATTTTCTCACCTTTTTCACTCTTTAAAAAGCTGCATCTTCTGTCTCTGTGGGAGTGGCCAGCAGTGTGTGAAAGTAGGTTGGTAATGAGTTGTGTAGGGAGCCAGCAAACAAGGGGTTAACAGACATTGCTGTGTGGAGACAGAATATTCAAGCTTGAAAAGAGTTAACATCCTGACATTGCTCAGCTCTGTGCAGTAATGGGACACATTGTCTTCTTATGAGCTGTAGGCACACAGTGTAGGCCACGCCCCCTCTCCAATATCTCCTCACATATTATCCGTATTCACTGTGAAGACGGCCCTGGCACAGAATATGCTTCACTCATTCACTGTGAAGACGGCCCTGGCACAGAATATGCTTCACTCCCAGTGTACTGAGGACATCTTGTGGAATGATTACGAATGTTAACCAGACAGAATTTTCTAATGAACCATATTACAATGTTTATTAAAATCACTTGCTCTACATTATTATTAAATAAAAATGTAAACGGCGGTTACACTTTAAATTTTTCCATCAGCCTAGGAACATCACTGCAATATATTAGAGCACCATCTTGAGAAAAGTATGAAAGGAATTCATTTTCTCTGCTTCTATACCATGAAAAACAGGTTCCATGTCACGTAATGGGATCAAAGTATGGTGTAAGAACAAACCTATGGAGTTAGTGTTTTGTTTACATAGCTAAGTGATTGAAAATATACAAAAATCACCCCTTTTCAAACTGTTTTAATCCTTGTACATATATAATTTCATTTTTCTCCATGTAGATGTCTTTTTGGGATGGCCCAAGACATGCATTGTGCAGAAGCAACCGAAATAGCCAAGAAACAATGTTGAAAGTGATCCACTCTTATGCTCCTGCCCCTCTTTTGGTGCCACTTCATGTCAGGCTTTGCAGGCAGCCTGGTATCCTGCTATTGCATGATCAACTTGGGCCTATTTAACACTAGAAGTCCCAGAGACGGGTCATTTGACCTTTTTACCATTGAAAACCAAGGATCCTTTAAATTCCCGGGACTTCTAGTGTTCAGGGCCTCATAAACTCTCACCTGCACCCTGCTATTGACATTGATTTACCGATGGAGACTTACCTGATCTTAGCTCTGAAGGACTGTGCAAGACTTTTTTCATTACCTATCTGCTAGCAGTCCTTAGCCATCTTGTGTCTGTCCATCAGTATTTCTGCTGCCTGTCAGTCTGTGGTCATTGATCATCTTGGGTCTGCCTCAGCCTACAATCTTGACTCAGTTTGCCTCCTGTCTGCCAGTGATCATCTGACATCCTTTACCTGACTCTGCCCATCTGCAACTCATTAGTCTGTCTTCCAACAGTTTCCAACAACAGGTTAAAATCGTCTGTATCTCTACTGCTTCATCCCAGATTTCGGTTCTTTTTTGGTCTATATTTAATTTTCTGACCATTACCTGTCTATAATTTTCTGAACTGTTCATTAGATTATAGCCTGCGTTTGAAAGGCAATTCCATGTCCAGTTAACCACCACCGCCTTGGTTAAACTTGAAGGAAAACCCACTTAAATGCACATTTTTCATGGTAAAACGTTTTCAATAACAGCAATATACGTTGCACCTCAACTTGTATCTGTTTTTATAAGTGTTTTATAAGTGTTTTGAAATAAATTTGGACCACAACTGAGGCGATACACAGGTATCTCCAAGAAGAGTGGGATAATAAAGTCATAAAAAAAATCAGCTCAACCAGTGTTCTCACACTGACATCTGTGACAGCCGCAGCTTTGAGAGAGGTGAGATGAGTGAGGTCACCTGAGTGCACAGCTTCTTAGCTATCGCGAATCCCACCTGTAAACTTTGGTGACCTCATGGCCACGGCTATCAGAGCCATCATTCTGTGCCAGACCTTGTGCACACAATGACAGATCTGACAACCACGGCTGTGAGAGCGGTGACATCAGTGACATCACAGCTGGGTTACCCTGTACCCCTGCTGTGAACTCAAGTGACCTTACCCACATCACCGCTCTCACACCTGTGGCTCTCAGTGCCACCAGTGTGAAAGTAGTGCTTGTGGTGAATGGTTTCTTTAATGTCACCACTTGACACAAACTGATACTGGGTATGTTTGGGAATAATAAATAGGTAAAAGAGGGTGTCTGTGTGTTTTATTTCAAATAAAAATACAAAGAAAGAGGAGCACAGATAGGGCTCTGGATTAAACTGAAAAATACAAAGAAAGGGGAGCTCACATATTTCAAATAAAAGTTTTTTCTCTGTTTGTGTGTTTTAACTATTTTTTTACAGGATTGATTTGTGCAGAGGGAGGATTGATGTAAGCTGTCAACTAGAGATAAGTGATGTTCAATTCGAAATGTTCGCGAATCTCAAATTCGAGCTGTTTTTAGCGGTGTTCGAGTCATTTGATGAATGCGAACAAATCTTCAAATCTTCAAAGCTTCAAATTCGGGAGTTCGAGGTTATGTTCGATTAAAGTCCATTCACCAAAAGGACCCTATAAAGGGGTCTGGGGTCAGAGGAAAAGGCTGAAATGGGAGCATGATTGTTTAAAAGCCGGCGGTAAAAAGCCTCCGGCTTTTAAACAATCATTCAGCCTGATCCACTGCCCCCCGCAGCCTCCCATCCCGAGAGCAACAAATCAGGGCAGGGAAGCGATGAGGGGGCATCAGGGAGCGGGGAGCCCAGAACAGAGCAGGAAAGCTGGTGGTGAAGTCTCACCGCTGGCTTTCCCGCCGATTATTTCAAATGATCAGCTGATGCAGATCAGCTGTTCATTTGAAGAAGCTACGGTGATGTCAGGGAAAGGTTCATGTGAGTTCATGCAGCATGAACTCACATGAACGTTTCCACGGCTGCACAGCTCAGCTACATCTCTGGTAGAGGTTCTCTACAAGAGATGTAGCTGAGCTAATGAAGAAAACCTGATTGGACTACGTCGGACGGAAGAGGAATTTTTTATAAAGATGGAGTCTCTAAGTGTGTTTTTGTTTTATTTACAATAAAATATTTTTTTCTCTGTGTTGTGTTTTTTTTTTTTTTTAAATTCACTAGAAATTCATGGCGGTCATGTCTAATATTGGCGTGACCCCATGAATTTCAGGCTTAGGGCCAGCTGATAACATAAAGCTGGCCCTGACCCCTTTATTACCCAGTGAGCCACGGCACCAGGGCCCTGGATGAGCTGGGTTCATTGCCAGAAGATGGCGCTTCTCTGAACGTGCCATTTTCTGGGGTGGCTGTGGGCTGCAATTAACAGTGGGGGGTGCTCAGAAAGCTTGGGCCTCCCTGCACTGCGGATTCCAGCCCCCAGCTGCCTAGTTGTACCTGGCTGGACATGAAAATAGTGCGGAGCCCCACATATATTTTTTTTATTATTATTTCATGAAATTCATGAAATAATAAAAAAAAGGGCTTCCATTTCTGTTTCCAGGCAGGTACAAATAGGCACCTGGGCGTTGGTGGCAGCCCGTTCCTGTCTGCTGTACCTGGCTGGACACAAAAATACGTCGACGCCCACGTCAAATTTTTTGGAAAATTCATTAAAAAATACATTTAGGGACTGCATCTTTATTAACCCCTCGAGGCCGGAGCGCTGCAGCATTGTAAGGGGGGTTAACTCTGGTCACCCGAGGATAGCTCAGGTTGAACTGTGTATTTTTAAGAATGCAGTAGGACTCGTGAATCTAGTAGATGTGATGATACGTTAAGACTTTCCTTTTTTTAGCTTCTATCTGATGTGTACATAGCATGTAGCCATGATGTTGGTGTACCTTAGAAAGCTGTACCTTAGCTGAGCTTATGCCAACACCTTTGGTCTGGGAAGAAAACAAACTGCCTTATTGATATGAGAAAATAAATTTGAGCTATCTATCATATTACTAGCGTTATCTCTAAAAATGCAAGTAAAACAAGAAACCTGTTGAATTTTGGATTAAATGGTATGTACAGTGTATAAAAAATGTTAAACTTTCTAATAATATGACCTATTTACTTTTAGCATCCAATATCGATACTTATTAAACAAGGATAACATTTATACCATACATAACCACTTGTTAATATATATGTTTTTGAATTATGCTCTTTTTCAAGTTTTAAACAGGACTCTCCCCACCTTGACTCTTCCTCTCTCCCATACCCTAAATCCCTCCCTTTCCCCTCTTCCCTATTCCTAAATTTATCCATGTTGTCTGTTCTCTATAAAATTAATGTTGATTTTCTCTGCTGAGGTTATAGTAAAATGTTAATGTATTTTTGAACATTAAAAAAACAAGAATACACTGTGTGCAGAATTATTAGGCAAATGAGTATTTTGATCACATGATACTTTTTACACATGTTGAACTACTCCAAGCTGTATAGGCTTGAGAGCCAACTACCAATTAAGTAAATCAGGTGATGTGCATCTCTGTAATGAGGAGGGGTGTGGTCTAATGACATCAACACCCTATATAGGGTGTACATAATTATTAAGCAACTTTCTTTCCTTTGGCAAAATGGGTCAGAAGAGAGATTTGACGGGCTCTGAAAAGTCCAAAATTGTGAGATGTCTTGAATGGTGATGCAGCAGTCTTGAAATTTCCAAACTTTTGAAGCGTGATCACCGAACAATCAAGCGTTTCAGGCAAATAGCCAACAGGGTCGCACGAAGCGTGTTAGGCAAAAAAGGCGCAAAACAACTGCCATAAATTGAGAAAAATCAAGCGTGAAGCTGCCAAGATGCCATTTGCCACCAGTTTTGTTATATTTCAGAGCTGCAACGTTACAGAAGACTCAAAAAGCACAAGGTGTGCTATACTCAGAGACATGGCCAAGGTAAGGAAGGCTGAAAAATGACCACCTTTGAATAAGAAACATAAGATAAAACGTCAAGACTGGGCCAAGAAATATCAAAGGTTTTATGGACTGATGAAATGAGAGTGACTCTTGATGGGCCAGATGGATGGGTCAGAGCCTGGATCAGTAAAGGGCAGAGAGCTCCACTCTGACTCAGACGCCAACATGGTGGAGGTGGGGTTCTGGTATGGGCTGCTTTCTTCAAAGATGAACTTGCGGGACTTTTTCGGGTTGAGGATGGAGTGAAGCTCAACGGACCTACGGCCAGTTTCTGGAAGACAACTTCTTTAAGCAGTAGTACAGGAAGAAGTCGGTATCGTTCAAGAAGAAGATGATTTTCATGCAGGACAATGCTCCATCACATGCATCCAACTACTCCACGGCGTGGCTGGCCAGTAAAGATCTAAAAGAAAAAAACATAAGGATATGGCCCCCTTGTTCACCTGATCTGAACCTTAGAGGTAACCTGTGGTCCTTCCTAAAATGTGAGATCTACAGGCAGGGAAGATAGTATACCTCTCAGAAAAGTGTCTGGGAGGCTGTGGTGGCTGCTGCATGCAATGTTGATTGTAAACAGATCAAGCAACTGACAGAATCTATGGATGGAAGGCTGCTAAGTGTCGTCATAAAGAATGGGGGCTATATTGGTCACTAATTTTTTGGGGTTTTGTTTTTGCATGTCAGAAATGTTTATTTCTAAATTTTGTGCAGTTATATTGGTTTACCTGGTGAAAATAAAGTGAGATTGGAATATATTTGGTTTTTATTAAGTTGCCTAATAATTCTGCACAGTAATAGTTACCTGCACAAACAGATATCCTCCTAAGTTAGCCAAATCTAAAAAAAACACTCCAACTTTCAAAAATATTAAGCTTTGATATTTGAGTCTTTTGGATTGATTGAGAACTTACAGTAGTTGTTGATCAATAATAAAAATAATCCTCTAAAATACAACTTGCCTAATAGTTCTTCACTCAGTGTATATAAAAAATGCAAGTAGAATAAACAAAAATGAACTGAATATTTTTATAATGTTACTGATTGCGTGTTTAATGTTTTCAATATATCTTCTACTCTTACAGACACGTTGATTCTAGTGACTAATTAGCAAACAATATTATAAAACTATCTTACGACTTCACAAGGGGAAATTAATAGGCATAGCCTGCTGTCATTGCATTAACTGGAGTTATACAGGTAAATCATGATTTAGGGCATGTCTGCTAACTCTCCCCAGTCCCGCATGCTCACTACTTCGGGGTAACCCTCAACTCTGCTCTCTCTTTCAAGCAGGCTCCAGGATTTTGTGGGCCTCGGGTGAATGAGTATCAGTGGCCCCCTTTAACACATACATTCATGATGAACTCGTATGACAGAAAAACATACAGTGTGGGAAATAAGTATTTGATCTAATTTTGTAAGTTTGTCAACTGACAAAGACATGAACAGTGTATAATTTTAAGATTAGGTTAATTTTAACAGTGAAAGATAGAATATCAAAAATGTATGCAGAAAATCACATTGTCTAAATTATATAAAGTTATTTGCATTTTGCAAAGAGAAATAAGTATTTGACCCCTCTGGCAAACAAGACTTAATACTTGCTGGCAAAACCCTTTTTGGCAGCACAGCAGTCAGACGTTTCTTGTAGTTGATGATGAGGTTTACACACATGTCAGGAGGGATTTTCATCCACTCCTCTTTGCAAATCATCTCTAAATCATTAAGATTTTGAGGCTGTCACTTGGCAATTTAGAGCTTCAGCTCCCTCCATATGTTTTTTATGGGATTAAAGTTTGTAGACTGGCATTAGAACTTTATGGGCAGAATTTTAAAACATTACGGTGTAATGTGTTACCAATGGTTTTCTTGATCACAGTGGTCCCAGCTGCCTTGAGATCATTAACATACTCCCCCATGTAGTTTTATTCTGATTTCTCACCTTCCTCATGATCCTGGATACCTCACGAGGTGAAATTTTGCATGGAACCCCAGATCAATGTCGATTGACACTCATTTTGTATTTCTTCCATTTTCTTACTATTTCACTAACAGTTGTCTCTTTCTTACCCAGCGTCTTATTTGTGGGTTTGTAGCCCATTCTAGCCATGTGCAGATTTAGGATCTTTTACCTGACATCCTTAGAAAGCTCTTTGGTCTTGCCCATGTTGTAGAGGTTAGAGTCTGACTGATTATTGAGTGTGCAGAGTCAAAGATAGGAGACTTTTATACAGGTGACAAGTTAAGACAGCGGTCTTTAATGCAGGTAACAAGTTGATTAGGAGCGTCTAACTGGTCTATAGGAGCCAGAACTCTTAATGGTTGCTAGGGGATCAAATATTTATTTCTCTCTGCAAAATGCAAATACATTATATAATTTAGACAATGTGATTTTCTGGAGTTTATTTTTGATATTCTATCTCTCACTTTTAAAATTAACCTAGCCTGAAAATTATAAACTGTTCATGTCTTTGTCAGTGGGCAAACTTGCAAAATCAGGAAGGGGTCAAATACTTATTTCCCTCACTGTAGGTATAGCACAATGTCAAAAATTTCACTTCTTAAATTACATAAGTGATATGTATTGTAAATTCTAAAGTACAATACTATATAGCAGAGGGAAATTATGCAATTCAACCCCTTATTTGCTAATTCTTTTGACTTACCCCATCCATCAGTAAGCATATCTCTCCAGCATGCCTCCTCCTCATTTATATACATCACCCCCCTACAGGGCTCAGCCTGCTCCCTCATCCTTTACATATATTACCCTCTCACAGGGCCCAGCCTGTCCCTTCGTCCATCACAAAACTCACCCCCTAGTATACCCAGCCTGTGCCTTCATATTCTACATATTTTACCCCCAAAGGGCTCAGCCTCCATCATCATACTTTACATATAGCAGCCCCCTCCCTAGAACTGAGCCTGCACCCTTATCCTTTAGATATTTTACCCCTCCCTCTGCACCCACATACTTCACATATATTACTCCACCACAGGGCCCATCCTGCACCCAAATCGTTTACATATTTTACATCCTCAGTCCTCACAAGATCTCCTTCTCTCCTAGGCTGTCCTCTTATCTCCTTTTCTCACAACTGTATGCAAGATTCCTGACATGCATCACCAATAATCTGGAGTGCTCTGCCCCAACACATCAGACTCTTGCCTGCTTTGCAAATCTTCAAAGGGAACCAGAAGACCCACCTGTTCCAGCAAGCCTGCACCCTGTAGTAACCCTTAGTCCACTATACCATCACATGGTCAGCTCTCCCCTCACCTACTGTATCCTCACATATGACTTATAGACTGTGCGCCCTTGTGGGCAGGCTCCCCTCTCCTCCTGTACCTGCCGGTGCCTTGTATTATTCATGAATATTGTAATTTTCTCTATATTATGTATCACATGTAAGGCTAGGGTCACAGTTGCGGCAGGGCACTGCGGATCCTGATCCGGTTTTGAGCAGCAAAGTGCTCAAAACCGGATCAGAAACCGCAGCCAATAGGAGTCCATTATAGTAACCGGATTGCACTACATGCAATCCGGTTACCGCTTGCGGAATTGCAGCCTGCGGTAAAAATCATGCAGGCTGCTGTTTTCGCAGCAGTTTGCAAACCGCAGTAGGCTTGCTGTAATGGGTCCCTATGAGAGCCCATGCGGCTGCCGCAAGGTACATGTGAATGCCTGCGTCAGCCGTATGCTTTGTTCATCCCTGCAGCCGCAGGGATGAACAAAGGGTTAAATGTTATCAAGAGATGTGGGCAACATGTCTCTAGGGGGTGCCCACCCTTCCTAGAGACATGCTGTCTACTAAGGTGGCCATGTGAGGGGTTAATCTTGGCATTTATAGTATTGCTATTGTTGGCATTTTCAATTTTATGAATGAACCCGGCGGCTCCTCACTGTGCAGTAGATACAGTATTTAATGTATGTACTGTATGAGCCGCTAGCCTTGGTCCTTAAAGCATTAACATTAGGTCTATGGCGATGCACTGCCCATAGACCTAATGTTAATGCTTTCAGAACCAAGGCTAGCGGTTCATACAGTACTTACATTAGGTACTGTATGTACTACACAGTGAGGAGCCGCCGGGTTCATTCATAAAATAGTAAATGCCGGCAATAGCCGGCAATACTATAAATGACAAGATTAACCCCTCACATGCCCACCTGAGTGGACAGCATGTCTCTGGGAGGGTGTGCACCCCCTAGAGACATGTTGCCCACATCTATTATTAACATTAACCCTTTGTTTATCCCTGCAGCAGCAGGGATGAACAAAGCATAAGGTAACCGGATTGCTCCAGATTACGCATCCTGAGCAATCTGGTTACCGCACTGCGGTTTGCCGGACACATTTTGTGAACAAAATGTGTCTGAAGGCAATTGCGCTTACCGCATCCGGATCTGGATGCGGTAATCACAATTACCCTACCAAGTGTGACCCTAGCTTAAATCGCCATGGAATAAATGGTGCAATAATAATAATAATAATAATAATAATAATAATAATGTAGGCCACGCAATGATTCCTAAAAGAAGAATTTCGAAAGGATGATGAAGAAAAAATAATGGAAACCTGAGCGGCACTATTGTCTAGCTTGGCTACGTTCAGCTATGTGGTTTAAGGGACTAGGTAGTTGGTAGTTTGATTATTACAAATGTCAGTATATGTGCTTGCTAAAACAGTATGTATTGACACGCATAATGATGATGTAAGTACCAGCTTGTGTAAAAAGGCTTAACTGGAAAGTCACCAACTACATATACATTACCGTTGAAACATTTGGGGTCACCCAGACAATTTTGTGTTGTCCATGAAAAATCTTCAGTTTGTTGACAATCTCTCGCATGGAATAGCCTTCATTTCTAAGAACAAGAATAGACTGTCGAGTTTCACATGAAAGTTCTCTTTTTCTGGGCATTTTGAGAGTTTCATAGAACAAAAAAATGTAATGCTCCAGATTCGCAACTACAGTAGCTCAAAGGAAGGTCAATTTTATAGCTTCTCTAATCAGCCAAACCATTTTCAGCTGTGCTAACATACTTGTGCAAGGATTTTCTAGGGTTTTCTAAACATCCATTAGCCTTCTTACACAGTTAGCATACACAATGTACCATTAAAACACTAGAGTGGTGGTTGTTGGAAATGGGCCTATATACACCTACAGTACAGATCAAAAGTTTGGACACACCTTCTCATTCAAAGATTTTTCTGTATTTTCATGACTATGAAAATTGTAGATTCACACTGAAGGCATCAAAACTATGAATTAACACATGTGGAATAATATACTTAACAAAAAAGTGTGAAACAACTGAAATATGTCTTATATTCTAGGTTCTTCAAAGTAGTTACCTTTTGCTTTGATTACTGCTTTGCACACTCTTGGCATTCTCTTGATGAGCATCAAGAGGTAGTCACTGGAAATGGTTTTCACTTCACAGGTGTGCCCTATCAGGTTTAATAAGTGGGATTTCTTGCCTTAGAAATGGGTCGGAACCATCAGTTGTGTTGTGCAGAAGTCTGGTGGATACACAGCTGATAGTCCTACTGAATAGACTGTTAGAATTTGTATTAGAGCTAAAAAAAAGCAGATAAGTAAAGAAAAACGAGTGGCCATCATTACTTTAAGAAATAAAGGTCAGTCAGTGCGAAAAATTGGGAAAACTTTCATAGTGTCCCCAAGTGCAGTTGCAAAAACCATCAAGTGCTACAAAGAAACTGGCTCACATGAGGACCGTCCCATGAAAGGAAGACCAAGAGTCACCTCTGCTGCAGAGGATAAGTTCATCCGAGTCACCAGCCTCAGAAATCGCAGGTTTACAGCAGCTCAAATTAGAGACCAGGTCAATGCCACACAGAGTTCTAGCAGCAGACACATCTCTACAACAACTGTTAAGAGGAGACTTTGTGCAGCAGGCCTTCATGGTAAAATAGCTGCTGGGAAACCACTGCTAAGGACAGGCAACAAGCAGAAGAGACTTGTTTGGGCTAAAGAACACAAGGAATGGACATTAGACCAGTGGAAATCCGTGCTTTGGTCTGATGAGTCCAAACTTGAGATCTTTGGTTCCAACCATCGTGTGTTTGTGCGACGCAGAAAAGGTGAACGGATGGACTCTACATGCCTGGTTCCCACCGTGAAGCATGGAGGAGGAGATTTGATGGTGTGGGGGTGCTTTGCTGCTTTGAAGATCATCAAGAGAATGCCAAGAGTGTGCAAAGCAGTAATCAAAGCAAAAGGTGGCTACTTTGAAGAACCTAGAATATAAGACATATTTTCAGTTATTTCACACTTTTTTCTTAAGTATATTATTCCAAATGTGTTAATTCATAGTTTTGATGCCTTCAGTGTGAATTTACAATTTTCATAGTCATGAAAATACAGAAAAATCCTTGAATGAGAAGGTGTGTCCAAACATTTGGTCTGTACTGTATGTACTGCAGATATTGCATTAAAAAACACACATTTGCAGCTACAATAGTCATTTACCACATTAACAATGTATAGAGTTTATTTCTGATTCATTTAATGTTAGCTTCATTGAAAAAAACATGCTTTTCTTTAAAAAATAAGGACATTTCTAAATGACCCCAAACTTTTGAATGGTAGTGAATAATGTGAAATCCATGTACTATAATAGGTCTGCTACAGTTCTTTTGGCATTGTTATTATGCAAACTTTCACACCTTAAATAGCAGATTTGGCAGACCTGAAGACATTAACCCTTCTTTTTTCCATCATTTTCCTTGATTGATGAAGTTGTGTAAACCACTGCAACTTCAAACAGTAAATGGATAGGCTCTAAGCTACATGGGGGTAGCCATTCAGATTGGGCATTGCTACACAACCCTATTCCTGTCTTTGGCCGGAGTTCTACTAGCGAATGGCATGCGATGTTTGAGCATTGGTTGCTATATGCTAATGACACTTGGCTCAGGTTCTGCTGTGAACATCAACTGAGTGTCATGCATCTGTGATCCAATCCTGCGAGAGATTTATCTCCCTATGTCCTCCACTACCAGTTTCGGCATATATCGCGCTGCACTCGGATGACATCCAAGTGCAGTGCAATGCTTCACACGCACCCATAGATTTGTATTGGTGCATGTTACCTAAGATTCACTTACAAATACAGCTTGCTGCAATTTTTTTGCTCATGCCAATAAGGATCGAAAAAAAAACTTGCAGATGGACACTGCCTGATTATTTAACAATGGTGCGAGTCCAGTCCGATGTTTTATCAGATTCCACTCGTCCATTAAAAATGCAAGTGGAACCGAGGCCTTATACAGTAGTGTTCAAAATAATAGCAGTTCAATTTGATATGATTATTCACTCTGTTTGGTATAAATTATATTACCACACGTCAAACAATTTACCGGGTTTTTCGCCACATTTTTTGCAAAAATTTTTGCCGAACCTTCCATACCCCATTGAAATTAATGGTGGGCAACATGAAACAAATAGAAAACACCCTCAAAAGCTGCCAAACTGGTCATATTAGTGCCAAACACCAGGAAAAGGGACAACAATCTACCTAGAGTACAAATAGCCTCATGGCGTTGTATGGGTGCACGACACATAGTCTGTTCCAGCCTGCACACTCTTCAAAATCAGTTCAAAATAGAAGGTGGCTCAAATTCACTTAAATTTCAGAATTGGGTGAAACTCAGTTTGAATTGAAAGATGGATGAGTCACAGGGAAAAAGTGGCAGCACTCTTCAACATTAAGTAAAAATAGGAGGAGGAGTAAAAGGAGGATGAGTTAAAGGTGTAGGCATGTCACTCAGAGAGCCCTGCTCAAGTCATGCACCAAACGGCACTGGGAGACTAAAGAAGAGTCCCAAAAAATTAGTCCACAGACAGGCAGGAAGCCTGAGCCCAGAATTTCAATGTTAATTATTTACGAAGAGGAGCAGGAGTCTTAGGAGTATGTATTGTGCTCAGAGAGCCCTGCTACACAGCAAAGAAGCCCTAACAAGAGTCCTATTTTTTCCAAAAATTAGGGTAACACCACAGCAAAGAGGTATGTATCTATTAAAACATTATGTTTTGGGATACAATGGCAGCAAGGCTTTAGACCTGGGTTCAGCATTTCAAGGTTCAATATTTAAATAGAGGTTCACAAGAGTCAGAAGCAGATATTGTGCTCAGAGAGCCCTGCTCAAATAATGCACTACACATCAAAGATACCCTAGCAAGAGCCCCCGCTGTTCCAAAAATTAGGGTCACACTAGGTCAAAGTGGAATGTATCTATTAAAACATTATGTAGTGGGCCACAATATTAGCAAGGCTGGAGACCTGTGCCCAGTATTTCAAGGTTGAGTATTTAGGAAGTGGTGCACAATTGTCAGGAGCAGGCATTATGCTCATAGAGCCCTGCTCAAGGAATGCACCACACGCAAGGAGACCCTAACAAGAGTCGCCACTTTTTAAAAAATTAGATACAGTCACCACTAAAATGGCAACAATTGCCTCAGAGTTTAAGGAAAAGGGACAACAATCTACCTACAGACAAATAGTGTCATGGTGTAGCATTGGTGCATAAAACACGGTCTGTGCCAGCCTGCACACTCTTCAAAATCATTTTAGGAGGTGGCTCAAATTCACTCTAATTTTAAAGATGGTTGCAACTCAGTTTGAATTGAAAGATGGATGACTCACAGGGGAAAAGTGGCAGCAGGTTTCTAGATTAAGTTAAAGGAGGATGAAAAACAGGTGTAGTAATGTTACTCAGAGAACGCTGCTCCAATCATGCATCAAACAGCAAGGAGACCCTAACAAGGGTCCCCTCTTTTCAAAAAATTAGGGTCACACCACACCAAAGTGGTATGCATCTTAAAATGTTGTATTGGGCCACAATGGCAGCAAGCAAGGAGGCATAGTCCCACCCTTTCAAGGTTGATTATTTAGGAAGTGGTGTACAACTGTCAGGAGCAGGTATTATGCTCAGAGAGCACTGCTCCAGTAATACACGACACAGCAAAGAGACCCTAACCAGAGTTCCCACTTTTGAAAAATTAGGCACAGCCACCACTAAAGTGGCAACAATTGCCCCAGAGGTGAAATAGTGTAATGTGGCATTTAATGCAGCACCCTGAAAGTACATCAGCACCTAGTTTCCCTAGTCTCCCTATTCTGAGATTGGGGTGGAAAAGTCATTTCTAAGGCAAGAAATCCCACTTATTAAACCTGACAGGGCACACCTGTGAAGTAAAAACCATTTCCGGTGACTACCTCTTGAAGCTCATCAAGAGAATGCCAAGATTGTGCAAAGTAGTAATCAAAGCAAAAGGTGGCTACTTTGAAGAACCTAGAATATAAGACATATTTTCAGTTGTTTCACAATTTTTTGTTAAGTATATAATTCCACATGTGTTAATTCATAGTTCTGATGCCTTCAGTGTGAATCATAGTCATGAAAATACAGAAAACTCTTTAAATGAGAGGTGTGTCCAAACTTTTGATCCGTAATGTATGTCTATGGCAGAATAAAGCAGTATTTTGGCTATTTCAATTTGCGTAAAACATTAAAAAATTTAAAGGGAACCTGTCAGCTAGTTTATGCCTCCCCAGCTATCACTGTCTGTACCTGCAGCTTCATAATACTATTCTAATCATCCCTGTCTGAGCTCATACTGTAATGTTAAAGGTGAAAAAAAAGCATTTATACACTTACATTTCCTTATGTAATGAGGTAGTCAGCCCCCAGCTTGGAGGATGGGGACTGTTTGGCAGGTTAATAGTTAACATTTCAGCCTTGTGCTAGAACATGTTGGGAGACCTGATGTGATGTCATAACCATGTGACTACAATAGGCGGAGCTAAGTTCTCATAGAACAGAATACGTTTGCTGGCTTAGCTCCACCCAGTATGGTCACATGATCATTACATCACACAGGTCCTTTAGCTATCCAAGTTAAAAGTGAGTTAACTATTATTTTACCAGACAGTCTCCCTCCTGCAAGGTGGGGACTGAAATGTAAGTGTATAAATGCTTTTCTTTCACCTTTCACATTACACTATGAGCTCAGACAGGGATGATTAGACTGGTATTATAAAGCTGCAGCTACAGACAGTGATAGCTGAGGAGGCATAAACTAGCTGACTGGTTCCCTTTAACCCCTTCCCGACATAGGACGTTGTGCAACGTCCTGTGTTTCTGCCCGTTCCCGACACAGGACGTTGCACAACGTCCTGGCAGATTTGAGCTGCTGCAGCTCCTGTGAGTGGGGTCGCTCAGGTGTCACAGATGCTGCTGCTCTGTGACAACCTGTAGATGACCCCACAGGGGGTGGATTAACCCCCCCGTGCCCAGGACCCCTCCGATCGGCAGTTTAAAAGTGAAACTGCCGATCGGAGGGAATCACAGGGATTCACCCCTCCAGATCTGATTGGAGCTCTCCAATCAGATCTGGAGGGGCGGATCGGCAAGTGCCCACCCCTCCTCACCCCCCTCCAGCTCCAGGACTGTCCAGGGCCCCCCCGTCGTCCCCCCCAACCGCCCGCCCCCCTCTATTACAATGTATGTGCCGGCGGGCTGCACCCGCGTGCGCCCGCCAGCAACACTGCCTGGTCCCCTGCTCCACTGCTCCCCCCCAGGCTGCCCCCACCTCCGGGCCCTGTGCCTGGCCCCCCCCCTCACCTCCTGCGGCGGGCTGCACACTTCCGTGCACCCGCCGCTGCTGCCGCCGCCGCCGCCGCTGCTGCAGCTCCTCCTTCTCTGCCCGGTCTGTGGCCCCGCCTCCTCTCCCGGCCTCCTCCTGCTCATCGGTGGAACGAGGGAGGTAAGTATGTATGTGTATGTATGCATGTATGTGTATGTATGCATGCATGTGTATGTATGCATGCATGTGTGTGTATGCATGCATGTGTGTGTATGCATGCATGTGTGTATGCATGCATGTGTGTGTATGCATGCATGTGTGTATGCATGCATGTGTGTGTATGCATGCATGTGTGTATGCATGCATGTGTATGTATGCATGTGTATGTATGCATGCATGTGCATGTATGCATGCATGTGTATGTATGCATGCATGTGTGTATGCATGCATGTGTGTGTATGCATGCATGTGTATGTATGCATGCATGTGTATGTATGCATGCATGCATGCATGTGTATGTATGTATATCTATGTATGTATGTATGTGTATGTATCTATGTATGTATGTATGTGTATGTATGTGTGTATGTATGTATGTGTATGTTTGTATCTATGTATGTGTATGTATGTATGTATGTATGTGTATGTATCTATGTATGTATGTATGTATGAATGAATGAATGAATTGATGGTGGGTGAATGGATAGGGGGTGCATGCGTGGACGTGAGCGTACATGAGCGTGCGTGGACGTGAGTGTGCGTAGACGTGTGCGTGCATAGACGTGTGCGTGTGTGGACATGTGTGTGGACGTGTGCGTGCATAGATGTGTGTGTGCATAGACGTGTGCGTGCGTGGATGTGTGCATAGATGGATGTGTGCGTAGACGTGTGCGTGTGTGGACATGTGTGTGGACGTGTGCGTGCATAGATGTGTGTGTGCATAGACGTGTGCGTGCGTGGATGATGGGTGCATAGGTGGATGGATGGGTGCAACAAGGGATGAAGTGTCCTCTTGTTGTAGTCTCTGGGATCATAGTCATGGTGCACTGTATGACAGATCATTGTCATACAGTGCACCATAACTCTGACCCCAGAGACTGTAAGAAGAGGACACTTCATCCCTTGCTGCAGTCTCTGGATTGACCAGAGGCGATCGAGCGTCGTGGGACCTTCGTTGTGGACTACGTCGGAGGCGATCGTGCGTCATGGGACCTTCGTTGTGGACTACGTCATAGGCGATCGAGCGTCGTGGGACCTTCGTTGTGGACTACGTCGGATCTTTATAATAAAGATGGAGTCCGAATTTTGTTTGTGTTTTTTTTTCAAATAAAAAGATTTTTCTCTGTGTGTATTTTCTGACTATTTACCAGAGATTCCTAATGGCGAGTCTAACATTGGCCCTATATTATGAATCTCGGGCTTAGTGCCAGCTGACAATAAAAAGCTGGCATTAAGCCCTTTATTACCCAGTTTGCCACCGGCACCAGGGCAACTGGAAGAGTCTGGGTACAGCGCCAGAAAATGGCGCTTCAATGAATGCGCCATTTTCTGGGGCGGCTGCGGGCTGCAATTCGCAGCATGGGGGGCCCAGAACGCTTGGGCCTCTCCATGCTGCGGATTCCAGCCCCCAGCTGCCTAGTTGTACCTGGCTGGACCAAAAATATGGCGGAGCCCCATGTCATTTTTTTTCTAAAATTAGTTCTAGAAGAAAAAAAAGGGCTTTGCTGTATTTTTGGTGGCCAGCCAGGTACAACAAGGCAGCTGGGGGTTGGTGGCAATCCGTAGCTGCCAAGTTGTACCTGGTTGGACCAAAAATATGGCGGAGCCCCACGCCATTTTTTTCTAGAATTAGTCCTAGAAAAAAAATAAAAATGGGCTTTGCTGTATTTTTGGTTGCCAGCCAGGTACAATGAGGCAGCTGGGGGTTGCTGGCAGTCCGTAGCTGCCAAGTTGTACCTGGCTGGACCAAAAATATGGCGGAGCCCTACGCCATTTTTTTTCTAAAATTAGTCCTAGAAAAAAAAAAAGGGCTTCGCTGTATTTAGATGCATAGTGAACACTTTGAACCCCCAGGTGCTTCACAAATTGATCCGTAAAAATGAAAAAAGAAAATTTGTGTGAAAAAAATGTACTTTTTCCTTCTTACGGATCAATTTGTGAAGCACCTGGGGATCAAAGTGCTCACTATGCATCTAGATGCATTCCTTGGGGGTCTAGTTTCCAAAATGGGGTCATTTGTGGGGGAGCTCCAATGTTTGGGCACACAGGGGCTCTCCATACACGACATGGTGTCCGCTAATGATTCCAATAGTTAGCGGACACAATGTCGCGTATGGAGAGCCCCTGTGTGCCTAAACATTGGAGCTCCCCTACAAGTTACCCCATTTTGGAAACTAGACCCCCCAAGGAACATATCTAGATGCATAGTGAGCACTTTGAACCCCCAGGTGCTTCACAAATTGATCCGTAAAAATGAAAAAAGAAAATTTGTGTGAAAACAAATGTACTTTTTCCTTCTTACGGATCAATTTGTGAAGCACCTGGGGGATCAAAGTGCTCACTATGCATCTAGATGCATTCCTTGGGGGGTCTAGTTTCCAAAATGGGGTCATTTGTGGAGGAGCTTTAATGTTTGGGCACACAGGGGCTCTCCATACACGACATGGTGTCCGCTAATGATTCCAATAGTTAGCGGACACCATGTCGCGTATGGAGAGCCCCTGTGTGCCTAAACATTGGAGCTCCCCTACAAGTGACCCCATTTTGGAAACTAGACCCCCCAAGGAACATATCTAGATGCACAGTGAGCACTTTGAACCCCCAGGTGCTTCACAAATTTATCCGTAAAATGAAAAAAGAAAATTTGTGTGAAAACAAATGTACTTTTTCCTTCTTACGGATCAATTTGTGAAGCACTTGGGGGTTCAAAGTGCTCACTATGCATCTAGATACATACCTTGGGGGGTCTAGTTTCCAAAATGAGGTCACTTGTGGGGTAGCTCAAATGTTTGGGTACACATGGGCTCTCCATACGCGACATGGTGTCCGCTAACAATTCCAATAGTTAGCGGACACCATGTCGCGTATGGAGAGCCCCTGTGTGCCTAAACATTGGAGCTCCCCCACAAGTGACCCCATTTTGGAAACTAGACCTCCCAGGGAACGTATCTAGATTAGTTGTGAACATTTTGAACCCCCAGGTGCTTCACAAATTCATCTGTAAAATTGAATAAGTACTTTTTTTCCACAAAAAAATTCTTTTTTTATTTTTACAGATTATTTTGTGAAGCTCCGGGGTGTTCAAAATGCTCACCACCCATCTAGCTAAGTTCCCTGGAGGGTCTAGTTTCCAAAATGGGGTCACTTGTGGGGGAGCTACAATGTTTAGGCACACAGGGGCTCTCCAAACGCGACATGGTGTCCGCTAACAATTGGAGCTAATTTTTCAGTCAAATTGTTAGCGGACACTATGTCGCGTTTGGAGAGCCCCTGTGTGCCTAAACATTGGAGCTCCCTCACAAGTGACCCCATTTTGGAAACTAGAGCCCCCAGGGAACTTATATAGATGTGTGGTGAGCATTTTGAACCCCCAGGTGCTTCACAAATTCATCCGTAAAAATGAAAAAGTACTTTTTTTTCCATAAACATTTTCTTTTTTCATTTTTACAGATTAATTTGTGAAGCACTAGGGTATTCAAAATGTTCACCACCCATCTAGATAAGTTCCCTGGGGGGTCTAGTTTCCAAAATGGGGTAACTTGTGGGGGAGCTCCAATGTTTAGGCACACAGGGGCTCTCCAAATGCAACATGGTGTCCGCTAACAATTTGACTAAAAAATCAGCTCAAATTGTTAGCGGACACCATGTCGCGTTTGGAGAGCCCCTGTGTGCCTACACATTGGAGCTCCCCCACAAGTGACCCCATTTTGGAAATTAGACCCCCCAGGGAATTTATCTAGATGGGTGGTGAGCATTTTGAATCCCCAGGTGCTTCACAAATTCATCCGTAAAAATGAAAAAGTACTTTTTTTTCTACAAAAATTTTGTTTTTTCATTTTTACAGATTAATTTGTGAAGCACTGGGGTATTCAAAATGCTCACCACCCATCTAGATAAGTTCCCTGGGGGTCTAGTTTCCAAAATGGGGTCACTTGTGGGGGAGCTCCAATCTGTAGGCACACAGGGGCTCTCCAAATGCAACATAGTGTCCGCTAACAATTTGACTGAAAAATCAGCTCAAATTGTTAGCGGACACCATGTCGCGTTTGGAGAGCCCCTGTGTGCCTACACATTGGAGCTCCCCCACAAGTGACCCCATTTTGGAAATTAGACCCCCCAGGGAATTTATCTAGATGGGTGGTGAGCATTTTGAACCCCCAGGTGCTTCACAAATTCATCCGTAAAAATGAAAAAGTACTTTTTTTTTCTACAAAAATTTTCTTTTAGCCTAAACTTTTTCATTTTCACATGGGGAACAGGATAAAATGGATGCTAAAAATTGTTGGGCAATTTCTCCTGAGTACACCGATACCTCATATGTGGTCATAAACCACTGTTTGGGCACACAGCAGTGCTCAGAAGGGAAGGAGCGCCATTTGACTTTTTGAACGGAAAATTAGCTCCAAAAGTCAAATTGCCCTCCCTCCCTTCTGAGCCCTGCCGTGTGCCCAAACAGTGGTTTATGACCACATATGAGATATCGATGTACTCAGGAGAAATTGCCCAACAATTTTTAGGATCCATTTTATCCTGTTGCCCATGTGAAAATGAAAGAATTGAGGCTAAAAGAACATTTTTGTTGGAAAAATTAAAATTACCATTTTTTCCTTCCACTTTGCTTTAGTTCCCGTGAAGCACCTGAAGGGTTAATAATCTTCTTGAATGTAGTTTTGAGTAGCTTGAGGGGTGCAGTTTTTGAAATGGTGTCACTTTTGGGTGTTTTCTGTCATGTAAACCCCTCAAAGGGACTTCAAATGTGATGTGGTCACAAAAAAAAATGGTTTTGTAAATTTTGCTGGAAAAATGAAAAATTGTTGATGAACTTTGAACCCTTATAACGTCCAAACAAAAAATTTTTTTTTTCCCAAAATTGTGCTGATGTAAAGTAGACATGTGGGAAATGTTATTTATTAACTATTTTGTGGCACATACCTCTCTGGTTTAGCAGAATAAAAATTCATAATCTGAAAATTGCAAAATTTTCAAAAATTTTGCCAAATTTTTAATTTTTTCACCATAATCGCAAAAATTATCGACCTAAATTTAATACTAACATGAAGCCCAATATGTCACGAAAAAACAATCTCAGAATCGCTCGGATCCAATGAAGCGTTCCAGAGATATTACCCCATAAAGGGACACTGGTCAGAATTGACAAAAATGGCCTGGTCATTAGGGTCAAAATAGGCCCGGGGGTGAAGGGGTTAATGCATGTTATTTAAAGCAACTCTCAAATAGCTGAAATATACAATAACTGTAGTATGTAACATGTCATGGATGGATGGATAAATAGAGGTAAATTCATTATTATTATTATTATTATATATTTATATACCGCCATTAGGTTCCATGGCGCTTTACAAGTGTAAGGGCAGACGAGGACAAGAAACAAGGGCTGGCTGGCAAATTTCAGCCTGGGGGGGCAAGCACACAGCAGTGGCCCATGAGCAGTGAGCTTCAGGGGCAGAGCGGCCTCCCAAACCAACATGACAAATAGCCATGCAGCCCCAAAACTGCTGCTTGACCACTGGCTTGGGGGGGCGTATGACCCCCTGCCCCCTGGGCCAGCCAGCCCATGACAACAATGTAAAGTGATGACAAATCATACAGGTACAGTAGGGCAGAGGATCCTGTCCTCGAGGGCTCACAGTCTGTACGTAGTGGGTGGGGCGACAGTAGGAGGGGGAGAGGTGAGGGGGAGATGGTGCAGCGGATTAGGCCTCAGTGTGGGTTGTAGGCTTGAAGGAAGAGGTGAGTCTTCAGGTTTTTCTTGAAGGTTCCTAGGGTAGGGGAGTGTCTGATGTTGTGGGGGAGAGAGTTCCAAAGTATGGCGATGCACGAGAGAAATCTTGTATGCGTTTGAGGGAGGAGGAAATGCGAGAGGAGAAGAGAAGGAGCTCTTGAGAGGAGCGCAGATTGTGTGACGGGAGGTATCGAGAGACCAGGTCGGAGATGTGTGGAGAGGACAGGTTGTGGATGGCCTTGTATGTTATGGTTAGGGTTAAACTTTTGAACTAAGATCTCTTGGAAGTGGGGAGCCAGTGAAGGGCTTGACCGAGGAAGGAGACGAGGGAGTAGCGGGGAGACAGATGGATAATAGGTAAAAATAATTAAAATAAAACCTTGAATCTAAAGAATTGCACCAAAATTTTAAAGGAAGAGATAGTCTTTATAGTGCATGAAAATACAAGAAACAATGGATAAGCTCTTCTAAGAGGTATAACAAATGGAAGGTCATAAGATCAAAATGTGCAATTAATTGGTGATATATAATATATAAACTATCCATTTATTTGGAATGTATCA
Organism: Allobates femoralis; assembly: GCA_033576535.1. NCBI lineage: Eukaryota > Metazoa > Chordata > Amphibia > Anura > Aromobatidae > Allobates > Allobates femoralis. Next base: position 189,225,395 of record JARQOC010000005.1, read on the forward strand.
TACATTTAATAGTAACTATACAGCAAAGAACACATGAATATTTTTGTCAGTAAAATTACATGACCCCAGAAGAGATCTATTTTATTTACTGCTTGAAGTATGGCGGTTTTATGGTTCATCTATTATTATGTTTCCATAGTCAATTAATTTGTATTTGTAACACAATGCAATACTTCTCCCAAGCAAATGTCCTTTATCAGCACATTTAGAATTTGCTAATTAAATATAAAATGACATTATTTTATTTTGGAAGAATAATAACCTTTCTTCTACCCATCACTTATTATTTGTAAATATGGTGTAACTAAAACTTTAAATAACCTTTCTGAACTGGCTTAGTCTGCTGTATTGAGAGTGCCTAGCATTTCTCAGGCAACTCTTCCTAATTTGGTCTTCATTTATAAAGAATAATGCAATAACCTTTAGAATAAAATATGATGACTGTTAGACTACAAGCCGCTTTTTCGGCAATTTTATTTTAGTATCAAGTTAAGTAACAGTGAAAGCTTAGTTTTGAAAGACTAAAATGTGAAATAAACATGTAAACTGTTTTCAGAGAGATTTGCTAGAGTATTTTTTAGGGGAAAGAATGTAACTAATTGAATGGCAGTATATTAAAGATAAATTTAAAAACCATAGAAGAAATAAATCTTTGTCTAAGGTCTGCTCACAATCCTGTTAGATTGTGCTAACCTTTATTGTAGATTGTAAAGCTCTATTGTACATTGCAAACTCTTACGAGCTGGGTTATCATTACTTTTGCTTTAATTATTGTATTTTTTATAATTGTTTCTTATGACTGTTTGTATATGCACATCTGAGTTGTAAAGAGCTGCAGAATATGTTGGCGCTATATAAATAAAGATTATTATTATTCTATTATACACACAATAGCTGAGATCTGAAAAAAGCCAAATGCCATCACCCGTAGCAGTCTATTAGGCTATACTGTACTGTTAAAGGAGAACTCTGGAGAGATAAAAAATTATTGTACTATCCCTGCCCTACTACATGATAAAGCAGAGCTGTACACTACAGTTCTAGGATCTATAGATTACTTATCTATTATATAATCACGAATGGATTTCGCGCACCAAAGTCGCATGCGACTCAGCGTGGTCATGTGGATACGAAAAATGCATTGGCCGCGCAGCGGCCAATGCGACCAGTTGTAAGGCGACTCGCTATGCCCGCGCAGCGGGCATGGCGAGTCGCCTTAGCACCGCGAAGCATTGGCCGCGAAGCGGCCATTGCGAGCAGTTGTAAGGCGACTCGCTATGCCCGCGCAGCGGGCATGGCGAGTCGCCTTAGCAGCGCGAAGCATTGGCCGCGAAGCGGCCATTGCGAGTCAGAGACTCGCTCGGCTAGAATCCCGATGCATTGTGCATCGGGCACCCATCTAGTAAATTAATAAAATCATATCTGCTCCTCAGCACTCACCCCTCCCTCAGGAGACAGAGAAATTCAGCCTCATGCAGCAGCAGTGACAAGAAGTGAGGCAGGGATGTGGACCTTGGAGGCTCTTGGAGGCCCCCTCATACTTCTGTATGGGCAGTGGGCATGGTAGGGGCATGGCCTCCAGCCCCATGGTCACACTACAATCCATCCCAAGATACCATCCTATGTAATGTTAGAATACAGGTGTTCTCCATTCAAATAGTAATCATGTCACCAAGCAGATGTGGCGCCCCCATGGCTAGGCACCACAAGGTGGTATTACACTTTGAAAACCTATGCAGTATCTCTGTAGTTGTTGGTTTAGAGTTTAATCTATGGAGTCTGAATTCACACTCAACACTAGGCCACCTTAGAGCAAGGGACTGATTATTCAGTAGGTCCAAAAGGGGTGGAGCCTAGGTTAGTGCAGCAATACGTGAGTGCAGTTAGTTAGTTAGTGCTGGGAAGGCTGTCAGGGAGGACGCTCCTGACAGCTCTGCCACAGGAGAGATCCCTATCTCCAGGAGGGGTCCCGGGAAGGTGATGGACCAGAACCAGTAGGAGCCGGCTGGTAATGTCTGGCGAACACCAGCAACACGGAAGCCGAGGCGGCTTGTCGGTTTATCCCTGGCCGCAAACCGACAAGCCGCGGGCCCTCTGAAACCGGGTAGCCGTAGGCACCAAAATCGGTCTGGATTCTGGTGGCGGGAGGGTTTGCTTACTTGGACCCCCATCCGTACCGGTAAAGGAAACCCGTGCTCCACCGTAGGAGACCAGGGGACTGGGGAAGAGCTCTGCAAGGGTGGTGAAAGATAGAGAAGGACAGAATTAGAGACCCCGAGAGACTTAAGAAAGGAACATCTGGAGACTCCATAGGGGGACCCTGAGCCGACAACTACGACCCGTTAAACCAGACTGTACCATGTTTCTCAATAACATCTGCCGGCACCCAGTAAAGTGGAGTTGAAGTTGAATCGGCCTCTGTCTTTCTTCTCACCGGTGCTCGAGGGCTTCAGCATCATCAGCATCTCACCGGAGGGGTAAGAACAACTACTCCCCTCATCCCCTCATCCTCCATCACCGCTGCCCTGAGGTAAAAGCTCCATCTGTGGGGAGCTGGACCACACTGAGCTGCACCCATCATCACCTCAGCTACCGTCCTGCAGCGCCGGTATCCAAATTACCAGGATCCACAGGTGGTGTCACGTACTCTTTATCCCTGTAAATATTTCACCCATCTAATAAATGACAGCCAGGGCACGGAGCCAGGAACACGACCACCCGTGATTCCCCAGTTAAATCCATCAAAACTCAGGCCCGGTATCCGAGTACCCCTTGCCCTGGGCTCATCATTTTCTGGGGTCTATGAACAGGATTTGAACCAGCCTGGTAATACCAGGTAAAGTGTGCCTAAATACTTTATTGACTGTTTGTATACTGTAGATTACAAAACCGGACCGCCATTACATCGCCTCAGAACTTAAACTGCGTCATCAAAGCAGGAGAAAAGAGGGGGAAGATAAGCCCTGCTCCTCCACTCTGCCGAGGAGTGACGAAGTGTAGTGGCGGGCTCCGGAAAGGCCCGAAGGACTCGCCTATAGGATTCTCGTGGTGGATGGGCCTATAAATGTAAAATGAACTATGTGCTGGCCCAGGGGTGTGCCTCTGCCCCTCAGCATACATGGGCCATCCAAGAGGCGCCAAAATGTCTCCCCACCCCCCTAGCTATCAAACAACCAATGTGGCGGGTCGAGCACCAGCCCATACCAGTTTGGACTATAAAAATTAAACAGGGTGTAGCCGGAGCAAAAACGAATCAGAGAGCATATAGTATGTATAGGCTCCTGTCCATCCACCAGACCAGCCACCATGCTGCTGCACTGACACAAAGGACGAGTCATATGCTGAGTACCTCAAACAGGTACTGGCCTGAGCAGTTGCCATGTGGGAATGAACCACAAACCCCTTTCTATATATACAGAAGACTCACTTGAGAAAGGCTCAACTGAGCCGAAACGTTGTGTGATAACAACCTGTTTTCACCTTCAAAATAAAAAACAAAATGGATAAATCATCTCTTTTCTTTTATTGTTGCGGGATATATTTAAAGACTTTGAGCACAAAACGAGACACGAGTTTTTTTTTAAACCTGATAACAATAATCAGAGACTCATTACACGCTCCTGTTGGCGATGTGGACAAATGTTATTAAAGTTGCAACATGTAAAGCACAGTGCCTCCTGCAAAAAGGAAGATTATTCAAAGCATTCTTACTGTTTATTGTTATTTAAAGTTACCAGTTAACCTGTTAATAAAAATGTCACACCGGTTTGGTTTTAAACCCTCGAGGACGGTGCATTCAGTGCTGCAATTAGATCACAGTATGGGGGGGTGAAGGTCTCTTTAAAGGTACTTTACTGACATTGTTCTTATTGCAATGATTTTCTATGTTTGTATCACATACACTACAGCTATATTATTACTAAATACACTTACTGGTCAAGTCAGAGACTGCCCAGCAGTTTGTCTTGCCATGTACATGGTCAAGTCAGAGGTGAGCAAATTGAATCTAAATAAATCAAGTTAATTTAGAATTTACCAAAATTTATGATTCAGCTGAATTTGAATTTAATTGATTTCCATTATGTGAATACAATAAATTGTACCCGGCGTATTTAGCTAGCCTCCTACCTATCCTGCAGTCACTCCCCATCCAGTCCTACAATCGGCTCCTATTAAAGGGGTGTGCCAAAGGCAAAAGGAAATTCCAATTAAACCCCTATCTATCTGATGCTATAATATAAGCTATTTTCTGATAACTTGTAGTAAAAATTCCTTACAATTCCCTAACTACATGCTTACTTGGACATCTGTGATTTCACTATTATGAAGTATACAAGCCACTACTGTGTTTGCCGTGCCAGAACTGATAGAACGTGTGCTGAGCCAATTTGTTGACTGCTTTATTTTGCCTGGATATTAACCTCTTGGCCTTTTAACTGATGGATGAACTTCATTTCATATTCTTCCAACTATAATGGCAGTCACATTGTCATGTCTATAAGGCGAGCTCGGGGATTTGAACATCTGCTAAGTCCTGCAAGTACTACTCACTTGCCTGAAAGAGCTCCTACTGATGCAACCACTAATGCACCCGAAAGGGGGGCAGAAACAGGGGATCATGGTACCCCAGCAGCTGGTGCCACGAGACAGAAAGGGGAACATGACCACACGCAGTTGGGCAGACAGAGACAGGCAATAAGGAGAGAAGTGCTCCACCCCTTCTCACTGAGCCTGAACACATAAATTGCTGTTTCTACCTTGTGTGCCCATAATGAATCTGGCCCTGCTGCATCCTGCATCTATGAGGTATGGTCACACTAGATCAGGTTTTAAATACGTTAGTCTAGGACCGTTCTGATAGGGGTCACCGTGGAGTGGTAGAACGGCTTCCGTACCTTTTTTGCAAAAAACGTACTAACTAAGAACCCTGCTGTTGACACTATTTTGCACTTGCTTTTTACTTTTATAGCAGTGATATATATTTTTTGGACGTTTTTTGCACTCTTTTTTGTGATAAATAAGGAGAGATAGTCCAGGTAACCCTTTGAGCACAGCACAAGGTGACAGCTGTTCATGATAAGCTCGCTCAGATGGTCACAGCAGATAATGATGGCTGTGGTGACAGGCAGACGTGGCAGGTGGTATAGACTTAAAGGAGTGGCAGACACAGCAGATGGTATAGGCTGGTGGGACCATCAGACACAGTAGATGGTATAGGCTGGCAACACTAGCAGGCAAAGGAGAGACAAGCACAATTAGGCACAGCAGTTTAGCAAGGAAAACAAGGGGATCTGACACCTATCTAAGAGAGTACTTAGATTACCTAGACACATTGACTACGCACCACTAGTTAGGGAAGGTGGCTTAAATACTTTGTATTCCTCAGCAATAGGATAAGGGACATTTCTGCCCCGGTAACACAGCCCCTGTAAGAACGAGCTGAGGATTGACCCGTGGCAATTGGCTTTATCTTGGCTACTATCAAAATTTGCGGGGACCCATGACAATTTTTTCAATGTATTTATTTATTTTTACATTAACACTGCCATACTGGCAATCAATCACAGACGCTGGCAGGGAAGGTGGGTGGGGATAAGTATGTCTTTAACCAATCAGGAGCGGGAGAAGCAGTGAATATGTCTGAGGTTTATGAGTGGGTACAGAAGAATGGTGACATCGGCACTGAAGCTTGCTAAGTAATAGTATAGAAAGATAATCTCTGTGCTAAAACTGCAGGGCTCCACTGTAGAAAGGTTTGAGCTATTTTTGGCAGCTTTTGGTCAAGATAGACGTGCCCAATGCACATTGTCGATGTGACATCTCTACTACATTTCTGTACACCAGGATATGAACAGTACAGGGGAGTCAGTGTTGGGAGCGTACTTTGTGTTTGTTATTTAAGGTGTTTTTTATTATGTCCACAGTACTCATCAGGCAGTCCACCTCAGCACAGCTCAATTAGAAAACAAACACAAGATAACATCATGCTACTGATTTGTACAAATCTGCAGCATTGCATTATATTGTATTTGCAATAGATAATCGCTAGCACCAGTTCACATTATGTCTTTGAGTGCTGTGCAGTTTTTTTTCTGTTTTATGTATGTGGAGTTGCTGGCTCTGCAGCTGCACTTAACACCCTCATCACCCACAGGTGGTCTGAGGTCGAGATGGTGTCCACCCACTTAGAAGTGGGACAGGGAGGACAAGGAGGACAGGGATGTCAGCTTAGGACTCATCAGACCTGAGGTCACCGTGTCGTGGTTGATGAGCAAGCAGACATTGGCCGATGTGTGTACCAAGAACCCCAGAAAATAAAAAATTTAAAATAATGAGATTTTTGAAAAAACGTAAGTTTTTACATTTTTTTTCTCATTTAATGCTTGGCAGCATGTGTGCAATATTAGTAGTAGCTGTGTGCTGCAGAGAGATTTTTTCTTGGTATCTATCTATCTCTCTATCTATCCTATCATCTATCTATATGTTTGTCTCCATGTAGTGCATACGTATTTGAGATAACAAAAATATATGAACTCAAAAATAATTAAAAATGCCACTTTTTGCTGTCTGTTCAATGGAAATAGTTAATGTTTCCATTGTAACGGACAGAACAACGCAATGTGAACCTAGCCTAAGGTAATTGTTTACTTTTGAGGTTTTCTCCTGTTTGAGAGATTAAGCACTACTGTTAGTAGATTCAGCTATAAAGTTGAATTATTCATTAAAAAAAAAAATTTCATAAGTGTAAATTGTTCATTGAGTTTTCTCTTTAGAATTTTTTTATTTTTACCCTTAGTAAATCTTGCATAGCTTTCACTGAGAATTTCACCTAAATTTAAGCACTTGAAACACAAAAGAGAATTGATTTGTATTATTTCTCCTCACTTGTCAAAACAATTTTATACATCTTCATTGTTCACATCATTGTTATACAGTATTGTGTGGAGTCTCTTGAAACTATAAAACACATTTTCTTGATATATTGCAGACATCATCATATTTTTATTAAAAATGCTTCAAATAAAGGCAGATAACTTCTGTAACACAAGAAACAGACTTAAATATCTGCAATATCGGAATATATATATCTGCGCTTTAGAAATCAGTAACATTAAAAGGTCAGAACTCAGAACATGTACAATATAACCTCAATGGTGAGCCCATTCACATGAATGGCAAGGGTATGGCACAGAGTCGGACATGTATCAATTTTTTTCGTCCAGTACCATCAGTACATGTAACATGCTCGATGGCATATAATGAATGCTATCAATGAAAAAAATGAGGAAGATAAACTTTATATTTTATTTTGTGCAATACCACTTTATGAAATAGCTATTCATTATATCACCATTGTCATGTAATCTATGAAGTATTGTTTTGTTTTGTACTTTGTTCCACACTGTCTGCTTGTCTTCTAAAACAAGGTAAAATGGGCTGGTGCACCACAAGATCTTTCAATATATAGAAATTGGCCTCATGGGCAAGCAGGGTTACCATATTACTCTATAGTGGAGGCGCACGTCACATCCAAGGAGTCTTTCTCGGATAATGTCCAAACATCCAATTATAAAAAAGGACAGTGTCTCACAGGTTGGTGGAATGCATCAACATCTGTTTATTCTGCACCCTGTTGTAACATATCAATCAAATGTATAGAGATTGGCTTACAGCAACTTATGGGTAAGCAGGGTTACCATATTACCCTAGAGTGGGGCGCACATCGCATCCACAAGATCTTGTCAGAGTACTTCTGTACCAGAGAGTGTATGACAAAATTTTAATTTGCCTAATTGCATTTATGTTACTGGAAAATGTGATTAGCAATGAATGTTTCCTATTAGTCTAGGTGAGTTCGGGGAGTTTTTTTGAAATTATGTCCTTTTTTGTGAATTGCTTTTGAATATATTGTAGGGACTCGTAAGTGTGGGGACCTTTACATTGGTTTACAAGCTTACATACTGTAAGCCAAAATATCGAGCAATACCTCACATTATTAGTCATATTTTATATCATTTTTTATTGCAATTTTTTTTTTATCTGTATGCAGGATGTAGCAAGGCCATTTTGGGTGTTTGTCCTGTGTGGTGCATTTATATAGTGCTGGGCAGCCCTTCTATCTAATAGTCTGGCCGTGATCAACAGGCTGTATATAGACACTTTGCATCACATGAACCTGTGTGACTGGCACCCTATGCAAACCCCATCTGTGTACATATATAATACCAGCAAACACCCCCTCCATGTTACGGTAGGCTGAGAGTGGTTGTCTCATTGGTATTTTGCACCTGTGTTGCCCCCACATCATTGGGGCCTGTCGCATTCTCACAGACCCTGCAGTATAATAAATGTAAGATGTAAAAAAACTCATAGTCACCCTATTTTCTCATACTCACCCCTTACAGCTGCCCTCACTGCTCCTTTCGCTGTCCATTCTTCTGCGACTTCATCATGCTGGATCTGACCTGGTGTGCACTGTAGGTAAAGAATTTTGACTGTGCATAACCTGATGACCATACGCAATGAATTCCAGGGCTTGCTTGTGGCCTGAAGCCTTGGCCTAAAGTGAACACTGGGCTGGAGATGCAACATGAGAGAGGTACAGAGCACTGTAAAATTAGCAAGTAGTAGCTGGGTTGGCCGGAAAGGTGAGTGATGAGGTGAGTGTAAAAAGATGAACATATTGCCCACATTTCCCCTTTAAGACATGTGTTGTTGTGATAGGATGCATCATAATGTTGGCCTGTTTAATGTGTTGCATTGTCATGAAATGAACCTGTGTTCTGCACAGCAACAGGTAGGGAGTAGTTGTCCCAAAGTTACTGTTTGGGACTAAACTACTGAGCCACATGAGCTGGGTGTCCCCAAATTGAGAGGACATCTAAAGGGGGCAGACAAAGGTGCAATAGGGTCTTATTTCCTTAACATGGTAAATTTATCGTACAATGTACTGCTCACCTTGCCCAGTTGTGTCCCAGAACCGGTATATATGCCGGAGGATCCACCATTCCACCTGGATGGCCGCACAAACTACAGATCCACAGGACGAAACATTCAAAACGATCCGTGCTGCTGTATGAATGGAAATGGGCAAAAAATCTTTAAGAAAACGGTGTTTATTTCGACGTGTTTCAAGACTGTCCCAGCCTCTACTTCTGGAGTACACCAAGAAATATTGAATTTCTTGGTGTATTCCCGAAGAAGAGGCTGGGACAGCCTTGAATCGTGTAAAATAAACTCTGATTCCTTAAAGATTTTTGTCCATTTCCATTCGTACAGCAGGCGCGGATCGTTTTGAATGCTTCGTCCTTTGACACAAATTGAGAGGAGACTAAAACTATGGATTGCGTGATACTAAGTTAAAAGAGAAGTAGAGAGATAATTGACCAACAGACATAGTGAGTATTTGTAAACAGGTCCTGGGAGTGGTTTCCTACCAGTATGGTCAGGAGATTATAATGTGCGCCCTGTGCCAGGTAGCCACAGGACCAACTAGTACACCAAGGGATTTCCACATCTGGTACCCACATACACACAACATCTTCCATTCCAGGCCTGTAGGGGAAGCACCACTGGTTTCTGTTAAGCCAGATCCCCTATAAATACAGGTGCTGGGGGTGGAGTTAGCTAGAGTGTACAGTCACTAGGAGAACTGTGAAGATCAGCTCAGAGCCTAGTAAGCAAAACTGGTTACTGGAGCCGTGCTAGGCCTTAAACCAGTGCACCGCAAGAGCCAGTGTGAGGGTACAGAGAGTGAGGACCGAACGCAGAGGTGAAGAATAGCATAGCGAGGGCAGAGGAGCCATTCCAGCTCACCCCAAGATAACACCGGACACTGACACCGGAGTCTGAGTCTGCAAGGGAAAGATTAGTCCAGCAGAGAATCCCAGTACACCGCGGAGAGTTAGCTTCCCGGACACCCGCAGCACTCCACATTTGAGAGCCAGGAGCCACAGAAGAGGTAGCGGTACCCAAGTGAAAGCCCTCAGTGCAGCAACATGGGTGTGAGAGACACAAGAGAGGTCAGGCCTGGTTCCACACACACCAGACTTCAGGACAAGGGAGCAGGACTAGGAGGCCTATAGCCCACTCGGTGTGGAAATCCCAGAGTGCATCCTTCAACCCTGGAAGTGTACCTGTAAACCACCAGTAAAGGTACAGAAAAGACTTTCTTGTGTGTGTGTCCATCCTTCTGGCCTATCCCACACTGCAAAGACTGCGCTACCCTATTCCACCATTCTACCCTTACAGCCCCGGGGACCCAGCTCCACCTGTAGGGAGCCATAACACCTTCCTGCCGCCCAACACCCCGGAGGTCCCAGCAGCGCCAGTGCCATCACCGAATGAACAGGTGGCGTCACGACGAACATTAACTCTATTTCCCATCAAAAACTCCCTTTTTTATTGTCACCATTGTCACCCCATGGGCACAGGCTTGGGCACCGACCACCTGTGACATCCTTGCACCCAACTGCCCGAGATCTGAGTACCCAGAGCCTTGTGGGCCCGACAACAACTCAGTAAGGTAATGAGCCAGAAGAGAACAGAGTACATGTAGAAGTAAAAATAAGAAAAGTCTTATTGGCAAACAAATTCCTTTAAGAGGAGCTGCAGATAGGACTCTTGATAACTGAACCAGAGTGTTGAGCTGGGTTGTGGGGAAAGAACTGAGACTTTTAGACAGAGCAAGTAAAGAAACTGTGTTAAGAGATTGTATTTGGAAAAGAAAGAGACTGAAAAATATTTTGAGTTGTAATGGAAACCTTTCAAGAAGCTATGCATCCACTCTCTACTGTTTATAACTCCTACCGAGTTATCAATCAGTAAAGAGTTTATTTTTGAATGGTGATCTTTCTTATTGAACTCTTCAACATCTGGTCTTGGTCAAACAAAGTCTCCAACATCATTTGGCCTGCAATGGTATAGCACCCCATAGCACAAGTCCAAACACCCAGCCTGGACACCGCACTTCATGTAACGTACTGGGACAAATGAGATGGCTATTTCATCTATGGCTACTGCTTCACGCCATAGTACATGAGTTTATAACCTTTTGCTGGCCCTCTACTATTCAGCAAGATGGAAGCCACAACTGGCTGGGATTTGGCTAAATTCAAGGATGAATAACAAAATAATCTGTTTGGATTTAATTAAGATTTGAATGGAATCAATTCTAGTAGAATTAATTCACCCATCTCTAATCCTGATTGGAAACTTTCAGGAGGAGGTGCCAGTATTTATTTAGACTCACAAAATGCCTGACGTGGCATAGATGTATATACAGTACGTGTACGTGGTGGTACTATAGGAATCTGCCAGAAGAGGTTGAAGTAGGGAGAGGGGAGTCTATATGGGTCTATATGAGTTCTGTATCTGTAGTGTTGATTACCTTTCCTTAAAGTCCCAGGGGGCAGTCAGTGTACTACAAAGATGTGTATAAAGTAGTGTCAATTTATTCTGCCCTATTATAATCTACAAACTGGAATCCAAACTGGTTTGATCGATGTAGTTCTTTACTGCCACCTGGTGGATACACATTCCTACTCCAGAGATTACTATTCCCTACACAAAGGCATCACATTTTACATGTTCTAAGAGCAGCAACAAAGTATACCCAATTGGAAGCGTGGTAACTTACAATATTGTGTAGTACAATGATGCTTCCTAATGCACTAATTATAAATAGGCTATAATTGTGCATAGGTTTCTTTGTAATCATATTTTTAAAAGCAATAAATTGTAACTATTATTATTATTATTTATTTATATAGCGCCATTAGGTTCCATGGCGCTTTACATGAGGATGAGGTAGACAAGAACAAGTACACTAAATCTAACTAAAACTATTGCATTAAATTCTTATTGAACTACTTATGATAAAAAGTAATATTTGAACTTTTTCTATCCCTTTCTTTCTAATTATATACAAGCAGTGAAATGGCTATAAAAGCCTTTAGAGAGATGATCAGTGATTCAAAACATTAGTGAAGGAATTAGGGTTGCATGTAAGCTGGAAAGATTATGCAGCATGATCTTGATTTATTCCAAGCAACTACCAATTCGTTCCATTCTCATCTGCAGTCATCTCTTCTGCACAGTAATTCCCAGTGTTCCCTTTTGAAAGCCCTTGATACTCAGTTAGCCCCAAGGTATAATGTTTGATAATATAACTACTGCTCCTGTCACTGTGCTTTGTATAAATGCATTATGTGTGGCCCAGAATAGTAAAGATTTATGTATGGGTATGGAAAATAAAAATCAGCATTGATTAAAAGCCCCTGATAGACCATCCAATACCGCCCAAAGAACATCAGTTATTTTGCATTTTGACGTGGCGATTGATAACTCATAAATGCAAGCTAGAATGACAAATGTGGATGGAAACTGCCTTTGACAAAAACGATAACAGTATCAGTCTCATGGGGCGATGAAGGTATAAGCAGGAGCTGTTTAAAATATTTAATCATTTTATGAAGGCTGCAAGATGTTGTTTGACCCTGAAGGAGTGTGAATGTCACATGGATCAGAAATTGCAAAGTCTTTGAAGTGAAATAAAAAAAATGGTGTTATTATAGATCCTTCTTGACATCCTATCATTTTTGTGTAGGATTAAATATATGTATACAAAGCTCCAGATAAAGGACTTCAACAAAAAGATGTCTCGCTCGTGAAAATAAAAATGAAAAAAGAAGCGGCATATTTTTGCGATTTTTTTTTTTACTCTTAAAAAACCTAAAGGGTCCTTTGTTCTTCTGGAATTGATCCAACAGCCCCTGGGTAGAAATAAGTTGCTTTGTAACTGCACTTAAGGCTACATTAAATTGTTAACAAGAACCTGTCATTTTCCATAGCATTTTCTATGGTAGCGTAGAAAAATGTTCAATAGCATTTTTATTTTATTGCTGCATTTTAAGTAAAAAATTGCCTTATCTCTCCATTTTCTAAAAGTACAAAAGTTCCCCCAATCTGAATGAATTTCTGTGTGTTGAATGTTTGTCAATATACCGCTACTTTAAAATAGAATTCAATAGACAGAGAAGATTACACCATCTTTGTTGAACCATAGTTTCAGTTGGCGTCACTTGGGTGGATTGTAAGGTATTGCATAATGTAAGGAAAAGCCAGCTCACCATGCAGTAACCTCCAGAGCCCAGAACATAGCAACTGCCAGGGACATGAAATGATTAAGGATATAGAGGAGCCCCAGTTCAAGATGGTGTAGAAAATTCAAAACTCTAATGAAGTGTGTTAAAATAGTAATAACATCTGGAGGTATGCAGCGATCAGCATGGAGCACCTATGCATTACAGATGCATAAAGCACCCTTGATCATGAAGGTTCACATTCAGTAGAATGTAATCCTTCAAGGACAGGACCTTTTCCTTTCTGTACTAGTGTGTCAACATTAGTTTGTTTACTATAGGTCAGGGCCCTTTCACAGCAGCGGTTTTCGCTGATGTGCAGCAAATCCGGCAGGTGGCGCCGCATCTGCCGGATCAGCCACCTAACGGCCGGCTTGCGGACCAGGTCCAGCAAGCCCCATGCATTGTTTATGGGGTTTGTGTTGTTACGCCGTATTGGCCAGATTCGGCACTTGCGCTGCGAAAAAGTAAGCTGCAAGCTGCGTTTTTTTTTCGTGGCTGCAAGTGCCAGATCTGCCGCATTCGGCATAACCGCACTTGCCGCACCGGACCCCAAACCCCATAGACAATACATGGGGCTTGCCAGATGCAGGCCGCAAGTCGGCCATTAGGTGGCAGATCCAGCAGATGCGGCGCTACCTGCCGGATCTGACGCACATCATCGAAAACTTCTGATGTGAAAGGAGCCATAATATGTATTTTGTATGTAAAACCTTCTCATGTCCATCACCATGGAATCAATGAAGATTTATCCTACTATATAATCACTTTATCGTGTCTGTCTCTCTGTAACGGAAATGCCGCGTCGCTGATTGGTCACCGCTAAGCGCGGCGACCAATCAGCGACAGGCACAGTCCGGCTACAAATTGACGCGGGATTTGAACCACGCACACCACCGCTTCCGTCGGTAGATCAGCAGCACTAGCCACTGATCTCTTGACCATAGCCGCAGGTCATCTCCTGCCGTATGGAAGTCAGTGACGATGCAGCCAGGAGATGACTGGCATTAACCGGTCATCTCCCGGCTGCTCGCAGCAGAAGTAACCTGACTGGCGCTAGCGATCTCGCTCAGTGGGACACGCAGCAGCATCCAGGCCCCCATTGTGAGATTGCTGATCCTTTCACAGAGGTCAGCGGCGACACAGTACCCCAACCGGTACTAGCGATCTCGCTCAGTGTGACAATCTCACCAGCGACCACGTACTGACGCTCCAGCGAACCCTACCCGGTCACATCATTTGTCGAGATCGCTGGAGCGTCACCAAGTGTGACGGTACCTAACTGATCGCTGGTGAGGTGTCACACGTGCAGATATATTGAATGAAGATGTAGAGGTGATTGGGGAAAATCCTATAGATTCATTGCATTGTTTTAAAATCTTTATAAATATACTACATATACAGTTAGGGCCAGAAATATTTGGACAGTGACACAATTTTCGCGAGTTGGGCTCTGCATGCCACCACATTGGATTTGAAATGAAACCTCTACAGCAGAATTCAAGTGCAGATTGTAACGTTTAATTTGAAGGGTTGAACAAAAATATCTGATAGAAAATGTAGGAATTGTACACATTTCTTTACAAACACTCCACATTTTAGGAGGTCAAAAGTAATTGGACAAATAAACATAACCCAAACAAAATATTTTTATTTTCAATATTTTGTAGCGAATCCTTTGGAGGCAATCACTGCCTTAAGTCTGGAACCCATGGACATCACCAAACGCTGGGTTTCCTCCTTCTTAATGCTTTGCCAGGCCTTTACAGCCGCAGCCTTCAGGTCTTGCTTGTTTGTGGGTCTTTCCGTCTTAAGTCTGGATTTGAGCAAGTGAAATGCATGCTCAATTGGGTTAAGATCTGGTGATTGACTTGGCCATTGCAGAATGTTCCACTTTTTTGCACTCATGAACTCCTGGGTAGCTTTGGCTGTATGCTTGGGGTCATTGTCCATCTGTACTATGAAGCGCCGTCCAATCAACTTTGCAGCATTTGGCTGAATCTGGGCTGAAAGTATATCCCGGTACACTTCAGAATTCATCCGGCTACTCTTGTCTGCTGTTATGTCATCAATAAACACAAGTGACCCAGTGCCATTGAAAGCCATGCATGCCCATGCCATCACGTTGCCTCCACCATGTTTTACAGAGGATGTGGTGTGCCTTGGATCATGTGCCGTTCCCTTTCTTCTCCAAACTTTTTTCTTCCCATCATTCTGGTACAGGTTGATCTTTGTCTCATCTGTCCATAGAATACTTTTCCAGAACTGAGCTGGCTTCTTGAGGTGTTTTTCAGCAAATTTAACTCTGGCCTGTCTATTTTTGGAATTGATGAATGGTTTGCATCTAGATGTGAACCCTTTGTATTTACTGTCATGGAGTCTTCTCTTTACTGTTGACTTAGAGACAGATACACCTACTTCACTGAGAGTGTTCTGGACTTCAGTTGATGTTGTGAACGGGTTCTTCTTCACCAAATAAAGTATGCGGCGATCATCCACCACTGTTGTCATCCGTGGACGCCCAGGCCTTTTAGAGTTCCCAAGCTCACCAGTCAATTCCTTTTTTCTCAGAATGTACCCAACTGTTGATTTTGCTACTCCAAGCATGTCTGCTATCTCTCTGATGGATTTTTTCTTTTTTTTCAGCCTCAGGATGTTCTGCTTCACCTCAATTGAGAGTTCCTTTGACCGCATGTTGTCTGGTCACAGCAACAGCTTCCAAATGCAAAACCACACACCTGGAATCCACCTCTGACCTTTTAACTACTTCATTGATTACAGGTTAACGAGGGAGACGCCTTCAGAGTTAATTGCAGCCCTTAGAGTCCATTGTCCAATTACTTTTGGTCCCTTGAAAAAGAGGAGGCTATGCATTACAGAGCTATGATTCCTAAACCCTTTCTCCGATTTGGATGTGGAAACTCTCATATTGCAGCTGGGAGTGTGCACTTTCAGCCCATATTATATATATAATTGTATTTCTGAACATGTTTTTGTAAACAGCTAAAATAACAAAACTTGTGTCACTGTCCAAATATTTATGGCCCTAACTGTATATTCTAGAATACCCAATGCATTAAAATCGGGTCACCATCTAGTAAATAATAATGATTCAGGCACCAAAAATAATTCAGACACTCAATAAGACATCTATTTAAATTTAGAGCAGTGACACTTGCCTAAATTTGTTCTCACCCAAGATCCCAATAAATCTGAAACCCAAACTAGATCCTTAAATAATTCAGACCAAACAACTAAATGAATTCAGATAACAGACCAGATCTGTAAATCTGTAAATAAATCCAGACATACTGGAAAACTAAATCCTAAATTATTCAAGTCATAACTAACTAGTGATGAGTGAATTTTCCTCGAACACTTTCGCCAATTTTAAATTCAGCAAGAACCCTGTTGATTTGATTCAACACCTTGAATTCGAACATTTTGCTTAAAAGTCGGAAAATTCGGTGAATATTTGGTAAAGCTTCAGATGACAAAAAGCATTAGTGCATTTGCACTAATGCTTCTGTTGTACATTTTCATAGTGTCAGTGTCTAGTATAGCTGGGTGGCGGGGATGGGGGAGAGGTGTCAGGCGCTCATGTCAGATAACTTACAAGAGATAAGTGCCGGACTCTTGATAGAGAGATAGGCTAGGGCCACACTTGGCAGTCAGTTCTTCTGCCTTTACAAAAACTGATTTTGTTTTTGAAAAATGCTATTTTTTTCTTCTAAAAAACGTTATGCGTTAACGCATGCGTTAACGGATGGTACCTATGTATACAATGCATTAACGGATACATTTCCCATAGGGCCCATGTTAAAAAAACGCATAGCGTTTTTTAGCAGTGCATTTTGACACTGCGGTTTTTGCATGGGAGCCTATGAATCCGTTAAAACCACCCATTTTTTACATATTCTTAGTTGAAAAACTGATGGTTTTAACGGATCCAGGGCTTGGATCTCATTGTTATGCACAGTGTACAGCTTAGCAACGGTGGAATACCTGGGTAGTTTGATCTCTTCACTTAAATGAATGAATGAGTATCTCTTCCTTTTTATGATTAGATTTTTTATTCAATTTTCTTTTTTTCATCTTTTTAAATATGTTCCTGTGCAGTGGCTTAACAAGAGTCTGATGGTTCACACACACATACACATGTTGGTCAGATGTATGGACCCTTGGATATTTCCTGGTATATATGATCCCCTACCTGGTATATATGGTCCTCCTACTGATATATATGATCCTCCTCCTGGTATATATCCCCTTCCTGGTATATATGGTCCTCCTCCTTGGATAGATAGTCCTCCTTGTGTATATATGTCCCCTTTTCTGGTATATATGGTGCTATTTGTGTATATATGTCTCCTTCCTGATATATATATATATATATATATATATTTTATATGGTCCTCCTTGTGTATATATGTCCCTGATCTGGCATATATGGTCCTCGATATATATATATATATATATATGATCCTCCTCCTCATATATATCCCCTTCCTAGTATGTATGGTCCTACTCTTTGCATATATGATCCTCCTTGTGTATATATGTCATCTTTTCTGGTATATATAGTCCTCCTTGTGTATATATGTAACCTTCCTGATATATAAGGTCCTCCTTGTGTATATCTGTCTCCTTCCTGGTATATATGGTCCTGCTTGTGTATATATGTCCCTGTCCTGGCATATATGGTCCTCCTTGTGTATATTTGTCCCTTTCCTGGTGTATGTGGTCTTACTTGTGTATATATGTTCCCTTCCTGTTATTTATGGTCATTTTTGTGTATATATATATGTCCCCTTCCTGGTAGGTATGGTTCTCCTTGTGTCCCCTTCATGATATATATGGTCCTCCTTGTGTATATATGTCCTCTTCCTGGCATATATGGTCCTACTTGTGCTTATATGGTCCTACTTGTGTATATACATCCCCTTCCTGGTATATATGGTCCTCCTTGTGTCTTTTTCCTGGTACATGTGGTCCTCCTTTTGTCGTCTTCCTGGTATATATGGTCCTCCTCCTTGCATATATGCCTCCATCCTGGTTTAATGGGACTCTGTCAGGTCATTTTACAGTATGATACTAATATCACCCTTGAATAGTGCCTAGGAAGAACATTTAAAAACATGTAAAATCATTATTGTACCATTTGTAGTTTCCATGGTGTAAGCATTTTTAGACCCTGCAGGGGGCTGGTACATTAGTCCTCCTTATTATATTACCAACCAAATAATCCGGCTGCTGTATAAGTGTTATTTAAATATCCACACATATTCAAGCTGGTGTTCTGTCCCTCCCCTCTGTGATCTATGCTGGGAGGGGAAGGTGTTTTGTGCTGCAGCCTGTGCTGTCTATAAGATTTCTATGTGTATATATGAACTTTAGTTTTCCTGCATAAATACAGCAAATTATGCTGTCCTCTTATAATCACATAAAAATATCTCAGACTGTACACACTGCACATATGTCTCAGATACACACAAAGACATGAAGAGCTCATAGTTGCAGCTAAGATTATTCCTCCTCTCCCCTCCCTTCTCTATCTGCAGTGAATAAGTAACACAACATACAGATCAGAGAGGAGACGGCAGAGCTGTGCAATGATGCATTAATATTCATTCATTGGGGAATGGACAGCAGAGAGCTCACTGTGATTGACAGATGGAATTAATCTTTTATTTTGAAGTTTACAGAGGATAGGAGGGAAGTATACATAATAGAAATACATGAATATAGAGATCTTAGAGAAAGGAATTAGTAAATGATAGCAGTTACATATGGATTTTTGCCCTCACAAATTTCTTTTAAATGGTCTCCATCCTTGTATATCTATCTCTGTTCTGTCCCTAACACATAAGTGAAAACAACATTCCACTCACATTTTCTCCACTCTCATATTGCCCAGTGTTCTCCTGTAGCCAGCGCACTGTGGCCAGCCCGGCGGTTGACATTGGAGTTGAGGGACAGGGGACCCACGCATAAACGTGATGTCACTCTCATGCGTAGCCCCTGTCGCTGCACATCCGATGACTCACAGCCACTGTGGGTGTGCCGGCAGCATGTATTGCTTTTCAGGGACCCGACAGGTCTTTCCACTGCAATGCATATTACCTGGATCTGCATCCTCGGCAAGGTCACAGATTCAGCTGAAACAGCAGGCCCCTCTAGCATTGACCCCTGCGACCCCAGCCGTTATGCCCCTGTGTATCCAATCTGTGCATTATTCTCACACTTTGACCTTCATTTATCTCCTCTATCAACCATGATATTTCAATGATAATCTGCAGCATCTATTGTAATGGTACACAGACTCTGATCAAATCAATGCTCTATAAAATTTACCAATTCCACCAGGACCAGGAGCATGAGAAGGAGGAAGAGTAAGATGGGAAGGTAGAAGAGGTAAAAGGCTCTGTTTCCCAACCATTTGTGTCACCCCTGCCAGACGGCATTGACTAGGACAATACCATGTGGGGACCCCTACTCCCTCAAAACAACTATCTGACTTGGCATGAACCACCCCATCCAACTCCTATCTCCTTTATTGAGGAGATTCAGTTTGCGGATAACATGACATGGGAGTGGTTGCATGGACCTAAAACCAATCAGTTCTACGTCCAGTGTACCCGAGGCACCAGCTATCTCTCTGAGACCCCCTGCAGTGTCATATCCTGGCTGAACATCCCAACTGGTGTCACAAACTTTCTACTTAATATTTATTTTTGCCTTTTTAAACTCTACACCTCTTGTGGAATACACCACTTTTCAATGTGAAGCCGGGACCACAGCTGCTGAGATGGCCACCACTGTGACATGGAAATCAGGATACTCTCCTTCTCAACAGTCTGAGTAGCCCGGCCCTTAGCGCTCCACAACAGCGTCTGTGATGGGCTGTTGCACTCACACCTATTTTGCTGTTGTGATTGGTTGCCATATATATTAGCATATTGACAATGCACCTGCCATTATAGGTGTGCAAAAATAGATAATTTATTGAAAAAAATTGCATATAGGTCCCCTGTATATTAATATTTAGCGCAGACATCTGTGGCCTTTATAGTTCAGGTTCGCCCATCAATTGACACAAGTGAGTTTAAACAACTCAAGAGAGTCGTGCAATACATACAGCAGGAATATAGAGTGTAAGTGGCATGTAGTGAGAGCATAGGGTCAGCAACCATGCCACCTGTTCATTAATCTAGATAGACGTATGGGGGGCTGGAATGTAGGATGATCATGGATGCCCAGGCAGCCATGTTCCCCCACCGCCCCCTGTTCTCAGCAGCAGCTTGAAGCTGAATCTGCTCTATGACTTATTGTCCCTTAAGGGAAGGGGGAGGGCTCAGGATGGAGCAGATATTATTTTATTGTTTTATAAGTGATCTAAACATCCAAAAACGGTTGTGTTCAGCTCAGCTTCATCATGTAGGAGGACAAGGACAGTACAAAAAAAAATATTTCTACCCCCTGATCCCCTTTAGTAAGCAATATTGCTTGTGTGCAAATAGTTAGGTGTATATGTTCATGTGTCTATGTCATATACCGGTAAGTGATAAATTGTAGTCATTGTCTTAAATGTTACATTGTGCTAGTATTGAGGTCAGTAGTTTTGTATATTTCAAACATACAAAACAATGGCTTTTGGACACATTGCAAAACTAAATGTAGAATTTCAGTGCCTGGTTACATAGCGGGAGCAGAACCTTTTACTCTATATGCTGAGCAAGTTCTACATTCCCTAACAGTAGGAATCTTTACATATTCAATATCAAATCCCCTAACTATGCTGTGAAGTTATATTTATTTGCATGTCCTGTGGGAGCTGATACCTTCATTTGCTCACAATGTCACAGATGCTTGGCTTCTGTTGGTATATGGGCTGATGCCACCTCCTTTCAATAGTCATTTGCATGTTTCATTGATTTTAGACAAGTTTATATAATTTAGATCACAATATGTCTTTCTCTGGAATATCCTCAGAGGCTACAGAAACTACAGGGGTAATTTCATTTCCCACACTTGGAGTATCACTATCACTTTTATTTTGTTGTACTTCGTAGGGAAATGAAAATGCAATGTAGTAGTTATTTTCAGGGGTTATATTGCAATTTATTACTGTCTAGATATAAAAATTGCAAACTTGCAACCTCCCAATGGACTTAGCAGATATAATATTATTATTTATGCACTGTTTAAAGAGAAACTGTCAACTGATTCAGTGTGCCTGAACCACAAGCAGCATGAATCAGACCCTGGCTGTGTTGCTATTGTTATTATCATTTATAGAACACTATTGATTTCAAGATACAAATATAAATGACAGTAAACAAACTAACAATGACAGACTGGTACAGAGGGCAGAAGGCCCTGCCCTTGCCGGCCTACAGTGTATAAGATGATGGAGACAAGACAGAAATTGGGGGTTTGTGGCAGCTCTGGCGGTGATGCAGCGGTAGTGGGGTCATTGCAAGCTGTAACCTTTCTTAAAGAGATGGGTTTTCAAGTTCCATTTGAAGCTTCCAAATGTAGCAGACAATAGGACGTGTTGGGGAACAAAGTTTCAGAGGATGGAGAATACCTGGGAAAAGTTGCTGTAGGTTGTTGGATGGGGAATTGAGAAGTGTGTAGGAGAGAGGCTGGAACGTTGACTTGTTGGAGTATATGGAGATTGTTTGGAGCTATAACGCGCACCCAGGGCTGTGGGGTACTCGGCTCTCGGGTTGTTTCAGTCTGGGAAATCACAGGTGGCCATCCCGAAGCCGTGGCCCTGGGGGTCAACTGAATAAAGGGGGTTATTTTTACAGGGGATTATTTACAAGTTGTCTTCGTCGTGACGCCACCTGCTGAGTCTGGTGATGATCACCAGCGCCGTCACAGTCCTCCGGTGGTCGGTGGTATTGTGGCTTGGATGGAATAGTCCCCGCAGGCGGGACCACCGGGGCAGTGAAGCTGTAATAAAACAGTTTGTAATTGAAAGGATGCAGCAGAGTCAAAGCTTCACTTCACCGGGTAACTTTACTTGAACACTCTCTTTCAGCCTTACAGTTCAACAGTTCATTAGATGGTATCCTGGTGAATGCTCCTGGCTGCAATTGGGATTTCTGGCTGCAGATGGAACCCTCCTTTATGTTCCTTTCTTTTCCTTATACTCTGTTCCCAGTGTGAAGCCTGATCTCCTGTAGATAATCTGGCCTCCTGCTGCTTCTTGTTCTGTCTCCTCTCCCTTTTGTACCCATCAGGTTAACCTTCTGTTGAATGCCGCAGCCGCCTACTGCGCTTCTGGCTTCCCTCTTGTGGGATCTTTGGGAGTCAGGGCCATATTTATAATATCCCTGTTTTGCCGATTTTCTGTGAGACTTAGAGTACACACAGGTGCGGGCTCCGGTACCCGAGTTTTTTCCCATTGGGCAAACTCTATCCGTTACTCACTCCTCCTCAAGTTAACTCTGCATCTGTGAGTTTCCTTGCTTTCTTTGTTCGTGTTTGGGATCTGTTCTTTCTCAGGGCCCCTCAGCCGAGATGGCCCACTTGGTTCCTTCAGGCAGGCTGCCTGATTCTCTCCTCACTCTTCCTCTCCCTCCTCCGACCCTCTGACTCGACTTACTGACTGAGCTCTCCGGTTCCCTCTAGAGGTCGGTAAGACCCTCCCGGGGTTCCTCCCACCCACTATCCTAGTGTGTGAGTGCAGCTCTAGGGCTCCATCTTGTGACCATAGTCCCAATTGCAGTGGAGTACTACACCACTTTTCTGGGTGCAGTACCCCTTTTGTGGCAACTACGTAGTGGGGCGCCACAGATACATGGAGGAGACTGATTATGTACAGCTTTGTAGATCAATGTTGTTAGTTAGTATTGGATACGCTGGGGAATTGGGAGTCAATTAAAGGATTTACAGAGGGAGAATTGGAGTAGTGAAGAGAGAGGTGTATTACTTGGAAGCAGATTAAGTATGGACTGTAGAAATGCAGGTGTATTAGCATGGAGACCACTGAGGAGGAGGTGGCAGTAGTTAAGGCAAGACATGGGCGTACCCAGGATCAAAACTAGGGGGGGCAAGCTCTGGTCAGTCATGGTCGTTCAGAGGTGATGTCATGCCATCACAGGCTGAATGGAACAGGTGGACCCTCTAGACCACAGAACACTGTGGATGCTGAACCCAGAGACCAAGCCGGACACCAAAGGCAAGTTAAGTAAGGTTTATTTGAACACAGGATCATAAGGGATACAGCCCCTAGAGAGGAGCCACAGGAGGGGAAAAACTGGTGATCCCCAAAGGGAGCCCAGCGAGAGTGACCCCTATACAGGGATATCACGCAGGGCAGCGATAGAGGGACCAGTGAGCCAAAACCTGCGAACCGACCCTAGGGGTATTTGTAGAAAGTAGCGGCACACGGATTGGATCCAAAAATTTCCGGCTTTTATTGGTGCATCAAGTTACAGATGGTGCAGGGAGGGGGGTGCTGAAGGTGCAACGGACCGTTTCGAGGTACAGTAGTCCATGGAAGAGGAGTACCTTGAAACGGTCCATTGCACCTTCAGCACCCCCCATCCCTGCACCATCTGTAACTTGATGCACCAATAAAAGCCGGAAATTTTTGGATCCAATCCGTGTGCCACTACTTTCTACAAATATCAAGAGTTTTTCTCCAGCAGAGCACCAGTTTCCAGACACCGCCGTTTTCCGCAAGGAATCTGCAGCAGGTTAGTGCCCGGTTCACTTCTCACAATAACGACCCTAGGGGTACAGTACCGGAGACACGGGGTAGTGATGAGGAGAGAAGAAGGCAAGCTCTAGGAGACCAGGGAACAACGTGAAGGGCGAGGACCACTGGAACCGGGATGGGTCCCACTGAAACAAGGAGAAACAGACAATGAGAAAACTGGGAGAAACAGAGCACAATATTAAAGCTGCTGGACCTGAGCTGGAAACTCAATACTGGAAGCATAGAAGTTACCCAGGCACTGACTGCAGGCAGTGTGGATCTTTAGTATCCACCTCCTCTCATTGATTGGCTGGGAGACCTCCTTGTATTGATTGGCTGGGAGAGGAGCAGGAAGGAAATGGTGCACTGGCCCCTTTAAGACTGAGCAGCAGTGCATGCGTGTGCCCTATGCGCGCCTCCAGGAGGAGAGGAGGACGCAGGAGCCCGGGACGGCGCCACAAAGAGAGGAGATGGCGTGGGAGCACGGGCCAGGTTAGCATAGAGACGGGAGAGGGAGCGGAGCCCTCGGAGAGGTCGGCGACCCCCAAGGACCTGTCCCCCCTGCCTCATGACAGGCCGCAGCAGCGGAGTGGCAGGCTGCGAGGTGGCAGCAGGCACAGGCCGATGGGAGCAGGCACGGCCGGATGGTGACAGTTGACAGGGACAGATCACAGGCAGAGAGGTGACAGGGACAGGTGACAGGGAGAGAAGTGACAGAGAGAGATGACAGGGACAGAGTACAAAAAGGCAGGGCAGCAGGCAGACTGGCGGGCACTGACACTGGAGGACCAACGGGGCTGGAGCATCGGCAGGCACTGCCAGCACAGACTACTCCCCTCAGCTTCCTGAAAATGTATAAAGCTGTTGGGAGTTGCTCACATCCAGGTCAGACCGCCCCCTGCACTCTGATTAGAGCGATGAGTCACAAAGACCATCGCTCCAATCAGGGCTGGAGGGGAGAGTGACCTATCTCCAGTCAATGATCGCGATTGGCTATTTAAGCCAATCACGGCGATCAAGGTCATCTTTTCCCTGCTCAAAACTACATCATCAGACCCACCAGACGTAAATAAATACATCCATGTAACCACCATCAGTACAAAAACACAGCATCACAACCCTCATCAGTACATAAATACATCACCAGACCCACCAGAGGTACAAAAATGCATCTAGATAACCCCTATCAGTACAGAAACACTATGTCAAAACCCTCATCAGTGCAGAAATACATCACCAGACCCACCAGAGGTACCGAAATACATCACCGATACCCTCATCAGTGCAGAAATCACAACCCTCATTGGTAAGAAAATTCTTAATCAGAACCACCAGAGGTGCAGAAATACATAACCAGAACCCCTATAAGTACAGGAATACATCCATATAACCCCCATCACTATAGAAACACAGCATCACAATTCTCATCAGAACTAACATCAGTAGAACAATTGTAATGTCAGGTCAGACCTATATACATTTGTACTGCTTGAGCTTACAACTCCTAATACATCCTTAACAATGGCAAGGAGATACTGGCAGTTGTTGTTACCAGTCACCATCAGATCATACAGGAACTACAGCACTGATGAGAATGACTTTTCAAATACACATCTCGTCTCTGGAGATGTCCATCTTCTCCGATCCTCTGCAGCCCATCCTTAAAAATAGCAGATCCCCCTCACTACATAAAATGTACCGCAGCCATCCCACTCCACATACTGTGCCACAGCCATCCCCTCTCACTCCACTTACTGTGTCCACACCAATCTCCTTCTCACTCCACATACTATGTTGGCAGCCATCCCCCTCAGTCCTCATATTGTGTCCACACTCTTCCCCCTTCACGCCACATACCGTACCACGGCAATCCCCCTCTCACTCCTCATACGGTGCTGCAGCCAACCTCCCTCACTCCACATACTATGCTGTAGCCATCCCCTCACTCCTGATATTGTACCGCAGCCATTCCCCTCTCACTTCTCATACCGTGCCAAAAGCCATCCCCCGCTCACTCCACATATCAGAGTCTGACACCTGTACTATGGACTGCCGGAGCCAGCGCTGCTCATACTCTGCTCCCGCTGTCAGCTCAGCTGACTACAGGAGCAGAGAAGATCCCGCTCACACTATGGGTGGCTGGAATAAGTGGTGGCGGCCGCTGGCAGGGAGATACCTCGGCGCGGGCGCTGCAGTAGAAAGTCTGATGTTTCTGGAGGGGGCAACTTTCTCCCCCCCTGCCCCACGCTGGGTACGCCCATGAGACAAGAGATGATGAAGGCATGCACTTTGTAGATTGAGAATTGAGGAAAGGATGGATTCTGGATATATTTTTTAGTTGGAGGCAGGAGGAAGTGGCGAGAGCTCGGATGTGCAGTTTGAAGGACAAGGTAGAGTCGAGGGTTACTCCAAGGCAGTAGACTTTGGATAATGGGGAAAACTGTTATGAACCGTTGACTCAGGAATAACATTCAGATTCTGTAGAAGTCATTGGTAACTGTACTGACCGCAATCCCTGACTACACACCGCAACTAGAAGTAGCTGTGGGATGTAACTAACCACACCTAGACACCTCTGCACAGCAGGAGAACTAACTGCTCCTAAAGATGGATGTAGGAAAAGCTATCTTGCCTCAGAACAGAACCCCAAAAGAATAGCAAGCCCCCCCACAGATATTAACTGGGAAACAAGAGACGAAAAAACAAACACAGGCAGAGTATAAGGTTTAACAAAAGAGGCCCCACCAGCTATATAGGAAAGACAAGATAGAATACTATTGCGGTCACTATAAAAAACTATCAAAAACCACCAGACTTCTATGAATCAAATGCCAGCAGAACTGGAAATAACAAATAATAGTGAATGATAAAATTCTTAGGAAGAAACCATCCTATCTGAGAGCAGATAAACAAATATACAAACTAAATAGCAAATTCACAGCTCAGAATAAGACAAAACATAAGCAGAACCTTAATCGCACAAAAGTGTGCCATAAAATATCAAAAACCATTCACTTATCTTGCAAAGATCTCCACTGAGCAGCAGAAACCCAGAGAGATGTGAACTCCTCCAGGAACAAACGACAACTGGCAAGGAATGATCCACTTCCAGCCATTGTATGCTCCAAGAACCAGATTGCCAATCCCCATCACCTGCGAAACCCACACAGTCAGCTGCATCACCAGCAACAACCACCTGAGGGAGCTCCAATGAATTCACAACAGAGAGCATTTATTGTAATAGATCAGATAGGGAAGATATGTAGGATGTAGGAAAGATGATGAATTCACATTTGTTCACATTGATCTTTAGGAAGCATGATAAGGAGAAGAATAATAGGGCCAATAGACACTCCTGGATTTTGGACAGCAGGAAGGTGACATCTGTACCACTAATCTCCTCAGAATTAATGGAACTAAAGCATATAAGACACATATAAATTGAGTTACTCTGTGAGTTTGATGTGTCTATGATTAATAAGTATTGTGGTTCCTGTAAAGTCCATAGTCTGATGTTGGCTGTTAACATTAAATCCCAGAATTTCATTACCATTGTGAAGGATATACTTGAAGTTGTAGGTTAATACAAAACAATTACCGTATATACTCGTGTATAAGCCGACCCGTGTATAAGCCGACCCCCCTACTTCTGCCCCCAAAATCTGGGAAAACCTATTGACTCGTGTATAAGCCTAGGGTGGACCCCAGCACAGGTATACAGCCCCCAGCAGTGTGGTATACAGCAGCCTCCCCAGTGGTATATACAGGCCCCAGCAGTGTTACAGCAGCCTCCCCAGTGGTATATACAGCAGCAGCTCCAGTGGTAGTATACAGCAGCCCCAGAGGCATATACAGCAGCCCCAGTGGTAGTATACAGCAGCCCCAGAGGTATATACAGCAGCCCAGTGGTAGTATACAGCAGCCCCAGAGGTATATACAGCAGCCCCAGTGGTAGTATCAGAAGCCCCAGAGGTATATACAGCAGCCCCAGTGGTAGTATACAGCAGCCCCAGAGGTATATACAGCAGCCCCAGTGTAGTATACAGCATCCCAGAGGTATATACAGCAGCCCCAGTGGTAGTATACAGCAGCCCCAGAGGTATATACAGCAGCCCCAGTGTAGTATACAGCAGCCCCAGAGGTATATACAGCAGCCCCAGTGGTAGTATACAGCAGCCCCAATGGTAGTAGAGAGCAGCCCCAGAGGTAGTATACAGCAGCCCCAGAGGTATATACAGCAGCCCCAGAGGTATATACAGCAGCAGCCCCAGTGGTAGTATACAGCAGCCCCAGAGGTATATATAGCAGCAGCCCCAGAGGTATTTACAGCAGCAGCCCCAGAGGTATACAGGCGCCCCCCATCAGTATCCAGGGCCCCCCCCCATGCTCCGCAAACCTGTAAAGTAAGATCATTATACTTATCCCTGTCCTGTCGCCGCCGTCCCCGCCGCTGCCATCACGCTCCTCCATCTTCATCCAGCGTCTTCCGGCTTCCTCTGGTTGGCGCAGACAATGACGTCATTGCCTGCGCCGACCAGAGGAAGCCAGAAGAAAACGGATAAAGCCGGAGGAGCGCGATGGCAGCGGCGGGGACGGCGGTGACAGGACAGTGATAAGTATAATGATCTTACTTTACAGGTTTGCGGAGCATGGGGGGGCCCTGGATACTGATGGGGGGGCCTGTATACTGATGGGGGGGCGCCCGTGTGTAATGACTCGTATATAAGCCGAGGGGGGAACTTTTCAGCCCAATTATACGGTATATATGGGGCTAACTTTACATTGCACTTGATTGCTGTACTAAGCTTGGCAATGTATTCAAGTACTGACAGTTGTTCTGATGATTAATTGCTGAACCAACTGGTTTTGTTGATGTATCGCTGTATTAACAGTGATTCTGGTGATAGGTGGAGATGTATTACTGTACTGACAGTGGTTCTAGTGATGTAGTCATGCAAATGTTGTAATCTTTAACTTATCAGGCTTGATCCTAGAACATTATAGGGTCAGCATGCTCGACTAAAAATACAGCTATCTGAATATCTGTGACCCGAACAAGTAATTGACTAAAGCCCTCATACACTATAGACAGCTGACCGATCATTTGGCTGGCAGCTATTTTGCTCGGCTCTGCCATATACAGGAGCACACTTTCTGCCAAGTATTCCTGTGTACTCTACTAGAACTATACTGCTAGATATCTACTATACTCCTATACTACTAGACATCTCTAGAAGTAGCTTATCACTCAGAAGACAAAAGGAGCTACAGAGTGGGCTATTTATACGGATACACCTACATAAAATGGGAATGGTTGGTGATATCAACTTCCTGTTTGTGGCACATTAGTATATGGGAGGTGGAAAACTTTTCCATATGGGTGGTCACTATGGCAGCCATTTTGAAGTTGGCCATCCAACTTTATTTTTTACAATGGGAAGAGGATCATGTGACACATCAAACATATTGAGAATTTCATAAGAAAAACAATGGTGTGCTTGGTTTTAACGTAACTTTATTCTTTCATGAGTTATTTCAAATTGATATCAGCATTCATTCCCATTTTATTTAGGTATATCCATATAAATAGCCCACCCAGGCAATTGGGCCATTTATATGGATACACCTAAATAAAATGGGAATGAATGGTGATTTCAACTTAAAATAACTCATGAAAGAATAAAGATACATTAAAACCAAGCACACCATTGTTTTTCTTATGAAATTCTCAATACGTTTGATGTGTCACATGACCCTCTTCTCATTGAAAAAAATTAAGTTGGATCCAAAATAGCCGATCTCAAAATGGCCACCATGATCACCACCCATCTGGAAAGTTTTCCCCTCCCATATACTAATGTGCCACAAACAGGAAGTTGATATCACCAACCACTCCCATTTTATTTAGGTGCATCCATATAGATGGCCCACCCTGTACAGTCTCTAATCATACATACTGAATCCTTATCTTCCCCGACAATCGTCAGTTGGAGCCCCCATACATATATTAGTGGGACCAATCCATATTGATGATAGCCAGCTTTAGTCTAATGTGTGGAGGTCTTAACTACTATCTGAAGGCTATGGGCTCTCTCAAGGTATGTGAACACAACATCTGACATGTGCACAGACGTATGTGAATCCCCAGGTTATTCAGATGGAATACGCTTCAGGACACACACAGTCATCATTTTGAACCGAAGTTACTTTTCCTTTTAGTGTTGTTTTTTTTTTTGTATGTACTTTTAGCCACTTCATGTCTTAGAAAACCAGAAGTGGTTAAAAAAAGTCAAAAGACTCAGCATATGAACAAGTAATTTTTACAATGCAGTGTATGATTTCATTGCTTTTAGAATTTATCTTAAGCTTTTTCAGGCTGGTTACAGTGTGGATCTGCCTGAAAAAAAATGCTGCATGCCCATAACCTTAGTCTGACTGCTCAATAGGGGATGTGACACCTTAAAGTGCCAAGGGCAGCATGAGCTCCAAATAAGGCCCTGATCACTGGCAAGTACTCCATCTGTCTCTACTACCTGTTGCAATAATGTCTTATGGCCACTTTACACACACCAACTTATCTGTCCAACTTCTGAACAACTTGCTGGTTGCAGTGAAATCATGGACATATTGTTCCATTTGTACACAACCACAAAATGGAGCAATGTGTCCATGATTTCACTGCAACCAGTAAGTTGTTCAGAAGTTGGACAGATAAGTTGGTGTGTGTAAAGTGGCCCTTAGCCCCTGGAACAAATAGAGAAGGGGGCTGCATGGGAACATGAGCCCTTGGGCCCCATTTTCCTAGCTTTCCGGGGTGGAGGGACTCTAAACATAGTTTGTTTAATGTGAAGGAATGAGTAACACCATCTTTATAACAGGATTAATACACTAGGTATCCTCATGTCTGATTGGTTATAGCCAAAGGGC
The DNA here is from genome assembly GCA_033576535.1 of Allobates femoralis. Lineage (NCBI taxonomy): Eukaryota > Metazoa > Chordata > Amphibia > Anura > Aromobatidae > Allobates > Allobates femoralis. The sequence continues at coordinate 189,256,178 of JARQOC010000005.1, forward strand.
TAGTGGTATGGTAACAAGGAAAAGTTGGAGGTGATTGGTCACTTGTCTGTTTGTCAATCTCAGATGTGATTGGAGGATAAAAGGCGGGAAGAGAAGCTATTTCGGTCACCTCAGATCTGGACCTGACGTCACGACAGAAGAAGAAGAGACACCCGCCCGCCCAGGAAATGGACTTCGGCCTTCTCTGTCGTTCGGCTTTGATTAGAGAGGAAAATCTGCCCAAGGAATTTCGGTGTTTTAGGCTTGTTTTAGCGTACAAATAGTTATTTATGTAATTTATTTATATATCCGGGTCGGAGAAGTTAATTGTTTATTTTATACCGCTTTTGGTTACCCTGAATTAAAGCCTTACGGCCATCTCTGTTTATTTTGTGCTGCTTTTGGTTACCCTGAATTAAAGCCTTACGGCCATCTCTTGCCAACCATCGTCTGGAGTCGTTATTCAGCTCTTTAGTTTAAGTTGGGACAGGGTGGGCCCTATGTTGCCCAAATCAGGGTCTTATGAATGCTGCAGACAATTATAAACCACTTTCTGTATCTATGAGTTGGAACATTAACGCAACAATGTTAGAATGGGAAACTTTGCGTTTACTGAAGATTTTTCCTGTCAGAAAATTGAGGGTGAACGATCAGTCATTGAGGAGAAAGAAGGTATAGCACAAAGTTTCTTATTTTCATGTGTACTATTGATTTATGAAAAATCAATAAATAAATGACAGTTACAATTTCAAATCCATTGAATTAGATTTTGTTATGTCTGATTTTTCTTTGCTTTTTCATCTATGACATGGGATAGCTGATTGAAAAAACCTTGTGCATCAATAATGTCAATCAACAAAGATTCAACTGGCTAACACGGTACCAAACCTTTTTTTCTTCGGTCAATCAACAGGTACATTCCAGCCATTCTTTATAACACTGTGCAAAGTGTGTAGCAAGTGACATCGTGAATCGGGATGCCCCTATGTCATGTTTTAAAACATGCTTTCTAATAGCAAACAACCACTTGCAAAGTCAACTCCTTCCCTGAAAGTCATAGCTATTTTATAATCTCTGAGTCATTAGATAACAGATAGAACTCCACACTTAGTGGTTTCAAATGTTTATGGTCTGCAATTCATTCTTAATGAGCTCTCTCCATGTCTTTATTCTTCTTCACACCCTCCTGCTGGGAAATGTCTTACTCTGCCTTGGCTTTTGTTAATGATTCCACAATCATTTCAGAGTCATTTCTTCTGCCTCATGTGATTCTGACACCGCATAAGAGCCAGGCTTTGCAGCCGCACAGTTGGAAATATAACCTTTAATGTATTAATTTCTCTTGCTCAAAACAATTTAACCTCTGTCTTGGTTTTGTGATTGCTAAGTGTTCCAATTAAATGCCTCTTTCATTTTTTGTCCTGGAGGGCCTGATCTTACCACTATAATGTTTAACATACCCTACCTAGTAAATGATGAGCACTCCAGGGTCCCTCAAGTATTTTTCTTCCATATCAATCTATTATCTATCTCAGGAGTGTCTGTCATGCCTGTGAAACAAAAAGAAGCTTAATTAAAGAATTCTAAACACAGAGTAGTAAGTGAGGAAGTATACAATTATGAACACGGAGACTTGGCATGCCAGTGATGTGATTGCCTTTCATATTCAATGGCAGTAAGAAGTTCCCTATTTGAAATGTTAAAGCTCCTACATTAGAGGAAAACGATGTCAAGAGTGTGAAAATTCATCACATCGACATAATTTTATGCTGTTGTCATATTTCCTCTGATGACAGCTCATGCATCGTACGGTAAACTTTTCTAATAAGCCTTAAATATTTTGCAAAATTGAATATGAATTATGAACATACTTGCTAATCCTCTGTCATGGCGGTATGATGAGGAGGAAGCAAGTTCTGTTTATTTTTAGCAGTAAATTTAATATTAATTAGAACACAGACAAAAAGAAAATTAAGCAGTACAGTATTCTGTCAGGGAGTGTTATATACGGGAGCTGCGAGTGATATTCAGTCGCTAGTATTTCATATTTAAAAGCATCTTCTACCATTACTTCCTTGCAAAACAGGAATTATTGAGTGTAATAGAAGAAGCAAAAAAGAATTAGCAGCATGGATCCAGACTTGTATCGAAACAAAGGGACTGCTTTACATGATATTACTATGCCATATACATAGATGTGTAGAAGAAAGCAGTCTATCTAAATGACTTGGGCTGGCCTTAACTCAATGATGGCACATAATGTGAATGTCACAGCCGATAAATCAACACAAAACGAAATTGTCATTGAAGTTTCTTATACAAGTAGCACCAGCTAATGGTCTACCACTGAGACTCTTTGGAATCCAAAATATGGCATCAAAAGACTCGTGGTGCCTAGTACAGTACCAAAGGGGACTTGGTTACAAACAAATTCACCCAAGTTTTCTATTTAAAATCCATGATTACAATATTGTAAAAGGCTTCAATGAATAGCAAATTATACAGGAATACTTTATGACAAACTGCAAACTGTACATTATGCCACTGTACATAGTCTGCATAGAAATTTTTACTACGTAGTTACATAAAGTTACATAGGTTGAATATAGACATAGGTCCATCAAGTTCAAGCTCTCGCACCCTGACTTTTAGTTTGTCTGAGGCTAAGCAGTGAGGTACTGCATAAATATGGAGTCCTTTAATAAAGAAGACAGACTCGCCCCCTTACTGCTTTGTCTGTCATTCACTATCCATAATCCATGGGATGATTCCAACAAAGAAAAGGGGATTATTGAACTGATTATTGCCACCACTTTGCAAAGTTATGGAATCAATGAGAACACATGCTATATATAATCTAGCTGGTGCATGTGCTATAGAGAGGGATGAATGAGTCTACTTGTTAGTATACGCCACTTGCACAGATATCACGGTATTCGGACTACTCCGCAATCACCAAGTATTTGTGCACTCATCCCGCAATATTTGGATTTCCCACCCAGCATGTTTGCCACCTGATTTTCAGCCACTAAACATGTTGGACTTGTTGACCAATCACTGTAATGCCGTAGCCATCTTGGTTGAAGAGGAGTAGGAGGAGAAGGTGAGGCTGTTCCAGGAGGAGAGGGTGGATATAGTTCATCCTGGTGGGGACACAGAACCTTTGTCTGTTTGCAGTTTTCCCCTCATGGCACAGTTCATGTCTAACTGTCTTTCCTAAAACTCTCACATGATACATATTTTTGCCAACAACCAGCACTGATTTGTCACCTTTCTTGACCCACGGTACAAGGAGAAATTTAATTTTCTCATTTTGGAGTCACAAAAGGGTTGCACAATGGAATCATTGAAGAGAGCAGTTGTATATTAGTTGATCACCCTCAGACAAGGCTGGCAGCAGACGTACCAGCTCTTTTCAACAGCAAGGATTACTAAGGAGGGTCATGCACACCAGAGGCAACAGAGTTGGGGAGAAAATGTGCACAAACTGAGTCAGTGCTATATGTGGCTGTAACAATGACAAGAAGGGAAAAGTTGAACAACATGGTCAAGGAGTACTTAAGCGACCATACCTGCTTCCATCCTGATGCTTCAGTTCCCTTTAATTATTGGATGTCCAAGCTGTACACTTGGACCATCCTCTCCATTTATGCCTTGAAGGTTTTTGCCTGCCCTGTTGCTTGTGTGGTGTCTGAGCATGTTTTTAGTTCCGCTGTGTCAATCATAACAGCTATGCAAAAAAAATAGTCCATGGAGCCTCGTTTAAGAGTCTCAAACACAGGACTAGGCAGATATCCCTCCAGGGAAGGATTTTGGACTGGTCTTTCTGAGATCAGTGATTGCCTCGTGAATCATCACAGCTAGGCGCACACTCCTGTCGGTGGAAAATGCAGATACGCTTACTAAAATTCAACAATGACCTAGATTTCTCCAGACCTTTAAATCCCCTAGGATGACAGCAACCCAACCTAAATTCACCCAAAATGTTCATGTATGCTACTGGTCTTCTTAACATCCATCCCTTCCCATAATTTTATCCTTCATAAACTAAAATCATATTCCTGCTTCTGCTACATGTACTTCATGGTCATCAAAATCCTAACAATGTTACATTCATTAATATTTGTCTTTGGAGGCCGTTGTTGTGGTGTCTCCATGCGTCAATTTTGACACAGCCCCTATGGCTGTGCATTGCGTATTGTGCACTAGACCAACCATTACAGTAGTCCTACCTAAATAATATTTGTCATTGGAGGCCCTTGTCACAGGTTGTATCACGTCAATGAACAAGTTTTTAGGCATCAGTGCATAAATATTTGTTCCTTCTGGGATAAGGACACACACATGGCCCTTGGAAACCCAACCAGCAGAGTCTTCAAAAAGGTAAAGTTTCTGCTGCATGTCTTGGGGCTAGGGGTGAGGTGGAAGGAAGATGTCCATTGTCTGCAGGTGCCAGCTCTACATATTCAGCAGGGGTTGTGGTGGAAGACAAAGCAAAGGAACTGGAGGCACTTACAGTCATCCAGTACCCCAACAAACTCTATCTTAAAAGTACTACCACAGACACTTTTTAAGAGTAACCCAACAGAGCCTGGTGCACAGTGGCCATACAGAGACTTTTTTTTATGTACATGGTGGCATGGTACAGCGAGGACAAACAGAGCACTTTTAAAGAGTACTCCCACTGTAACCTAACACTATCTCTTTCTGAAGCAGCATCCTATCCCTAGGCTAATCAGAGAAAATGGCCACCAGTGATCTGGCATTTCTACAGACTGGGTCATGTGATGCACCAGCCAGACACAGCCACATCAATATTGGGCATGACGTTTACTGCTATGGAGGTGCCCACATCCCAAAAGCTTGTTGATTGGCTGTGCTACAGCCTTTCAGGATGTTTTATTCAGCATCAAACTACAAACACAGACACAGACTCCTGGGAAAAATTCATGTTCAGATTTGAGCACTGGACAATAGGGTATGAACCCCAAACTTTACAGTTCAGGTTTGTTCATCCCCAGTTCTGAAGCATCCTCCATCTGAAAAACTTGTTCACAGATGTTTAAAAGATATGCACAAGCCCTAAAAAAGCATATATCTTTTGGTATGTATCTTCAGAATCTGTGTCATTATTTGGCTGACGAAGGGGCCATAGTGTCCCAACGGTTTGCTATGTTTACGATCTTTTCAGTTAGCCATTAAAAGGTATCAACCACTGAGGACTCTAAGATTCTAATATTTTTTTATATCTTTTGTATAATAGTTAAAGGGCTTGTCCATCCCTGTGAGGATTCTCTGCTGTCAGTGCAAGGAACGTGACTATACATAAGCAATATGCATACTCACAGCCAGAATCTGACTAGACTGTTTCTGGCACACTCAATGCACATGTATTGCGTAAGGCCAGAAACAGTTTATTCAGATTCTAGTTGAGAGTATGCATATGCGAGCGTTGTGCTTATTCACAAATCTTCAGTTACATAGAGTAACTGCAGACTTGATGTTTTAGACCAGACAAGTAGATATGAGCCACCACCCTGGTGTTCGAATTCGATTCGATTTGTCGAATTGGGTGTGTGTTCGTCGAATGTTCGTTGAACACCGTTGAACACATATAAAACAGCTTCTTCTAGCTTAGGACTGGCGGAGGGAGCAGCTCCAGGGAGCGGAGAGAGCAGCACCAGGGAGCGGGGAGCGAAGTACCAGGGCGGAGAAGCTGTCGGCAGTGAGAAGACTTCACCGTTGGCTTTCCTGCTCTGTGCTGCGCTCCCTGCTCCCTCATGCCCCCTCCCCGCTCCCTGGAGCTCCTCCCCCGCCTGGTCCTAACTTACGATCAGGCGGGGAGATGGCAGGGGGAGCGATGAGGGGGCATCAGGGAGCGGGAAGCGCAGCACAGAGCAGGAAAGCCAGCAGTGAAGTCTTCTCACCGCTGGCTTTCTCGCCGGTTATTTCATATGATCAGCTGATGCAGATCAGCTGTTCATTTGAAGTAGCCATGATGCTGTCATTGTTCATGTGAGTTCATGCAGCATGAACTCACATGAAGTTTCCCACAGCCACCCAGCGCACAGCTCAGCTACATCTCTGGTAAAGGTTCTCCACCAGAGATGTAGCTGAGCTAAAGAAGAAAACTGGATTTTTATTACCTAGTGAGCTACTGCACCAGGGCCCTGGATGAGCTGCATACAGCGGCAGAAGATGGCGCTTCTATGAATGCGCCATTTTCTGGGGTGGCTGCGGGCTGCAAATCACAGTGGAGGGGGCCAGAAAGCTTGGGCCTCCCTGCGCTGTGGATTCAAGCTCCAAGATGCCTACTTGTACCTGGCTAGACATAGAAATAGCGCAAATCCCCACACATTTTTAATTATTATTTCATGAAATTCCTGAAATAATATAAAAAAAGGGCTTCCCTATATTTCTGTTTCCAGGCAGGTACAAATAGGCAGCTGGGGGCTAAGGGCAGCCCGTTCCTGCCTGCTGTACCTGGCTGGCGTTCAAAATATGGCGAAGCCCACGTCGAAATTTTTACGAAAAATCAATAACACAATCCAAAAAAAAGGGACTGCATCTTTATTAACCCCTCGACCATTACTCTATCACAGAGATGATGGTCGATGAGTTAATAAAGATGCAGTGCCTTTTTTTTAAATTGTTTTATGAATTTTTCAGAAAAATTTTGACGTGGGCTTCACCATCTTTTTGTATGCCAGCCAGGTACAGCAGGCAGCAACGGGCTGCAACCAACCCCCAGGTGCCTATTTATACCTGCCTGGAAACAGAAATATAGAGAAGTCCTTTTTTTATTATTTCATGAATTTCATGAAATAATACAAAAAAAATGCGTGGGACTTCGCGCTATTTCTATGTCCAACCAGGTGAAACTACGCAGCTGGGGCCTGGAATCCGAAGCGCAGGGAGGCCCAAGCTTCGAAATGTGAAATGCAGCCCGTAGCCACCCCAGAAAATGGTGCGTTCATAGAAGCGCTATCTTCTGGCGCTCTATGCAGCTCATCCAGGGCCCTGGTGCAGTGGCCCACTGGGTAATAATGGGTTACGGCCAGCTTTGTGTTATCAGCTGGCCCTAAGCCAGAAATTCATGAGGTTACGCCAAATAGTAGACATGACCGCCATGAATCCTTTCTTTTAGATTGTGTTGTGGATTTTTCGTAAAAAATTCGACGTGGGCTTCGTTGTATTTTTGTACAACACAGAGAAAAAATTATTTATTAGAAAAAAAAATCAAAACAACACTTAAGCTCTATCTTTATTAAAAAATTATCTTCCGTCCAACTTAGTCCAATCCAGTCCAATGGCTGTAGGAAAGTTCATGTGAGTTCATGCTGCATGAACTCACATGAATCCTGACAGCACTGTGGCTACTTCAAATGAACAGCTGATCTGCATGAGCTGATGATATGAAATAACTGGCGGGAAAGCCAGTGGTGAGAAGACTTCACCGCCGGCTTCCTTGCTCTGTGCTGTGCTCCCCACTCCCTGATGCCCCCTCATCGCTCCCTCGCGGCCTCCCCGCCTGATCTTAAGTTAGAACCGGGCTGGGGGAACAGCTCCAGGGAGCACGGAGAATGCATCAGGGAACGGGAAGCGCAGCACAGATCAGGAAAGCCGGCGGTGAAGTCTTCTCACTGCCGCAGGCTTCTCTGCCCTGGTCCTTCGCTTCCCTCTCCCTGGTGCTGCGCTCCCCGTCCGCTCCTAACTCAGGATCGGGATGGGAGGTGGCGGGGGGTGCAGAAGATTGGGATGAGAGGCTGCAGGGGGCAGAGGATCAGGCTGAATGATTGTTTAAAAGCCGGCGGCTTTTTACCGCCGGCTTTTAAACAATCATGCCCCCATTTCAGCCTTTTCCTCTGTCCCCAGACCACTTTATAGGGTCCTTTTGGTGAATGAACTGTTATCAAACATAACCTCGAACTGCCGAATTTGAAGCTAATTTTTCCATTCGTCAAATAACTCGAACACTGCCCAAAACAGATCGAATTTGAGATTGGTGGGACAGCATGGTGGGTCAAGTGGTTAGCATTGCAGCCTTTGCAGCACTGAGGTCCCAAGGTCCTGGGTTCAATTCCCACCAAGGACAACATCTGCAAGGAGTTTGTATGTTCCCCCATGTTTGCATGGGTTTCCTCCAGGCACTCTGGTTTCCTCCCACTTTGTAAAGACATACTGATAGGATGTTTAGATTGCAAGTTCCAAGAGAGACAGCATTACTTATGTATGTAAAGTGCTATGGAATTATAGCACTATATAAATGAATAAACATTATTATTATTATTATTAGGGATGGGCGAATCTACTCGCTAGGACTCGTTACTCGGCGAGTAGTAAGGGACTCGCAGGACTCGGTACTCTGCGAGTTTCCCAGCGTTTACTCGCACGAGTCCAATGCAAATCAATGGCAAACGCTGACAAAACTAGGATTGCCATTGTCTTGCATTAGACTCGGCTACTGTGCCAGTGATAACAGGGAAACTCGCAAAGTAACTGCTGTTACTTTGCGAGCCGAGTCCAGCTGTCTTCTCTGTGCTGGCTGCCGCAGCTCCAGGGTCCTAGAGCCCGCCTGCTCACAGAGATGATGTAGCAGTGCTGAGATTGTTCTCAGTCTGCTCATTCCCTGTGCATAGACATCTATATCTATGCACAGGGGATGTAGCAGAGAGGACATCGCGTTTTGGACTACGTCGGACGGAAGAGGATTTTTTTAATTAAAGATGGAGTCCCTAATGGCTTTTTTTTTTAATTTCAAATAAAGATTTTTCTCTGTGTTGTGTTTTTTTAACCCTTTATTGGAGATTCTTAGTGGCTGGGTCAAACGTGGCCTGACATTAAGAATCTCGGGCTTAATACCAGCTTGTATAACAAAGCTGGTATTAACCCCTTTATTACCCAGCGTCACACCGCCACCAGGGCCGCTGGAAGAGCGATATTCAGCGCCAGAGGATGGCGCTTCAATGAACGCGCCATCTTCTGGGGCGGCTGGGGCTGCAATTTGCAGCGGGGGGTGCCCAGAAAGCTTGGGCATCCCTGCGCTGCGGATTCCAGCCCCCAGCTGCTTAGCTGTACCTGGCTAGACATAGAAATTGCGCGGAGCCCCACGTATTTTTTTTTTATTATTTCATGAAATTCATGAAATAATTAAAAAAAAGGGCTCCCCTATATTCTTGTGTCCGGCCAGGTACAAATAGGCACCTGGGGGTTGGGGCAGCCCGTCGCTGCCTGCTGGATCCGGCTGGTTCCAGAAATACGGCGAAGCCCACGTGAAATTTTTTTCTGACAAATCCATAAAACAATGTAAATAAAAGGGACTGCATCTTTATTAACCCCTGGACCATGGGCGAGGGGTTAATAAAATGCAGTCCCTTTTTTAGGATTGTTTTATTGATTTTTCAGAAAAAAAATTACATGGGCTTCGCCGTATTTCTGGAACCAGCCGGATCCAGCAGGCAGCGACGGGCTGCCCCCAACCCCCAGGTGCCTATTTGTACCTGGCCAGACACAAGAATATAGGGCAGCCCTTTTTTTTTATTATTTCACGAATTTCATGAAATAATTTAAAAAAAATGCGTGGGGCTCCGCGCAATTTCTATGTCTAGCCAGGTACAGCTAAGCAGCTGGGGGCTGGAATCCGCAGCGCAGGGATGCCCAAGCTTTCTGGGCACCCCCCGCTGCAAATTGCAGCCCGCAGCTGCCCCAGAAGATGGCGCGTTCATTGAAGCGCCATCCTCTGGCGCTGAACCCCGCTCTTCCAGCGGCCCTGGTGGCGGTGGCACGCTGGGTAATAAAGAGGTTAGGGCCAGCTTTGTATTATCATCTGGCCCTAAGCCCGAAATTTATGGCGGTCACGCCAATATTAGACATGACCGCCATGAATTTCTATTAAATTGTTTTAAAAAAAACACAACACAGAGAAATTTTTTTATTAGAAATAAAAAAAAAAGCCATTAGGGACTGCATCTTTAATTAAAAAAATCCTCTTCCGTCCGGCGCAGTCCAAAACGCGATGTCCTCTCTGCTCATCCCTGTGCATAGATATAGATGTCTATGCACAGGGAATGAGCAGACTGAGAACAATCTCAGCTCTGCTACATCAGGCAGCAGGCGGGCTCTAAGACCCTGGAGCTGCGGCAGCCAGCACACAGAGCAGACAGGACTCTTATCTGTGCGAGTTTCCCAGCGATTACTTGCACAGTAAACAAGTCCAATGCAAATCAATGGCAAAACTAGGATTGCTTCAGGCTGAAGCTTCCGAGACACATCTGTGATTTGTAAATCGCACACTACTCGCTATTACTCGCTTCCCCATTCATTAACATTGGACTCGCTAGACTCGCAACGAGTAGCGAGTCCTGGGCTCGGACTCGCTAGAGTCAAGCGATTCCGAGTAATTTAGGATTCACCCATCACTAATTATTATCATTATTTCAAATCGAATATCACTCATCTCTACAGACAACCCCTGTAAGGCCACCATATATATTAAACAAAGTTAGCTGAGCCAGGAGATATGAACAGCTTTATGCCAACAGTCTAATGTGTATGGATGCCCCTCACTGATGAGTTTTGGGCAAGACTAGAACCCAGAATATCTGATTTCAGACTGAAGATTCTTTTGGTCTTTAAAGGATGCAATGCTGCCAGTTAAGTCTAGCAGCAGTTCTCTCAAAGATATCACAGATTTGCGCGGAAAAATGGGTGGTTCTGACTTTGGGAAAGTTGGGTGAGATAACTATCCAATCAGTCTTCCAGATGCTATCTATAGTATAAGTGGGCTTTAGTTAAATACTTTTTTTGCCTGACATGTATTGCCACTTTCAGATGTCACGAATTTTATATCAGCACAATGACACTATAATTATCTAGTATTAAATCTAATGAATTAAAGATTACTACATCTACTTTAATACATTACCAGAATCACCTTCTGTACAAAGTAACATCACCATAACCACCGTTGGTACATGACTACATCACCAGAAGCACTGTCTGCTCACAACTACATCACAAGATCCACTGTCAGTACAAGATTATTATTATTTTATGACTAAATCAACAGAATCACCATCAGTACATGAATATTGTTATACTGGGCCACAGATTGGCTGTGGTAGCTGATTCCTTAAACAGGAACAGGCTGGAGAGATACTTGGTAGTTTGCACAGTTTTTATTAATGGACACCCAACCGAGTGACCAAGACAAGCCGCAATACAGTCCGTTAGAAGAGTTTGCAGGCTGTGAGGTAGGCAGCACAGCTTCTAACGCCAGAAGGTACCAGCAGTAGTGGAGTCCCATGCAGGGTGGTGTATGTGAGAAGCAGGCTCATCGATATAGAGGCATGTCAGGCTCAAAGAGATGACTGCTGACCAACAGCTTGTTGTAGCAGACTCAATGGAAGCAGTTGCTGCCCATCAGGTGTGACAGGCTCAGTAGAGATAGGCACTATGATGAAACAAAGCATGAGGATGGGCACAAGGATCGAGAGCCAAGGACAAGGTATAAGGCAAGGGACCTTAACATTAACAATGCCACTAAGGGATTAAAGATGTTGCCCATGCACCTCCAAAAGGGAGGGAGCCTTACATACAGAGAGTCTCTCAGCAATAGGCTGAGAAGCACTTCCAGGTTAGGGCATACAGGCCCCTTAAAGGAAAGCAGGATGCTGCAAATGTCTCCTAAGTGCGCTCCTAGGAGCCTTCTTCAGTGATTCCATGCTTCGGGAAGAGAAAGTCAAAGGCAGGAAGCTGGATTATAAAAGGTGAAGTAGGAGAATAGACAGCAGGCTGGGCAGACCACATGGAGCCACATGTTGGGCCTCTGTCTCCCTGCCCTGTGAGACCAGCCCTGTGGGTAGAGGCATGATAAATACATTACTATATCAACCATCAGTACATGACTATTTCATCAGTACCACTGTCACTACATGGATATATCACTAGACTAACTATCAATACATGACTACATCATCATAAAGATCATAAGAACAGGTCTATCTAAGCATTCTGGAATGTTGTATATAAGTCTCTAGGCTAATCTGCATAATGAAAAAAAATATTATACTGACCTGGGGATGATCTGGTCCGATGGGTGTCACTGATCTTGGTCCGGTGCTGTCTTTCTTCTTGTGAATGCCATCTTCTTCTGCTCCATGCAAGTGATGCATCCTACATCACTCATACACAGTTCTCCATTCTGCTCCTGTGTGAATGTGCCCTTGTCTCTGCCCTGCTGAGGGCAGACCAGAGTATTGTAATATACAGGCACAGGGAAAGAAAACAAAGACAAAATCTTCCATCCAGGATCCAAATTTTCCCTCAGCTCACTGTTACTAAGTACCAATATCTAGCTACAATACTTTGGAAATTTCTGATGACAAATTCTGTCAGTATAATTTTTACAAAGACCTCAATGATGAAGATTTCTCCCTAACAATTAAAATTTACCATAGATTTTATTAAAAAGATATTATAAAAGGAGGGGAATTAATTTTTGAGTTGAATAGATTAAAACCAAATGGATTAAATAATGAAATTGAATTATAAGCATTCAATTAGGATCTACTATAATTATATGTATATCACAGACCTTAAGCTATCCTTGAGGAAAGAAGCAGAAACTTCTGAAACACGTGTCGATAATCATTTAGTTCTGCGATAGATTCACACACTTTAATCTTTACCCAAAGGGAGAAGGAAGCACCGTGTCGAAAGCTGCATTACCTCTATTGCAGATGCTTTCTAAATCCTGTAGCAACAGAGGATCATTGTGCCATGGAGAGCAACTGTCTGGATATCAAGCTACTTGAGCAGCGAGTGTAGGTGAACAGCAAAGTACGAAAGCGGGTACCGGAGGCAGTCACTGACTCACAGCCTTGCAAGTTAGAGGCTAGTACTAGTCTAAGTGTCAAGGAGGTGGATGCACATACTACCCTGAGTGCCTTGCACGCAGACACCAAGTCACAGAATCTTCTGAGAACTGCATAAAGTAGCATATCTGAGGTACATTAGTGACTTCATACTTACCGCACACTACCAAGGTGGGCACTTTCATCACTTTTTAATAAGTAAATGCAGCAATGTTTATGAAGGCTTTTAGCCTCCCTTTCTTGACCAGCATATGACTTAATTTACAGATTTTATTTATTGCAATATTTTATATTACAATTAAACTTTAGCTGCTGGCTGGGCAATGTTTAAAATTGTGCAAGAAATTTTACCAAACTCTTCTTATATGAACATTAGTTCATATATGAATATTAGTTAATTTGATGTATGTCTTCTATTAGTGATAATATTATTCCCCATAAAGTGTATAATACCGATTAATTAATATATTGAATATCAAGTATTTATTACTAGCGCACATCCATTAATACATGTTTTATTATGGACAAAATCTTCCATCCAGCATCCAAATTTCCCGTCAGCTTACTGTGACTAAATCCCTGTACTTATCTACAATACTTTGGAAATTTCCAATGACAATGAATTCTGTCAGTAATTTTTTTTTAAATACCCCATTGACAAAGATTTTTCCCTAACAATTGACATTTGCAAAACTATTGCTCTCTTGATTAGTTAGACTTGTTTGTGGCTCAGTGGTGGATACTGCAGACTTGCAGTGCTTGGGCCCTGGGTTCGAGTCCCACCAAGGACAATAGCTGCAAGGAGTTTGTGTGTTTACATGA